>CM038670.1:244901135-246101135 GCA_021605145.1 Aegilops bicornis | reverse complement strand
CCTTCTAACAGGCTTTGAGGTAAGTTTAGAATTTATAAAAATATTACCGCATAGACAGTAGCCCCTGATGCTTAGTTCGTTGTTCGGAAAGAAAAGCCGGACTAAGAATCTAAAAAGATATACGCAGGAGTCTAACATAAGGATGTCAATATGGGAATGCAGGCTGCGCCGCTAAACTCTGCCGCACTGACTGTGGAGGTCAATGCAATGAAGCAGAACCTCGAGCGGTCCGAGAACGAGCTCGGACAAGCCAAGAAGCAGCTCGAGGACAAGGAAGGTAAATAATACCTTATAGAAAAAGGTTTTGGTTGCCGAAAAATAACAGGAATAACATGGGTACTGCAGGGGCCACGAACGAGGTGGCGACCCTGAAGGAAGCGGTGGCCGTGGCTGAAAACAAAGCAGCTGCGGAATGCACCGAGCGAGAGAAAGGGGAGGCGCAGCTGGCCAAGGTACGGCAAGAGCTCCAAGATCTCGTGAAAAAACACGAGAGTTTGGAGCGTGACTCGAAGACTCGAGAGTCCGAGCTCGCCTCGGCTCTTGAGAGTGCCAAGGCTGCTAAGGCCGAGGCCCAAAAAGCCCTCCAAGAAATTGAATCGCTAAAGAAGATAGCGGCGGGTAAGGCATTCTTTATGCAAAGCAAGAATGTAAAAGTCAATTATCTATTACTTACCCGGATTCGGAGCTCTCCAGGAGCATTCAGAGATTTGCCCCATAGTGCGCCCGATCTCGCGCATTCTACCGCGCCAGGAGGGGAGCTCAGCGGAAAAGGTGTCCTGGTCTCAAGATGTCTTTGAGGCGGACATCCAGTGCCCTGACGACCAGTGAAGCAGCTGGTCGAGCTCCACAAGGTCGCCGAACAGGCCATGAAGGGCCTTATAGCCCTACTGTGGCCATTGGAGGCCATGCCCGAGCTACTTGGCTTGGTGTAGCCGGTGGTGGGCCTTTGTCCCACGAATTGAAGTCATCAAGCGCTCCGTCTGCATATAAGGTGTCCGTCGGGCCCTTGCCCATGCTAAAGTGCACTAGGGTAAGCTGGATGCGGAGAAGCTTGTGACGGACGGGCCACCGAAGGGCAAGGAGCATCGCACGCCCGAAATGTACTATGAGGGCCTTCAAGGGTGCTCGCGAATAAGCGGATGAGTGCTCCAAAGATGTAATTTTTGAATAGACTCGCATTTGTTATCCATGACGCTGAAAACTTGTTCATATGCGCTAAGCAACACTTGTTAATTTAAAATATTACCTTACATGCGGCCGTTTATCAAATTTGAGAGATGGCAAGTCGTTGGCTTGAGCCCCCATGCATGAAGTCTTTGGGGTGTTTGGGATAAACTTGAGCACTCTTGTTCCCATTCTTGGGTCCATCTAGGGAGGTGCTCAACGAACGAACAAGGCAACCGGACTTATAATGCTTGAACACTCTCACTTAGCCATAGAATTCTATAATTTTAAATTTCGGCGAAGCCCCTAGTATTCGGAAGACCGAGTTCGGGCGCTATCCACGCCTTTGGCCGGACAACTCGGTTCCTCGCCCGAGCGGCATAAGTCTTTAGGGACCCGAAAAAACCTCTCGAACAGCGACCGACTCTCGCCCTATCATGACAGCCAGTTTTAGCTTTCTCCATTGAGGTGCTCGACCCAGCTCAAGCTGGGGCACAATCGCGATGGTTCTCCGGTGCTACCTTAGCCGATATAACGGAACGTAAGGTACCAAAACACGGGAGCCGGGCAAACCCAACTATTGACCTAAGACATGATTCGAGCCGATTCATATAATGCTATAAGTTCGGGTGCCGCACTTGTGAAAGTGTTCGGACTTATCACACCATAATTTTGGGGTACTTAAGCCTCGGTGTATTAGGCTGCATCAAGTGTACAGGTACAACATGTCATGAAATGAACATATATATAGATAAAAAGAGTACAATAATAGGCAAAAGCTATGCATTGTTTATTCAAAAATGTCTGCGATGAAAGCGTAACGATAGAAATAGTGCGATAAGCAAGGAATGGGACTATCTAACATGTCCCCTCCGTGGTAAGCTGCGGGATGGTATGTAAAACAGGTATAATGCTCGTAATAGGGACCACACAGACATTCGACGTAGCTTGTCGCTTCCTGGTTGTTGCATCGTGAGTTCGGCGATTCTAGTGCCGACGGGACTTCGGAAACGGAGTCCCGAGAGTGAGAAAAAAGGAAAAAAATAAAAGGAATGACACGATCGGGAGCCCCTGGTGCGGTCGAGCCGCATTCTTGGCGTGCCGTGGTCGTGCCCCTCCCCATATGCCCATGGTATCTCCAGAGCGTAGTTGTGTACGCGTAGTACTGTCTTCGCAACTTCGCGAGGGCTGGGGTTGGGGCCGGATTGCTACGCATGCTTGAATCGTGACAGGCGGTCTTGTTGTAGGTTACTCCGGGCGCGCTTGGCAGTGTCCGGAAGTTTAGTGGCCGGACTCGAGAATTGCCGTGAGAGGCTGCTTTGCACCTCCGCCGCAAGGGCCGCCGTATGCTCCTCCGCCCGGAGAGAGCGTTTGGTGTTTCCATTGACCGTGATTACTCCTCGAGGGCCTGGCATCTTGAGCTTGAGGTATGCGTAGTGCGGCACCGCATTGAACTTTGCAAATGCGGTACGTCCGAGCAGTGCATGATAGCCGAACGGGACTATGTCGAAGATTAGTTCTTCGCTTTGGAAGTTATCCGGGGATCTGAAGACCACTTTGAATGTGACTGAGCCCGTACAATTGGCCTCTACACCCGGTATGACGCCTTTAAAGGTCGTCTTTGTCGGTTTAATCCTTGAGGGGTCTATGCCCATTTGCGCCTTGTATCCTCGATAAAGCAGGTTCAGTTGCTACCGCCGGCCCATCAGGACTCTGGTGAGGTGAAATCCGTCAATAATTGGGTCAAGAACCAATGCGGCGAAACCGCCGTGACAGATGCTAGTGGGGTGGTCCCTTCGATCGAAGGTGATCGGGCAGGAAGACCATGGGTTGAACTTTGAGGCGACTGGCTCCATCGCATATACGTCCCTTAGTGCACGCTTCCGCTCCCTTTTGGGTATGTGGGTTGCGTATATCATGTTCACCGTCCGCACTTGTGTGGGAAAACCCTTCTGTCCTCTATTGTTCGGCGGCCGGGGCTCTTCCTCGTCGTCTCTATGCAGCCCCTTGTCATTGAGTTCAGCACTTAACTTGCCTACTTGCTTGAACACCCAACAATCCCTGTTGGTGTGATTGGTTGGTTTTTCGGGGGTGCCATGTATCTGGCATGATCGATCGAGTATTCGGTCCAAGTTGGACGGGCCCTGGGTATTTCTTTTGAATGGCTTCTTCCGCTGACCGGGTTTAGAGCCTCTGAATCTGGCATTGACGGCCGTATCTTCAAAGATTATCGCCAGGCACGCGGTGTTTATTCTTGTTGCGACGCGACCTGCCATTGCTGTCCTTGGTATCCGAACTATCAAGGTGTTTGGCCAAGTTGTTGCTTCGAGCTAGCCAGCTGCCCTCTCCCGCACAAAAGCGATCCATGAGGGTTGTGAGGGCTGCCATAGATTTCGGCTTTTCCTATCCTAGGTGCCGGGCAAGCCACTCGTCGCGGATGTTATGTTCGAAGGCTGCAAGGGCCTCTGCATCCGTACAGTCGACGATTTGATTTTTCTTTGTTAGGAACCGTGTCCATAATTGCCTGGCCGATTCTTCTGGCTGCTGAATTATGTGGCTAAGGTCATCGGCGTTTGGTGGTCGCACATATGTGCCTTGGAAGTTATCAAGGAATGCGGCTTCCAGGTCCTGCCAACAACCAATTGATTCTGCTGGCAAGCTGTTAAGCCAATGCCGAGCTGGTCCTTTAAGCTTGAGGGGGAGGTATTTGATGGCATGTAGATCATCACCGCGGGCCATGTGAATATGGAGAAGATAATCCTCGATCCAAACCGCAGGATTTGTGGTACCATCGTATGATTCGATGTTTACGGGTTTAAAGCCCTTAGGGATTTGATGATCCATTACGTCATCTATGAAGCATAGTGGGTGTGCGGCGCCTCTGTATTGGGCTATATCACGACGTAGCTCAAATGAGCTTTGTCTATTGTGTTCGGCCCTGCCGGAGTTTCTGTATCCGGAGTGACGGTAATCATCCCGCGTCGTTGGGCGCCCACGCGATCCGTAGATCGATCTTGTATGTTTTGCCTTATCCTCCAATATGTCTCGCAAGTCCGGCGCGTTTTCCTGTGCCCGGGTACTTTTGGAATGGCGTCGGGGTACGGCTTGAACGGAGGGTCTAGAGACCTCTCTATCGCGGCCACGGGGTGGTCGGTCTGCCTTGTCGTGCGCTGGTGACTTGGGTGCTTCCTCCTCTAATCGAGGCAACGGCCTGCGTTTGGGTAGCTTTTGGAGGGGCTCTCGACTTCATACTCTTCGACTGCGAGGACTTCGGTCCATCTGTCAGCTAGCAGGTCTTGATCAGCTCTAAGCTGTCGCTGCTTTTTCTTGAGGCTGTTTGCCGTGGCTATAAGCCTGCGTTTGAAACGCTCCTGTTCGGCGGGATCCTCGGGCACGACAAATTCGTCGTCGTCGAGACTTGCCTCATCTTCGGAGGGAGGCGCATAATTGTCGTCCTCGACCTCTCTTTCTGCCGCACTGTCGTGCGGACTTGCTTCTCCCTCCTCCTGCGATGAGTCCTGCTGGAGGGGGTTTTCTTGGGCACTGTCCGGGGTGTTATTATCTCCCGTGCCGGAATCACTGTTTTTGCTGTGGCGGGATCTAGAGCGGCGCCGCTGACGTCGACGCTTCAATTGCTTCTTGGAGGGGTCATCCTCCGTCGTTCCATCGCCGTTCCCATCTTTTGGGATGTCCACCATGTATATGTCATATGACGAGGTGGCCTTCCAGTGCCCTATAGGCGCTGGGTCTTGGTCGTCTCCGGCATCGTCATCCATACCGTCGATATCTTTGGAGTCGAAGTCGAGCATGTCGGTTAAATCGTCGACAGTGGCTACAAAGTCGGTGGTGGGTGGGCGTTGAATTTCTTCGTCGTCCGCATCCCAACCTTCCTGACCGTAATCCGGCTAGGGCTCTCCGGATAAGGAGAGAGACCTTAGTGAATTCAGGATGTCGCCAAAGGGCGAGTGCTGAAAGATGTCCGCGGCGGTGAACTCCATGACCGGCGCCCAATCGGATTCGATTGGCAGGGGCGCGGAGGGTTCGGAGTCCGGAGAGGAGTCCGGCACCCTGGAGTCGAGGTCTTCGCAAAGGACAGGGATAGAGTTCGGCTCAATCGCCGTAGAGATTGTAGCCCCCGAGGCGGTGTCCAACCACTCGTCCTCGATCGGGGAATCCGGCTCCGGATTAAGGGTCGGAGCGGATGCTGGTGCGGCCTGTGGCCTTGCTCGCTGCGAGCTAGATCATGCCCATCGAGACAAGGCGGCACGCTTGGCTGTGGCTCGAATCCGTCGAAGATCAAGTCTCGGTGGATATCGGTCGTATAGTTCAAACTTCCAAATCTGACACGATGGCGGGGCGAAGCTTCGATCCGCTCCACGGCCAAGCCGAATTGGCCCGCGATGCAAAGCCGCGAATACGAAGATCTGTCCGAGGAGAAAGGTCTCACCGGACTGCGTCGTTGTTGATGATTGAAGGAGCCATCGGGCCTATTGGTGACGCATACGGAGGAACTCTCAATGAAAGCACCAGATGTCGGTGTCAAAACCGGCGGATCTCGGGTAGGGGGTCCCGAACTGCGTCTAGGCGGATGGTAACAGGAGAGACAAGGGACACGATGTTTTTACCTGTGTTCGGGCCCTCTCGATGGAGGTAATACCCTACTCTCGCTTGATTAATATTGATGATATGGGTAGTACAAGAGTAGATCTACCACGAGATCAAGGAGGCTAAACCCTAGAAGCTAGCCTATGGTATGATTGTTGTTGTGTCCTACGGACTAAAACCCTCCGGTTTATATAGACACCGGATAGGTTAGGGTTACACAGTCGTTTACAATGGTAGGAGATCTACATATCCAGACGCCAAGCTTGCCTTCCACGCCAAGGGAAGTCCCATCCGGACACGGACGAAGTCTTCAATCTTGTATCTTCATAGTCTTGGAGTCCGGCCGTGATGATAGTCCGGCTATCCGGACACCCCTAGTCCAGACTCCCTCAATGTTCGTGCTCAGTTTTACGACTCAGAAGGAGAATCGACGCTTCGTCGGCATTTTCGATAAGTGCTTAAACGAACTTTGAAAGAGTTCAGCGAGGAAGGCGACTAACATAAACATGTATGTAGGTTTGCTCACAGTGTCGCCCCGAGGAGGAGATGCCCGATTCTTGGTGATCTTCTTCCCGACTGCGTCGGTACCTGCAAACGAAGTTAATTTGGTGATGAAAGGCGTCGCCAGGCCTTGTGGCTATCTCTCTCCCCGCCCAAGGCATTGGGGAGCTGGCAGAGCGTTTCAAGGAGCACGCGGCGCTCCGACTATATAAGATATCGGCCTGCCGTCAAGGCGCCAGGAGGCTCGGGCCATGGTAAAGACGCGGTACACGGTTGTTGACCCAAACCACATGGCCGATGTCGGACCTGTGGGGCACGATGGGAAGGAGATCCTCAGAAAGCTTAGTGTACGGCCAAGTAGAATTGGCCGCCAAGTATTCCCAACAAGATTGTAAATTAGATAGCCTATTAGATGGCATTGAGGAGGAATACAATTAGTCAAGTTGACTATGTAATTGAATATGACATGAAAAATGTCTTCTAGCCGGATTGTAGATCGCTTTGTCATAGCGGACCTTTTCGCCCGACCTCGGGACCCAATAGTCCGGAGTGTGTCCGAATACCCTCGCGGTTATGTAAGAACCGGGCATGCATGGAGACAAGGCGTAGGGGTCATTATTGTCATGTCGAGACAAGTGCCCAACTAGTGATGTTATATTACATGGATAGTAAGAAACATCTTCGAGGGTGAATAGTTCTGTTAAGGGTTCCTTTCCCTGGGAGGCATGCCCTAAAGTGCATGTCCAAACTGCTAAGAAAGCAGAAAATCATCTGGGGGCAGATGGATAAATAGTTAAAAATCATCTTTCAGTTCACCCACCGAATATTCCCTTAAGAACGCTAGCTTTCGGCTTCCCCCAGTCTGAGGTAAACATCCGGCTGACCCGGCAGTAACAATCGCAGAGGTGCTCCCTTTACCACCTAGCCGAACAATCGGGAACGTAGGGGTAAGCACAGAGCCGTGCAACCCAGCTTGGCCAAAACTTAAGTCATATCGATGCATATAATGGTGAGTAAAAGGTACATGCGGAAGTTTGACACATGTGTTGGGCATGAAGCCCGTATAAATAAGCTTCTGTTAAAGAAGCCCCCAGGTATAATGAGCACGGACAACGCGTCAAGTATGTGCGAACAAAGCGCAAACGAGCCTCTAAAGGCTTCAAGAAGAAGGAGGAGGAAGGAGAGAAATAAAAGACAGCAAAAATAGAAAATATGGATGGAGGAAGGAGACGAACTCGGAGTCCAGCGCTTAGGCGTAGAATCTTCGTAGACGGGCTGTGTTCCATGGATTCGGCTCGAGTCGGTTATCCGATGCGTTTCACAGACGGTATGCTCCGCCGGTCAGGACCTGGTCGATGATGAAAGGACCTTCCCATTTGGGCTTGAGTTTGTCCTTTTTCTTGTCCGGCAGGCGTAGAACTAGTTCGCCAACGTTGTAAGCTTTGGCCCGTACTTCCCTGCTTTGATATCTTCGAGCCTGTTGTTGATAAAATGCGGAACGAGCTTTTACCATGTCGCGCTCCTCCTCCAATGCGTCCAAACTGTCCTGCCGATCGAGCTCGGCTTCTCTTTCTTCATACATGCGCACGCGAGGTGAGTCATGCATTATGTCGCAGGGCAAGATCGCTTTCACGCCGTACACCATAAAAAATGGTGTGAATCCGGTAGTACGATTCGGCATGGTCCGCAGCCCCCAGAGTACGGAGTCGAGTCCTCAACCTAGTGCGTGTTAGATTCCTTGAGGGACCGCACTAGTCTGGGTTTAATGCCGCTCATGATTAGATCGTTTGCTCGCTCGACTTGACCGTTGGTTTGAGGGTGATAGACTGAGGCGTAATCGAGCTTGATGCCCATGTTTTTGCACCATAATTTGACCTCATCGGCCGTGAAGTTGGTGTCGTTATCAGTGATGATAATCTTTGTGGGGGCGCCGTAACGATTGCACTACCCCCGATATGAAGTCTATCACCGCCCGGATTCGGCCGTTTTGACAGGCTTGGCCTCTATCCATTTGGTGAATTTGTCCACCATGACCAATAGGTATTTTTGCTTGTGGGTTCCTCCCTTAAGGGGTCCAACCATGTCAAGCCCCAGACCGCGAACGGCTAGGTGATGGGTATAGTTTTGAGGGCGGTGGGTGGCATGTGGCTTTGGTTAGCAAAAAGCTGGCAAGCAACGCATCGTTGGACAAAATCCTGCGCATCTGCCCGGGCCGTCGGGCAATAAAATCTTGTACGGAAGGCCTTGCCTACAAGGGCCTGGGCTGCAGCGTGGTGCCCACCCAATTCGGCATGAATTTCAACCAGGAGGTTTCGCCCTTCCTCTTTGGAGATACACCTTTGAAGGACTCCCGTTGTGCTTTTCTTATAGAGCTCTCCCTCATGGACTTTATAGGCTTTGGATCGTCGTACTATGCAGCGAGCCTCATTTTGGTCTTCGGGGAGTTCCTACCTAGTTAGGTAGGCTAGGAATGGTTCCGTCCACGGGGCGATAACCGCCATTATTTCGTGGGCGGAGGGTGTTATCTCGGTGGCAGAGCCTCCGATTGTGTTAGAGTGTTCGGTGTCAGGCAGTGCGGTTGGGTCCGGATTGTTATTTCCGGACTCCCCTTCCCATAGTACGGATGGCTTGAACAGCCGTTCCAGGAAGATGTTGGGCGGGACGGCATCGCGTTTGCGCCGGCGCGTGCTAATCGTCCGCCGCCGGTTTTTATCCCGGGCTATATGATGAAATTCGAGCCCTTGAACTGCGGCCGACATTTTAGGACCGCATTGCGAGACGCTGCCATTTTCGGATCTTTGGCATCAAAGTCTCTGTTTATTTGAGATATCACGAGGTTGAATCGCGCACCTCTAGGCGTTTAATGCCCATGGAGGCGCCATCCGGAGGCCGTGCAGAAGGGCCTCGTATTCGGCTGCGTTGTTGGAGTCCGTATACATTATCTGAAGGACGTATTGGACTGTGTCCCCGGTTGGGGACGTCAGGACGACGCCAGCCCCCAGGCCGGCTAACATTTTGGAGCCGTCAAAGTGCATGATCCAATTGGAGTATGCGCCGTACTCTTTAGGGAGTTCGGCTTCGGTCCATTCGGCCACGAAGTCGGCCAAAACCTGCGACTTAATAGCTCGTCGTGGCTTATAGGTTATGTCGAATGGAAGGACCTCTATGGCCCATATAGCAATCCGGCCTGTCACGTCGCGATTGTTTATAATGTCGTTAAGAGGTATTTCGGAGGCTACCGTTATCGAACACTCTTGAAAGTAGTGTCGTAGCTTCCGGGATGCCATGAACACCGCGTATGCTATCTTTTGATAATGTGGGTACCGGGACTTGCATGGAGTTAGGACAATGGACACATAGTAAACCGGTTTTTGAAGAGGGAACCTGTGTCCGTCCGTTTCTCGTTCGACGACGAGCATCGCGCTGACAACTTGATGTGTTGCGGCGATATATAATAGCATTGGTTCACCCATGTTGGGCGCGGCCAGGACCGCATTCGTTGCCAATATGGCTTTTATTTCTTCGAGTCCGGCCGTGGCGGCATCCGTCCCACTCGAAGTGTTCGGCCCGGAGGAGGCGGTAAAGGGTAACGCCTTTTCTCCCAAGCGGGAAATAAAGCGGCTTAGAGCCGCCACGCATCGATCAATTTTTGTATTTGTTTGAGGTCTTTTGGAATGTCCAATAGTGACAGAGCTCGGATCTTGGCTGGGTTTGCTTCAATTCCTCTACCGGACACAATGAAGCCCAAGAGCTTTCCGGCTGGAACGCCAAAGAAGCATTTTTCCGGATTGAGCTTAATGTCATATTTTCGGAGATTGTCGATGTGAACCTCAAGTCGTCTACTAGAGTTTCGACATGCTTGGATTTGACGACCACGTCATCTACATATGTTTCCACTGTTTTGCCGATCTGGTTTGCAGGACATATACGAATCATCCGTTGATATGTTGCGCGGCGTTTTTGAGCCCAAAGGGCATTGTGTTGAAGCGAGAATGGGCCGTATGGAGCAATGAATGCTGTTATGGCTTGGTGCAGCTCCGCCATCTTAATTTGGTGGTAGCCGAGTACGCTTCGAGGAAGCACAATGAGTCGTGTCCTGCTGTGGCGTCGATAATTTGATCAATGCGAGGGAGGGGGAAGGGATCCTTTGGGCAAGCCTTATTAAGGTATTTGAAATCAACACATAGGCGCCAAGATTTATCCTTCTTTGGTATCATCACCAGATTTGCTAGCCAGTCCGGATGTTTTATATATCTGATGAATCCAGCTTCCAAAAGTTTGGCTAGCTCCTCTCCCATGACCTGTCTCTTGGGTTCGGAAAAGCGCTGAAGAGCCTGTTTGACTGGCTTGAATCCTTTTAGGGTATTTAGGCTATGCTCGGCCACCGACGTGGGATTCTGGCATGTCCGAAGGGTGCCGTGCAAAATGTCCCAGTTTTCTCAGAGAAATTCTCGTAGTCGGCGTCTACATCAGGGTTTAATTGTGCCCCAATGGAGGCCGTCTTTGTGGTCCGTTGGGTGGACTTGGAATTTGACTATTTCATCTGCTGGTTTAAAAGAGGTGGACTTGGATCTTTTATCAAGTATCACATCGTCCACATTCACCGTGGAGCGCCTCGCAGTGAGTTCCTCGGCCGCTAGGGCTTCGGATAGTGCCTCGAGGGCTAGTGCGGCTATCTTGTTTTCGGCGCGGAGTGCTATGTTCGGATCACTAGCGAGAGTGATGATTCCGTTAGGTCCGGGCATTTTAAGCTTCATGTACCCATAATGGGGTATAGCTTGAAAAATTGTGAATGCCTCTCGCCCTAATAAAGCGTGATATCCGCTGCTGAACGGGCCACTTGAAATGTGACCTCCTCGGACCTGTAATTGTCCAATGAGCGAACACTACGTCCAGTGTGATTTTTCCTGTGCAGCATGCTTCCCGGCTAGGGATTATTCCTCTAAAGGTTGTGCTGCTTCGCTCAATGCGGTTCCAGTCTATTTCCATTTTTCGGAGGCTTTCCTCGTAGATGAGGTTTAGTCCGCAGTCGCCATCCATGAGTACCTTAGTAAGGCGAAAGCGGTCCACTATTGGACTGAGGACCAATGCGGCTGGTGTTCGGGCTATTCGGAATTTGGGTTCGTCACTGGCATTAAAGGTAATAGCCGTGTCACTCCATGGATTTATTGTTGCTACTTGGTAGACTTCGCAAGGTTATGGAGTGTTCGTTCGCATGTTATTTGATGCGAAAGTCTCAAGACTGTTAATACTGCATTGGTGTTGTTGGGCTGGGATTACGAGGCTAGAAGCTCTTTGCCACTTTTGGCCACCGTAGTATCCAACATGCTCGAAGGCTATGAGTTGGAGTGGCACCCTACGTGCTATGAATTTTGCAGGTCCGTTTAGCCAACCCTCCAAAGACGGTTCCGTGCCCTTTAGGGGTTTTTTGTTTTTTGATGTATAACCCAGGTGCTTGGTGATGATGCACCCTTTTATTTCAGACTAGGGCTGTATTCGGGGCCGGATTATCCCAAAATTTACTTTCGGTTTTCCAAGCACTCTCCATCGCACAGTACTTTTGTACTATGGTCACCAAGTCAGCAAAGCGTGTAATTTCGCGACGACTTATGGCGTTTAGGATTCCCTTGTCCGTGCAATTATTGCAGAAAAGTGAGATTGCGTCCTCCTCTTGGCAGTCCTTTAAACCAGGAGGAATCTGGCCCAGTAATGATGTACTGTTTCAGCGGGCTCTTGCCGAATTCGGGATAGATCGCTAATGTTTGGGTGGGCGGGTGGAATTAGATCCGGAACCCCGTCCAATTTAAGACTCAGGGGCCGAGAAGTTTCCGAACTTGGAAGTTTGGATTTTTGAATGCTATCCAATGAATCCAACCCGCCACCTGACTTTAAGTTCAGGGCTTGATCGACATCCGTCCCTCTGCGGGAATCCGGCATGGAGGGATCGGGTATCCGGACGTAGCTAGTCCTTAAGATAGAAGAAGAATCGCCGTATTGATCCTCTACCACAGCAACATGATGGGTAGCCTGGGGAGAGTTGATCTCTCTCAGGTCGATTTTAGGCCCGATCTGGTCGTAGTGTGTGGCGACTCGGTGATGGCGCGATCCAAGAGCTCGTTTACGGAGGAGAGATCGATCGGATCTAATCGCTCGGCAAGTTCCGAGTTAACGTGAAGATTGGTTTCGATGACCCGAGAAGTCATCATCGGCGCGGTATCAACCGGGCGGTCATAAAAAAACCACCTAATCGAAGAGTCTGACCAGTGGCCAAGGCTCCTTTGGCGATAGTATCATCTTTAAAGATGGGATGAGGCATCCTTCCTGACGGCGACGACACAGAGGAACTCTCAATGAAAGCACCAATGTCGGTGTCAAAACCGGCGGATCTCGGGTAGGGGGTCCCGTACTATGCGTCTAGGCGGATGGTAACAGGAGACAAGGGACACGATGTTTTTACGCTGGTTCGGGCCCTGTCGATGGAGGTAATACCCTACTCCTGCTTGATTAATATTGATGATATGGGTAGTACAAGAGTAGATCTACCACGAGATCAGAGAGGCTAAACCCTAGAAACAAGCCTATGGTATGATTGTTGTTCGTCCTACGGACTAAAACCCTTCAGTTTATATAGACACCGAATAGGGTTAGGGTTACACAGAGTCGGTTACAATGGTAGGAAATCTACATATCCGTATCGCCAAGCTTGCCTTCCACGCCAAGGAAAGTCCTATCCGGACACGGGACGAAGTCTTCAATCTTGTATCTTCATAGTCCATGAGTCCGGCCAAAGATGATAGTTCGGCTATCCGGACACCCCCTAGTCCAGGACTCCCTCAGAAACGTTGTAGCTTATACCTCCAGACAGCTACGACCTCATGAGATATGCGACACACAATTTGGAGTTAGATGCCGTAGTACACGCACTCAAGACCTGGAGGCAATTCCTTATCAGAAATAGTTGTGATGTTTACACGGATCATAAGAGTTTGAAGTACGTTTTCACATAGAAGGAGTTGAACCTCAGGAAGAGGAGATGGCTAGAGTTCATCAAAGACTATGACATGAGATTGCATTATCACCCGGGGAAGGCAAATGTTGTAGCAGGTGCCTTGAGCCATAACTGCTATGTGAACAACCTCATAGCTAGAGGATTACCTCAAGAGTTAGCCGACGATCTCGGAGAGCTCCAACTAGAGATAGTACCGAGAGGATTTGTTGCCACCCCGAATATTCAATCCACTTTGACCAAAACAATACAGGAAGCCCAGAAGACGGATAAGGAAATTGCAGAGATAAAGGAAAGGATGAGCAACAGAAAGGATCAAGGTTTTCGTGAGAATGAGCACGAAACTTTATGGTTTGAGGATAGTATCTATGTGACCAATGACCCAGAGGTCAGGAAGTTAATTCTTCAGGAGGCCCATGACTCACCATACTCAATTCACCCAGGCAACACCAAGATGTATTTGGACTTGAAAAGGAAGTTTTTGGTGGACATGTATGAAAAAGGATATTGCCGAATATGTAGCAGGTTGCAATGTTTGTCAGCAAGTAAAGGCAGAACATTAGAAGCCAGCAGGGTTACTTCAACCTTTGCCGATACCCGAGTGGAAATGGGAAAAACTTGGAATGAATATTATCACAGGATTACCCAGGACCCGTTCAGGTTATGATTCTATCTGGGTAGTGGTTGATCGCTTGACCAAGGTAGCTCATTTCATTCCCGTGAAGACCACATATACCAGCGCTAAGTTAGCCAAGATATACATGACTAGGATCATATGTCTGCATGGAGTTCCGGGTAGTATGGTGTTAGATAGAGAAACACAGTTTACCTCAAAGTTTTGGAATCAGTTACACAAAACTTTGGGTACGAGGCTAGAGTTCAGTATAGCTTTTCATCCGCAGACAAATGGAGAGACCAAGAGAGTCAACCAGATTCTGGAGGACATGTTAAGAGCCTGTGCGCTAGACTATGGATCTAGTTGGGATGATAATTTTCCACACGTGGAGTTCTCGTAGTACAACAGCTACCAGACTAGTTTTAAGATGGCCCCTTTCTAAGTTCTATACGGAAGGAGGTGCAGAACACCATTGTCGTGGGATGCTGTTGGAGACCGAAATTTTTTTGGTCCCGGTCTTATCAGAGATTCTGAAGAGAAGGTCAAGCTGATTCAAGACAGATTAAGCTAGCTCAGTCGAGACAGAAGAGTTATGACGACAGTAAACGCAAGGAGATAACATACGAAGTGGGAGACCGAGCATATCTCCGTGTGTCTCCACTTTCTGGAATGAAGAGGTTCGGTGTTAAACAAAAGTTAGCACCCCGGTTCATAGGCCCATACAAAGTTCTCAAATGCACAGGAGAATTTGCATACAAGTCGGAATTGTCGGAAGGATTTCTCAGGAGTTCATGATGTCTTTCACATTTCCCAAATTGAAGAAATGCCACACTGAGATGGCCGATATTCCTTTGAGAGACATAGTGCCCCTAGAGGCCATACAACTTGACAATGATCTAACTTATGAGGATAAACCCGTCAGGATTCTCGAGACAGCGAATAGAGTTACCCGCATCAAGATCATCAAGTTTTGCAAGGTTCTGTGGAGCCACAATTCTGAGGAGGAAGCCACCTGGGAGCGAGAAGAAGATCTCCGTCGAGACCATCCGCACCTATTTGCTAGCCAACCCACATCTCAAGGGTGAGATTCATCTTAAGGTGGGTAGGTTTGTAACATCCCAAATTTCCAACCTTGAATGTTTACAATTATTATCTAAGCATCTATGCATTTTGTTTGAACTTAGTAACATTTGGAGAAATTCAGAGGCATTCGAGTTTTATTTGACGTTGAATTCAAATCGGCATTTGAAATTTATTTCAAGAATCTCTAACAAATACTTTGCAAAAGTATGAGAGGAGCTAACATGACACTCCAAAAATGTTAGATGAAAACAATGCCAAAAAGTTTTGAATTCAAAATGGTTTTATTTGGAATTTTCAAAAAATGTTTTTTTATAAAGTTCTTATTTTGCCTCTAAAAATAGATCATATAGTAGGATTTATTTTTCTGATCTTTTCAATATATATACGTCCTATATAATAGTATTACTTATATATATATATATATATATATATATATATATATATATATATATTCTCTCCGTATTTTTTAAAAGGAAAACTCGGCGAGCCAGCCACGCCAACCGGCCCAACCAGCACCCGAGCTAGGCGTCCTACCCCATCCACACCCGCACCCGACCCTCTCCCGATCGATTGCCCAACCGCTGCTACCCTCCCCTCGCTCGCTGACAGAGGGACCCACCCTCATCTCCTTCCTCCCAAAATCCCCATGTCGTATCCCAGTGCACCCGACGCCGGCCGCGTCCATGCCCGCCTCTAAACCCTAGCCCGACTCGCCCTCCTCCCCAAGAAAGGTGTCCTATAAATACCTAGCCCAACCCTCGATCGAACCCCTAAACCTCATGTCAAAAACTGAAGGAAATATACCCTAGAGGCAATAATAAAGTTGTTATTTTATATTTCCTTATATCATGATAGATGTTTATTATTCATGCTAGAATTGTATTAACTGGAAACTTGATACATGTGTGGATACATAGACAAAACACCGTGTCCCTAGTAAGCCTCTACTAGACTAGCTCGTTAACCAAAGATGGTTAAGTTTCCTAACCATAGGCATGTCTTGTCATTTGATGAATGAGATCACATCATTAGGAGAATGATGTGATGGACAAGACCCATCCATTAGCTTAGCATAATGATCGTTCAGTTTTATTGCTATAGCTTTCTTCATGTCATATACATACACTACAAAAAAATACACTTCCGTGATGATACGTGTTTGTCACAGTAGGTCACGTTTTCTGTCATGCATGTACATCCATGACAAATTTATGACAGAATCAAGATAGTCATACCTTTGTCGTCAGAGAAGTGTTCCATGACATTACCAATATTATCATCACGGAAGTGTCCACTTTCATGAAGATAAATCGCGCATCAAATATGTGCTTTCGTCAAGGTTTACCGACACGTGTCATCCACCGTAATTTAACGAAGTTAAGCTATCGGGTCGGGTTTTGGATCCGATAACCCGTTAACATCCCGACCAATGGGGATTTTCCACGGTAAAATCATCATTGGTCGGAGGAAACACATGTCGGCTCATCATTGGGACAGATGTCATCCACTCACCGGATGTATACGCCTATGATATGTCGAGACGCGGCACAGCCCAACAAAGGGCCCATTCTGTGAAAAGGCCGCCCGCTTTGACTTGGTCAAAAGTCGCCGGGCGGCCCCATGGAAAGTTCGTTAACGGCTGTTAGCATATAGCCCATTTACAGCCCGCTAACCCAATGCCCGCTACGCCCTATGCGTAATTAGGCCCAAGAGCATCATCTGGGCCATCCAATATGATTCCAACCCGTTTTCACCGGCCCATGTATGGCCCATGACATCTTCGGCCCATATGAGGCCCTTTGTAACTCTTGGCCCATTAGCGGCTGTCAAACCGCCCGTAATGAACAGTGTATTACTTTACACCCATTAACGGCACGCGGTGAAACTGGCCCGTAATGAACAGTGTAACACTTTATACCCATTAACGGGCCGTTATTCCGTTGGGCCATTTCCAGCCAAGTTAACTTTCGGCCTTCTGAGGGCCCATTTATTCTTGGGCTCATTTGCAGCATTCAGTTACTTACGGCCCGTTACTGTCATTTTCTGCTTGTGGGCCAAATTTAGCTCATCGTTACAGTCGGCCCATTTGTGTCGGTTAGTCTGTTGGGCCATTTTCATAGCATCACCAAATACGGCCTATTAACGGCCCATTATGGTCAGCCCATAAAACGTACGATTTCCATTATAGGCCCGTCTACGGCCCATTAAAGGCCCGTACAAGACCCATAAATGAGTCGGCGGCCCATGGATCCTACGAGACGTAGAAGGCTCGTGGATCCTACGAGACATAGAAGGCCCATGGATCCTACGAGACGTAGAAGGCCCATGGATCCTACGAGACGTAGAAGGCCCATGGATCCTACGAGACGTAGAAGGCCCATGGATCCGACGGCCCGTGAAGGGCCATGGTCGGGCGAGTTGGCCCCGTTTGAACGATATAGCATATTCAAAGAATTATCCTACTCAATACTATCACCTCTAAAAAGCATACACTATACAACAAAGAGATCAAGGCATAGAAAGGTAGAATAATCCTACACTATACAATAAAGAAATTACAGCTGATTATTCCCACTTGGCATTATGGTTCGGCACAAGTGATAATAAAGCATACACAAACAGCAAATTACATACACTGGGCAAATACGGCTCATACATCATGGACGCGCATCAACTTAACTCCATTTGAACTATAATCTCTTCAGAAAATAGGATTGGCGGATTCAGATAGCACAAATTTCAGTATGCAAAATCTCCAATTCCTTCATGGTTACCTCGGTGTCTTGTTTCATTTTTGACTCCTGCATCTAATACACCGCATGTCCAGTCTCAACTTGTTGATTATACGTTGACAATCATGTACACGTTGTCTTGCCACCTCTAGTTGATGCTCGAGAACATCAACACATTCCAATTCCAATACATAATCATTCGGTAACGGCCATGCCGAACTGCTCGTAGATTTTTGTGTTGATGTCACTTCATCCTGAAATGTTTCTGTACGTACACATGACTAGGGAAAAAATATAGTTACAACAGTGAAGAGAACAAGCCACTATTTTGTACTACATGGCAAAACAGGACTAACAATAATGTTACACGTCACTTTCACACACAAAAATGTTACACGTCATGAAGCATAAGCAGGTGATATTTTAAAAATTATAAAAAATATAGTATGTGCAGCCTGCATACAGAAATCCCTCTTAGCTCACCAGAGGAGCATGATGTTGGGGCCCAATCGAAAACATAGACAAGTTACAAATTTAGACAGCATGTTGCATATAAGTAAGCAAGCCGTTGGCCATTCTGTACCTCAATTAAAGTCTTAGGGAGCATAATGAACAGCAGAGGGTTTCATACAAACATACTACAGCAGGCAAAACTATGCAATCATTAGCATGGTATAAACTAGATTGTGAGACTCATGCAATAATAGTTGGTTAATAGACTTCAAAGCTTCAGCACACTTGGCAGAGTAATTAAATGGTAAGGCCTTTAATTATGTCAACTAATAGTGATACAAGTACTGAACATCTAGCATGATTATTTGGGCATCTCATTAACCGAGGACAAATAAAGCAATTGAAAAGAGAAAATTAACTATGCCTGAAACAAACAAGGAATTGAACTGTTGAGTTGCATACAGTGACTTACCTTAGCAGGTTGAAGAGGCTCCTACTTCTCTTGCAAGGCTCCTTCCTAACATCTTGTACTTGGAAATCCTCAATCTTATCTTCATTGTACCCCTCCGCAAGGTGACACAAACTAGTTACTCGTCTCCTTGGAAGATAAATATGCATACTTTCCAGTCTGTGAACACAAAAGGATGAGATTATAACAAAACAACACCACATAATGAAACATGCCGCATCTCTTGCACTTGCACACAAGGAAATGAGCATTTACTATGTCTGGACTATGTAAAAACTAGGCATACCTTCGAACTAGATCTCCAGGTACTCTTGGAGAGCCTACTTTAGTGTACAACCAAACCTTTATGTCACCTATGAGTTAGTGTAGCGACCAGACCTCAAACAGTCCGATCTCTGTGCTCAGGTGTCATCCCTGGATCAGTAATGCTGACACCACACAGTACTTGAAGGATTTATAACAGAGTAGCAATCACACACTTATTACATCGAGTATCTCAAAAGAGAACTTAATAAAATAAATATGGCATAAGGCCATCTAAATACGATAACAAATGGAAGGCTTGGAAGAATAAGCAAGTCCATCAACTCCAACGGTATCACTGAGTATAGAACCACGACCTAAGCACCTTACTCGTCGTTTGAAAAGTCTGCAACATGAAACGTTGCAGCCCGAAAATGGGTCAGCACATGGAATATGCTGGCAATGTAACACACAGAGAACAAATAATGGAATAACTATACTACATGCATATTTGGCTGGTGGAAAGCTCTATGGTTACAGTTTTGCATAAAGCCAATTTTTCCCTACTGCAAAGGAATAAGTTTATTTAACTATCATGGTGGTTGTTAAACATTGAGAATGGTTGACAGCATTCTCAATCCCAATTAAAAGTACTCATTATCATCCAAACAATATTAATTAGAAGTAACATGATGAGATTCACATGATATCCAAGTACTAGATACTCAAGTTGTCCATAACCGGGAACACGGCTAATCATGATTAGTTTATACACTCTGCAGAGGTTTGCGCACTTTTCCCCACAAGACTCGATCGCCTCCGTTGGATTTCTCGCACTACATGATGTTTGAGAAACGGATGACCGAGACATAGTCTTTCGGAAGCGCTAGCACCTTACGTATGGGTAGACTAGTACACCTACTTTCCCCTACATCTACTAGTCTACCCGTAAGAGTGCGCACGACTTAATCAACTATGCCAGAGCCCATAATGGCTTGTGGCTGCACACGGAAGTTTCTAGCATGAATAATCTCATGATCCCTTTGAGCCTGGGTGGCGGTCCGAAGAAAAATAGGCAAGTCCTGGAAACCAGGTGCCTCAATCTACCCAGATGTGTGTTTAAGTTGCCACCTTAAATAAACCATTAATTTAACAATCTCACATCTGTCATGAAATACACTCACCCAATCCACGTCTACTAGCATAGCATGGCATAATAAGCAAACATAGAAGTAACTCCCAAGAGTTGATAATAAAACAGGTAATAGGTACTACCTCAACTACTTCCCATCCCACAATTTAATTAGATCCAAAATCAATGCAATGTTTGAGGATTGAACTAATGCATAAAAACTGGGTATGAGAAAAGATATGATCAAAGTGTTACTTGCCTTGCTGATGAACCGCGAAACCTAGAGACTCGAAATAACAGGCGGCGCACTCTGGGTATTCTATCGCAGACAAACAAACAAGAATACAATAAGTACTCATCTAATGCATAGGTAAAACTCAAATAAAAGATCTAACCAGAAAGTTCAACTTAAGAACTCCGGTTTGCAAAAAGAATCAAAACAAACGAAGCAACGGAAGTCAAACGGCGAAAGAAAACAGCTTCGTTTTACTAATCTGGATCGAAGTCAAATTTTACCGAAGAAAAAACTTTTTTAAGTTGGTTATTCGGAAAGAGGGTTTCGAGACGAAACTCCAGGTGCTTGAATCGTCTGATTCCGATAAACGAGCGAAAAGTTATACTAAAACGAAAAATCGGATCGTAAATCGTGATCGTAAAATTCATGGATTAAATCGGGTTGTTGGGTCAGCGGCTCGGGCGGCGCTTTATATAAGCTGCCCCCAGGCGAAGTCCCGCTCGGGTACGGCCCGAAGGTCGGTTCGCGTTTTTTTAAATAATTACGCGCAGAAAATCAAACGAAAGAAATACTAAACGGTCTCCAAAAATCCCGAAATAAATTTTCCCCGACTTCTAAAATCAAGGCGGACAAGATGAACATTTATTTGGGGCCTAAATGCAATTTTGAAAAATGCGCATTTTTCCTAAATCCAAATAAATAGGCGAAAAACTCCAAAATAAAATCCTATTTGTTTTTTTTATTAAATCTTCATTATTTCTTTATTTTGGGAAAGTCATTTTATTCCCTCTCTCATATTTTGATAGTAGAAATAATTGAAGTTAAAATAAATAAAATCAAACGATCCAATTTTCAAAATTTGAGAAAACTCAAATATGAAAATAACGAAATCCCCAACTCTCTGTGTGGGTCCTTGAGTTGCGTAGAATTTCTAGGATCTAACCAACAATGCAACAAAAATATGATATGCAATGATGATCTATGTATAACCTTCCAAATTGATAATTTGGGATGTTACAAACCTACCCCCTTAAGATGAATCTCGCCCTCGAGATTCGGGTTGGCTAGCAAATAGGTGAGGGTGGGACTTAAGCAAATCTTCCTCTCGCTCCGAGGTGGCTTCTTCCTCGGTGTGGTGGCTCCACTGAACTTTGCAAAACTTGATGACCTTGCTGCGGGTGACTCGGCTGGCAAACTCGTAATCTTAACCGGTTTCTCCTCGTAGGTCAAATCATCGTTCAACTGAATCGCTTCCAGTGGCACTGTGTCTCTTAGTGGTATATCAGCCATCTCTGTGTGGCACTTCTTTAACTGAGAAACATGGAACACATCATGAACACCTGACAATCCCTCGGGTAATTCCAACTTGTAAGCAACTTCTCCCATACGTTCCAAAACACGATATGGTCCTACAAATCGGGGTGCTAACTTTCCTTTAACTCCAAAACGCTTTACTCCTCGAAGCGGAGATACTCGAAGATAAACTCTGTCTCCGACTTCGTACTCCGTCTCCTTGCGTTTTGAATCCGCATAGCTCTTCTGTCTTGACTGGGCTACCTTGAGCCTATCGCGGATTAACTTCACTTTCCATTCAGACTCCTTAATCAAATCTGGTCCAAACAATTGGCGGTCTCCAACTTCATCCCACAACAACGGGGTCCTGCTGTTGGGGAACGTAGCAGAAATTCAAAATTTTCCTACGTGTCACCAAGATCTATCTATGGAGAAACTAGCAACGAGGGGAAGGAGAGTGCATCTACATACCCTTGTAGATCGCTAATCGGAAGCGTTCAAGAGAACGGGGTTGAAGGAGTCGCACTGCCGTGATCCAAATCACCGGAGATCCTAGTGCCGAACGGACGGCACCTCCATGTTCAACACACGCACAGCCCGGTGACGTCTCCCATGCCTTGATCCAGCAAGGAGAGAGGGAGAGGTTGGGAAGACTCCATCCAGCAGCAGACGGGCGGTGTGGTGGTGATGGAGGAGCGTGGCAATCCTGCAGTGGCTTCGCCAAGCACCGCGGGAGAGGAGGAGGACTTGGGAGAGGAGGGCTGCGCCAGGGGCAAGGGTGCAGCTCCCATGCGCCTCCCCCACTATATATAGGGGTGGAGGGATTATTTCTGCCCTCCAAGTCCATTGGGGCGTTGGCAAAGTTGGGAGGAAAGAAATCCCATCCTTTCCTTTCCCCACCGATTGTTATCCCCCCTTTTTAGGGATCTTGATCTTATCCCTTCGGAATATGATCTTATTCCTTCTAAGGGGGATCTTGGTGCGCCTTGACCAGGGGTGTGGGGCCTTGCCCCCACTACCCACGTTCATGTGGGTCCTCCCGTGCAGGTGGGCCCCACTCTGGAACGTTCTAGACCTTCCCGGTACAATACCGAAAATCGCGAACATTTTCCGGTGGCCAAAATAGGACTTCCCATATATAAATCTTTACCTCTGGACCATTCCGGAACTCCTCGTGACGTCCGGGATCTCATCCGGGACTCCGAACAACATTCGGTAACCACGTATATGTATTCCCTATAACCCTAGTGTCATCGAATCTTAAGTGTGTAGACCCTACGGGTTCGGGAACCATGCAGACATGACCGAGACGTTCTCCGGTCAATAACCAACAGCGGGATCTGGATACCCATGTTGGCTCCCACATGTTCCACGATGATCTCATCGGATGAACCACGATGTCAAGGACTCAATCAATCCCGTATACAATTCCCTTTGTCTAGCGGTATTGTACTTGCCCGAGATTCGATCGTCGGTATGCCGATACCTTGTTCAATCTCGCTATCGGCAAGTCTCTTTACTCGTTCCGTAACACATCATCCCGTGATCAACCCCTTGGTCACATTGTGCACATTATGATGATTTCCTACCGAGTGGGCCCAGAGATACCTCTCTGTTACACGGAGTGACAAATCGATCTCGATTCGTGCCAACCCAATGACACTTTCGGAGATACCGTAGTGCACCTTTATAGCCACCCAGTTATGTTGTGACGTTTGGTACACCCAAAGAATTCATACGGCATTCGGGAGTTGCACAATCTCATGGTCTAAGGAAATGATACTAGACATTAGAAAAGCTTTAGCATACCTGAACTACGATCTTTGTGCTAGGCTTAGGATTGGTCGTGTCCATCACATAATTCTCCAAATGATGTGATCCCGTTATCAACGACATCCAATGTCCATGGTCGTGAAACCGTAACCATCTATTGATCAACGAGCTAGTCAACTAGAGGCTTACTAGGGACATGGTGTTGTCTATGTACCCACACATGTATCCGAGTTTCCTATCAATACAATTATAGCATGGGTAATAAACGATTATTATGAACAAGGAAATATAATAATAACTAATTTATTATTGCCTCTAGGGCATATTTCCAACAGTCTCCCACTTGCACTAGAGTCAATAATCTAGTTCACATCGCCATGTGATTAACACTCACAGGTCACATCGCCATGTGACTAACATCCAAAGAGTTTACTAGTGTCACTAAACTAGTTCACATCATCATGTGATTAAGACTCAATGAGTTCTGGGATTTGATCATGTTTTGCTTGTGAGAGAGGTTTTAGTCAACGGTCTGCAACATTCAGATCCGTATGTACTTCGCAAAGCTCTAGGTCATATTGTAAATGCTGCTTCCACGCTCCACTTGGAGCTATTCCAAATGGTTGCTCCACTATACGTATCCAATTTACTACTCAGAGTCATTCGGATAGGTGTTAAAGCTTGCATCGACGTAACCCTTTACGCCGAACTCTTTATCACCTCCATAATCGAGAAACATGTCCTTATTTACTCCAAGGACAATTTCGATCATTGTCCAATGATCCATTCCTGGATCATTATTTTACCACTTGACTGAATCATGGTAGACACACTTCCGGTGCGGTACACAACATAGCATACTATAGAGCCTACGTCTGAAGCATAGGGGACGACCTTCGTCCTTTCTCTCTCTTCTGCCGTGGTCGAGCTTTAACTCTTAACTTCATACATTACAACTCTGTGCAAGAACTCCTTCTTTGATCGATCCATCTTGAACACCTTCAAGATTATGTCAAGGTATGTGCTCATTTGAAAGTACCATTTAGCGTTTTTGATCTATCCTCATAGATCTTGATGCTCAATGTTCTAGTAGCTTAATCCAGGTTTTCCATTGAAAACACTTTTCAAACAACCCTATATGCTTTCTAGAAATTCTACATCATTTCGATCAACAATATGTCTACAACATATACTCATCGAAATTCTATAGTGCTCCCACTCACTTCTTTGGAAATACAAGTTTCTCATAAACTTTGTATAGACCCAAAATCTTTGATCATCTCATCAAAGCGTACATTCCAACTCCGAGATGCTTACTCCGGTCCTTAGAAGGATAGCTGGAGCTTTGCATACTTGTTAGCGTCTTTTCGTGATTGTCAAAACCTTACGGTTGTATCACATACAACCTTTCCTCAAGAAAACTGTCAAGGAAACAATGTTTTGACATCCTATATGCAAGATTTCATAAATAATGCAGAATCGCTAATCCAATTCCAACAGACTCTTAGCATCGCTACGAGTGAGAAAGCCTCACCGTAGTCAACTCCTTGAACTTGTCGGAAAATATCTTTAATGACAAGTCGAGCTTTCTTAATGGTGATACTTACCATCATTGTCTGTCTTCCTTTTAAAATCCATCTTTACCCAACGTCCTTATGACCATCAAGTATTTCTTCCAAAGTCATGGATCCTCTCTCGGATGTTATGGCCTCGAGCCATTCGTCGGAATCCGGGCCCACCATCACTTCTCCATAGCTCGTAGGTTCATTGTTGTCTAGCAACATGACCTCTAAGATAGGATTACGTACCACTCTGAACTAGTACGCGTCCTTGTCGACCTACGAGGTCCGGTAGTGACTTGATCCGAAGCATCATGATCACTATCATCAGCTTCCACTTCAATTTGTCGTTGGTGCCACATGAACAACTTCCTGTACCCTGCTACACACTGGTTGAAGTGATGGTTTAATAACCTCATTAAGTCTCCACCATCCTCCCACTCAATTCTTTCGAGAGAAACTTTTCCTCGAGAAAGGACCCATTTCTAGAAACAATTACTTTTGCTTCCGGATCTGAGATAGGAGGTGTACCCAACTGTTTTGGGTGTCCTATGAAGATGCATTTTTATCCGCTTTGGGTTATAACTCATCAACTTGAAACATTTTCACATAAGCATCGCAGCCCCAAACTTTTAAGAAACGACAACTTAGGTTTCTCCAAACCATAGTTCAAACGGTGTCGTCTCAACAGAATTACGTGGTGCCCTATTAAAGTGAGTGCAGTTGTCTCTAATGCCTAACCCATGAACGATAGTGGTAATTCGATAAGAGACATCATGGTACGCACCATATTCAATAGGGTGCAACTATGATGTTCGGACACACCATCACACTATGGTGTTCCAAAGCGTGTATTTATTGTGAAACAATTTCCACAATGTCTTAATTGTGTGCCAAATCTCGTAACTCAGATACTCATCTCTATGATCATATCATAGACATTTTATCCTCTTGTCACGATGATCTTTAACTTCACTCTGAAATTACTTGAACCATTCAATAATTCAAATTTGTGTTTCATCAAGTAAATATACTCAACATCTACTCGAATCATCTGTGAAGTAAGAACATCACGATATTCACTGCATGCCTCAAAGACTCATTGGACTGCACACATCAAAATGTGTTACTTCCAAAGAAGTTGCTATCTTATTCCATCTTATCAAAACGAGGCTTTTCGGTCATCTTGCCCATGTGGTATGATTTTCATATCTCAAGTGATTCAAAATCAAGTGAGTCCAAACAATCCATCTGCATGGAGTTTCTTCATGCGTATACACCAATAGAAATGGTTCACATGTCTCAAACTTTTTCAAAAACGAGTGAGTCCAAAGATCCATCAACATGGAGCTTCTTCATGCATTTTACACCAATATGACTTACATGGCAGTGCCACAAGTAAGTGGTACTATCATTACTATCTTATATCTTTTGGCATGAAAATGTGTACCACTACGATCGAGATTCAATAAACCATTCTTTTAGGTGCAAGACCATTGAAGGTTTTATTCAAATAAATAGAGTAACCATTATTCTCCTTAAATGAATAATCAGACATGTATAGACATAATCCAATCATGTCTATGCTCAACGCAAACACCAAATAACAATTATTTAGGTTTAACACAAATCTCGATGGTAGAGGGAGCAAAGCGATGCTTGATCACATCAACCTTTGGAAACACTTCCAACACATATCGTCACTCACCTTTAGCTAGTCTCCGCTTATTCCGTAGCTTTTATTTCGAGTTACTAACACTTAGCAACCGAACCGCATCTAATACCCTGGTGCTGCTAGGAGTACTAGTAAAGTACACATTAACATAATGTATATCCAATATACTTCTATCGACCTTGCCACCTTCTCATCTACCAAGTATCTAGGGTAATCCCGCTTCAAAGATCCGTTCCTCTCATTACGAAGCACTTAGTCTCGGGTTTGGGTTCAACCACAGGTTTCTTCAATCGAGCAAAGAATCGATTTGTCGGTTCATGAAGTACCCCTTCTTGCCCTTGCCCTTCTTGAAACTAGTGGTTTCACTAACCATCAACAATTGATGCTCCTTCTTGATTTCTACATTCGTGGTGTCGAACATTGCGAATAGCTCAAGGATCATCATATCTCTCCTCGATATGTTATAGTTCATCACGAAGCTTCTAGCAGCTTGGTGGCAATGACTTTGGAGAAACATCACTATATCATCGGAAGATCAACTCCCACTCGATTCAAGTGATTGTTGCACTCGGACAATCGAGCACAAGCTCAACGATTGAGCTTTTCTCCCTTAGTTTGCAGGCTAAGAAAATCGTCGGAGGTCTTATACCTCTTGACACGGGCACGAACTTAAAATCCCAATTTCAGCCCTCGAAACATCTCATATGTTCCGCACGTTTCGAAATCGTCTTTGGTGCCTCAAGTCTAAACCGTTTAACTGAACTATCACGTAGTTATCAAGACGTGTATGTCAGATGTTCGCAACATCCACAGACGACGTTCGAGGTTCAGCACACCGAGCGGTGCATTAAGGACATAAGCCTTCTACTGTCCGCATAATTGCTACTGTCAACTTTCAACTATATTTTCTCTAGGAACATATCTAAAACAGTAGAACTAAAGCGCAAGCTATGACATAATTTGCAAAGGGTTTTTTGACTATGTTCAGGATAATTAAGTTCATCTTATGAACTCCCACTCGAGATAGACATCCTCTAGTCATCTAAGTGATTACATGATCCGAGTCAACTAGGCCGTGTCCGATCATCACGTGAGACGGACTAGTCATCATCGGTGAACATCTTCATGTTGATCGTATCTACCATACGACTCATGCTCGACCTTTCGGTCTCTTGTGTTCCGAGGCCATGTCCGTACATGCTAGGCTCGTCAAGTCAACCTAAGTGTTTCAAGTGTGTAAATCTGGCTTACACCCATTGTATGTGAACGTAAGAATCTATCACACCCGATCATCACGTGGTGCTTCAAACGCATTTAACTTTCGCAACGGTGCACAGTTAGGGGGAACACTTTCTTGAAATTTTAATGAGGGATCCTCTTATTTACTACTATCGTTCTAAGCAAATAAGATGCATAAACATGATAAACATCACATGCAATCAAATAGTGACATGATATGGCCAATATCATTTTGCTCCTTTTGTTCTCCATCTTCGGGGCTCCATGATCATCATCGTCACCGGCATGACACCATGATCTCCATCATCATGATCTCCATCATCGCGTCTTCATGAAGTTGTCTCGCCAACTATTACTTCTACTACTATGGCTAACGGTTAGCAATAAAGTAAAGTAATTACATGGCGTTGTTCAATGACACGCAGGTCATACAATAAATAAATACAACTCCTATGGCTCCTGCCGGTTGTCATACTCATCGACATGCAAGTCGTGATTCCTATTACAAGAACATGATCAATCTCATACATCACATATCATTCATCACATTCCTTTTTGGCCATATCACATCACATAGCATACCCTGCAAAAACAAGTTAGACGTCCTCTAATTGTTGTTTGCATGTTTTACGTGGCTGCTATGGGTTTCTAGCAAGAACGTATCTTACCAAAGCAAAAGCCACAACGTGATATGTCAATTGCTATTTACCCTTCATAAGGACCCTTTTAATCGAATCCGATCCGACTAAAGTGGGAGAGACTGGCACCCGCTAGCCACCTTATGCACCAAGTGCATGTCACCGGTGGAACCTGTCTCACGTAAGTGTACGTGTAAGGTCGGTCCGGCCGCTTCATCCCACAATACCGTCGAAACAAGATTGTACTAGTAACGGTAAGCATATTGAACAAAATCAACGCCCACAACTACTTTGTGTTCTACTCATGCAAAGAATCTACGCAATAGACCTAGCTCATGACGCCACTGTTGGGGAACGTAGCAGAAATTCAAAATTTTCCTACGTGTCACCAAGATCTATATATGGAGAAACTAGCAATGAAGGGAAGGAGAGTGCATCTACATGCCCTTATAGATCGCTAAGCGGAAGCGTTCAAGAGAACGGGATTGAAAGAGTTGTACTCGTCGTGATCCAAATCACCGGAGATCCTAGTGCCGAACGGACGGCACCTCCGCGTTCAACACACGTACAGCCCGGTGACGTCTTCCATGCCTTGATCCAGCAAGGAGAGAGGGATAGGTTGGGGAAGACTCCATCCAGCAGCAGCACGACAGTGTGGTGGTGATGGAGGAGCGTGGCAATCCTGCAGGGCTTCGCCAAGCACCGCGGGAGAGGAGGAGGACTTGGGAGAGGGGGAGGGCTGCGCCAGGGGCAAGGGTGCAGCTCCCATGCGCCTCCCCACTATATATAGGGGTGGAGGGGGATTATTTCTTGCCCTCCAAGTCCATTGGGGCATTAGCAAAGGTGGGAGGAAAGAAATCCCATCATTTCCTTTCCCCACCGATTGTTATCCTCCCTTTTTAGGGATCTTGATCTTATCCCTTCGGGATATGATCTTATTCCTTCTAAGGGGGGATCTTGGTGCGCCTTGACCAGCGGTGTGGGGCCTTGCCCCACTACCCACGTTCATGTGGGCCCCACTCCGGAACCTTCTAGAACCTTTCCGGTACAATACCAAAAAATCCCGAACATTTTCCGGTGGCCAAAATAGGACTTCCCATATATAAATCTTTACCTCCGGACCATTCCTAACTCCTCGTGATGTCCGGGATCTCATACGGGACTCGAACAACATTCGGTAACCACGTATATCTATTACCTATAACCCTAAGCGCCATCGAACCTTATGTGTAGACCCTACGGGTTCGGGAACCATGCGCATGACCGTGGCGTTCTCCGGTCAATAACCAACAGCGGATCTGGATACCCATGTTGGCTCCCACGTGTTCCACAATGATCTCATCGGATGAACCACGATGTCAAGGACTCAATCAATCCCGTGATACAATTCCCTTTGTCTAGCGGTATTGTACTTGCCCGAGATTCGATCGTCGGTATGCCGATACCTTGTTCAATCTCACTATCGGCAAGTCTCTTTACTCGTTCCGTAACACATCATCCCGTGATCAACCCCTTGGTCACATTGTGCACATTATGATGATGTCCTACCGAGTAGGCCCAGAGATACCTCTCCGTTACACGGAGTGACAAATCCCATTCTCGATTCGTGCCAACCCAACAGACACTTTAGGAGGTACCTGTAGTGCACCTTTATAGCCACCCAGTTACGTTGTGACGTTTGGTACACCCAAAGCATTCCTACGGCATCCGGGAGTTGCACAATCTCATGGTCTAAGGAAATGATACTTGACATTAGAAAAGCTTTAGCATACGAACTACGATCTTTGTGCTAGGCTTAGGATTGGGTCTTGTCCATCACATCATTCTCCAAATGATGTGATCCCGTTATCAACGACATCCAATGTCCATGGTCGAAACCGTAACCATCGTTGATCAACGAGCTAGTCAACTAGAGGCTTACTAGGGACATGGTGTTGTTTATGTACCCACACATGTATCTGAGTTTCCTATCAATACAATTATAGCATGGGTAATAAACGATTATCATGAACAAGGAAATATAATAATAACTAATTTATTATTGCCTCTAGGGCATATTTCCAACACCTGCACCTCCTTCCGTACAAGGCTTCGAAAGGGGCCATTTTCAAACTGGATTGATAACCGTTGTTGTAAGAAAATTCCGCGTATGGCAAGTTGTCATCCCTACTTGATCCATAATCCAAAGCACAAGCTCTAAGCATATCTTCCAAAATCTGGTTGACTCTCCTCTCGGTTTGTCCATCGATCTGTGGATGGAAAGCTGTGCTAAACTCCAGCCTGGTACCCAAAGTTTCATGCAACTGCTTCCTGAACTTCGAGGTAAACTGGGTTCCTCTATCTGATACTATACTCCTCGGAACTCCATGCAAATGCGATCCTGGTCATGTATATCTTAGCCAATTTGGCACCATCAGAGGTAGTCTTTACTTTGGAATGAAGTGTGCTACCTTCGTCAATCGATCCACTACAACCCAAATCGAGTCGAGACGGAATGAGTCCCGGTAATCCCGTGATAAAATCCATGCCTAGTTTATCCCACTTCCATTCGGTAACGGCAATGGCTGTAATAATCCTCGCCGGCTTCGATGTTCTGCCTTTACTCTCTGACATACATCACAAACTGCTACATATTCTGCAATATCCTGCTTCATTCCGGTTCACCAGAAAGTATTTTTCAAATCCAAATACATATTGGTATTTCCTGGGTGAATCGAATATGGTGAATCATGTGCCTCTTGCAGAATCAACTTCCTGATCTCCGGGTCATTGGGCACATAAACACGGTCCTCAAACCATAAGGTATCGTGCTCATCCTCACGAAATCCCTTAGCCTTTCCTTCGCTCATTTTCTCCTTAATAGAAGCAACTTCCTTATCTGTCATTTTGAGCTTCTCTAATTTTATCCATCAAAGTAGACTGAATTTCCAATGCTGCTACATAGCCTCTCGGAACTATTTCCAAACATAGCTCATGAAGATCCTCGGCTAACTCCTTTGGTATTTCTCCCGTCGTTAGTGTGTTGACATGGCTCTTACGGCTTAATGCGTCAGCTACTACATTAGCCTTTCCGGGATGGTAATGCAACCTCAGATCATAATCCTTGATGAGCTCCAACCATATCCTTTGCCTGAGATTCAATTCCTTTTGCGTGAAAATGTACTTCAAACTCTTGTGATCCGTATACACCTCACAATGATTTCCAATGAGAAAATGTCTCCATGTTTTCAAAGCATGCAAGACGTGCTAACTCCAAATCATGCGTGGCATAATTCAATTCGTGAGGTTTCAGTTGTCGTGAAGCATACGAAACAACTCTTCCCTCCTGCATGAGCACTGCTCCAAGTCCTCGACGTGAAGCGTCGCAATACACCTCATAATCCTTGGTCTGATCTGGCAGAATTAGCACTGGTGAGGTAACCAAACGTTTCTTCAACTCCTGGAAACTAGCCTCACACTCCTTAGTCCATATGAACTTGGTATCCTTCTTCAACAATTCTGTCATAGGCTTCGCAATCCTCGAGAAGTTCTCAATATACCTCCGGTAGTATCCTGCTAGTCCAAGAAAACTCCGGATCTCTCCAACTGTTGTTGGTGCTTCCCAGTTTGTCACAGTGGCAACTTTAGTGGGGTCTACTGCTATACCTTCTCCGGATATAACATGTCCGAGAAATCCAACTTCCTTTAACCAAAACTCACATTTGCTGAACTTGGCATATAATTGATGTTCTCTGAGCTTCTCCAATACCAATCCCAAATGTTCCTTATGTTCCTCTTCATTCTTCGAGTAAACCAAAATATCATCAATCAACACCACGATGAACTTATCCAAAAACTCCATAAACACCTTGTTCATCATGTTCATAAAGTAGGCAGGGGCGTTAGTCAGACCAAATGACATCACGGTATACTCATACAGCCCATACCTGGTGGTAAAAGCCGTCTTAGGTATATCCTGCTCCCGAATCTTCAACTGATGGTATCCTGATCGCAAATCGATTTTGGAAAATACTTTAGATCCTTGCAACTGGTCAAACAAGTCGTTGATCATCGGAACGGGTATTTGTTCTTGATTGTCACTTTGTTCAATCCTCGATAATCAACAACCATTCTTAATGATCCATCCTTCTTCTCCACCGAAATCAAGCGATCCCCAAGGCGAGGAACTTGGGCGAATAAAACCTTTGTCCGGCAACTCCTTAATCTGCTTTCTTAATTTCCTCCAAATCTTGGGTGGCATCCTATATGGTCTCTTAGATATCGCCCAAAGGTCCGGCAAGAGTTCAATCAGAAACTCAATATCTCTATCCGGTGGCATGCCTGGCAACTCTTCTGGAAATACGTCCGGGTAATCCGTTACCACTGGTACTTCCTCCTGCACAACTCCTGATAAGGAATTTACATGTGCCCTCCTCGGCTCATGCCGTGATACATACTTGATTCTCCTTCCTTCTGGTGTCGTAAGCAAAATTGTCTTACTAGCGCAATTGATGTTTCCTCCATACATCGACAACCAATCCATACCAAGAATTACATCCAAACCTTGGGACTCCAATATAATTAAATCCGTTGGGAAAACATACCTTCCTATACTTAAAGACACTTGAAAACATCCTTGACTGGCCATATAATCCGCTCATGGTGAGATTACTAGCATGGGCGTCTTAATAGTCCTAGTGGGCAGGCTAAACTTATCCACAAATCCCCTTGATATGTATGAATGCGATGCACCAAAGATCAAAAGAACAACCGCAGAAATGACTTAACCAAAAACTTACCTATTATGCAAGATTCTGGTTGAGCTTCAACCTCCTCCATGCTAACGTGGTTCACCTGTCCTCCGTTAAAAGGGTTCGCTTCTTTCCCGAGCTTCCATTGCTCATACCATTTTGGGCCTCTGGACATTCATTTGCATAATGCCCAGTCTTACGGCACTTAAAACAAGTGATATGGCTCAGGTCCACATTGGATTGTGTTGACGGGTTGGTGCGGTTTTGTCCATTACTTCCTCCATTCCCGTTTCGATTCTTTGTGCCATTATGATTGTGCGAGCTACCCCCTCCGTGAGTATGCTGAAATTGACCTCCTGTCTTTGGGGTAAAGCGTAATTTCTGCTGAGCTCCAGAATTGTACTTCCCCTATCCATACTTCCTCTTATGATTGTCAATCTACTGCTACTTCCCTTCAATCATAAGAGCACGGTCTACCAACTCCTGGTAGTTATTGAAGGTGGCTACCATCAACTGCATGCTCAGCTCATCGTTCAGTCCTTCTAGAAACTTCTCCTGCTTAGTTGCGTCCGTAGCAACGCTATCCGGGGCATAACGTGCTAGTTTACTAAAGTCATCCACATACCGCCAACCGTCTGTCCCTCCTTGGCGCAAGTTGCGGAACTCACGCTTCTTCATGGCCATAGCTCCAGGTGAAACATGGGCAAGACAAAGCTTGTCAAACCGATCCCATGTGGCGGTGTCTGCTGTGGTAAGTGGTCAGAAAATTCTCCCACCATGCCGCTGGGTCCTTCAAGCTGATGTGCGGCAAATTTCACCTTTTCCCCATCTGTACATCCTGCAGTGGTTAACTCCTCCCTACTTTATGGAGCCAATCATCCGCAACAATCGGCTCGATTACTCTTTGGAAAACACCGGCGGATTCAGCCTTAAGAAACGGGTCAAATGATCAACAGGTGGTGGTGGTGGTGGGTTGTTGTTGTTGTTCTTGTTGTTGTTGCCTTGGTTCTGTACCAATGATTGAATCAAGGCATTCTGCTGCTGAATCAACTGAGTGATCTCCGGCGGGAAAACAAATCCGGGGTCGCGTCTCGGAGGCATCTAAGGGTTTATAGAAAAGACAAGAGTTAAGAATAGAATGAGATCTAGGGAGAAAACACTACCCATATGCACATGAGACAAAAACACACAATATCACTCCAATCAAATCAACAAGGGCATACAACGGTCTATCTATTGTTACAAAGTGCTGGAACTAAAACTAATTTTTTCATGGGGGAATTCTACTACTGTTATGGTGGTCAACTAGAAAAACTGCTCTGATGAAGACTCCATGATATCTGCTCCAGCTTCATCTTCGAAATCATCATCACTAGGATCGGAATCGGTGTCGTCGATGATGATGTAGTTCTCTGACAGTGCAATCTTTATCTTCTCCTCCGTGTGCTGAATTTCCCATGAGTTCTTCAATCTTCTCCTTAAGATCGCCATTTTGTCTCACTAGAGCTACAATCTCCTCCATGTAGTCCTTGCGAGTGGCCTTCGCCTCCTTCTAGTTCGATAATCTTGGCTTTTGCTTTCTTCAACTCCATCATGTCTCACAAGACATCTGGTTCTCCTGGCGTCGAATGTGCTGATTTAACTCTTGGATTAAAGCTGCAATGGATCGGTCCTTCTTAGTGCTAACCATCTCCCATTGTTCATCTCGGCGTCCGCAAATCTGGTAGATAGTATCCTTGAGGTGATCTTGGTAAACTTCTCCAATGCGTCCCATGGTTATGTGAGCTGCCATGCTCTTTCCCAGACTCCAAGTTGGTGCATTAAAAACACACTCTATGGGCTCCGTGATTGGCGCAAACGTCCTTCCGGGAACTTGAGTAATGCTGACACCACACAGTACTTGAAGGATTTATAATAGAGTATCAATCACACACTTATTACATCGAGTGTCTCAAAATAGAACTTAATAAAATAAATATGGCATAAGGCATCTAAATACGATAACAGCGGAAGGCTTGGAATATTAAGCGAGTCCATCAACTCCAACAAAGATCACCGAGTATAGAACCACGACCTAAGCACCTTACTCGTTATGCGAAAAGCCCGCAAAGATGAAATGTTGCAGCCGAAACGGGTCAAAGACATGGAATATGCCGTAATGTAACACATGAGAACAAATAATGGAATAACTATACTACATGCATATTTGGCTGGTGGAAAGCTCTATGGTTACAGTTTTGCGTAAAGCCAATTTTTCCCTACTGCAAAGGAATAAGTTTATTTAACTATCATGGTGGTTGTTAAACATTGAGAATGGTTGACAGCATTCTCAATCCCAATTAAAAGTACTCATTATCATCCCAACAATATTAATTAGAAGTAACATGATGAGATTCACATGATATCCAAGTACTAGATACTCAAGTTGTCCATAATCGGGGACACGGCTAATCCTGATTAGTTTATACACTCTGCAGAGGTTTGCGCACTTTTCCCCACAAGACTCGGACGCCTTCCGTTGGATTTCTCACTACATGATGTTTGAGAAGCGGATGACCGAGACATAGTCTTTCTAAGCGCTAGCACCTTACGTATGGGTAGACCGGTACACCTACTTTCCCTACATCCGCTAGTCTACCCGTAAGAGTCCATGACGACTTAATAAACTATGCCAGAGCCCATAATGGCTTGTGGCTGCACACGGAAGTTTCTAGCATGAATAATCTCATGATCCCTTTGAGCCTGGGTGGCGGTCCGAAGAAAAACAGGAAAGTCCTGGAAACCAGGTGCCTCAATCCACCCAGATGTGTGTTTAAGTTGCCACCTTAAATAAACCATTAATTTAACAATCTCACATCTGTCATGGAATACACTCACCCAATCCACGTCTACTAGCATAGCATGGCATAATAAGCAAACGTAGAAGTAACTCCCAAGGGTTGATAATAAAACACGTAATAGGTACTACCTCAACTACTTCCCATCCCACAATTTAATTAGATCCTAAATCAATGCAATGTTTGAGGATTGATCTAATGCATAAAAACTGGGTATGAGAAAAGATATGATCAAAGTGTTACTTGCCTTGCTGATGATCCGCGAAACCTAGACACTCGAAATAACAGGCGGCGCACTCCGGGTATTCTATCGCAGACAAACAAACAAGCATACAATAAGTACTCATCTAATGCACAGGTAAAACTCAAATAAAAGATCTAACCAGAAAGTTCAACTTAAGAACTCCGGTTTGCAAAAAGAATCAAAACAAACGAAGCAACGGAAGTCAAACGGCGAAAGAAAACAGCTTCGTTTTACTAATCTGGATCTAAGTCAAATTTTACAGAAGCAAAAACTTGTTTAAGTTGGTTATTCGGAAAGAGGGTTTCGAGACGAAACTCCAGGCGCTTGAATCGCCTGAATATGATAAACGAAATAAAAGTTATACTAAACGAAAATCGGACCGTAAATCGCGATCAAAAAATTCGCGGATTAAGTCCGAGAAAAGAAAACGACGAACAGGTTAACGAATCTAACGCTCGTTAACTAGATCTAATTCGACGAACACGCTCGTTAAAAGCGAACGAACGAGCTTAACGCTCCTATTTAACCTAACCGAAAAAAAACCAATCTAATAAAAAAACTGAACCTAAAAAAAATAAACCGTAGAAAACCGATCGGTTTTAAAAAAACCGACGGCGCGGTTTACGAGGCGGCGAACCTCGGGAGGCGGTCGGCGGCGGGCGTGAGGCACGGTCGGCGGCGGGCGGCGGGCAAGTGGCGGGCGGCGGGACAAGGGGCCGTTAGGGTTAGGGTTTGGGAGGTGGGCCGGTGGCGGGTTGTTGGGTCAGCGGCTCGGGCGCTTATATAAGCTCCCAGTGAAGTCCCACTCGGGTACGGCCCGAAGGTCGGTTCGCATTTTTTTTAAATAATTAGGCGCAAAAAATCAAACGAAAGAAATACTAAACGGTCTCCAAAAATCCCGAAATAATTTTTCCCCGGCTTCTAAAATCAAGCCGGACAAGATGAACATTTATTTGGGGCCAAAATCAATTTTGAAAAACCCGCATTTTTCCTAAATCCAAATAAAAGGGATAATTAATTTGGTGCCCTTAGTTGTGTCCCACTCGGCAGGTTTACCCCTAGTTTCTTAAAATACTTGTTCCTGCCCAAACCACTTTGCTCCTCTTATGCTTTTGCCCTTTGACCGTTTGACCATCACTTTGAAAACTTCATAAAAATTTCATACTAACTCAGAAAAATTCAAATAAGATATCAAAATGTTTAGAAAAGCATCACCTATATGTGCATGTCATTTGCATTCATGAAAAAAGTGTTGTCCAGTCCCCATCTCAGTTTTAGCTCATATGATCTTAGCATGAATAGTAAAATCAAAAAAGAATCTAAAAATTCTAAAAAAAATTGGTGGCAAACTTTGACCAATATTTTCAGTGCTTGCCAAGTTTCATAAGGGAATGACATTCGTGGAAGTCGTGGCAACAAAATGAAATTTTGGAGCATTGATTTTGTTTTTTGTCATGACTTCCATGAATGCCATTCCCTTATGAAACTTGGCAAGCACTCAAAACATTGGTCAAAGTTTGCCACCAAATTTTTTAGAATTTTTAGAATTTTTTTAGATTTTACTGTTCATGCTAAGATCATATGAGCTAAAACAGAGATGGGGACTAGCCAACACTTTTTTCATGAATGCAAATGACATGCACATATATGTGATGGTTTTCTGAACATTTTGATATCTTATTTGAATTTTTCTGAGTTAGTATGAAATTTTTATGAAGTTTTCAAAGTGATGGTCAAATGGTCAAAGGGCAAAAGCATAAGAGGAGCAAAGTGGTTTGGGCAAGAACAAGTGTTTTCGGAAACTAGGGGTAAACCTGCCGAGTGTGACCCAACTAGGGGCATAAAATCAATTATCCCCAAATAAAAAGGCGAAAAACTCCAAAATAAAATCTTATTTGATTTTTTTTATTAAATCTTCATTATTTCTTTATTTTGGGAAACTCATTTTATTCCCTCTCTCATATTTTGATAGTATAAATAATTGAAGATAAAATAAATAAAATCAAACGATCCTATTTTCAAAATTTGAGAAAACTCAAATATGAAAATAACGAAATCCCCAACTCTCTCCGTGGGTCCTTGAGTTGCGTAGAATTTCTAGGATCTAGCCAACAATGCAACAAAAATATGATATGCAATGATGATCTATGTATAACATTCCAAATTGAAAATTTGGGATGTTACAGTTGGACAAGGCCCCACTATAGCAGCCCTTAGTGTTTAAATTGTTGACAAGCTCTGTTAGAGTGTTAGGTCAAGAACAACAAGTAATCAAAGCAAACAGTCCTAGTATGGCTGGTCGATGCAAACAAGCAATTGAGCAGATGTGTGAGCAAATCTTACATATCAAGAAAAGAAGCAAAGAAGGAGGCTTAAAGACCATCACTTGATCGACCAGATTTAAGGAGCATTTAAACATCATGTGCAACATATGAACTAACATAAACATTGCATATTCCAGATTCTACAATGGAATGCACATGTATTAGGTTATGCCATGTATGATGATGCCTAAATGTACAGATAGCAGGCAGGAGTGATTCATCATTGCACGCACAATTGAATTGCAGGTTAAGGGCTAGTTCGATTCCGCCTTTTCAGGGCATATTGTCAAAATAAGCCATAAATTATGTAAAGAAGTCATTTTTGAGTTATGGGCTTGGGCTTAACTAATTTCGCTTTGGAGGGGGGTGTTTTGGGTAGAACCTCACTAAAAATTGACGGGAAGGGGAATAGTGAAATAACTCTGTTGTCTGCTTAATATTACACTCAAAATGCAATCACGACGCCTGCGTGTCACACCTCGGACCTCAAGTAAAACAAACACGCAAGCATTCATTGCCCTGCCCGCTTGCATCTCCTCTCCCTTTCCTCTACTCGATCCCACACTGCAAAGACTAGGGTTCCTCCAATGAGCCGTCCGCCATCGGGTCCCATCTAGCCCGGTCCTCGATGATGCTATGTCCAGCTAGGCTACATGGCCGGCGGGTAGGGGCAAATATCCCTGGCTGCTCCTCCCTCTGGCGCCGCCCCTCATTCTCATGGTCTCCAGCAGCTGCTCCACTGTGGTTCCTACGCACTACTCCGGCGGGCGCTGCTCAACTCGGCTGATGCCACACTGCGGCAGAAGGCACCTTATTCCCCCTCCCCTCCTCCCAGGGCATGGCCTTGAGGTGTTGTTGAAGGATGAGCTCATCCAACAAGGTGAGGATCTCCTCGATTTTTGCCAAATTTTCATTACGATCCACTATACGATGAATTGCTATGAGCTGCTTCTGCCGCTATATGATGCATTGCTATGAGCTGCTCCTCGCCGCTGCTATATGATGAATTGCTATGAGCTGTTGCTGTATGATGAGTTGCTATGAGCTGCTGCCGCTATGATGAATTGTTATGAGCTGCTGCCATCGCTATATGATGAGTTGCTACAAGTCGCTCCTCGCCGCTGCTATATGATGAATTGCTATGAGCTGCTCCTGCTGCCGCTATATGATGAATTGCTATTATCTGTTCCTCGCTGCTGCTATATGATGAATTGCTATGAGCTGCTTTGGTATATGATGAATTGCGTATCATCTGCTTTGTATGATGAGTTGCTATGAGCTGCCTCGCTATATGATGCTTTCAGTGGTGTTTGCTATATGATAATAACCAGCCACTTGGACCATCGAATTTCAATAAATAATTGTTCTTCAATTAAATGTGTGTCATGCGTTCTTCATTTAAATTAAGCAATGGGATCTCTATGGAAAACATTGACCAAAGTAGATTGTGCCAAGTAGATGGTATCTTTGTATTTGCATTTTGAGCAAATAGTGATGGTCTGTTTACCTATCATGTTAATTATCGTGACCGGGTTCAATTTGTGATGTTTGCAAGTCAAATTAATTTCCATATGGGCAGCAAAATGAAAAATATATAATGCAATCTAGACTTTCCACTGGTCATACCAAAGATAAGCTGAAAACGCAATGAAAAGAACTGGTTGGCTTATTACATGGAGCTTATATTCAGAGGTGCTTATTTTCCTAGGATAACTAGTAATAACTGTCCCTAAGAAACTTGGCTAATAGAACTGGCATACAAATAACATGTCACGATGATTGCAATGGAGGAGTGACGTACCATAGCACACTGTATAGGCTCACCGCTGCCTCTCCTTTTTTTACGATGTTCCATGAAATTGCCACATACATCTTGTATTTTTTCATTATGTAACCCTATCTGCAAGTTGACACGGCTAATTTCAGACATCTCTACATGATACTACATTGCATATCCCTTATGCATATTTAAACCACCAATTAACGATTGTGTGCGTACCATAAACTAGCCATGACTCAGTATGTCGGACTAGCAGCACTCTAAGGGAGCCTAATGTAGTGCAATTGGAATTCCTACATGCCACCTATGATTTTGTGTAATGTCGCCCCTGTTCCTAAATATATGTCTTTGTAGAGATTCCAAGATGGACCACATACATATGTATATAGATGCATTTTTGAGTGTAGATTCACTCATTTTGCTCGTATGTAGCCTATAGTGGAATCTCTAGAAAGACTTATATTTAGGAACGGAGGTACGAGGTAGTATCATGTATGACATCTACATATCTAATTTAGTAATTTAGCAGCCAGTAGTAGAAATCATTGTCTGCACAAAGGGATTACTAGTCGAAAATCCTAGCAAAGCACGCTGGCAGGCATAGAACAATACAAGAGAGAGAGACGCTCTTACAAGACCATAGCAATGCCTCAGTCCAGGATCTTGGTTGGCCAAGCTGTTAGATCCAGAAGAAACATTGTCCTTGTAGTTTTTGCCAGCTACATAACAGGTAACAACGACCGGTTAGTATATTTGAAGTACATCGGGCAGGTGATGCTGGACGGGTTTAAAGGTGACAAGTACCTAGGTCGTGGCGGGTGCTTGGCATCTCTCCAGACGGTGGGAATCAGGTTAGAAACATCGAGGGTGATGACGCTGCGCTGGCTGTCGGGGTCCGGTAAGGAGATCTAGAACCGTCGAGTAGGGTGTTTGTGGAGCGGCTCCGGTAGGGTGGACTACGGTGTGGGGCGGCAGATCTATGGCCGTGGACGAGGGCGAGGTGAAGCTTCTCCGTGGTTGGGTTAAGGATGATGTCGGCGACGCGGATCTGCGGCCGTGGAAAGGGGGGGCCGGTTGCCCGTGGTTGGGTTAAGGATGGTTTCGACGATGCGCGGATCTGTGGCCGTGGAAGGGGCGCCGGTTGCTCCGGTGGTTGGGTTAAGGGTGGCGGCGCGGATCTGCGGCCGTGGACGGGCGCCGGGCTGCTCTGGTAGGTTGGATGAGGGTGCGAGGAAGCGGATCCGAGGCCGTGGACTTGTGAGTTGGCAAAGCGGCCCCTGTAGGGGTTGGAATGGTATAGGCGGCTACTCCGTAGGGGTTGACGATGGTGTCGGGCGGCGGGTCCAAAGAGGGTTGAGGAAGGTGTCGTGGCGGCTCCGGTAGGGTTGAGGAAGGTGTCGGCAAAGAGGATCAGAGGCCGGCCGACGGGGCGTCGGTGGGGTGGCTCGGCGGGTGTGAACAAGCGTCTCGGTGGGGAGTACGAATGAGCTGCTGCCGCAGATCTTGGCGGTTGACGAGAGTACTGCTGGCAGATCCGGCGCCGTGGACAAGGCCGGCACTAAATGGGCTGTGGTACAGTGGTGGATGAGCAGTCTACTTATTTCTAGGGGAGGTGGGAGGGGTAGATGCGGCTGCAGAAGCAGATCCGGCGAGGTGGACGCCACTGGCAGTGAATGGGCTATGGTACGCCGGTGGATGAGCAGTCTAGGGTTTCGAGAGGGGAGGGGAGAAAGGGCTATGAAGTACGGACGGCACGATGTAAGATGCTCTGGTGCTGTGGAGTTAGTCGTTTTTATGGAGGGGAGAGGAAATGGGGGTGCCGTGTAGTGGGGGGAACCGGAAGTTACCAAAGCATCCCCGACCTATCATGTAGATGAGGGCGGTATTGTAACTGTTGGTCTCCGTGCACCAAGGACAAAAGGGGGATTTCGCATGCTAAAGACTAAGGTGGCGGAAATTTTAGAAGGAGGCGGGAGATTTTGCCGCCCTCTAGTTTCAACTAATTTTGGACCGTGCTAGCGGGAAGGTCATGCTAGAGTGTGTACACGGGCACGCGTCAGCAGTTAATAACTGGTGTGAAGTCCACCCCAGAAAAAATACAATAACTCAGGATGATGCGCCGATAACTTGGACGTTCACACGGGCACGGCCAATCAGACGTGTAGTGGCGCGTTCACAAAAAAGGGATCAAACGCTCAGCCTATGTATTTCTCGTGTAAATAGATAATTTAGTGCCATTGGTTATTTACTTTAAACATAATACATTGACGTGTTAGTGTAGAGGTGCACAAAAAGAAATAGATATTGTAGTTAGCTATTTAAAAGTGTTACCTCATATGATTACATAGCCTCCATTTCATAAATTATGCATTCGCTGAATTCATATATGAATATTACATATATTACTTCAAAATAGAAACTTAAATCATCCAAGACTAATGAATTTGAATGCAAGAGTAACAATGGTTCATGTACATGATAGCTACATTGGTTGTTTGAAGAAACATCACTGTAACTTTGGCATGCACAACTGAAAAGGTTTATTTAAATAGAAAAAAAAGTGATATGTGAGTGTCCAATCTTTATAGCGTTGAATCGATATTGTACCTTTTGCCATGATACGAAGTAGATATTGACTTATGTTCAAGCGATGCACGTCCACGGTCGCTAAATAGTGATACGTGCATGAATTGTGCAATCTCTCTGACACGCATACATATCTCATTTCCCTGTGGGCATCGGAATCACATAAGCGCACTTCGTGTATTTATCTCCCTCCGTCAGGGTTAAATTCGTCTTTCTACCCCGTCCTACAAGTCTCTCACACATAAACACACACGCTCTCTATGTCTAACACGCCCACCCCTTTAATTCCGCCCACCCACAGCCACTAATGTCTCAAAGTATAATAATGTCTCTCACACATATGCTATCTACCTATCCCTTAATATAGCTAGATATGTGTCACACAAACTCCTTCTCCCTACTAGCAAGATGCCCATGCGTTGCACGGAACATCAAGATGCATTTGTATGAGAAGTTTATCTTGTGGGAGAAAAGGATGAATGAGGGAATGACTTATTTGGAAATGCGGAGAGGGGTGTGGGTATCTTTTTGCAAAATTGCCATATTTTCCTACCTGTCTGTCGGATATAAATCGGATGGCCTATATTGCAGGGATGGCAGGAACACCATCATCACCAACTCTGTTTTTATAAGAGTAGAGATATGTGAGTGTCACCGCCCCCACACGCACACACACACACACTTCCCAACAATCAAGGAGTAGGGTGACACCTCGATCTTGATACTAATCTATCGAATCGGATTCTCTCTCAAACATACACACACACACACACTACCCGACACCGAAGGAGTAGTGGCACATCGATCTTGATAATAATCTAGCTACTCCTCTTTCAAACACACACACACACACACACACACTCGCTAGTTGTGCATATGTGCCTACCGCACAAGACACTCTCAATACGCCTTTTCTCTCCCCCCCCCAACTATGACAACAGTAGGGTGACAACTCAATCTGATCATAATCTGTCTATTGGTTTCTATCTCAAACATTGTGTCTCGGTGCCTCGCTCGGTAGCCCCCTCGATACGTAGACTTCGCCAGGCACAACTCAGTAGTGACGATGATGTCGAACCCAAAGTGTTCCTTGTATTTACTGGCCTCATGTGATAATTTTCACCCTGTTTTCTGTTAATTAACAAGGCAACCTTTTCTTTGTTACTACTAGTGAATATGAAATCATTCGGGGCAGACATAAAATATATCACTTCAACCCAATTATCACAGCAGCTATTTTGAACGAAATTAGCTAGCTGCCCGTGCGTTCCACGGAACATCAAGATGCATTTGTATGAGTAGTTTATCTTGTGAGAGAAAAGGTTGAACGAGGGAAGGCCTTATTTAAGTAACGTGGAGAGACGTGTGGGTATATTTTTGCAAAATTGCCATAGTTTCTTTCCTATCCGTTAGATATAAATTCGACGGCCTATATTGCAGGATGGCACGCACACCATCATCACCATCTCTGTTTTCTACTCCCTCCGTCCGAAAATACTTGTCATCAAAATGGATAAAAAGAGATGTATCTAAAACTAAAATACGTCTAGATACATTTCCTTTTATCCATTTTGATGACAAGTATTTCCGGACGGAGGGAGTATTTGTCTTTTTAGAGATTTCAACAAGTGACTATGACCGGACCTTACCAACATACTCAAAAAAGTAGTCCATAATTTTGATGTTACCCTCGTTTCTTGGCGGTGCAGTGCCATCTGGATACCTCATAAATAAATCAAGGACAAATCTGACCCTTCTTCCGAAAAAGACATACATAGCAAAATGAGTGAATCTACACTCTAAAATATGTCTACATACACATCCGTATGTGGTAGTCCATTTGAAATCTGAAAAAGACAAATATTTAGGAACGAATGGAGTATATATAAGAGTAGACATGGAGATATATCTCCAGCATGGTCTACAACAAAAATGTGCTGGGCTGGTTAGCGCCGGATGCTCGCAACGCAATTACATGAGTTCGAATTCTATCTTTTAATTTTAGATTTTTATATTATATATTACTCTACTTATTTAATATGTACTTCTTTCGCTACTGTACTGACAGTGGAACCCACAGAGTACTTAGAATATTAAGGATCGACTTGTTTCTTTTTAACTTTACATGCAGAAGGTTGTAGCCACCCTGCAAGTCACGTGTACACTGTACATGCAATTAACTTTTTATAGAGGGACAATCATACAGGCAATTAACTCAAATGGATTGGATGTCACTCTATTATTTCCCGCATAAAGAGCATCTCCAACGGCAGCAGGCAAATTTCCTCCCGCTTCCTTCCGTGGAGGACGACATCAAACGCCAGCGGCATACATTTTTGCAAACACGGACTGATTTCATATAAGCATGAAGGATTTTGTATAAAAAAGTCGGATCTTCATATAAACATGATGGATTTCATTACATTTACATGAGCTAAGAGGTGCCAATCCGGCTCTCTTGTATAACTAATACTCCCTCCGTCCAGAAATACTTGTCCTAGAAATAGATATATCTAGACTTATTTTAGTTCTAAATGGCCGCCCGCGGATCCCTTTGTCTTCCTCATGTCCGTCAGACACTTGCGGGGTCGACGAAGGTCCTCGGAAGAGACGAAGCAGCAAAGAAACCACATGAATCCGCGGTCGTCGCCTCGGCGGTGGCCTTCATGGGTCCCAAGTGGCGGCGGCCTCCCGTGTTCTACTTCTCCTCGATGATGGCGGCAGACACGGAGAAGCTGGCCACCGACTCGTCGTTCTCCACGCACCCGGCTTCTGTCTCTGACTGCATGGCTCTGCCGCAGGCACGGGAGGCGCGCCCACAGACACGGGAGGCGCGGCCACCGCAGACACTGGTGGCGCGGTACGACGCGGTAGCGACAGCGCCCGTGCCGGTGTGCTCGCCGCCGTGCCGGCGTGGAGCAACTTGCCACTCCTTATCGAGCTGAACTGGAGCGGCGAGTTGCTGAACCACGCGCCTGCTTGGGGCAGCAACTGGCTCCGTCGGGCCAAGCGAGGTTGGTGAAGCACCGAGCGGCCTCGCCCGTAACCGGAGGGCTCGGTGGGCCACCTAGCCGGGTAATATGTCGGAGAACGGCTCATCGGAATCCATCGGAAGAGTGGAGAAAATGGTGAAGGAGGAGATGGGGGAGCGGCGGAGGGGTGTGATTCTTGCCCGATGTCTGTCTGGCGTCGTGTAAATAGAGGGCAGACGGTAGGAGCTTGGCCGGCGTCTGGCCTCGTTTAAACTGAGGGCGGACGGGAGGAGCTCGGTCGGTGTTGCGTTTAATTCTGGCCCGCTCACGAACGGACGTGTGGCTGGAGTAGGATTCTCGGTTTGCATGCGGGTTTAACGGAGGGGTTTAATGGAGGCGCCAAGTGCAGCGGTGGCGCAAAGATTATTCAATTTGACATCATTAATGAGCCGTCAAATCACAAAGGCCCTCGCCTCTCGTGAAACCGACCGAGCTAGACTGCCCCGCCCTCTAGCCTTTTAAAAAATGTATATACTCCGCTTCTGTACAGTATTAGTATCGATGGATTGCGCCATGGAGCAAAACTTGAAATAAAAAAAAAGGTGGTACATATAGAGAGCGCTCGTGAACTATGTGTCATACATGGCAATAAAAACTACATGATACTAATATATGATACATGGTGCAGGAGTACTAAGGTTGGCCATAGTGGGGGTAACATAAGTAGTAACATGCACTTGGGACTCACAAACATGCTTATGTGGCAGGCAATTAAAGAAGAGAAAGATGGTTATAGTAACATAGGTAGATACCGTAACATAATAAATGCGATGCTACTATGTGTCATGCATGGCAATAAATGAGACCACCTATGTGTCATAGAGGTAGTAACATAGACTAGTAACATATACATGTTACTAGTCTAAGTTACTCCCCACTATGACCAACCTAAGTATTATTAATATAGTTTTGCTAGAACTCATCTAGATGAGATATAATTTGGTCTCTTTCATCTTTTATAGCCATTGGATGTGTTTCTATAAGATGTGTGTGTGCTGAGGTGGGTTGTATTTGTTCTTGTGCAACGAACTGACCACTGCATATTGATAGTCTCAAGTCATTAAAAGCATACAAGTCATTCCTATATTTATGTCAAAAAATAAGAAATAACGTGAGAGTTAATGCACCACGCCTATGTGTTTACTATTTGGTTTTCGTAAGATGACTTAATACTCACCTAGAAGGAGGGAGTATTCGATTTGACAAATGGGCGCGCAGTTCCCGACAATGGCTTTAATGCAGATGAGGGAGGGAGAAGCGGTTCCCGATATGTTGAACGGCCAATGCATCCTCCTTCAATTAATGCATGAGGGAAGTAATGGGAGGAGGTCCGGAAAAGAGGCTGCACGATGTGAATGCAACGCAGCTTTGCCCTCATTGCCCTCATATAAAGGCGCCCTCCATTCCAATGCATCTACCACATCGTACACACCTAAGCATTTGCCTAAGCGCCAAAAGAGCTCACCTGCACTCCATGGCGGCGGCGCGCGTGAGCGGCCAGCGGCTGCGCCAGATGGTCCACGACGCCGGCCTACGGCATGGCGCCGAGGATCGTCTCCAGACGGTGTTGGAGACCGGCTGGTGGATGGCCGCCGTCGACGCCAACTACGACTCTCAGTTGGACCAGATGATCGTTGCCAATAGCAACAAGTTCACCGTCCTCAAGAAGCTCGCGGACGACATCGCCGTACTCCTCCATCCTACGCGCCTGGGATCCTCATTGGCTGCCACCCTAATCGGCCTCCATGGCCGGAACCTGTTTCAAGCACTGGTGGCCCTGCGACTGCCCGCCGACGCCACGAAGAATGTCCACCTGGAGGTCGCTCTCGCCGCGAGGCGCCTCACCCTGCAAGAATTCGTCGACCTACACATCCACGTGTACGAGCAAATCGTGTACATAGCTATCTACAAGGCCAGTGAGGATGCTACAACGTTGGCCTTCCTCAACCGGCTGGAAGCCTTGGATGCCTTTGCTGAGAAGCACCTCGACCTCGCCACAAAAGCCGCCGCTCCTTAGCCGCCGGTCGATGGCCCCGCGCACTAAGTTGAGGAGGAGGTCGTACGTTCGTGGATCCATCTTTTTTCTTGCCTTATGTAACCACCACTGCGATCGCATCATCGTGGCCTTAATTCTTATTATGCTGTTGTATTCTCGTTCCAGTCAATACCGACATGTGCGATCCCTTTGCTTAATTATATGCATCACTGTAATTAGTACTCCATCTGTCAATTTATAAGTTGTGCTTACCTTTTCCATTAACTTCGTGCAACGTGCGGGCATCTTGGTAGAAACACTAGAATGTGTCTATATAATCTGTATGTGATAGTCCATTTGAAATCTCAAAAAAGACAAATATTTAGGTACGGAGGGAGTAATATATTAGGAGTATATCAAAACGATAGTGATTTCTTTCAAGTTTGTGAACAAATACTACTATTCTATTACATTGGATCCGTCGCAACGCGCGGGCACATTGCTAGTAAAAGGAAAAGGCCTGCCGCGTTCGCGTCGCACCCCCACACGCCCGGGAATCGGGAGTACAACACGGCCCGTCCGGCATGACGCATAGCTTAGGGAAGGCTAGTTGCCTAGCATTTTCACTTTCATGTGGGACCGCCGTTGAGCAAACCGACACCCCGCCCGCCGCCGGGTCGGAAAACAGAAACGAAGGAAAGATCTAGTTGTTGCATGGAAGCCAAGAAATTTGGTGTCAGACGGGGCTCGTTCATAGACTAGGAGCATTCCGTACTAGTACTACTCCTACTAGTACCAAGTTTGTACTCCTAATACTATATTACTAGTACTACCACTATACAACTAGTAGATACGTGCACGGCACAACATCATAGGAACAAAAAACGGGAAAATCTTGTTTTGGGTGATTTATCTTTTTTTCAATCAACATAGTATGAATAATATGATGTGGGGGGCACCCATGAATCTTATGTGGCTTGGTTGCATGGCTACAAAAGGTTAGAGAAAAATAAATAGATAATGTGTTTAGAGTGCACTCCACTAAATATATATACTTTGGATCTATTGCAATGGACCGGCACATCTATATCTATACCCCCTATATAGTGTGTGAAAAACTTTGAAAGTTGGTCGTTGGATGAAGCCAATCCGACGGTACAAAGATGGCAAATCCGAGCACTACTGGCCTTTGGATATCATCCACCAGATTCTGCCACATGTATAATGTAGAAGACTCCATGGTTGAACTTAATTCAGGACTAACTTTGCCACAACTTAGCTTAGGCAAAGTTATTAGTTCTTCAAAATGAGAGCCACAAGTTGGCAAGCCTAAGGGAATCTTGCCACATTTTTTGTGTGTATGTCATGTGGGGCCTTAGTGTGGCTTGCCTAAGGTGTGGCTTGAACCAAACACTCACCTAAGTTAATCAAACTTGCCTAACCTTACATTCCACCATATTTTGCCACATGTTAGAATCCGTAAAACTCCACATGTAGAAGCATAATGCACAAACCACTGAATCTCATGCGTAATGCAATGCACGTGTACCTTACTAGTACTACTCCAGTTGGTAGTACTAGTAAGAAACAAATTCCAGTTTTGGCACGAGCTCGTACTGCGGGAGCACCACAAGGCCTGCCGCAGGAGTTACATTTCCCTCTCGGGGCCCATGGGGCCGAACTTCGGTGGCTTAGTGCCCGGCCTATGAGTCAATGACATGCAGACCTTAAATGCGGCTGGCCCACATGTCATTCTCATGGTGGTGGTGTGGTTCGCGACTTACTCGTTCGAGATGAACCGGTCGGTGGTGGCATGGCCGTGGCGAGGGTGCCACAGCTGGGCGTCGGGGCATTACAAGGCGTAGATGGCCACACCGGCGGGTACTACCTGTAGTACATAAGTACTCTAGCTAAGGATTGATGCCCGGGACGAAATGTGTCACAGCCGCTGGATGAAAATTCGATGGTGCGGGAGTATGGATCGGAGCACAGCAGCGGAGCAGGCAAACCGCGTCCAATCGGGTGTGTCTGTGGTAGAAAGTAGATGGTCGCCACAGTTCAGCTGGCCCACATGTCATGAACACAAAGACAGAGGAGCGGTGGGGCCGAGAGGGATGAGGGGCACGAACAATCCTACCATTCTGTCACTGACATGTGGGACCAATAAGCGTGGGTCCCACCTGTCAGCGAAGGAAAGGCAGGGCAAGGTAGTGATAGCCACATCAGAGGATCCATGTCCACGTCGGGGGACGTCGTGCCGTGGGTTGGAGCGGCGTCGTGGGAATCGCGTGTGGGTGTGCAGTGGTAGAAACAAGCAACGTGATGGTCGCCGTGGTTCAACTTCCATGGACAAGCTATCATGTCTGCTGACACATGTATATCAAAACTAGAGTGTTTATATTTCAAGCACGTGAACAAGTATTATTCTACTACATTGGATCCATTGCAACGCACGGGCCAACACATTGGTAGTAGTAGTGTCTATCTCTATCTCTAGAGGCCATCCTCGTTCATCCTTTTCTCTCACAAGATAAACTGCTCATACAAATGCATCTTGATGTTCCGTGGAACGCACGAGGATGTTTCCTTGGGGGTCTCTCCGGTAGCGGCGTGGTCAGAAGTTGCAAGTTGACGCCTTGAGATGCCGACGTTGAGGGGCACTCGGATTTCCTCCGATGAGCGGGTAAGATGAGTTTGATCACGTAGTATATGCATTCTAAAGACTACTTTCGTGTCCATTTCCTAATTATCCCCTGCCTTGTTTCACGTGCTAGGCTCGGTGCAGTGGAGATTGGCTTGCATATGTACGGAGTGTACCAACATCAATTTGCACAACATTTACAACGGTGACACCGTTCCGTGAGAACCTTTGTCCAACATTGGGATCAGCCATGCAACGGGCCACCGCATGAATTGGTACGATGGAACCACGATGAGATTGAATAAGATAGCACGAACCTTGCACATGGCGGTCAAAGGCGGACCATGCTGTCTGCGACTGATTTGTTGCCGTACGAGTAGGAAGACGTTGTGCTCCTTTCTAACCGCATCTTCGCGGTGACAAACCAGGGGACTTATTTTGTATGGGACACATCCTACGATATACTCCCTCTCTCCAAGTTTATTCGTTTTATAAGTTTCAAATTCAAATTTAGAGCTCCCCATCACATGTTGAGATTACAATGTCCATTAAATCGTTGCGTGCATGTATAGTAAAGAAACAAATCTCGAGTTTGGCACGAGTTCGTGCTGCGGGAGCACCACAAGCCCTGGCGCAGGAGTTACATTTCCCTCTCAGGGCCGTCGGGACTGAGCTTCAGCGCCTTACTACACCTACCTTTGAGTCAATAACATGTGGACCCGATAGGTGACTGGTCCACATGTAATGCTCCCCAAGGCAGAGGCGATGGGGCCAAGAGGGGTGAGCCGCAGTCGGGGGACGTGTGGTTTCATGGGTTCGAGCGGCGTCGTGGGAATCGCGGGTGGCTGTGGTAGAAACTTGATGCTCGCCGCATTTTAGGTGGCCCACATATCATGCACACAAAGGCAGAGGGGCGGCGCGGCCGAGAGGGGTGAGGCGCACGTCGGGGGGCGTGGTGCCGTGGGTTGGAGAGGCGTCGTGGGAATCGCGAGATGAAACGTGATGGTCGCCGTAGTTGAATTTCCATGGACAAGCTTTCATGTCTACGGACACATGCACTACATACCGATCACTGGAAGGAGTAGCAGAGAAAGCTATATATGCGGATAAATAGTTCCTTATAGTCAAGCAGACCCACGCTACTACTCTGTTCCAAAGACATGCACACCATCGAAATAGTCCATCTATATCAATATACACCGAGAGGGAATAATTTTTTTACAAGAGAGGAAATATTTCATCCATCCATAATGCCCTCCTGCTGGTGCAGCGTTTTCTTCTTCTTCTTCTTCTTCTTCTTCTTGTTCCTGTTCTCATTCTCTGTGGGAGACGGCTTCGCAACAAGCTCTTTGGACCTTGCAGCTATCTCGAAACTCACACGGGCATCGAGGGCAACATATTTTATCTGCTCGTACGTCAAGGGATAATTCTCCCATCCAGACGACCTTAATGCCACCGTCTCGTCACCCTTCTAAAGATTTGTACCGAGCACAAAATTTGCTACGTCGAATAGGGATGGTGTCTGTTTAGCACAATCTTCTACAGGAATTTTGATTCTGGTTTGTAGGTCAGTGATGCTTTTCAAATCAAGGTTGTACGGCTCCAGCTTGTTTGTCCCCTTCGATGGCTACCCCACGTAAGTATACATCCTCCGAGACAAGAAATCGTGAAGCGCACTTTGGTATGGTGGGCGAGTGTATGATGTGGTACACCAAAACATCATCTTCGAGGCACGGTGAAGGACGGCGGCGTCTTGGATCTTCCTGTGGGGCACGCTCCGTGTACTCTGCGTCGAGACCGATGACCCTCGTCTCTACCTTTTTGAGGGAGTTGGATACATTGTTGATCCACTGCCGAACAACCCTTGGGTGGACGATGACGGTGGCAACTATGTGCATCGAGCCTTCGACGAGGACATGTTGGACACTAAAACCTGCATCTCGATCTCTTTCGCCATTTGGAACCGCTGGAACGGAGGGCTATGGTTTGGAGAATTAGGATTAGATGGCTAGTCTAACTGAAGTAGTAGATTTAAAGAGGTTAAAACAATGTGAACGCAGTGGGGTTTGGATGCAAATGAAGACGAAGGGGAGGTGAAGAAGCCGAGGCGAATCAGTTCCCGATGGAGAAGTAATTGGGAGAAGTGGCGTGCAGGCAGCTGATTAGATGGCTAGGTAGACTAAACAAAAAGTCTATGCGGGTAGATTGAGGAGTCATACCTATTCGTGTACGTGCCCATCCTTCCTGATAGGTGGGACCTATGCAAACAGATAAAAAAATGTGTCGTAGCTTTTTTTTTTTTAGCGGCGTGAGTGGGAGACACAACATTCTCACGGTTAAGGAATACTCCCTCCGTTTAGGTGAGTATAAGTCACCTTGTGAAAATCAGGTTTTCCCAAAACCTTTAGGCGTGGAGCATTAACTTCCTGCTCGATCCCCTCCCAGCCTCGTTAGCCAGCGTTCTCTTCCTCTGCTGCCGCGTTCTACATTTCCATTTTCCTCTTCTCAAGTGTGGAACGATCTGCATGCCGTCCTTGATGCACCAGAACGACCACTGCATGCATCACGGTAGGGCGTTGATTGGGCATGCACGACAATTTGGTTCTGCTCGCAATATGGATGATACCTGAACAATGAAGTGAACAGGCATGCTAGCACGGGAGACCTATTTCTGCTATACAATACTGGAGTACTCATGTTCCTACTACTACTAGTAGTAGTAGTACAACTGTGGTACACTTGATGGTCAAAATACTATTCATCCGTTCCTCACGGAAGTGACAACCCCTCGCTACCGACACTAGTCAGCGAGGCGGCGTGTTCGGGTTACCAAAGTCAGCCTCACCACATGCAATGCGATCTGTCACCACCCAGACTGACACATTGGCGCCTCGCCTCGTCTCCCTCTCCGCTCCCATAGCACCACTCCATCTCCATCTCCTTCTCCTTCTCCGTCTCCATCTCACTGTGCCCCCGTGTAACGTCGCCTCACTCGGCTCCCCCAGTACCACTATTCCCTCGCTAGCCGCTCCAAAGACCGACATCCTTCTCCCCGTAAATCAAGCCCTTCCAAACTCCACCATGGCGAACGCGAACCGCAAGACATCCATATGAGCCGCGATTGGAGCAATCTCCTAGTGACATCCTCGACCTCTTTTTCGTGGTATGGATATGTTTACCGCCTGGCTGGCTGCATGCTCGAGGGACATGCACACGGCCATCGTCGAAGCAAGGCCTAAGCTTTTCAAGACACCGCTTGCTGCTATCTGGCCTTGCGAGATTGGCTCACCATGATACGGAGGCGCATGATGCCCTCGACTTCAATCCGATCTCCATTAGCCAAACTTCTTTGCGGTATGTATTGTGTCGCCATACATCATTTCCCTCGACATCGATCCGATCACCATCGCCTAAAACTTCTTGGCAGGTATGTACTGGGTCGGCATGAACTCCCACTGGATGGCTGCCTTCAGAGAAGACGGTAAAAAGTTGGTGCTCGTGAACTTCCAGACCTCCCATGAGATTATCCTTCCTCTGTTGGATTATATAGAGTATTACCATCGTGGTCCAAGTCATCTAGATTACTACGCCGATTGGACGAACCTTGTTTTGCGTAAGATTGTAAGCTGCCAAGTACCCACACGACATGCGTAATTACGCAGACTTCAAGCTAATTGCCTTGTTCGACCGCGGACTCGCCTATCTTTACGCCATGCCTTTTTTAGTCGGAGACAACTCGGCTCATGCATGGATCATCGTCAAAGCTGATACACACTTCTGTGATGCTATTGAACACAATGGCATCATCTACGCGACCGACAAAGCAGATGGAACCACGTATTGCTGGGACGGCGCGTGTAAGTTGTTTCCTTCTCATGTTAATGATGACGCCATGACACTATTTGAACTTTTTGTGATGATTGGCATATCCCTGTTTGAGCAGAATTTGAGTAGAACTATGGCAATACATTGCAGACGCCATAAATCAGCTATATTTGGAATGAGTTAATTCATGCGATTGTGACCATGTCATTACAGCCAATTTGTACCCTGAATAATCAAACGGTTAGGAATATATGGATACTATCCTTATTTTATAGTAATCTATATACTACTACTAAATATGAGTGTGTATCAATGGCCATGTTAGTTTCCTCATTTTCATGATGTATAAACATGCACCACACTGTTGGTTTCATCTAACCATACATTAGGGAAGTAAATGTGCATATGGAGAACTCTATATTTGGAAGTAGTGAAATCCTGCAATGCTTACCATGTGTAAATACCTATATTCGCTTCTTCAAAGAATCAATGGCTAGAATAATATCCTCACAAAAATTTTGCCCACAGAACACGAGTATATAACAATGCATGGTATGTTAGTTACCTTGAAGAATTTGTTTGTGAGGACAGGACATGATTACACAACATGCATGACATGGTAGTTTCCTGTGAAGAATCGATTGCGAGATAACATGAGTATAACCATGCATGACACTTCTATATTTTCGAACCCAGTATACATTTCCCTGTATTTTCCTCCCAGTTCCAACACATACATATCACTGCTATTTCTTGCATTATCCTACTCATACTCTGAACAATGCTGATCTTACATTAACAATGTGAAAGCACAAGTGCTCCCTAGGTGGTTTTGGTAATTAATGTCAACATATCTCTTGTTGGACTAACACTTTTATCTAGTATGTTTCAGATAAGTTCAACAATGGAGTGGCATGGACTAAAGGATGTTGGAACTCCTTCAAGATGCTAAGGACAAAGGATTGGCTCAAGCTTCAAGCTCAAGACTCTTCATTTTACATTTTAGTGATCCAAGATCACATTGAGTCTATAGGAAAAGCCAATACTATCAAGGAGGGATGAGGTGTTGCTTAATGAGACTTTTGCTTTATGTGCTTAGTGATATGCTCCAAAACCCTCCACTACTCTCTACCATCCACATATGACCTAAACCTAAAGTCAAACTCGGCCCTACCGATTCTTTCTACCCGGCGCCACCGAGTTCAGATGTCATAGCCACTGCCACAAACCCTAGGCAAATCGGTTTCACCGATAGGGATCTCGGTCTCACCGAGATGGGATTGTAATCTCTCTGTGTATGTCCATTACCAAAATCGGTCTCACCGAGTTTGTGTAATCGGTACTACCGAGATTACAATGGAAACTCTCTGGTTAACTTATTACCAAAATCGGTCGCACCGAGTTTGAGTAATCAGTCCCACCGAGTTTGCCTGACCAACTCTCTGGTTAACTAATTACCGAAATCGGTCTCACTCAAATCTTCTTTCCACCAGATCCAAATCCTATGAGAGAGAGTTGAGTGTTGGGGAGACTATCATTTGAAGCACAAGAGCAAGGATTTCATCATCAACACACCATTTGTTACTTCTTGGAGAGTGGTGTCTCCTAGATTGGCTAGGTGTCACTTGGGAGCCTCCGACAAGATTGTGGAGTTGAACCAAGGAGTTTGTAAGGGCAAGGAGATCGCCTACTTCGTGAAGATCTACCGCTAGTGAGGCAAGTCCTTCGTGGGCGCCCGGCCATGGTGGGATAGACAAGGTTGCTTCTTCGTGGACCCTTCGTGGGTGGAGCCCTCCGTGGACTCACGCAACTGCTACCCTTCGTGGGTTGAAGTCTCCATCAACGTGGATGTACGATAGCACCACCCATCGGAACCACGACAAAAACATCCGTGTCTCCAATTATGCGTTGAATTCTCCAAACCCTCCCTTTACATTCTTGCAAGTTGCATGCTTTATTTTCCGCTGCCTATATACTCTTTGCATGCTTGCTTGTTATGTATTGAGAATGTTAAACTTGTGCCTAAACTCCACTTAAACCTAAAAGAAGTTAAAAACTGCAACTTTGGTACTTAGTGTCTAATCACCCCCCCCCCTCTAGACACCTCTTCTCAAGATCCTACACAATGCATGTCCTTTTTATATGATGCAGTGTCCCTACGGTTACTGCCCTTTGTAATCACGCCACCTTTGCCAAAAACAGGGAAGCACAACTGGTTCCTCGCTCGATCAGACGACGGCAAAAGACTGATGATCATTCGGACACATGAGCCGGAAAAGTTATATTACAAAAACCCCTTGTATACAAGCACCGTGTAATACGTGAGTATCCGGACAGCGGTTGTTACGCCTATGAGCAGGATACCCGACTTGTTGGGGCCTTTAGGATTTTTTAGTTGGAGGCGGGTAAACAACCTTGGTTCACACTCTCTGTTTCTCGGACTCAATTATCTCATTAACCGGGAGATCACCGTTGGCAAGGACCTTGATGGCAGAGAGGCTCTGTTTGCTATGGAAAACTATGTCTACACGGCGAGCCCTAGGAGTTCGGGAGCAAACTCCCCTGATTGTCAACGATACAGCCTGGAGCCAAAAGAAGGTGAGAATGACAAAGGCACCCGGATAAACTTTGATCCTTGGATGTCTCAATTCTGACGAGCGGTGATGTGGTTCAAGCCTTGAGGTTGATAGGTAATTGGGTTGTTGCATCGAAGGGTGGAGTCTTGGTGTCTCCAGATCACCGGTCGTCAAGCGGGCTCAAATTATGATGGTGTTGGATCATCTCTTCAATGACTTTGTTGTCTTTGCTGCTGGTTCCGGATGGGTAGTTCTTTCTTTTGTTATGCATATTCCTTGTCATTTGGTCATCCTCGTCTATGTCACTCTTTCTATGTAATAGTTGCTTCGCTTAGAATGTCATTCTATGCGGATCACGAGAGTCCGGCGCTTCTGAGATGGGTGCATTTTGGTGGTGTAGCAAGACTTCTTATCAACTATCATGTCTTGCTTGTTTATGTCAAGAGTAATCACTAGTCGTTGTTTGAATGTTGTATATATCGTTGTTTGAGCAGTTTATTGTCTCGAACTTCTTTGGTGGGGCTAAATGAGGGCATCACCATTCTCCAAAGGTTCAGAGTATATCTCCTTTTTCAAGTTATATAATTTGAGCTCAGTGTCTTTTCGATGATGTACACTTGTTTGGGACAGTGAGGTGTCGTTGAATATGGGCCGAGTAGTAACGCAATGCCAAATAGTTCAATTATGACTCTCAGACCGAGCTCTCAAAAGATCCTGGAAAAAAAGGCCGGGCTCTCCAAAAAAGAAAGAATAAGGACTCTTAGGCCGACATGTGGGCGCCACCAGTGTTTTCGTGCGCTTGCGCTCCAAGAGCATATTGGCGCGTGCTCGAAATTCATGCTACCTTTTCATCCCCAGTCTCCCGCCCCTCTCCCACCTCTGGAATCTTGATTCCTACTCCAGTTCCCACAAATCCCCCTCCTGTACTCCCTGTACTCAAGCGCACTATCATGTCGCCGGTCAACCCGGATCTCTGAGCCGGAGATCCTGAGGTCCGTCCTGCCTTCGTCGCCAGATGTCGCCGCCATCAGTGGTATGGCGGCGCTTGACGACCAGTTTGTTTAAGCAAAGTGCTGATGGTAACCATCAACAGCGACCGGCCTCCCGTCTCGCCGGACGACCTTGTCAAAGCTCTTGGCATTGCGCACGACATCCAAATAAGTGACTTGCTCATCGAAGTTTGTCCGCCACCTGTTGATTTCTTCGTCAGGTTCCGGAAAACTTTCGACTGCAGTCTTGTGTTCGAATCTTCCCGGCGTTTGTTCTCCGTTGGCGCGCTGGTGAGCTTTGATCGGTGGCACCTAGGATGGGGCTCAGTGCCCTCTGAGCTTGTGTTTTTAACAAAGCTTACCTTCCACGGCATGCCTCAACGTGCTTGGAACAACGAGTCCACGAACGAGCTTATTAATGACCTTTGAGGTGAGCTCGTAAGTATGTTTGTTCCTCCAGACAGCTGGGCTCTGACGGTTATGGCATGGATGAAGAAGCCGTCCACCATACCGAAGGTGATTGGTGTTGAGATACCGGTGCAAGAACAGGGGTTGTACTATTTGTCGCCACCAAGGCCGCCGCGGACCACGTTAGGGATGTAACTGTATCGAGTGTTCGTGCATGTCAAAGAAGTGGTCAATCCATCAATCGAAGTCCTGCCGCCGCCGCTGGTGCCAGGGTCCGTTGACAACGTCCATTACAGGAGTCAACGTCAGACTTTCCCCTTGTTTCTCGGAACCATGGATGGCACAGGGCCTACTCCATCGCGCGGCGGAGGCCACTGCTTCTTTGGGAGAAGAGGTGGCTGGCTGCCCGGATGTGCTCTAATTTGAGGTAACAACTGAATCTTGTCGATAGTACTAGTTAAATCCGAGCTATGGGTGCGAAGCTAATCGATATGCCATTACATTTGATTGTGACCTGTTCTAATTTTGTACCTGAACTTTTTTTAGAAAGGGTTGTACGTCAACTTAATGTGCTAGCAGAACTTATTGTGTTGTCTGTCTGTTTTCTTTGCACAACATTCAAGATATTTCCCCGTCGTTTATAAAGACGATGAACTGTGATGTACGACTTCATTGGTTTCAACATAGCCCTTCCCGTAGCGATCCACTGCTTCCATCCTTATTGTGCCGCCTGCGTGAAATTTTTGTATGCAAGTTCAGTGTGCTATGATGTTCTATATGATTGTGTCAACTATATGAGTTTTTACTGAGCATCAGCAATGCATATGGCTGAAAGATGTATTTACGAGCATCGACTGATGGGTCTCTCTCTCTATCTCTCTCTCTCTCTCACACACACACACACACACACGCACACACACGCGCACATGCACAAGTGGGACCCGTTGAATTATTTATTTGCTCGTGACAGCTTTTAATTAGGTTCCACTGTAATCTAACTTTTTTCTTAAGTTATTAATTGAGCTCAGTGACTTCCAAAAGTTGTCTGAAGCCTTGTTTGGGCCTTTCAGGCCGCTAAATGTGGGCTGAGTAACCATGTTAGGTTGTACTGCATTACATGTGCCTTTTTTCAACATCAAGAATGCAATTGGGCCGACAGTTGTACACAATATTCGGTCAACTTGTTATCCGCCCACTGGGCTGCAAACTTTCCTAGGAGGTATGCATTAAGCTTAACAAGAAAATGGACTTTAAGAAATAATAAATGGGATGTAATTATAATAATCGGGCAATTACTATGCACCAAACACGTAATTAGTTTGAAAAATATATTATTTTTGGAATTTGGAAATTTTAATTTCATTACTTGTTATACAAGTAATATTTCGTTGGATTTCAACGTAATACAACTTTATTTTGAAATTATATTTAAGCTGACTAGAAATTTCGGATAAAAATATTTCGGATCCCATCAAAATGTGGGATTTTTTTTTAATTCTGTTTTGAGCGGTTGTTTGAAATTATTAATCGTTGTCCTAGCTAGAAGTTGGGCTGTACTTTTAACAAACTATAAATGGGTTGTAATAAATTCCATTAGAATTAAAAAATGGGCTGTACATTCTTACAAATCGCAAATGGGCTATATGTTCTCTGCCAAATCCGAGCTGTGGGCCTACTAAGTTGACGCGTACCAAGGGCTTTGTCAACTTAGTCAATATAAACAATTCTAGCTGCGTTGATCGTGACGATGTCCTTCCAACGGCCGTAGTGCTTCTTCAACCTCTCGGTCTTCTTGCTCCAGCCCAAGCGCCGGTCGTGTCGCTGCGTGCTCGCCTCCCGTGGCCGGCTTATGATGCCGCTGGAGGCCTCACCGCCTGCATTACTCCCACCGCTGGTCAGCCATCCCTTTACTCACCCACACCCCTATTATTCTGCGACGACGGCGGCGGCCTCACACCGCCGAATCACTGAACCCTCGTACTCCTCTCCGCGCGGGCTTCCACTGCTGCGTCTTCCCCGGCTCCGCGTCATCCCCTTCCTAGGCCTCGCCGTCGTCCAGACCACCGCCCTGGTGCTCTCGGCGCGGCGTGGTCAACGTGGTCAATGGCCGACTTCCATCGGAAGAGTACTGTACGTGAAGTGCCTCCTTATTACGCACAAAAAAATGAATACTCCCCCTGCTAGCTGGGACCCACCATGGTGGGAGGCTGACTTATGGGCCTACTAAGTTGACTGGGACGGGGGCCTTTGTCAACTTTAGTCAATATGAACGATTCTAGCTCCGTGCCGTGACGATGTCCATCCAACGGCCGGCCGTGCTTCTTCAACTCGTGGTCTTCTTGCTCCAACCGCCCAAAGCAGCACGGTCGTGCCGCATGCTCCTGCCTCCCGTGCGGGTCTTTGCCGCGGAGGCCTCACCGCCCTAACTATTCCCACCGCTAGACAGTGCCTGCGGCGACGGCACCTCACACCGCAATGAACCAGAGAACCTCAGATTCCTCTCCACGCAGGCTTCCACCGCTGCTGCGTCTTCCCGGCTCCCGTCCGCCCCTTCCTAGGCCTCATTGCCGTCCACCGCCCTAGTGCTCTCGGCGGGCGTGGTCAACGTGGTCAAGGAACGACTTCCATTGACGTGGACTGTACATGGAGAGGCCGATTTGGGTCCACGGCCGCAGCAAGGAAGTGCCTCCTTATTACGCCGGAAATTAATGATTCCTCCACCGATACCGGGACCCACCGGACGGGCCATCAGATTTTGCAAAAAACCTTTCTCGATCGCTGGGACCCACCAGCTACATCTTCGCATGCAAGGAGGTGCGTCCGGGCAAAAAAACAAAACAATTCGCCCCCCTGACTGCTGGGACCCACCAGCTACACCTTCACACGCAAGGAAGTGCGTCCAGGAAAAAAACGATTCGCCCCCTGACTGTTGGGACCCACCAGCTACATCTTCGCATGCAAGCAAGTGCGTCCGGGCAAAAAAAAACCAAAACGATTCGCCCCCCTGACTGCTGGGACCCACCAGCTACATCTTCGCAGGAAAGGAAGTGCCTGACAGTCGGGACCCACCTGGTCGAAGCGTACGTAGCGTTGTCATTTTGGTCGTGAAGGTATACGTATATATATATACTGGTGGATGTAGAGGCGCGCACGTGTCGTAGTAGAGGCGCGCACGTAGCATGTACACGTACGTACAACGGCGAGGGTGCAAGAAAGCAAATACGGCCACGTACGTACATACGGGCAGGGTCTCGAGTGCCTACTCGCGCATACGGGCAGGGTCTCGAGCGCCTACTCGCGCATACGTACATGGCTGGGTCGGAACGGAGAAACAACGTCGTCGTCGTGTTCATGGGGAGCCAACCGGCTGGGTCGGAATGGAATGCATGGTCGTGTTCATCGGAAGGGCTTGGACGGAACAGGCGAAGGAAACGAGGCCTGGCATACCGCACAACGGAGGAAACGGACCTCCTACATTCAGAACGGGGTCCTGTTGATCGGGAGGGGTGTGGCGCATCAAAAGCGGAGGAAACGGACCTCCTATGGTCGAAACGGGGGTCCTGTTGATCCGGAGGGGTGTGGCGTACCGCAAAACGGAGGAAACAGACCTCCTACGGTCGAAACGGGGGTCCTGTTGATCGGGAGGGGTGTGGCGTACCACAAAACGAACGAAACGGACTTGTGTTGGAGCGCTACGGTCGAAACGGGGGTCCTGTTCATCGGGAGGGGTGTGGCGACCACCAAACGGGACTCCGCGGGATACTGTTCATCTCCACCGTCGACCTCCTCCAGCATCCACGGGCTCCTGTTCATCCAGCCTCCACCGCGTGCTACTCCACCGGCTACTGTTCAACCACCCCTCCACGGGCACCCCTCCATCGTCTACTGTTCATCCAGCCCTCCACACCACGGGGTCCTATTCAACCACCCCTCCACGGCCACCCCTCCACCATCTACTGTTCATCTAGCCCTCCACACCACGGGGTCATGTTCATCTAGAGGCACCGCCACCGCTCACAATTCATCCAAACTTCCCCCGCAACACTCACTATTCATCCAATCGATCGGCTTCAGTTAGCAGCAGTAGCAAAGGAATCGCTCGATCGGGTTCAGTTAGCAGCCATCGATCGATCGCTCGGGTTCAATAACGCGTAGTTCGCAAAGGTAATCGCCGGGTTCAGTTAGAGCCCAACGCCTCACTCGGGTTCGATTAGAGCCAACGCCGCACACACGCTGCAGACGTACGAGAGAACGCGATGCATCGCCGCCCCGACCTCCCACCGTAACCGGAACTCCCCAAATTTTCCTCCCCCTCGCTTCTACCACGGTTTTTTCCGTCATGGACGGCCCAAAGAATGTCATGCAGCTGCGTCTCCGGCCGCCCAAGACGAAAAGCCCATTTTCTGTCATGAGTTTTTGTCATAGAATTAGGAGCCCACCACATATGATGATACCGGGTTTTGTCACAATTATCGTCATAGAAGTGTCATATGTATGACAGAAAAAAAATTCGTTCGGCCCAAAATGTCACGGATGTGTCTTTTTTTTGTAGTGATATTCCTTTGACTATGAGATTATGCAACTCCCGGATACCGGAGGAATGCCTTGTGTGCTATCAAACGTCACAATGTAACTGGATGATTATAAAGACTCTCTACAGGTATCTCCGAATGTGTTTGTTGGGTTGGCATAGATCGAGATTAGGAGTTCTCACTCCGAGTATCGGAGAGGTAACTCTGGGCCCTATCGGTAATGCACATCATAATAAGCGTTGCAAGCAATGTGACTAATGAGTTAGTTGCAGCATGATGCATTAAGAACGAGTAAAGAGACTTGTCGGTAACGAGATTGAACTAGGTATGAAGATACCGATGATCGAATCTCGGGCAAGTAACATACCGATGACAAAGGGGATAACATATGTTGTCATAACGGTTCGACCGATAAAGATTTTGGTGGAATATGTAGGAACCAATATGAGCATCTAGGTTCCGCTATTGGTTATTGACTGGGGAGGTGTATCGGTCATGTCTACATAGTTCTCGAACCCGTAGGGTCCGCACGCTTAACGTTCGATGACGATTTTGTATTATATGAGTTACGTGATTTGGTGACCGAATGTTGTTCGAAGTCCCAGATGAGATCACGGACACGACAAGGAGTCTCAAAATGGTCGAGAGGTAAAGATTGATATATAGAACGATGGTATTCGGACACCAGAAGTGTTTCGGGATGCACCGGGTACATATCGGGTCACCGAAAGGGGTTCCGGGCACCCCCGGCAAAAGATATGGACCTTATGGGCCAAGAGGGGAAACACACCAGCCACAAAGGGGCTGGTGCGCCCCCCCCCCCATATGGGCTGGCCAAATTAGAGAAGGAAAGGGGAAGAAGGAAAGGAAAAAGGGAATATGATTCCCCCTTCCCCATATTCCCTTCCTACTCCGAATAGGAATCGGAAAGGGGAAGGCCGAGTTGGGAGGACCCATCCTACTTGGGGCACCCCCTTGGCCACCTCTCCTCCCCTCCAACCCATATATATGTGTGGGGCACCGCTAGAAGACACACCAACAATTGTTAGCCATGTGCGGCGCCCCCTCCACAGTTTACGCCTCCGGTCATATCTTTGTAATGCTTAGGTGAAGCCCTGCGCGGATCAATTCACCTTCAGTGTCACCACGTTGTCGTGCTAACGGAACTCTCCCTTGATACTTTGCTGGATCAAGAGTTTGAGGGACGTCATCGAGCTGAATGTGTGCAGAACTCGGAGGTGTCGTATGTTCGGTCATTGATCTGTCGGAACAAGAAGAAGTTCGACTACATCGAACCGCGTAGTCAAATGCTTCCGCTTTTGGTCTACGATGGTACGTGGACACACTTTCCCCCTCTCGTTGGTATGCATCTCCTAGATAGATTTTGCATGAGTGTAGGAATTTTTTTGAAACTACATGCTACTTAACCCAACAGTGGCATCCGAGCCATGTCTATGCATAGATGATATGCACGAGTAGAACACAAAGAGTTGTGGGCGGTGATAGTCATACTGCTTACCACCAACGTTTTATTTTGATTTGGCGGTATTGTTGGATGAAGCGGCCCGGACCAACCTTACATGACCACGTTCATGAGACCGGTTCCACCGACAGACATGCAACTAGTCTTGCACAAAGGTGGCTGGCGGGTGTCTGTTTCTCCAACTTTAGTTGAATCGAATTTCACTACGGCCAGTCCTTGTTGAAGGTTAAAACAACAAACTTGACAAAACACCGTTGTAGTTTTGATGCTTAGGTAAGAACAGTTCTTGCTAGAAGCCCCTAGCAGCCACGTCAAACTTGCAACAACGAAGTAGAGGACGTCTAACTTGTTTTTGCAGGGCATGTTGTGATGTGATATGGTCAAGACATGACGTGATATGCATTGTTGTATGAGATGATCATGTTTTGTAAAATTTATCGGCAACTGGCAGGAGCCTTATGGTTGTTGCTTTATTGTATGAAATGAAAATGCCATGTAATTGATTTACTGTGTTAGCGATAGTTGTATAAGCAATAGTTGGCGAGACGACCACGACACTACGATGGAGATCAAGGTCTCAAGCCGGTGATGATGGGGATCATGACGATCCTTTGTAGATGGAGATCAAAGGCACAAGATGATGATGGCCATATCATGTAACATATATTGATTTCATGTGATGTTTATCTTTTATGCATCTTATTTTGCTTAGTACGGCGGTAGCATTGTAAGATGATCCCTTAACTAAATTTCAAGGTATAAGTGTTCTCCCTGAATATGCACCGTTGCAAAAGTTCTTCGTGCTGACACCACATGATGATCGGGTGTGATAGGCTCTACGTTCACATAAAACGGGTGCAAGACAGTTTTGCACATGCGGAATACTCGGGTTAAACTTGATGAGCCTAGCATGTACATACATGGCCTCGGAACACTGGAGACCGAAAAGGTCGAACGTGAATCAGATAGTAGATATGATCAACATAGAGATGTTCACTATTGATGACTACTCCATCTCACGTGATGATCGGACATGGTTTAGTTGATTTGGATCACGTATAATTTAGATGATTTGAGGGATGTCTATCTAAGTGGGAGTTCTTAAGTAAAATTATTAACTGAACTTAATTTATCATGAACTTAGTCCTGATAGTATTTGCATATCAATGTTGTAGATCAATAGCTTGCGATGTAGCTCCCGTTTATTTTTGATATGTTCCTAGAGAATAATAAGTTGAAAGATGATACTAGCAATGATGCGGACTGGGTCCTCTATCTAAGGATTATCCTTATTGCAGCACAGAAGAATTATGTCCTTGATGCACCGCTAGGTGACGGACCTATTGCAGGAGCAGATGTAGACGTTATGAACGTTTGGCAAGATCGGTATGATGACTACTTGATAGTTTAGTGTGACATGCTTTACGGCTTAGAACCGGGACTTCAAAAACGTTTTGAACGCCACGGAGCATATAAGATGTTCCAAGAGCTGAAATTGGTATTTCAGACTCATGCCCAAGACAAGAGGTATGAGACCTCTGACAAGTACTTTGCCTACAAGATGGAGGAGAATAGCTCAACCAGTGAGCATGTGCTCAGAATGTGTGGGTACTACAATCGCTTGAATCAAGTGGGAGTTGATCTTCCAGATAAGATAGTGATTGACAGAGTTCTCTAGTCACTGTCACCAAGTTACTGGAACTTCGTGATGAACTATAATGTGCAAGGGATGACGAAAATGATTCCCGGGGTCTTCGGGATGCTAAAATCGGGAAAAGTAGAAATAAAGAAAGAGCATCCAACATTGATGGTTAATAAGACCACTAGTTTCAAGAAAAGGGGCAAAGTAAAAGAAAGGGAACTTCAAGAAAGAATTGCAAGCAAGTTGCCACTCCCGTGAAGAAACCCAAACCTAGACCTAAGCCTGAAACTGAGTGCTTCTACTGCAAAGGGAATGGTCACTGGAAGCGGAACTACCCCAAATACTTGGCGGATAAGAATGTTGGCAAAGTGAACAAAGGTATATTTGATATACATGTTATTGATGTACTTTACTAGTGTTCATAATAACCCCAGGGTATTTGATACCGGTTCAGTTGCTAAGATTAGTAACTCGAAATAGGAATTGCAAAATGAACAGAGAATAGTTAACGGCGAGGTGACGATGTGTGTTGGAAGTGATTCCAAGGTCGATAAGATCACCATCGCACACTCTCTCTACCATCAAGATTAGTGTGGGACCAAAATAAATGTTATGTGGTGTTTGCGTTGAGCATGAATATGATTGGATCATGTTTATTGTGATACGGTTATTCATTTAAGTCAGAGAATAATTGTTGTTCTGTTTACATGAATAAAACCTTCTATGGTCATACACCCAATGTAAATGGTTTACTGAATCTCAATCGTAGTGATACACATATTCATAATATTGATGCCAAAAGATGCAAAGTTGATAATGATAATGCAACATATTTTTGGCACTGCCGTTTAGGTCATATTGGTGTAAAGCGCATGAAGAAACTGCATACGGATGGATTTTTGGAATCACTTGATACTTGCGAGCCATGCCTCATGGGCAGGATGACTAAAACTCCGTTCTCCAGAACAATGGAGCGATCCACTGACTTATTGGAAATAATACATACCGATGTATGTTATCCGATGAGTGTTGAGGCTCGCGGCGGGTATCGTTATTTTCTGACATTCACAGATGACTTGGGAAGATATAGGTATATCTACTTGATGAAACACAAGTCTAAAACATTTGAAAAGTTCAAAGAATTTCAGAGTGAAGTGGAGAATCATCGTAACAGGAAAATAAATTTTCTACGATCTGATTGCGAAGGCGAATATTTGAGTTCCGAGTTTGGCCTTCATTTAAAGCAATGTCAAATAGTTTCACAACTCACGCCACCCGGAACACCACAACATAATGGTGTGTCCGAACATCGTAACCATACTTTATTAGATATGGTGTGAAATATGATGTCTCTTACCGATTTACCACTATCATTTTGGGGTTATGCATTAGAGACAGCTGCATTCACGTTAAATAGGGCACTGCCTAAATCTGTTGAGACGACACCGTGTGAACTGTGGTTTAGCAAGAAATCTAAGATGTCGTTTCTTAAAGTTTGGGGTTGCGATGCTTATGTGAAAAGGATTCACCTTATAAGCTCAAACCCAAATCGGAGAAGAGCGTCTTCATAGGATACCCAATAGAAACTATTGGGTACACCTTCTATCACGGATCCGAAGGCAAGACCTTTGTTGCTAAGAATATATCCTTTCTAGAGAAGGAGTTTTGCTTGAAAGAAGTGAGTGGGAGGAAAGTAGAACTTGATGAGGTAACAGTACCTTCTCTCAAATTGGAAAGTAGCTCATCACAGAAAACCTTTCCCGTGATGCCTGCACCAACTAGTGAGGAAGCTAATGATAATGATCATGAAACTTCGGATCAAGTTACTACCAAACCTCGTAGGTCAACCAAAGCACGTTCCGCACCAGAGTGGTATGGTAATCCTATTCTGGAAGTCATGTTACTAGACCATGACGAACCTACGAACTATGAGGAAGCGATGATGAGCCCAGATCTCGATAAATGGCTTAAGTCCATGAAATCTAAGGTATGATCCATGTATGGGAACAATATATGGACTTTGATTGACTTGCCCGATGATCGGTGAGACATTGAGAATAAATGGATCTTCAAGACGAAGACGGACGTTGATAGTAGTGTTACTATCTACAAAGCCCGAATTGTCGCAAAATATTTTCGACAAGTTCAAGGTGTTGACTACGATGAGATTTTCTCACTTGTATCGATGCTTAAAGTCTGTCCGAATCATGTTAGCAATTATCGCATTTTAGGAAATCTGGTAAATGGATGTCAAAACTGCACTCCTTAATGTATTTATTAAAGAAGTGTTGTATATGATGCAACCAGAAGGTTTTCTCAATCCTAAAGGTGCTAACATAGTGTGCAAGCTCCAGCGATCCATCTGTGGACTGGTGCAAGCATCTCAGAGTTGGAATATACGCTTTGATGAGTTGATCAAAGCATATAGTTTTATACAGACTTGCGGTGAAGCCTGTATTTACAAGAAAGTGAGTGGGAGCACTACAGCCTTTCTGATAAGTATATGTGAATGACATATTGTTGATCAGAAATGATGTAGAATTTTCTGGAAAGCATAAAGTAGAGTTTGAAAGGAGTTTTTCAAAGAAAGACCTCGGTGAAGCTCCATACATATTGGGCGCCAAGATCTATAAAGATAGATCAAGACGCTTGATAAGACTTTTGATGAGTATATACCTTGATAAGATTTTGAAGGAGTTCAAAATGGATCAGTCAAAGAAGGAGTTCTTGCTTGAGCTTTAAGGTATGAAGTTGATTTAGACTCAAAACCCGACCACGGCAGAATATACATAGAGAGAATGAAAGTCATTCCCTATGCCTCAGTCATAGGTTCTATAAAGTATGCAATGCTATTTACCAAACCTATTGTGTACCCTTCCATAGTTTGGCAGGGAGGTACCAATAGTGATCTAGGAGTAGATCATTAGACAGCGGTCAAAATTATCCTTAGAGGACTAAGGAAATATTTCTCGGTTATGGAGGTGATAAAGAGTTCATCATAAACAGTTACGTCGATGCAAGCTTTTACACTGGTCTAGATGACTCTGAGTCTCAATCTGGATACGTATTGAAAGTGGGAACAATTAGCTAGAGTAGTTCCATGGAAAGCATTGTAGACATAGAAATTTGCAAAATACATACGGATCTGAATGTGGCAGACCCATTGGCTAAACTTCTCTCACAAGGAAAACATGATCACACCTTAGTACTCTTTATGTGTTAATCACATGGCGATGTGAACTAGATTATTGACTCTAGTAAACGCTTTTGGGTGTTGGTCACATGGCGATGTGAACTATGGGTGTTAATCACATGGTGATGTGAACTATTGGTGTTATATCACATGGCGATGTGAACTACATAATTGACTCTAGTGCAAGTGGGAGACTGAAGGAAATATGACCTAGAGGCAATAATAAAGTTGTTATTTTATATTTCCTTATATCATGATAAATGTTTATTATTCATGCTAGAATTGTATTAACCGGAAACTTGATACATGTGTGGATACATAGACAAAACACTGTGTCCCTCGTAAGCCTCTACTAGACTAGCCGTTAATCAAAGATGGTTAAGTTTCCTAACCATAGACATGTGTTGTCATTTGATGAATGGGGTCACATCATTAGGAGAATTATGTGATGGACATGACCCATCCGTTAGCTTACCATAATGATTGTTCAGTTTTATTGCTATAGCTTTCTTCATGGCATATACATATTCCTTTGACTATGAGATTATGCAACTCCCCGATACCGAAGGATTACCTTGTGTGCTATCAAACGTCACAACGTAACTAGGTGATTATAAAGATGCTCTACAGGTATCTCCGAAGGTGTTTTTTTGGGTTGGCATAGATCGAGATTAGAATTTGTCACTCTGAGTATCGGAGAGGTATCTCTGGGCCCTCTCAGTAATGCACATCATAATAAGCCTTGCAAGCAATGTGAAAATGAGTTAGTTGCAGGATGATGTATTGAGGAACAAGTAAAGAGACTTGCCGGTAACAAGATTGAAATAGGTATGAAGATACCGATGATCGAATCTCGAGCAAGTAACATACCGATGACAAAGGGAATAACGTATGTTGTCATAACGGTTCGACCTGTAAAGATCTTCGTAGAATATGTAGGAACCAATATGAGCATCCAGGTTCCGCTATTGGTTATTGACCGGAGAGGTGTATCGGTCATATCTACATAGTTCTCGAACCCATAGGGTCCACACGCTTAACGTTTGATGACGATTTTGTATTATATGAGTTATGTGATTTGGTGACCGAATGTTGTCCGGAGTCCGGGATGAGATCACGGACATGTGGAGGAGTCTAGAAATGGTCTAGAGGTAAATATTGATATACAGGACGACGGTATTCAGACATCAAAAGTGTATCGTGATGCATCGAGTACTTATCGGGTCACCGGAAGGGGTTCCGGGCACCCCCGACAAAAGATATGGACCTTATGGGCCGAGATGGGAAAGACACCAGCCACAAAGGGGCTGGTGTGCCCCCCATATGGGCTGGCCAAATTGGAGAAGGAAAGGGGAAGTAGGAAAGGAAAAAAGGGAATAGGATTCCCCCTTCCCCCTCTTCCCTTCCTACTCCGAATAGGAATAGGAAAAGGGGGAGGCCGAATTGGGAGGACCCCAAGTAGGATTCCTCCTACTTGAGGCGCCCCCTTGGCTGCCTATCCTCCCTCCAACCTATATATATATATATATATATATATATATATATATATATATATATATATATATATATATATATATATATGGGGGCACCGCTTTAAGACACACCAACAATTGTTAGCCGTGTGCAGCGTCCCCCTCCATAGTTTACGCCTCCGGTCATATCTTCGTAATGCTTAGGCGAAGCCCTGTGCGGATCAGTTCACCATCACCGTCACCATGCAGTCATGCTGACGGAACTCTCCCTCGACACTTTGCTGGATCAAGAGTTCGAGGGACATGATTGAGATAAACATGTGCAGAACGCTTCTGCTTTCTCGGTGCTTGATCGGTCGGAACGAGAAGAAGTTAGACTACATCAACCGCGTTGTCAAACGCTTCTGCTTTCGGTCTATGAGGGTACATGGACACACTCTCCCCCTCTTGTTGCTATGAGTCTCCTAGATAGATCTTGCGTGAGCGTAGAATTTTTTTTGAAATTGCATGCTACGTTCCCCAACAAAAACACCACCGCGCCGCTCGCACTCGGCAAACACATCTCGCGTCTACCACGGCCGTTCACCGCTGTTTGCCGCCGCTGGTGAGCCTCCCTTGATCCCTCTCTCTTTCAACTTCAAGCCCTCGTGGGTGCGCATCTATTTGACATGGTTTATCCTCCCCCTCTCGACCGCAGCAATGACCCAAACATCACCGCCCATCGCCGAAGCTGCAGTATGTTGGGTCTCTGTCGCCATCGCCTCGCCCATCTCCGCAGTCCCCGAGCTCCACCGACCCCATCCCCGAGCTCCCCTCGCCGAGCCACATCACCTGGACCACTCCACCGCTTTCCCTGGTCGTCGGAGTCGCTGCACTTCCACTGCCCGAGTCGTCGTCAAGCTCTCTCTCTAAGCCGCCGCCCTCTCCCTCCATCGTCCGATCGTCCATCGATGGCCTGGATTAGAAATAGCGAGGGGGTTGGTTTATTTTAAGTAGATTGGTTTTATTCGGCTTACTTGTGGTTTAGTTAGTTTAAATCAAACCGGTAGGTTTTCTTTTATTAAATGCACGTGTTTACTTATATAATGGACGAGCGCTCATTAGTTTCATATCGCCCACACTCTAGGCCCAGTAGCGCCCGTTGTTTTTTTTAGTTATTTTCGTTCTGTTAAAAAAACTGAGAAAGTTTCAATTTGTAAAATCAATTTGTCCTAGGTTATTTAATATTTTATTTTGTTTCTATTCGCTCTAGTTTGCAAATTTCCTAAAGTTTCTGTAGAAATCAATTTTGGCCATGTTTGAAGTTTTGAAAATTGATTTACATGAATTTTGTTCAGATCACCAAATTTGCAATACCTAGAGCTAGGATTAATATTTTTTTAGTGTTTCTTTTTGCCACTGTTTTCTTATGACCTTGGATATTAGTAGGAGTAGATTGGGGAATTTTAGAACTAAATAAAGTTAATTTATAAAAAAAACTGTATAGTTTTGCCTTTTTATACCCTTGTTATTATTTCTTTTATTTTAAATTATTTTAAAATTATTTCCTTTTTTATTTTGTTTTTTTCAGGTTAGTTTCTGTATATTTATAGTAGCAATTTTACTTGATGTAAAAAAATATTTTAGTAGTTTATTTTCTTTTGTTTTGCTAGGAAAACCGTTTTAAGCATATTAGGAGTTTCGTAAAAGGTTTTAAAACAATTCTTTTTGCATAAAACTTTATTTTTGTTTTCCTTTCTGTTATTTCATAAAAAACTTATTTTGGTTCTATTAAAGGAAATTTTAGTTGTAGAAAACTATTTTATAGCTTGTTTCACTTGTAGTAAAAACTTTGTATTGATTTTATGACTTTCTTTGTTTTTGTCTTTGGTTTTCATTGTGTGCTATTGATTGTCATTTACTAAGTTTTACTTGCTATTATGTGAGTATATTGTAGGATGGTATGCTTATTATGCTTTGTTTGTTTCAATAGAGTACCCGGAGTGCGAGGCTTGTTACTACGTGTCGCTAGCTTTTGAAGATTGTTAGTAAGGCAAGTGTTGGTCATGAAATTTTATTGCCTATGTTTTACTGCATTAGTAGTATTTCCTCCCCACCATGCATGCATTAGGAGAAATTGAATCAAGTCTTGAGTAGTATCATATGGTAGGTTGACCCAAATCCCTATGTTACCATTGCTTGGGACGTTGTAGTTTATTATGATATGCTCATAGACGGGGTTGGTTGAGTGATTCATATGGGAGATGTGAGAGTCAATATGATGACAACCTCAAGTTTACAAGATGCTCAAGACAGACTTCAAATTCACTAGTGGGTGGAGGACGGATGGACGGGTACCCTGGAGCAACTAGTGGTTGACCCAAGAATGCATGGAGAAGCGCCATGACATCTTGCGGAAAGCTTCACCCAGCAACAAAGAGACAGATGGATACACCTTGACCGGAAGCTTACATGTGCAGCTGCAAGCCATTATGGGCTCTGGCTTGGTCGACCCTAGGCGTGACTCTGGTCGGATGGTGCCAGCAGATGTAGAAGAACGATAGGAAATGGATGGGCACCGGCAGTGGCCCAGAGGATCCCTATGGAAGACCCTGGTTTGTTTGTCCCATCTTCAAACACCATGCAGTGCGAAGACTCAAAGTAGGGAATGATTCTTGCGAGTAAAGTGCACAAGACTCTGTAGACTAGAAATCTAATCGATTAGCCATGTCCCCGGTTACGGACAACTAAGCCTCTGGAATTGGAGTTATTCAGAAATCTCAACACCAAACATGATAAATTGATGGGTTATTAATGATTTCGGGCATGCGACTCTGGTTGGCGGAACCATCTCAATAACAACCAATATTTTGTAGTAATTGCAAGCAAGTCCTTTGTTGTAGGAAAAAATTGGCTTTTTCGCGAAAACTTAAACTTAGAGGCCCACAGCCAAATTGCATAGTGTTAGTATTTTATTGTTGTCTTTCTCTTTATGACTTGCCAACATATACCATAATGCTGACCTACATGGCTACAACGTCTTATGTTGCAGCCGATCAGGAGTGAGGCTAAGATCCACGCTCGGTGATTTCCCTATGGTGTCGGATGGACTCGCTTATCATCTACGCTTCCACATTTAGTTTTTCTCATGAGTTGGCCTTCGGTCGAATTTATTATGATGTAATAAAGACCCTATATGAGAATCGTGTAACAAATCCGGTGTGATTGAACTTTGAATTTTTTATCAATGTACTATGTGTGTCAGCATGATCTTGGGATGGTACAGATACACAGAGACTTGACCATTTTCGGGTCAGGTCGCTACACCATCTTCTCGTAAACAACGCAATGAGGTGCCACATAGCCCAACCTCTTCTCTTCCACGAGCCGGAATTATCACGCAACCTCTTAACCCCTTTGATTCCAATTATCAGGAGTCGCCTCCATCTTCAAGAGATTCGTCCTCTACTCAGCTACCAGCTTTGGTTATAAATCCAAGGTAACTCTCCTTTTAATTAAAATTTGTAGTCATTGACGCATATAATTTAACATGCTACCTTCTTTGCAGAGCCAAAGCCAAGGCCAGGAAGAGGAAAGTGGGCGAGTCATCAACAACTCCTGACATTCTTGAGTCAGATGAACAAATCTTGGTAACCCCTAAGGTGGACGAGGAGAAACCAGAAGACCAGCATGATAATGAGGGTGACCCGCCCCCACAGTCTGACGTGGCAGCTACTGAAACTATGGATGCCAACGCTAACCCGGCGGCTGAGCTTAACCCACCAAGTCCCACTCTCGCTTCCAGCCCTGCCAGTGCAACTGAAGACGTTCCTTCTCAAGAAAGGAACAATGAGGAGATTGTTATCACTGGAGTGGGTCATAAGACCCCAAACACCTCCATGTACTGACCAAGCACACCGGTAAAGATGAGATGCCTTTATTTGAAAAGGGCAAAGCAAAACTTGAGCTGCCCAATTATGAGGAGTTCAGCATAGAGGAGCTACACTCGGGATATTTAAACCGCCTTTCTACTAGCGTGAGATGGAAGCGGGATTGGTGAGCATGATGAAACGCAAATATGAGGTATGAACAGATTGCCCCTCTTCTATATTATATATCCTTATGTAGCCCCCAAGGGCCGGCTTATCAGACCAATGATAAGCTGGGTCTTCAGTGAGAGCCTTTAACATAGAAGTTTGAGGTAGCCTCCAAGCATTGGCTCATCTTCATGAGATGAAGTAGGTCTTCCAATTGAATAAACTTAAAAGAAGCATCTGATAGCCCCCAAGTCTTAACCGTAAGAATTCTTGAGTATATTTAAGACTATAAAGTCTGAAATCTTGGCATGTAACCTTCAAAGGCTGGCTCATCTTTGTGAGATAGGTCGGGTCTTCCAAATCAATAAGGTTGAAAAAACTGCATGTAGCTCCCGAGGGCCGACTCAGTTTTATGAACTGAGCCGGGTCATCTGTATTATGTAGTTAAAGAAACATGACATGTGTTAGCCCCCAAGTGTGAAGCATATTGCTTGCAATCTGCTTGGGACTTGAATAGATTTATCATGCATAATATATCCCCCAAGTGCCGGCTTAACTAGCATGGCAGACTTCAAATCAATAGAATAACTCATGGAATGATAATTTCCTAATTTTTACAGGAGGCTTTAAGGATGGGCGAGTCAAACTTAGCCGGCCTGAAGAAAAGCTTGGAATCTGAACAATCTGAATGCACCAAGGCTAAATCAAGCCAGGAGTCTTCTTTAGAAGAACTGGAGAAGATCAAGGAGGATTTTGCCGCAGAGTGATCCACCTTTGAGACTGAAAAAGCCGCTTTGTTGAAACGAGAACAAGACCCCGAAAACAAGATGAAGCGGGTGGCTAAAGAATTGACTGGCTTACAACGCCATATTTCTCAGATGACCAAAGCTGTCTTTGGTAAGTAAAACTTTGAATCAATAGAAATGACCCGCCTGGCGACTCTTGATTTGAGTATAACTCGCGCAACGACTCTTGTTTTGAACATGTTGCAGGTGCTAGAAGCACCAATCTTGGACAAAACATGCTTATGAAATTGAAAGTTGTGTATTCCTTAGTGGAACAATTATATGCTAGAAGCCTTCACACTATTGTGATTGTTTCAGGTGGTAAAAAGCTGCCATAGTTCATAAAAGATGTGTTGGATCAATTGTGAACCATGCCCAAGCAAATTGAAGAACTGAAGATGTCAGCCGCCCGAGAAGGGACGATAACCTCGTTAAGCCAGGCGAAAGCTCATTCAGCAGAGTTGGACCCTGAAGAGATGGTCGGCGGGTTCCCCCAATACAAAGATGACGGGTCTGAATTAACCCCAGCGGATTATACTCAGTGTATCAAAGCAATGCGAGTACTAGCGTGTCAGCTAGTGCAAAACATTGACCTGAAGAAGTATCAGCCGGCTTACGACAACAACAATGTGTGAATCAAGGCACCTACTTTTGACGTGTTGGACCTAACTCCGAAATGGCGCAAGCACATGTTTGCCCTTAATATCGACCCTTCTCCTATCATCAATGATGAAGCCATATTTGAAGCCTTAACTGGTGTCAACTGGGACCTGGACAATCTTCAGATCGGAAGTGCGGGAGAGCCGACACAGGATGACCCGGGGACTTCCACTGCAGGGAATCTCGGAGGGCCCTAATCTAGACGACACAGGGGCCGGGTTACAGGAGTAGTGTAACTCCTAGAAAACTTTCTTGAAATTTTGGGCTCAACTGAAGCCTTGTAATAGGCTTAATGAACACTTGGTTGCTCTGTAGTGCCTTCGTGCATGTTTATTTAACTTATGATCCAATATCTATGTTAATAACCCGCCTTAGATGCCTTGGCTTGTCTGACATGCATCTTGTTCTAGCACTATCCTTTGAATAATGGTGCCCATATGATATACTAATGCATAAGGTTTTTGGGGTTGCAACAATAGCCCAACAATTCACCAATTGGCGACTTATAGTCATAGTACTTGATTGTTGATAAGCAACTGAGGGTTGATAATCCGGCGGCTCATGGCCAAAAGATGCTCAATGTTGATCACTTCTAACCCGGAGTTCTTTTAACTTGGAGACTTATAGTCTTTGCAATAATATGATCAGCAAAAAATTCCGCAACACATAAATGAATACACAAATATATGTATACCAAATTAATTATGAGTCGGCTTTCGAGGCTCGACGAAAAGACTAGCTTTAGAGGCTCAAGTCTTGCTTTGATGAAGCTGGCATGATAGCCTTTGTTTATCCTCGCTTTCCTTAAGCTGGCTCTCACATGACTTAAGCCGCTGTTTTAACTTTGACAAGTTCAGGGTCATAAAGATTGAATTCTCGAGAGTACAGTGGGTCATCTTTTTGGAGTAGCATCAAGAATACAGGCAGGTTTAACCAATAGTGTGGCGTATTTGCTGGGTCAAGAGGGTGACATAGCTAACTCAGTGAGTTGGAAGCCCCCAAGTGACCTTATGATCAATTAATGAAAGACTCGTGCAGAATATATGAGATGAAATGGCAGAGGCCCTGAGTTTCGGGGATGCCGGCTTTATTATGTTGATCATCAAAGATATTGTCAGGACCCCGATTCCAAGCCACATCGATCTAGCCGGTAACACCTCATATCACTTTGCGGCCTCATGCACGGTATTCCCACGGGTGTTGCCTTACCATGGCCCGGGACCGTTTGCGCCTTTTGGCTCACGTATATGATAGTGTCGCTAGCATCCATATGACAGAGAACCCGGCCGACATGGCTAGTCGTGAACCCAAAGCGGCACTAACCCATGGGAACAGGCATACATGAATCAACTTCGAGTTGTCGGTCATCGGCGTGTGAACTGGGTTGTAGCACTGGGCTAACAGGACTCGGGAACCCGGCCAGTAGCAGTTAGGCAGATAAACGGATGTCACCGCGTGACATTTCCCCGAAGGGACGGACATAGGAATGAAGTGAAACACATGCCGGCCAGTCAAGTGTTCCGGAGCAGTAGTGTTGGGCTAGCAGGACTCCGGTGAACCGGTCTATAGCGGACTACTATGGCTCAAGGAAGCACTAGACTACATTTCCCCATAAGAGAGGCTGCCAAGGATAAACAACTAGATTGTCGGATCCCACACATACCAAGCATTTCAAACATACACACAATATGCTCGATATGTGTAAATACAACATGGCATCACAACATAACTCTACGACTCAAGTATTTATTCATTAGGCTCCGAGGAGCGAGATATTACAAACATGGGTCTCATGACCCAACATTCAGAGCATACAAAACAAAGCACACGCGGAAGCTTAACATGTCTGAGTACAGACATCTACAAATAAAAAAGGCTTAGAAGCCTGACTATCCACAAGATCCTGCCGAGGCACAAGATTGTAGCTGAGGTAACAAGCTAAATGTCGAAGTCCACGCGAAACTACTAGCAAGACTGAAGTCTCTCTGCAAAAACATAAAATAGGCAAACATGAGTACAAATGTACTCAGCAAGACTTACATCAGAACTAACTACATATGCATCATTATCAACAAAGGGGGTGGTGAAGTTTGACTGCAGCAAGCCAGCTTTGACTCGGTGGCTATCCTAACTACGCATCGCAAGTAACTCTTTTGAGGTGGCACACGAGTCCACATATTCACCATATCAATACACCACTATGGATCCGCTCCGCCTCCTTACGAGAACGCCATCCATAGCACTCACGCTTATCTTGCGCATTTTAGAGTATCCACTTTCACTTGTCTATGAACCGTAGAGGCAACCTGAAGTCCTTTACCATGACACGGCTATTCGAATAGATAATGTTAACCCCGCAGGGTGTACTTCTTCACACACGCTCTCGCCACTTACCGCCATGTACACCTCGTGTATCTCGGCAACCTTCAAGCGGAAGCTTTGGTGAGGAGTCGGCCACGACCTGACTAACCATACAAGTCTCTAGTCCAGGTTTATCGCCTATTCGGGTTCCATCCGCAAGGAGATCCGGCCGGGGTGTCGCTCACGGCCCCAAACAATGTGTGCAGCGTTCCCAAGCCCACCTCGACGGGTGGTTCTACGCTTGGTACACCATGCCATGGTGCCTAGTCTGTCCCAAGCCCACCTGTACCGGGTGCCACTTGGTAGACTACTAACACTACCTATAAACACCATAAACTAGTTGCAACTCCTGGACAGAGATCAAGTTGATTAATAAGTCGAGAGGGGCACTTAAGCATTCCAATGCGTGGTAATAACTGTTCATGGATCACAAACACAGAACTCAGTTCCTGAGGACGGTTTCAATGAGACAACCCACCATGTACTCCTACATGGCCTCTCACCGCTACCTTTACCAAATCGTGTTCACACACTTAGCTCACACACAGTAGGACATGTTTACACACCTCCAATTCATCCCCGATGAATCAGACCTGACTCAACTCTAAGCAGTAGCAGGCATGACAAACAAGCATGAATGAGTAGGCACATCAGGGCTCAAACAACTCCTACTCATGCTAGTGGGTTTCATCTATTTACTGTGGCAATGACAGGGCATGTAGAGGATAAAGGGTTCAGCTATCGCAGCAAGTAACAGATGAATCGTTGTTGTCCTAATGCAGTAAAAGAGAGCAGGAGCGAGAGAGTGGGATTGTATCGGAATGAACAAGGGGGTTTTGCTTGCCTGGCACTTCTGAAGATAATATAGTTCTTCATCGGTGTCATCGAACTCATCATCGGAGGCACGTCTATCGAGAGGGGACAAATACCGGCAATAGAGAAGGAGAACACAATCAATGCAGTGCACAACATGATGCATGATCATGACATGTCAATATGCTGTGTTTTGAGCTAATGCAACTAGCAACATGTAAATGGAGTTGGTTTGAACCCTAGGTTCAAATTCAAACTCCATATGTGAGAGTTAAAATGCCATTTATATGATTTGGCCTAAACAACAGCCATAAGTTGTTCTAACATGCATGAAAACAGTACAGATGGATAGATTGGATATTTTTATCATTTTTCAGATATAACTTATTTCATTTGGAGTTATGGTTGAATTTATATGATTTTTAGAAGTTTGGGATATTTTCTGAAATAAATAAATCATTTCTGATTTATTTAAAACTCCAGAAAACATTCTTTGTGTCGACATGACATATTAGTGACATCAGCAGGTCAACGGACGGCCCAGGTCAAACCTGACTAGTGGGGCCTACTAGTCAGTGACACAGAGTCAGCTACAGAGGCTGACATGTGGGACCAGGTCAAAGCTGATGTGGCCAAGTCAACATTGACAGGCGGGGCGCACTGTGGTTAGTGTTAATCTAACAGAGAAATAATACTAACTAGTTTAGGCATTGGGACCCACATGGCAGTGGCTCTAGGGGTGGCTTAGCTGGGTCATTAGTGGCTAATGACGGCCACGTCATCAGTCACCGGAGTTGGACGCCGGCGACCAAACCCGACGGCGGAGGATCGCCGGGGTTGCTCAGACGGCGCTACAGGCGTCGGCTCGACGCGCTGGAAGTACCAGAGGGATGCCCATCCTCGCGCGCATCCAGGGGATCACGCGGGAAGCTGCGGGGTGGCCGGAGACGATGGCCACGGCAACCATGGCGGTGGCCGGAGCTCGGCTAGATGCGGGCGCGGGGCTGCAGGGTACGGCGAGGCCAGCTAAGGGGATCTGCAGCCTCCTAGTACATCTAGGAGCTCGCAAGGCTCGTCGGCTTGAGCGGAGCGGCACGGCAGCGCCATGCCCGGCGTCCATGGCGGACGGCGGTGCTTTCAGACGGGGCTAGCACGGCTACTGGCGGGGAAAGACTACAGGGAAGAGGGAAAGCTAGTAGAGCTCACATCGGTCTCATAGGCGGTCTCGTCAGCTTGGGGAGGCACGGACGGCGACAGATTTGACGGCGGCGATCTGCGGCACCGACGAGGAAGACGACATCGAGGGCAGCTCTATAGGGCGTCCCGGCTTGCGTGGGTCGTCGGAGAGGTCGATGGCGATTCGGCGGAGCTTCTGGACACAGGAAAAGGACGAGGAGGGCTCGGTGGCTGCACGAATGGTGGAAAGTGGCGACGAACTCCTCTCGGTGAGCGCAGAAACGAGAGGGGGAGGGGCTAGAGCAAGGGAGAAGTGAGAGGGGGCTCGGGCGTCTCCAGGCACGGGGTCAGGGAGGAGGACGAGCCTCCAGCGCGAAGCAGGAGGTGGCCGTCGCCTCCTATGCGTGCGCCACGCACAATGCACACTAGCGAGAGGAAGGGGATGGCTGGCATGTTGCCTAGTGGGTTGGGCCGCCAGCAACAGTGCCAGGCCACAGGTGAGACTTCTCTATCTTCTCTGTTTTAAATTGTTTCTGTTTTCTATTGTTTGCCTCTGTTTTGAATTAGTAAAAATACTAATTCATTTTGTAAAATCCTGAAATAATTGTGGACCCTTTTGAAAATATTTCCAACAGCCCTCAAATGCCTTCAAGATTATTTGGACATTTAAAATATTTTATAGAATTTAAATGTCCAAATTCAAATACTTATGATTTAATTCAAAAATCCAGAGTGTCCTAGAGAAGTGTGCACCATTTTTGTTAGAGGTTCTAGACCAAAACAAAAGTGATGAACATTTATGAAGGGCATTTTGGGTTCATTGAAAAGATTTAATTTTGACCCTAGTTGAATTCATTTGGTGCTAGGGTTTAAGCATCCCCATTCAAGTTTCATGAAATTTTAAACATGATGCACACATGAAGGGCTAGCCTAGGGCATACCAGAACTAGGGATGTGACAGCTCACCCCCACTAACAAGAATCTCGTCCCGAGATTCAAGACGTGAGGTAAAAGGAAAGGGGGTCACAAAACTATCACGATCTTCAGGATTCAACTGCCCTTCTCGAAGATGTTGATTCATTGCATCATCTTGATCTTGACATCTTTGCTTTTAAGATCTTCATCCACGCGATGACGACAGAAAGAAACTCTACTAGGATTGATCTTCTCGAAGATCAAGCTATACCATATCAACTTCATGGAATGAGATGTTGAAACATCTCGAGTTGAGACACAAAACACATCGAGAGGGATGGAAGAACAACGACGGGGTTTGATTTGGTGGGCAACAATTCCACGCTTAGAAAGATGGTGGATGGTGTCAAGGTGGCGAGGAAATAATTGCCATGATCCCGTAACGGGGCACCTTGGAAGAGGTGACTCGTTGGACTGTTCCCTTAAGTGGCAAAAAGAATTACTTTTGATCCATAGATCATTGAAACTCTTCATACCATCTTAAGGCAATTTATAATTGATCGTTTGGCGGAGTTCAAAGGAATGGCATATCCGGATTCGAATGGATGATGTGGACTACCTTGTTGAAGACAACACAATGGATGATTTTGCTTATCATCGGAAATGGATGGGACCCATGGTAGGACCACTTTTGAAGATGATCCTAAACAACAATTACTGAGAGGGCAGCCCATGGGAATTGCCACAATGGCGGTGCAAGCTAGGAACAAAATGCAACTATTGGGAATGTTCCAACCATCATATCTGCCTGAGATTCAGATCCGATTGGTAATAGGATACTTCAGACTCAACATGTCCGAAAAGAAAGGTTGCAACACAAATCGACGAGATGACGTTGCCAGATTCTTGGGATATGAACTACGATAGCAAGCTCCAAAACATGAGCTGGTTCTGCTACATACATGTGCGCATGTTGTCCCAGACAAGCATGACCACGTAGTAGTCTTATAATGAAACACTACCGAGTTCAGGTGGGGAACCATCATCGAGGATATCGGAGTCTTTAGCAAGTCCATGGATTAGATCCCAAGCATAGACTTCTTTTCCTTTAACAAGTCAATCAGTGGCTTGGTGTGCTAGGGATTACACATGGAGTGGAGGTAGCGAGCCTATCAAACCATGGAATACTTCACACATGCATGAATGACCTGGGATGATTCCGGAGAAAGCAAAAACAAACTTTCTCGAATTCACGGCGACAACTTGCTTCAAATGCACATGAACTAGAGGAAGTCACTTCTTTCATCCGAACATATGCGTCATGAAAGGAACATGAATATAATGCTTATAAAAGTTTCCAACACTAGCTTTAATGTTCGACATAATCATGGAGAAGGTAGCAGTGTTGCTGATGGGATCAATAACAATTCATCCAGGTTTCCATGGAGATGGAATTCCATAACTGTGTGAACAAGTGATAGCATTGGTCAGACCCAAAAAATATAATGGTGTATGCTCGAGGGATCAACCACGAGTAAAACAACATTATGAAGATCGTTGGTTCTGATTTGACTTGTCGATAGCCCATACTCAAGTCAAAGTTTGGACAAGACGATAGATTCAACAACCGATCACGAGGAACAATCGATGAAGATATCATCTTTCTTCAGCACACACGCACACTCAAGGATATCCCTTAGTGATGAACTAAGTCGGACAAGCTTTTATCTTCCAACTCTCCAAGTTGTTGTTTAGCTCAACCAACTGGCTCAGGGGTATCCAACACAGATTCTTGGAGAAAGGGTGGTTCGCAAGAAACCAACTTGATCACGAGCTCAACATAATAGTCAGGGGACAGCCTGGTAATACTTCCGAGAAGATATTCGGAAAATCACGAACCACCGGTATGTTACTAAGCTCGAGAACAATCTTGCTTTTGAGGGCAAGATGATATGATCAAATGAGCGAGGACCTTACAAGATCCTAACTCATCAATCGAAGTGTGCACCAGGAAAATGGACTAGGTGGCATGATCAACCTTAGAGTGATGTTTCAATAATCAACACGCTAAGAACAAGAATATTGTCCATGAACTACCAAGCAACACGGTTGCTAGGAGTATAAATTTCACACATCATGGTTCACTTGTCGGCATTCGGGTTGCAACAACACGGGACCGAGGAATGAACGATGATGGCGAGAGTATCACTGCATCAAGAATTCATAAGAGAAGGTGCAATTCTCATGACGTTCCTGACATAAAGTGGGTAACACTTCAGGATAGAACAGAATCAAAAGCTTGATTGCATTTGATCTGCGGATTACAACCGCTTTGACCCAATCTCGGATATGGATGAGGTAATCGGAGTTTGTTTCTCCCGATCATTCCGTAATAGAATGGCTTGATGACCACAAGAATAATAGGCATCGATGACGAATGCACGACTACTCCTGACTATCAATTGACAGACGGGGTTCAGAATACAACTAAGGAGGAACAACTCGAGGAACATATAACTTTCTGAGTTGTGGATGCATAGGTTAGTATGTCGAATCAAGTTCAACAGGTTTCTTTCGGATAACCCATGTAGGAAAGTAGAACTGGCAGATTCACAATTATGAATGGAGAACTCCTCAAGAGTACTCTGATTGTGATCCTTCAGTTCAGCGAGGAACTTCTGCCATAAGCGGTTCATAGTATTTGGAAGAAGGAAATACCACGGACCTCGAGGACTATCGCAAAGTTACTAATATCCTGAAGGTACGAGCAACAATATCAACACGAGGTAAGTAGAGTGAATCTTGGGTCAAGAACCCGGGAATAGAATACCTACTACTAAATGGCATCACAGGATGCTTTCGAGAATAATGGCCAGAATCATCACACGGGGAACACAAAACATGGCTAGTTTACTAGGTGACTCCCTATAACACCTAGGGTCATAATAATAACTCCAACATATATGTCGAGGCAATAGAATACCTCAACTCACTAATTTGTGTGATTAATCCGGCCCAAATGAACAGTAGAAATGGAGAGAAGGAATTTGTAAATACATCAGACTATTTAGAAATCTGGGATGACTCGGACAGCATAACGGCTGTAAATGCTCAAAAAGATTTGGGACATCCTGCAAAATAGTGGCATGACCACTCAACATCACAATAACAAGGTTCTAAGATCAACTAACAACACACGAAAGAAGTAGGAACTGAATTGGGCTTGAAACCAACAATCCTATAGGTCTATGGATTAGTAACACGTCATCCTGATAGATAGATGAGAAGGCCTAGTTCTTAATCCCCGTAGAAGAGAAGAGGATGACTCAGATCAGAAGGCCATGAGGTATAAGGAGTAAAAGAGCCTTACGTTCCTTCCACAATCAATTCCCTTACATAACTAAAGCATTTCTAGACACAACTTCGACCGGTTTGGCTTGGTAATCCTACAGCAACAAGGCTCGATACCAAAGCTGTCAGACCCCGATTCCAAGTCACATAGATCTAGCTAGTAACACCTCATATCACTTTGCGGCCTCACGCACGGTATTCCCACGGGTGTCGCCTTACCATGGCCCGGGACCGTTATGCCTTTTGGCTCACGTATATGATAGTGTCGCTAGCATCCATATGACAGAGAACTCGGGCCAACATGGCTAGTCGTGAACCCAAAGCGGCACTAACCCATGGGAACAGGCATACATGAATCAACTTCGACCATGTCGGTCAGCAGCATGTGAATCCGGGCTGTAGCACTAGGCTAACAGGACTCCGGGAACCCGGTCAGAAAGCTAGGCAGGACTCCGGATGTCACCGCGTGACATTTCCCGAAGGCGATGCACAGGAACAAAGTGAAACACATGCCGCCAATCAAGTGTTCCGAGCGGTAGTAACTGCTCATGGATCACAAACACGTAACTTGGGCCTCGAGGACGGTTTCAATGAGATAACCCACCATGTACTCCTACATGGCCTCTCACCGCTACCTTCACCAAATCGTTTCACACACTAAGCTCACACACAGTAGGACATGTTTACACACCTCCAATTCATTCCCGATGAATCAGACCTGACTCAACTCTAAGCAGTAGCAGGCATGACAAACAAGCATGAATGAGTAGGCACATAAGGGCTCAAACAACTCCTACTCATGCTAGTGGGTTTCATCTATTTACTGTGGCAATGACAGGTCATGCAGAGGATAAAGGGATCAACTACCGCAGCAAGTAACAGATGAATCGTTGTTGTCCTAATGCAGTAAAAGAGAGCAGGAGCGAGAGAGTGGGATTGTATCAGAATGAACAAGGGGGTTTTGCTTGCCTGGCACTTCTAAAGATAATATAGTTCTTCATCGGTGTCATCGAACTCATCGTCGGAGCCAGGTCTATCGAGAGGGGACAAATACCGACAACAGAGAAGGAGAACACAATCAATGCAGTGCACAACATGATGCATGATCATGACATGTCAATATGTTGTGTTTTGAGCTAATGCAACTAGCAACATGTAAATGGAGTTAGTTTGAACCCTAGGTTCAAATTCAAACTCCATATGTGAGAGTTAAAATGCCATTTATATGATTTGTCCTAAACAGCAGCCATAAGTTGTTCTAACATGCATGAGAACAGTACAGATGGATAGATATGATTTTTCTGATCATTTTTCATATATAACTTATTTCATTTGGAGTTATGGTTGAATTTATATGATTTTTAGAAGTTTGGGATATTTTGTGAAATAAATAAATCATTTCTGATTTATTTAAAACTCGAAAAACATTTATCACACAAGATGATGTATTAGTGACATCAGCAGGTCAACGGACGGCCCAGGTCAAACCTGACTAGTGGGGCCTACTAGTCAAGGACACGTAGTCGGCCATGAGAGGTCGACATGTGGGACCAGTCAAAGTCGATGTGGCCAAGTCAACATTGACGGTGGGCGCCTTTGTGGTTAGTGTTAATCTAACAGAGAAATAATACTAACTAGTTTAGGCATTGGGACCCACATGGCGGTGGCTCTAGGGTGGCTTATTTGGGTCATTAGTGGCTAATGACGGCCACGTCATCAGTCACTGGAGTTGGACGCCGGCGACCAAACCCGACGGCGGAGGATCGCCGGGGTTGCTCGGGACAGCGCTATAGGCGTCGGCTCGACACGCTGGAAGTACCAGAGGGATGCCCATCCTCGCGCGCATCCAGGGGATCACGCGGGAAGCTGCGGGGTGGCCGGAGACGATGGCCACGGCAACCATGGCGGTGGCCGGAGCTCGGCTAGATGCGGGTGCGGGGCTGCAGGGTACGGCGAAGCCAGCTAAGGGGATCTGCGGCCTCCTAGTACATCTAGGAGCTCGCAAGGATCTTCAGCTTGAGCGGAGCGGCACGGCAGCGCCATGCCCGGCATCCATGGCGGACGGCGGTGCTCGGTACGGTGGCTAGCACGGCTACGGCGGGGGGAAAGACTACGGGGGAAGAGGGGAAAGCTAGTAGAGCTCACATCGGTCTCATTGGCGGTCTCGTCAGCTTGGGGAGGCACGGACGGCGATGGATTTGGTGGCGGTTATCTGCGGCACCGACGAGGAACACGGCGTCGAGGGCAGCTTTGCAGGGCGTCCCGGCTTGCGTGGGTCGTCGGAGAGGTCGATGGCGATTCGGCGGAGCTTCTGGACACAGGCAGAGGACAAGGAGGGCTCGGTGGCTGCGCGAATGGTGGACGGCGGCGAAGGACTCCTCTCGGTGAGCACAGAAACGAGAGGGGGAGGGGCTAGAGCGAGGGAGAAGTGAGAGGGGCTCGGCGTCTCTGTGCACGGGTCGGGAGGAGGACGAGCCTCAGTAGGGCAGGAGGTGGCCCTCGCCTCCTGTGCGTGCGCCACGCACAGTGCACATCGGGCGAGAGGAAGGGATGACTGCATGTTGCACAGGTGGGCTGGGCCGCCAAAGAATAAAGGTGCCACAGTGAGACTTCTCTCTCTTCTCTGTTTTAAATTGTTTCTGTTTTCTATTTTTTGCCTCTGTTTTGAATTAGTAAAAATACTAATTCATTTTTTTAAATCCTGAAATAATTGTGGGCACTTTTGAAAATATTTCCAAGAGCCCTCAAATGCCTTCAAGATTATTTGGACATATAAAATATTTTATAGAATTTAAATGTCCAAATTCAAATACTTATGATTTAATTCAAAAATCCAGAGTGTCCTAGAGAAGTGTGCACCATTTTTGTTAGAGGTTCTAGACCAAAACAAAAGTGATGAACATTTATGAAGGCATTTTGGGTTCATTGAAAAGATTTAATTTTGACCCTAGTTGAATTCATTTGGTGCTAGTGTTTAAGCATCCCCATTCAAGTTTCATGAAATTTTAAACATGATGCACACTTGAAGGGCTAGCCTAGGGCATACCAGAACTAGGGATGTGACAGATATATACATTATGTAGGTATTTAAAATGATGAGAGCCGGTGGCTCAAGTGTAGTAAGGCTGAAGATGAGCAATGTTCCAGGGCCTATTTGTCTCCTCCTCATAGGTACGTGATTTTTTGTGTTCACGTATGTCAATGAGATAGTATGACCCATTGTTGAGGTTTTGCTAACCACAAAGGGTCCTTCCCAAGGAGGTGAAAGCTTATGCATGCCTGTCTGATCTTGAATCAAATGGAGCACGAAATCGCCCTCCTAGAAAGTCCGGCTTTGAACCCTACGACTGTGATAGCGATATAGGTCTTATTGATAAATTGCAGATCGAGCCGCCGTGAGATCACGTTCCTCCTCCAAAGCATCTAAAGCATTTTGACGCGCCAGTTCATTGTCTGCTTCGACCTAAGCCGCCACTCTGGGTGGGTCATGATGGATGTCACTTGGAAGAACCGCTTCTGTGCCATAAACCATGAAGAACGACATGTAGCCAGTTGACCTATGATAACCCACAAGTGTAGGGGATCAATTGTAGCCTCTTTCAATAAGTAAGAGTGTCGAACCCAACGAGGAGCTAAAGGTAGAACAAATATTCCCTCAAGTTCCTATCAACCACCGATACAACTCTACGCACTCTTGACGTTCGCTTTACCTAGAACAAGTATGAAACTAGAAGTACTTTGTAGGTGTTGTTGGATAGGTTTGCAAGATAATAAAGAGCATGTAAATAAAAAGTTGGGGTTGTTTAGACAAAGAAGCAATAAATTAAATATAGCGAGTGTGGAAAAGTGGTGGTAGGAGTTATGAAATTGTCCCTAAGAAATTGACTACTTTACTAGACCGATAGCAAGTTTTATGTGGGAGAGGCATAAGCTAACATACTTTCTCTTCTTGCATCATATGCACTTATGATTGGAACTATAGCAAGCATCCGCAACTACTAAAGATCATTAAGGTAAAACCCAACCATAGCACTAAAGCATCAAGTCCCCTTTATCCCATACGCCACAACCCCCTTACTCGGGTTTATGCTTCCATCACTCAAGCAACCCACTATAAGCGAATCATGAACATATTGCAACACCCTACAGCGGGAATCCCTCACGCTTGCGCGACACGGAGGGCACAATAGGACAGTACCAATGATAAAACATGCAACTCAAACCAATCACGATCATCAATTAACCCATAGGACAAAACGGATCTACTCAAACATCATAAGATAGCCATACATCATTGGGAAATAATATATAGTGTTGAGAACCATGTTTAAGTAGAGATTACAGCGGGTAAAGGAGAGGTTACACCGCTGCATAGAGGGGGGAAGAGCTGGTGATGAGGGCGGTGAAGTTGTTGGTGTAGATCACGGTGATGATGATGGCCCCCGGCGGTGTTCCGGCGCCACCAGAAGCAAGGGGGAGAGAGCCCCCCCCCCCTTCTTCTTCTTCCTTGACCTTCTGCCTAGATGGGAGAAGGGTTTCCCCTCTGGTCCTTGGCTCCCATGGCGTGGGAGGGGCGAGAGCCCCTCCGAGATTGGATCTGTCTCTCTGTCTCTCTCTGTTTCTGCGTTCTCAGATTCTGCCCTTTCACCGTTTCTTATATATCCGGATATCTGTAACTCCGATTGGATTAAAACCTTCGCCAAGATTTTTTTCTGAAAATTAGCTTTCTTGCGGCCAAAGTAGAGCAGCAACCGCCTTACGGGGTGCCCATGAGGGTCAGGGGCGTGCCTGCCCCCCTGGGGCGCGCCCCCTGCCTCGTGGCCCCCTCGGGCACCATCTCGCGTTGATTCTTCTTCCCAGATGTCACAAATATTCCAAAAATATTCTCCGTCCATTTTTATCCCGTTTGGACTCCGTTTGATATGGGGTTTCTGCGAAACATAAAACATGCAACAAACAGGAACTGCAATCGGGCAATCGGATCAATATGTTAGTCCCAAAAATAGTATAAAAAGTTGCCAAAAGTATATGAAAGTTGAATAATATTGGCATGGAACAATAAAAAATTATAGATACGATGGAGACGTATCAGCATCCCCAAGCTTAATTCCTGCTCGTCCTCGAGTAGGTAAATGATAAAAAGATAAATTTTCATGTGGAATGCTTCCTAGCATAATCTTGATCATGTAGTCTAATCATGGCATGAATATTAAGACACGAGTGATTCAAAGCAATAGTCTATCATTTGACATAAAAACGATAATACTTCAAGTGTACTAATAAAGCAATCATGTCTTTTCAAAACAACATGGCCAAAGAAAGTTATCCCTACAAAATCATATAGTCTGGCTATGCTCTATCTTCACCACACAAAATATTCAAATCATGCACAACCCCGATGACAAGCCAAGCAATTGTTTCATACTTTTGACGTTCTCAAACCTTTTCAACTTTCACACAATACATGAGCGTGAGCCATGGATATAGCACTATAGGTGCAATAGAGTATGATGGTGGAGGTTGCATGGAGAAGACAAAAACGGAGAAAGTATCACATCGCCGTGGCTAACCAACGGGCTATGGAGATGCCCATCCATTGATGTCAATGCGAGGCGTAGGGATTGCCATGCAATAGATGCACTAGAGCTACAAGTGTATGAAAGCTCAAACTAAGAACTAAGTGGGTGTGCATCCAACTTGCTTGCTCATGAAGACCTCGGGCATTTGAGGAAGCCCATCATCGGAATATACAAGCCAAGTTCTATAATAAAAATTCCCACTAGTATATGAAAGTGATAACTCAAGAGACTCTCTATATGAAGATAACTCAAGAGATTTGTCTTGTTATCAGTGATAATACTATGAGGATAACCCAAGCGGAAGATCAGCTTTTTCACAAACAGAACTGTAGTAGCCGCTTCACAATTGTTGACCGGATCTGCTTTAACCCATTTGGTAAATTTATCAACTACAACCAAAAGGTGAGTTTTCTTGTCCTTAGACCTCTTGAACGACCCGACCATATCAAGCCCCCATACTACAAATGGCCAAGTTATTGGGATCATCCGCAATTCTTGAGCCGACACATGAACTTGTCTTGCAAATTTCTAGCAACCATCACACTTGCGAACGATATCCTCTGGATCAGTGTGAGCCGTCAACCTGTAAAAACCATGATGAAAAGCCTTAGCCACCAAAGATCTTGACCCGGCATGATGACCACAATCCCCTGCATGAATTTCTTGTAGGATTTCACGGCCTTCTTCAGGGGAAACACAATGTTGAAATACGCCAGTTACACTACATATGTGTAACTCACCATTGACAATTGTCATGGACTATGACCGGCGGATGATCTGTCTAGCAAAGATTTCCTCTTTTGGAAGCTCACCCCGGGTTAAATAAGCCAGATAAGGTACTGTCCAATCTGGAATAGCATGTAGAGCCGCCACCAACTGTCCTTCCGGGTCATGGATAGCCAGGTCTTCCTTTGACGGTAACTTGATAGAAGGGTTATGCAGGACATCAAGGAACACATTAGGGGGGACCAGATTACGCAGACCCAGCCAAGACAAAGCATCAACCGCCTCATTAAGCCGTGGATCTATGTGATCCACTTGATAACCTTTGAAGTGACCAGCGATGTTAGTCACTACTTGACGGTAAGCTGCCATGAGCGGGTCTTTAGAATCCCACTTTCCTGAAACTTGTTGTGCCACCAGGTCCGAGTTGCCAAGACATCTAAGTCGGCTCAAGTTCATCTCCTTAGACATACGAAGCCCGTGGTGTAAAGCTTCATATTCAGCTGCATTGTTAGTACAGGGGAAACATGAGCCTTAAGACATAAAAAAATTTGTCACCTCGTGGAGATTGTAAAGTAACTCCGGCCCTCGAGCCTTCCAATTGCCTGGACCCGTCAAACTGTATCATCCAATATGTATTGTCTGGCTTTTCCTCTAGTATTTTCAATTCTGTCTAGTCATTAATGAAATCCACCAACGCTTGAGACTTGATGGCGGTTTTGGGCACATATTTCAGGTCATGTGGCCCAAGCTCAATTGCCCACTTAACAACTCTGCCCGTGGCCTCCTTGTTTTGAATAATATCCCCCAGAGGAGCCGAATTGACCATAGTGATTGGATGCCCAAGGAAATAATGCTTCAACTTGCAGCTAGCCATGAACACCCCAAACACCAATTTTTGCCATTGTGGGTACCTCTGTTTGGATTCTGACAAAACTTCACTGATATAATAAACCGGCCGTTGGACTGGATAATCTTTGCCGACCTCCTTGTGCTCCACTACCACTGCCACGCTAAGAGCCTTATTATTAGCGCCACGTATAGGAGCATAGGCTCTTTGTTGATTGGAGCAGCCAAGATGGGTGGATGAGGACATGGACACCGTAGTTACACCCACAACCCCTACTACTATACCTATCAAACCAATTACTAGAGCCCGCGCACGCCAGTTAAATTATCAGGTACTTTCGTTTCTTAGTAATGTTTCTAATGTTCATGAGAAAGTGATGTTGCCTAACTTGGGTACATTTGTGTTGCTTATTGAAGGGCTTAGCACGGACAAGAAGGATGAACATTAGAGCATGATCAACCATGGAGATGAAGGAGTGTGCGAACAAAACACGAACGGAGGTTCCAGTGGAGATTTCCAAACTTTGAAGCCACCATGATGACATACAAGAAGATGGACGAAATATGGTGCGATCTATGATGTCTCTTACTATAGGACCTTGAAGTATGTCTAGAGGGGGGTGATTAGACTACTTGACCAATAAAAACCTAACCTTTTCCCAATTTTAGACTTTGGCAGATTTTAGCTATTTTTGAACAAGTCAAGCAATCTTCACACAATTCAAGCAAGCATGCAAAGAGTATATTGGCAGCGGAAAATAAAGCATGCAACTTGCAATAATGTAAAGGGAAGGGTTTGGAGGATTCAAACGCAATTGGAGGCACGGATGTTTTTGTCGTGGTTCCGATAGGTGGTGCTATCGTACATCCAAGTTGATGGAGACTTCAACCCACGTAAGGTAGCAGTTATTGCTGAGTCCACGGAGGGCTCCACCCACAAATGGTCCACGAAGAAGCAACCTTGTCTATCCCACCATGGCCGCCGCCCACGAAGGACTTGCCTCACTAGCGGTAGATCTTCACGAAGTAGGTGGTCTCCTTGCCCTTACAAACTCCTTGGTTCAACTCCACAATCTTGTGGAGGCTCCCAAGTGACACCTAGCCAATCTAGGAGACACCACTCTCCAAGAAGTAACAAATGGTGTGTTGATGATGAACTCCTTGCTCTTGTGCTTCAAATGATAGTCTCCCCAACACTCAACTCTCTCTCACAGGATTTTGATTTGGTGGAAAGAAGATTTGAGTGGAAAGCAACTTGGGGAAGGCTACAGATCAAGATTCATGTGGTTGGTGTCGGTGTCACAACCGGCGGATCTCGGGTAGGGGGTCCTGAACTGTGCGTCTAGGCGGATGGTAACAGTAGACAAGGGACACGATGTTTTTACCCAAGTTCGGGCCCTCTCGATGGAGGTAAAACCCTACTCCTGCTTGATTAGTATTGATGATATGGGTAGTACAAGAGTAGATCTACCACGAGATCAGAGAGGCTAAACCTTAGAAGCTAGCCTATGGTATGATTGTTATTCGTCTTATGGACTAAAACACTCCGGTTTATATAGGCACCGAATAGGGTTAGGGTTACACAGAGTCGGTTACAATGGTAGGAGATCTACATATCCGTATCGCCAAGCTTGCCTTCCACGCCAAGGAAAGTCCCATCCGGACACGGGACGAAGTCTTCAATCTTGTATCTTCATAGTCCAGAGTCCGGCCAAAGGTCATAGTCCGCTTATCCGGACACCCCTAATCCAGGACTCCTCAAGAGCTCCTGAACCAGGCTTCAATGACGACGGTCCGGGCGCATATATTGTCTTCGGCATTGCAAGGCGGGTTCCTCCTCCGAATACTTCATAGAAGATTTTGAACACAAGGATAGTGTCTGGCTCTGCAAAATAAGTTCCACATAACACCGTAGAGAGAATAACATTTACACAAGTTCAATCTGCTGACGTATCCCGCGGCGTAACGTCACACCACGGCCAAGCCTTTATTGAATCATTTTCTTGCCCAACCTCGGTAGCGTTTAGCGAGGCGGTTTCCTTGGCACGCCTTGTCAAAGCGTAGATCGTGTCCCCTTATTCCGGGATTCTCATCAATACGGGCGTGGGTAACCCAACCGCGCCATTGATTACGGCGCCGGAGATAAGCGAGTTTTATCGGGCGGTGGGGACGCATAGCTTTGTCCGTCCATATAAGGGGATAAGAATCCGCTTTTTCACACACGCCTTCTTCCTCCTTTGCTTATCCATTTCACAAGACTCGAGCTCCAGCTCCCAAGTCCACACATCCCACCACACCCTTCTCCAACTATGTCCGGAGCGGGAGGCAAGTGGATGGCCTCCTCCGTCACGGAGGGGCACATCAAAAAGCTGTGGAAGGCCGGATACTTGTCCAAATGACATCGCGCATAGGCTCCCAACAAGGGGCAGCTCATCCCCACCCCAGGCCCCATGAGAGGGTGGTGTTCCTCCCCACTTCCTCCATGGGACTAGGTTTCTACTTCACCCATTCGTCCGGGGGCTCATGTTCTACTACGGCCTAGATTTCCACAATCTGGCCCCAAATTTCATCCTCAACATCTCGGCGTTTATCGTCGTGTGCGAGGCCTTCCTCTGCATCCAGCCCCACTTCGGCTTATGGCTAAAGACCTTCAATGTCAAGCCGAAGGTAGTGGGCGGCCGCCAAGCGGAGTGCGGAGGCGCCATGGTGGGCAGGATGGCCAACGTCCTGTGGCTCGAGGTCTCCTTTGTGGAGACCGTAAAGGGGTGGCAATCGGGGTGGTTCTATATCACCGAGCCGCGCGACTCCCAATGGGCGACGGCCCCCGAATTCCGATCTGGCTTCCCCACACGGCTCACCTCATAGAAAGAGACGGGCCTGACGTGGGGCAATTCGGAAGAGCTGGCCGGACTCCAAACCTGCGTCCGAAACCTGGTGGACAAGAATCTCAAGCTTGTCAACGTAATCCGGTGATGCTCATCCACGGATTCTCCCATGCCAGCAATGGGACTTCAATTTGTGGGAGTTTGATCCGGCACAGCACCGAACCTTGAACCGGCTCTTCGACACTATGTACGAAGACGCCTGGAAGGTGCTGTTCAAGGGCGCTGAAGCTCCCGCATCCGTGACGGAAGATAGTGGATTCAGCTCGCAGTATCAAGCCAGCGAGGTAAGTTATTTTACCTTTTACGGGACTCTTTTTTCATAGTTTGACTCTTTGCGGGATCTAAAACTCCCTCGCCTTTGACAGATCGGCTGAAGACGCCCGGACAGATCATTGTCCGGCTCCCTTGCCGAAGACCAATGGACGCCCAATTGACGGCTGCTTGGTTCCGGCACCTCACGCGGTGCCGGAAAAGAAGGTTAAGAAGAAGGCCACGGGAACTCGAAGGAGCTCCTGCGCTGTGTATTATCTCGACTCATCGTCCGATGACGCTGAGGCGGACTCCTCCCGCCAAGACGAGGAGGAGGAAGAGGCCTCTCCCAGCAGGGGAGAGAAGAAAAGGAAGGCCACCCCACCGGGGGCCAAGGGTCCAAGAAGGAAGGACCCTCCTCCGGACTACACCGCCAATGCCGACGATGGAGAAGAGGGTGGGCTCCAAGGGCCAAGCCCTGGCAAAATCGTAAGTGTCCGGACACCGTAATAACTTCGTGGCGTTTCATTTGTCGTGACAAAGATCCTATAATGCCGGATATAACCATGCAGCCCGCCCAAGGATGGGCTCGACGATTCGTCGAGCGGCTCCCTGGATTCGTCGGAGGTGAATAGCACCTCACTTTCGACCGCCTCGTCTCCTCCCGCCGTGGACGACGCCGGGGTGGAGTCCCAAAAGGGGCCCAACCAGGAGGAGGTGGCTATGGAGGCGCCGCAAGGAGACCTCCTGGAATCCGGGCTCAAAGGGGATAAAACCCCGAAGGGCTTCAAGTCCGGCCCTGCGCCGGACTCCGTACCGAAACCTTCAGTGGTTCCGGATTCGGCGACCCCTTCGTAAGAAGGGCAAGACTGCGACGCCGGTGACCTCCGTCCAACCGGAGGCACCGGATGATATGATGGAGGCGCTTAACGGCGCTTCCATCGACGAGGAGCACCGCACTGTTATGAGTGTGGTGATCCAGAAGGTTCAGTCTGCCAAGAGCGGGCTGACTTAAGCCTGTGGCAGCCTTCTAATAGGCTTTGAGGTATGTATAAAAATATTACCGCATAGACAGTAGCCCCTGTTGCTCAGTTTGGTGTTCGGAAAGAAAAAGCCGAACTGAGGATCTAAAAAGATATACGCAGGAGTCTAACATAAGTATGTCAATATGGGAATGCAGGCTGCGCTGACCTCTGCCAAGACCGGGATCATGGAGGTTGGTGCATTGAAGCAGAGCCTCGAGCAGTCCGAGAACGAGCTCGGACTTGCCAAAAAGCAGCTCGAGGACAAGGAAGGTAAGTAATACCTTATGGGGGTATTTAAAAGATGTGTTTGCAAAAAATGACAGGAATAACATGAATATTGCAGGGGCCACGAATGAGGTGGCGACCCTGAAGGAGGCGGTGTCTCGGGCCGAAAGCAATGCGGCCGCGGAGCGCACCGAGCGAGAAAAGAAGCAGGCGCTGGTGGCGGAGGTGTGGCAAGAGCTCCAGGCTCTCGTGGAAAAGCACGAGAGTTTGGAGCGTGATTTAAAGACTCGGGAGTCCGAGCTCGCCACAGCCCTTCAGAGCGCCAAGGCTGCTAAGGCCGAAGCCCAAAAAGCCCTCCAGGAGATTGAGGCGATGAAGAAGATAGCGGCGGGTAAGGCATTATATATGCAAAGCAAGCATGTGAAAGTGAACTATCTCACATTTACCCGAATCCAGAGCTCTCCAGAGCATTCGCAGATCTGCCTGCAGCAGGGCCGACGCCGCATTCTACCGAGCCGAGGAGGGAGCTCAACGGAGAAGGTGTTCGGTCTCGATATGCGAGGCCGGACATCAGTGTTTTAAGCGACCAGTTGAAGCAACTGGTCGAGCTCCATAAGGTGGCCGAACAGGCCATGAGGGGCATCATAGTTCGGCTGTGGCCGAAGGAAGCCAAGCCTGGGAGCTACTTCGGGGTTGTGAGGCGGCTGGTGAACGCATGTCCATGGGTTGAAGTCATCAAGCGCTCCGTCTGCATCGAAGGTGCCCGTAGGGCCCTTGCCCTTGCTAAGGTGCACTGGGGCGAGATGGACGCTGAGAAGCTTGTGAAGGACGGACCACCATCGAAGAAGGAGCATCGCAAGCCTGAAATGTATTATGAGGGCGTCCTGAAGGATGCCTGCCTTATAGCGGATGAATGCTCCAAAGATATAATTTTTTAGTAGACTCGCATTTGTTATCATGTACGCTGAAAACTTGTTCATATGTGCTAAGCAACACTTTTTAATTTAAAATATTACCTTTTGTGCGGCCGTGTATTAAATTTGAGAGATGGCAAGTCGTTGGCTTCAGCCCCCATGCCACGAAAGTCTTTGGGGTGTTCGGGATGAACTTGAGCGCTCTTGTTCCCATTCTTGGGTCCTTCGAGGGAGGCGCTCAATGCAACGAACAAGGCAACCGGACTATAATGCTTGAACACTCTCACTTAGCCATAGAATTCTATAATTTTAAATTTCGGCGAAGCCCCTGGTATTCGGAAGACCGAGTTCGGGGCGCTATCCACGCCTAGGCCGGACAATGCCGACTCCTCGCTCTAAGCGGCATAAGTCTTTAGGGACTCGAAAACCTCTCGAACAGCGACCAACTCTCGCCCTATCATGAAGGTCAGTTTTAGCTTTCTCCACTGAGGTGCTTAACCCAGCTCAACCTGGGCACAATCGCAGTGGTTCTCCCAGCGCTACCTTAGCCGATATAACGGAACGTAAGGTACCAAAACGTGGGAGCCGGGCAAACCCAACTATTGACCCAAGACATGATTCGGAGCCGATGCATATAATGCTATAAGTTCGGGGTGCCGCACTTGTGAAAGTGTTCGGACTTATCACACCATGTTATGGGGTACTTAAACCCCTGGTGTATTGCCCGTGCCAAAGTGTACGGTTGCACAATGTCATAAATGAACATATATATAAAAAGGGAAATCAATAATAGGCGAAGCTATATATTGTTTATTCAAATGGGCTGCAGAAGAGCAGAACGATACAAATAGTGCGATAAGCAAGGGACGGGACTTTTAACATGTCTCCCTCCGAGGGTAAGCCAGCGGGATGTTGTGTAAAATGATATATTGCTCGTAAAAGAGACCACCTGGACACTCGACGTAGCTTTCTGCTTCCCTAGCCGTTGCATCGTGTGTTCGGCGATTCTAATGCCGGACAGGGCTTCGTGAGAACGGAGTCCTGAAAGTAAAAAGAAAGAGAAAAAAGAATGACACAATCGGGAGCCCCTGGTGTGGTTGAGCCGCATTCTGGGCATGCCGTGGTTGTGCCCCTTCCCCTATGCCCATGATATTTCCAGAGCGTAATTATGTACGTGTAATACTGGTTTCATGATTTCGCGAGGGCTGGGGCTTGGGCCGCATTGCTATGCGTTCTCGGAACGTGCCAGGCGGTCTTGTTGTAGGTTACTCCGGGCTCGCTTGACGGTGTCCGGACGTTTAATAGCCGGACTCGAGAATTGCCTTAAGAGGCTACTTTGCACTTCCGCCATGAGGGCCGCCGTATGCTCCTCCGTCCGGAGAGAGCGTTCGGTGTTTCCATTGACCGTAATGACTCCTCGAGGACCTGGCATCTTGAGCTTGAGATATGCGTAGTGCGGCACCGCATTGAACTTTGCAAATGCGGTTCGTCCGAAAGCGATGCATGATAGCCGCCATGAACGGGACTATGTCAAAGATTAACTCCTCGCTCCGGAAGTTATCCGGGATCCGAAGACCACTTCAAGTGTAATGGCGAGCTGCACAGATTGGCCTCTACACCTGGTATGACGCCTTTGAAGGTCGTCTTTGTGGGTTTAATCCTTGATGGGTCTATGCCCATTTTGCGCACTGTATCCTGATAAAGCAGGTTCAGGATGCTACCGCCGTCCATTAGGACTCTAGTGAGGTGAAATCCGTCAATGATTGGGTCTAGAACCAATGCGGCGAATCCTCCATGGTGGATGCTAGTGGGGTGGTCCCTTCGATCAAAAGTGATCGGGCAGGAAGACCACGGGTTGAATTTTGGGGTGACTGGCTCCATCGCGTATACGTCCCTTATTGCACGCTTCCGCTCCCATTTGGGTATGTGGGTTGCGTATATCATGTTCACCGTCCGCACTTGCGGGGGGAAGCCCTTCTATCCTCTATTGTTCAGCGGCCGGGGCTCCTCCTCGTCATCGCTATGCAGCCCCTTGTCATTGTTTTCGACATTTAACTTGCCTGCCTGCTTGAACACCCAACAATCCTTGTTGGTGTGATTGGCTGTCTTTTCGGGGGTGCCATGTATCTGGCACGAGTGATCGAGTATTCGCTCCAAATTGGACGGGCCCGGAGTATTTCTTTTAAATGGCTTTTTCCGCTGACCGGGTTTAGAGCCTCTGAATCCGGCATTGACTGCCGTATTCTCAGCATTATCGTCGTTAATGCGGCGCTTGTGCTTGTTGCGACGCGACCTGCCACTGCTGTCCTTGGTATCCGAATTACCAGGGCTCTTGATCATGTTGTTACTACGAGCTAGCCAGCTGTCCTCTCCCACGCAAAAGAGGGTCATGAGTGTTGTGAGGGCTGCCATGGATTTCGGCTTTTCCTGTCCTAGGTGCCGGGCAAGCCACTCGCCGCGGATGTTGTGTTTGAAGGCTACAAGGGCCTCGGCATCCGGACATCGACGATTTGATTTTTCTTGGTTAGGAACCGTGTCCAAAATTGTCTGGCCGATTCCTCTGGCTGCTGAATTATGTGGCTTAGGTCATCGGCGTCTGGTGGTCGCACATATGTGCCTTGGAAATTGTTGAGGAATGCGGCTTCCAGGTCTTCCCAACAACCGATTGACTCTGCTGGCAAGCTGTTAAGCCAATGTCGGGCTAGTCCTTTTAGCTTGAGTGGGAGGTATTTGATGGCGTGTAGATCATCAATGCGGGCCATGTGGATGTGAAGGAGATAGTCCTCAATCCAAACCGCAGGATCTGTTGTGCCATCGTATGATTCAATGTTTACGGGTTTGAAACCCTCAGGGATTTGATGATCCATCACTTCATCTGTGAAGCATAGCGGGTGTGCGGCGCCTCTGTATTGGGCTATATCACGACGTAGCTCGAATGAGCTTTGTCTACTGTGTTCGGCCCAGCCGGAGTTGCTATATTCGGCGTGACGGTTATCGTCACGTGTCGTGGGATGCCCACGTGATCCATAGATTGATCTTGTCTGCCTTGCCTTGTCCTCTAATATATCTCGCAGGTCTGGCGCATTTCCCCGTGCCTTTGTATTTTTTGAGCGGCGACGGGGTGCGGCTTGAATTGAGGGCCGAGAGGCCTCTTCCGTCATGCCACGAGGTGGCCGGTCAGCCATATCATGCACCGGTGATGTAGGTTTTGGTGCTTCCTCCTCTAATCGGGGTAGCAGTCTGCGTCTTGGGTAGCTCTTGGAGGGGCGCTCGAGTTCATACTCTTCGGCCGCAAGGACTTCAGTCCATCTGTCAGCTAGCAAATCTTGGTCAGCTCTAAGTTGTTGCTGCTTTTTCTTGAGGCTGTTTGCCGTGGACATGAGCCTGCGTTTGAAATGCTCTTGTTCGACAGGATCCTCGGGCACGACAGATTCGTCGTCGTCGAGGCTTGCCTCATCTTCGGAGGGACGTATGTAATTATCGTCCTCTACCTATTTTTCTACCGCTCTCTCATGAGGGTTGGCTTCTCCATCCTCCTGCGTTGAATCTTGCTAGAGGGGGTTGTCTTCGGCACTGTCCGGGGTGTTATTATCTCCCGTGTCGGAATCACCGCTTTTCCGTGGCGGGATTTAGAGCGGGCGCCACGACGCCGCGCTTAGGCTGTTTCTTGAGGGGTCATCCTCCGATGTTCCATCGCCATTCCCATCTTTTGGGATGTCCACCATGTATATGTCATATGACGAGGTGGCCTTCCGGTGCCTCGTGGGCGCTGGTTCTTAATCGCCTCTCCTGCATCGTCGTCCATACCGTCGATGTCTTCGGAGTCGAAGTCGAGCATGTCGGTTAAATCATCGACAGTGGCTAAGAAGTGGGTGGTGGGTGGGCTTTGATTTTCTTCGTCATCCGCATCCCAACCTTCCTGACCATAATCCGTCTAGGGCTCTCCTGATAAAGAGAGAGACTTTAGTGAATTCAGAATGTCGCCAAAGGGCGAAAAGTCTTTGAAAGATGTCCGTGGCAGTGAATTCCATGATCGGCGCCCAACTGATTCGATTAGCGAGGCGGAAGGCTCGGAGTCCGGAGAGGAGTCTGGCGCCTTGGAGTCACGAGCTTCGCAAAGGATGGGGTAGGTGTACGGCTCAATCGGTGTGGAGATCGCAGCCCCCGAGGCAGTGTCCAGCCACCCATACTCGATCAGCGCGGTCGGCTCCGAGCTAAAGGTCGGAGCGGACTCTGGTGCGGCCTCCAGGACCTTTGTCCGTGGCGAGAGATAGATCATGCCCCTCGGGATAGTGCAGCGCGCTTGGCTGTGGCTCGAACCCGTCGAAGATCAAGTCTCCACGGATGTCAGCCGTGTAGTTCAAACTTCCAAATCTGACTCGATGGCGTGGGCGTAGCTTTCAATCTGCTCCGGATGGCCAAGCAAATTGCCCGCAGCAAAAGCCGCCGAATACGAAGATCTGTCCGGGGAGAAAGGTCTCACCCTGGAGCGCATCGTTGTTGATAATCGAAGGAGCCATCGGGCCTAAAGACAACGACACAGAGGAACTCTCAATGAAAGCACCAATGTCGGTGTCAAAACCGGCGGATCTCGGGTAGGGGGTCCCGAATCAGGCGTCTAGGCGGATGGTAACAGGAGACAAGGGACACGATGTTTTTACCTGTGTTCAGGCCCTCTCGATGGAGGTAAAACCCTACTCCGCTTGATTAATATTGATGATATGGGTAGTACAAGAGTAGATCTACCACGAGATCGAGAGAGGCTAAACCCTAGAAGCTAGCCTATCGTATGATTGTTATTCGTCCTATGGACTAAAACCCTCCGGTTTATATAGGCACGAATAGGGTTAGGGTTACAGAGTCGGTTACAATGGTAGGAGATCTACATATCCGTATCGCCAAGCTTGCCTTCCACGCCAAGGAAAGTCCCATCCGGACACGGGACGAAGTCTTCAATCTTGTATCTTCATAGTCCAGGAGTCCGGCCAAAGGTCATAGTCCGGCTATCCGGACACCCCCTAATCCAGGACTCCCTCAGTTGGAATGGAATATCTCGGTCTCAACACATGAGTAGGTGGTTCTCTCTCAGAACTGGTAATTTGGAAGTGTAGGTTTGTTCTGATGGCTCTCTCCATGAATGAAGAGGAGGTGGAGGGGTATATATAGCCTCCACACAAAATCTAACCATTACACACAATTTACCAAACTCGGTGGAACCGAATCATCAAACTCGGTCGGACCGAATAAGTAAACCTAGTGACCGTTAGGGTTTTCGGTGGGACTGACATGCATCTCGGTAGGACCGATATGGTTAGGGTTAGGGCATAACGTAATCTCGGTGAGACCGATTACACAAACTCGGTGAGACCGAATTTGGTAATTAGCTAACCAGAGAGTTGGTCAAGTAAAATCGGTGGGACCGATTTGCTCTTTCGGTGAGACCGAAAAGTTACAAAGGGGAAGCAGAGAGTTTACATTGTAATCTCATGGGACCCATCGCTCACTTGGTTAGACCGAAGCGTTACGAAGGGAAACAGAGAGAGATTACAATCCCATCTCGGTGAGAACGAGATCCCTATCGGTGAAACCGATTTGCCTAGGGTTTGTGGCGATGGCTATGACATATGAACTTCGGTGGCGCCGGATAGAAAGAATCGGTAGGGTCGAGTTTGACTTTGGGTTTAGGTCATAAGTGGATGTGAGAAAGTAGTGGAGGGTTTTGGAGCATATCACTAAGCACATGGAGCAAGAGGCTCATTAAGCAACACCTCATCCCTCCTTGATAGTATTGGCTTTTCCTATAGACTCAATGTGATCTTGGATCACTAAAATATAAAATGTAGAGTCTTGAGCTTTTGAGCTTGAGCCAATCCATTGTCCTTAATATTTTGAGGGATCCACTTTCATCATCCATGCCATGCCATTCATTGAGCTTTCTGAAATATTCATCTTGGAATAGTATTAGCTCAATGAGCTATATGTTGTTATGAATTACCAAAACCACCTAGGGATAGTTGCACTTTCAATCTCCCCCTTTTTGGTAATTGATGACAACATATAGATCAAAGCTTCGACAAATGATAATAGAATTGAAAAACATCGTCGCTTTGAGAAGTATGTGATAAGCTAGAGCTCCCCCTAAATTTGTGCATATTTTAAAATTTGCTTTGGACTGCAAATGCACAAGAGATTAGGCTCATGGGTTACTCTTCCATGTCACATACATCTTGGTGGAGCGCTCAAAATAATAACGATTAAATACATGCACTCATCAGCAAGCATAGTGAATGATCATATAAGGATAACTAAGATAATATCATAAAAGGCATAAGTGTAGCTTATGATCAAACACATGATCATCAATGTCTCACAGGTAATGCATAGTATCTCAAGCAATCAAACGCAAATAAAGTTAAACCAAAAAGACAAGAGAGAACAAAAGCAAAACTCTCTCTCTCTCAAAGCCTATGATCTATACATTTTTCTCCCCCTTTGGCAACAAGTTACCAAAAAGTTCCTAGAAAATGCATAGCACTATGTCGTCTCTCAGGCTTGGTCTTCTGGTGGTGGTGTAGACAGGACTCCAAGGATGAACGCATCAGTAGACGTGGTAGGAGCTGAAGGAGTTGGAGCTGGAACTGGTTGAGCTGGAGCTGTAGCTGGAGCTGAAGAAGTGGCTCTGGTGTCTGGAGTTGGCACTACAACTGACCTCTGAGCTCTAGGCACTCTGGCAAATGCATCAGTTGTCGTCTTGCCCTTCCTCTCTTGCATATCATCTTGCAACTGCTCCACAGCTGACTGAATCTCAGTCACTTTGACATCAAGATCATAGAATTTTTGTTCCATGATTCTCTCCAGGCTCTCCTGGTTTTGAGTTAGGGTGGCCAACCCCTTCTCAATCCGTAGAGTTGATGCTATTAAGTAACCAAGCTGCTCCTGCTTGTTCTTCAGAAAGTAATCAGATGCCTCTGCTTGAGTTGGCATCTTTGCAGCTTTCTCTTGCCTTGCCTTCTCCTTTCTCTCCTGAGCTTGCACTGATGATGGTTCATTCTCAGTCATGACAACTCGATTGTCCTCAAATTCAGGATAGAGAACCATGTGTTCCTTATCCAATAGATACTTTCATGTGCCCATCTTCGAGATTATCAACTCCTGTATCTATGGGGCATAACCACAGCTTCTCTTCTGATTTGCTGATGTCCTCTTAATTGTCTCGACTATGAGGCTCATGACCTTGAATTTCTGAGGCACATCAAAAACATGAAGCAAATTGATTGCATGCCCTCTAATCATGTTATGGTCACCAGACTTGGGCAATAGAGTATGCCTTAAGATCCGATTGATCGTAGGGCAACCCCGACAACAGAAAATGGACTGATCCAAACTTGAAGGTCTCAAGTGCATCATCCGGGATCTCCTTGTACATGTGTGACATAGAGTTATGATCCATTTTCTTCTTACCATAAATGTCCAGGTCATCCTCACTTTCCTTTGGGGCATTGATCAAACTTGCCCATTCCTCTATGGTAGACTGATATCTGGTTCCTTCTGACATCCACACTATCATGCCATCTGGATAGAAATGTCCGTGGAGTAGAATTGCATGATAAGTTCATCGTTCGGTTGGTGAGCTTACGCTCAACAAAATCAGCAACTCCACATGCACTTTGGAGCTGTCATATACTCCAGGTAGTGTTCTGCGTTCTCCTTCATGTAGGTCAGTTGACCCATCTCATATCGTAAACTATGGGCTTCTTATCCGGCAAGATAGTCTCATAAAAGTCCTGCTGCTCCTTGGTGTGGAACCTGTAGTCCACAGCTGTCCTTCTCCTCGTGGCATATGGATCTGACTCTCTCCATAGCCTCAACCCATTATCTCTCTTGATCTTCATGTTTTCAGCCACAGGATGAGCATCGTTGTGGTCTGGGATCTTGTGTTTGAGCTTCCTTAGGACCTGCCCTTCTTCATCTTCTTCAGCCTCAACCTCAGGCATTGGGGCCTTGTTCTTTTCAGCTACGGGTATGCTCCTGGTATTCCTCTTGGGTGCATTCTTGGGCTTGGGGGCAGCTTTGGGCTTGGAAGTTGCAGCCCCTGATTTGATAGCATCACCCATCGACTTTTGTGCCTTGGGTGCTGGTTACGCAACCTCTCCTTATTCTTCCTCTTCCATCATGGAAGGCTTCCCAATCACTCTTGCCATGGTCTTCTTGACCCTTTCTTTCCTTTTCTTTCCCTCTGCTGAATTGAGACTCTTTGGGTTGGGATTCCAAAGGAGCTTGAGTAGACACTCTGGCTTTGGACATTGGTTGTCTGCACTTTCTTGGCCTTTTGATTTTCAAACCAGGCTTCATTGCAGATGAGCTGAACTCCCTCTTGAGCACTTTCTTCTTGGAGCTTGCCTCATCCTCCACTGCCAAATAATCCTCATCCTCAGACTCTGAGGTCTTCTTGTTTCTTGACCTTGTGGCAGATTTGGGCAAATTGCTCGGAGTGCTTCTGCTCCCCTCATCTAAGCTGCTTGAGGGACTAGTGCCCTCGCTCAATTGAATCTGCTCTTCAGATTTGTTCTGGCTATCACTTTGGTCTCACATGCTGTTCAACCGATCGCTGACCTGTGAATAGTTATAGATGAGGTAGAGTGGATGAGCATCACAAAATGCAGAGATTTTTGCAGAAGAATGATTCAAAAACTTAGTTTTAGTTTCCCACTGAAAACATTTCGGATCTACCGATTTTCAAACTCGGTGATACCGAAGCAGTTTTGGAACCTAAACTAGTGAACTCGGTCAGACCAAGTCATAGTTCGGTGGCACCGAGACTGCTAGGGTTTCACAAGGTTCGAAAATCGGTCACACCGATTAGCAATTCTCGGTCAGACCGAGACTTACTAGTGCAATGGCATTAGCCAAACCGGTGGGACCGAGTTTTTCAACTCAGTGGGTCCGAGATGGTTTCGGCGGAAACCTAACCCTAAATTTTCGAATCGCAACTATTCTAAGGATTGATTTGTTGGATAGGAGTGTTTCAATAGTGTCTAGATGCATAATGAACATAATGTTCTGAGAATCGGACGAGGAAAGCACTGTGATCGAGTTCATACCCTAGTTCGGCGGGAACTCGCTACGGCGGCAACGGCGGAGGAGAATTCCGTTGACGGCGGCGGATACCAGCGACAGGAGGCGGCTGGCGACGAAGTCGACGATCTGTAGACCAAGTTGGCAGAGCGAGCTTTGCGCGGGCGAGAAGATTCGGAGAAAGTTTTCCAAATTTTTCCCATGCGATATATATAGCCCGTCCCTGTCGGTGTGACCGAGTGGTACAACTCGGTGGCACCGAGATGCAAAACTGTGAACAGTTATTGCAACTCGGTGTGACCGAAAAGTACAAATCGGTTGTACCGAGATGAAAACCTAGATCGACTTAGTAATCTCGGTATGACCGAAATGGAGGTATCGGTCAGACCGAATATCACAAAGAAGTTTTGGAAGTTTAAGTCTATGACGAATCGGGGACTCCGAGTGCTCCTCACACAGAGTGGTTGAATCGACTTGATCAAATTTTGTGATGTAGCATGAATAGAGTTTGAGACGAGAAAAGCATAGATAGCTAGAGAAGGTTCTTAGGCATTCTTGTCCATCCACCTGGCCAAAGAAAAAGAAGCCAATCAATCAAAACAACAAGTGGATGTCCTTGAATGAGTAAATATGCAACCAACATGCTCACACAATAAGATGTCAAATGAAATATGTGACAAAGCATGCACGACAAATTCTAGCATCTATCAAACAATTGGCGATGACTAGGTCATCTATATATGAGTATATTGACTTAGGAGTCAAATGAGAACATTTGATCTTAGGTCATACTCATCGTTTAAGCTCAAGTGGGGTTACCACTTTTACATAAAGCATTTATGTGTTCACATCATTAGAGTTGCTTTGACTCAATTCTTAGAGTTAAGCTCCCCCTAGATGTGAGATCCCCCCTTAGAGGGATAAACTAACCTTGGGTTTTGTCGATGATGACTTCATGTAGGTGTTGAAGATGTGGATGCTCAATGTTCATGTAGATCGTTTGGAGCAATCCTTTGGAGTCAGTTGCACTTTCAATACCTACATGGGTTAGTCCCACAAGGAACAAACAAGGATATCCATAGACATAGAGTGATGCACACACAAAATGATGTCCATGAAAACTTTAGGTTACCTTGTCCCTTGCCTTACCAACATGAGGGTTTTGTGACTCCTTGAACTAGTGAAAGATATGGAAGTTGATTGCACTTGTCCTTGCCATAATGATATGAGTGAAGAATGTTGGCGGAGTCACCCTCAAGAACTCTCTAGTTCTTCTTCTTCGGGATCCGCATCATCTTGATGGGAATCCTTGGCGTAGTAGTTGTACTTGATGAAGTAGAACTTGACGTGGTCTTGGGAACCCACTTGACCAATGCCTTAGGTGCTTCTTCAAATGCATCAATCTCCTCTTGAAGCTTGTCCTTGAGTTTGTTCTTGTGGTCTTGTGGTGGAAGATCATCTTGTGCTTGTGTTCGCTTGAAGGAAGTAGGATCATACTCCACTTGTTGAGGAACAAACTTCGTCTTGGGGTATTGATCTTCTTCCCACTCAACTCCATTGGCATTGAACTTTCGTTCAAAACCAACACCTTGATTCTTCCGGTGCCTTCCTTGCTTGCGTACAATTTCCTCAAATTGCTTACTTCCGGCAAGACTCTTGTATACACCTTTCTCTATAATTCCCTTCAATAAGCTGTTTTCTTGCTCAAGTGTAACTTGGCTAAGAGGATCATTAGTGGAATCAAGAGAACTACTAGAAGCAACAATATTGGATTTAGCATTATTATTGTCACTACTAGAGGAAGAATCTTTCTTGTTCTTGTTACTAGACTTGACTTGAGGCATGTAAGTAGATAGGAGTAAACGCTTGGCAATGTAAGAAGAACTTTTCTTATGAAGATCATCATTGATTGCTTTTAGGAACTCATGCTCTTGCTCAAGATTGAGCTTTTCAAAGCGTAACTTCTCATGAGCCCTTAAAAGTTCTCGATGATCTTCAAAGATAGTTTCATGAGCTAACTTAAGAGTGTTTAGTTCTTTAGTTAGGCGCTCAATTTTCTCCTTATCATTGTCATTCGTTTCAACTTGATTAGCATGATTAATTGACGTTTCATCATAGTATTCATCACTAGAGTTGTCAACAAGTAAATCATCATCACCTAACAAGTCATCTTCATCAACATCAAAATCAACATACTCAGGGTGTGTTACCTTAGGACCTCTGGCCATGAAGCATCTACCAATTCCTTCATTTGGTGATTTAAATATATCGTAGGAGTTGGTTGACACAAGTGCTAGTCCGGCAACACCTTCATCTTGAGTGTATTCGGAGTCGGAGTGATAGCTTCTCTCGGAGTGATGGTCGGAGTCGGAGTCGGATACCCATTCACCAACATGAGCTTGATGTCTTCGTTTTGTGTAGCTCTTTGATGACTTGTCCTTCCTTTCCGAATCCTTGCTTCTCCGTGAGGGTCTTCGTTCATAACGATCATCTCTACTCCTTCTCTCTCTTGGTGGTGATTCTTCTCTTCTACTTCTTCTCTTGGGAGAATCTTCTCTTCTTTTGTAGGGTGTCGTACACTCATTGGAGCAGTGTCAAGTCTCCCACAATTGTAGCAATTGCGCTCCCGACTAGAAGATCTTTTTGTCATTGTAGGACCTTGACTTAGAGCTTCTTTCTTTGCTTCGACTCTTGTAGAATTTGTTGAAGTTCTTCACCATTAAGCTCAATTCTTCATTGAAGGTTTGTTTCTCACTTGATGATGTGGGGGCTTCACATGAGGCTTTGTAAGCACCACTTTCGACTTGTTGTGAAGTTCCTCCTTATCCTTGAGTGACATCTCATGAGCAAAAATTCTTCCAATGACTTCCGAGGGCTTGAGATCTTTGTAATTGGGCATCATTTGGATCAATGTGCACACGGTATCATATTTTCCGTCCAATGCTCTTAGGATCTTCTTGATGATGAATCTATCGGTCATCTCTTCACTTCCTAAGCCGGCAATCCCATTTGTGATGAGAGAAAGCCTAGAGTACATTTCAGCGACACCTTCACCATCCTTTATTTTGAACTTGTCAAGCTGACTTCGGAGCACATCCAACTTGGATTCCTTGACGGAGTCGGTACCTTCATGCATATCAATCAAAGTATCCCAAATTTCCTTTGCATTCTCAAGACGACTGATTTTGTTGAATTCTTTGGGGCACAATCCATTGAAGAGGATATCACAAGCTTGAGCGTTGTATTGCAACATCTTCAACTCTTCCGCACTAGCTTCACGGTTCGGTTCTCTCCCATCAAAGAATTCACCTTGCAAGCCAATACACACAATAGCCCAAACGGCGGGGTTATGTCCGAGAATATGCATTTTCATCTTATCCTTCCAACTAGCAAAATTAGTGCCATCAAAGGAAGGACCTCTACGATGATAATTTCCCTCGCTAGACGCCATACTCTCCTAGGTTGTGAAACCAAGGCTATGACCACCAAAAGCTATGGAAATCAAAGCGAATGGAGACCAAAGCTCTGATACCACTTGTAGGACCTTAAAGTATGTCTAGAGGGGAGATGATTAGACTACTTGACCAATAAAAACCTAACCTTTTCCCAATTTTAGACTTTGGCAGATTTTAGCTATTTTGAACAAGTCAAGCAATCTTCACACAATTCAAGCAAGCATGCAAAGAGTATATTGGCAGCGGAAAATAAAGCATGCAACTTGCAAGAATGTAAAGGGAAGGGTTTGGAGGATTCAAACACAATTGGAGACACGGATGTTTTTGTCGTGGTTCCGATAGGTGGTGCTAGCGTACATCCACGTTGATGGAGACTACAACCCACGTAGGGTAATGGTTCTTGTGAGTCCACGGAGGGCTCCACCCACGAAGGGTCCACGAAGAAGCAACCTTGTCTATCCCACCATGGTCGTAAGCCCACGAAGGACTTGCCTCACTAGCGGTAGATCTTCACGAAGTAGGCGATCTCCTTGCCCTTACAAACTCCTTGGTTCAACTCCACAATCTTGTCGGAGGCTCCCAAGTGACACCTAGCCAATCTAGGAGACACCACTCTCCAAGAAGTAACAAATGGTGTGTTGATGATGAACTCCTTGCTCTTGTGCTTCAAATGATAGTCTCCCCAACACTCAACTCTCTCTCACAGGATTTTGATTTGGTGGAAAGAAGATTTGAGTGGAAAGCAACTTGGGAAGGCTAGAGATCAAGATTCATGTGGTAGGACTGGAATATCTTGGCCTCAACACATGAGTAGGTGGTTCTCTCTCAGAACTGGTAAGTTGGAAGTGTAGGTTTGTTCTGATGGCTCTCTCCACGAATGAAGAGGAGGTGGAGGGGTATATATAGCTTCCACACAAAATCTAACCGTTACACACAATTTACCAAACTCGATGGAACCGAATCATCAAACTCGGTCAGACCGATTTAGTAAACCTAGTGACCGTTAGGGTTTTGATTGGGATCGACATGCATCTCGGTAGGACCGATATGATTAGGGTTAGGGCATACCGTAATCTCGGTGAGACCGATTACACAAACTTCGGTGAGACCGAATTTGGTAATTAGCTAACGGAGAGTTGGTCGGAGTAAACTCGGTGGGACCGATTTTCTCTTCGGTGAGACGAAAAGTTACAAAGGGGAAGCAGAGAGTTTACATTGTTATCTCGGTGGGACCAATCGCTCACTTGGTTAGACCGAAACGCTTCTGAAGGGAAGCAGAGATTACAATCCCATCTCGGTGATACCGAGATCCCTATCAGTGAAACCGATTTGCCTAGGGTTTGTGGCGATGGCTATGACATCTGAACTTCGGTGGCGCCGGATAGAAAGAATCGGTAGGGCGAGTTTGACTTTGGGTTTAGGTCATAAGTGGATGTGAGAAAGTAGTGGAGGGTTTTGGAGCATATCACTAAGCACATGGAGCAAGAGGCTCATTAAGCAACACCTCATCCCTCCTTGATAGTATTGGCTTTTCCTATAGACTCAATGTGATCTTGGATCACTAAAATATAAAATGTAGAGTCTTGAGCTTTTGAGCTTGAGCCAATCCATTGTCCTTAATATTTTTAGGGATCCACTTTCATCATTCATGCCATGCCATTCATTAAGCTTTCCTGAAATATTCATCTTGGAATAGTATTAGCTCAATGAGCTATATGTTGTTATGAATTACCAAAACCACCTAGGGATAGTTGCACTTTCACTTACCGATTTACTACTATCGTTTTGGGGTTATGCATTACAGACAGCTGCATTCACGTTAAATAGGGCACCGCCTAAATCCATTGAGACGACACCATATGAACTATGGTTTGGCAAGAAACCTAAGTTGTCGTTTCTTAAAGTTTAGGGTTGCGACACTTATGTTAAAAGGCTTCAGCCTGATAAGCTCGAACCCAAATCGGAGAAGTGCGTCTTCATAGGATACCCTAAGTAAACAATTGGGTACGCCTTCTATCACAAATCTGAAGGCAAGATCTTTGTTGCCAAGAGCGAAACTTTCTAGAAGGAGTTTCTCTCGAAAGAAGTGAGTGGGAGGAAAGTAGAACTTGATGAGGTAATTGTACCTTCTCTCGAAATGGAAAGTAGCTCATCACAGAAAATCGTTCTCGTGATGCCTACACCAACTAGAGAGGAAGCTAATGATGATGATCATGAAACTTCAGATCAAGTTACTACCGAACCTCGTAGGTCGACCAGAGCATGTTCTGCACCAGAGTGGTATGATAATCCTGTTCTGGAAGTCATGTTACTAGACCATGACAAACCTACGAACTATGAAGAATCTATGATCAGCCCAGATTTCGATAAATGGCTTGAGGCCATGAAATCTGAGATAGGATCCATGTATGAGAAGAAAGTATGGACTTTGGTGGACTTGCCCAATGATGCTCAATGTTACTATCTACAAAGCTCAACTTATTGCAAAAGGTATTTTGACAAGTTCAAGGCGTTGACTATGATGAGACTTTCTCACCCGTAGCGATGCTTAAGTCTGTCCGAATCATGTTAGTAATTGCCGCATTTTATGATTATGAAATCTGGCAAATGGACGTCAAAACTGCATTCGTTAATGGATTTCTTAAAGAAGAGTTGTATATGATGCAACCAGAAGGTTTTGTCGATCCTAAAGGTGCTAACAAAGTGTGCAAGCTCCAGTGTATCCATCTATGGACTAGTACACGCATCTTGGAGTTGGAATATACGCTTTGATGAGGTGATCAAAGCATATGGTTTGATACAAACTTTTGGAGAAGCCTGTATTTACAAGAAAGTGAGTGGGAGCTCTGTAGCATTTCTAATATTATATGTGGATGACATATTGTTGATTGGAAATGATATAGAATTTCTGGATAGCATAAAAGGATACTTGAATAAGAATTTTCAATGAAAGACCTCGGGAAGCTGCTTATATATTGAGCATCAAGATCTATAGAGATAGGTCAAGACGCTTGATAGGACTTTCACAAAGCACATACCTTGACATGATTTCGAATGGATCAGTCAAAGAAAGGGTTCTTACATGTGTTACAAGGCGTGAAGTTGAGTAAGACTCAAAACCCGACCACGGCAGAATATATATAGAGAGAATGAAAGTCATTCCCTATGCCTAAGTCATAGGTTCTATAAAGTATGCCATGTTGTGTACCAAACCTATTGTGTACCCTGCATAAGTTTGGAAGGGAGGTACCAATAGTGATCCATGAGTAGATCACTAGACAGCGGTCAAAATTATCCTTAGAGGACTAAGGAAATATTTCTCGGTTATGGAGGTGATAAAGAGTTCGTCGTAAAGAGTTACGTCGATGCAAGATTTTACACCGATCCAGATGACTCTGAGTCTCAATCTGGATACGTATTGAAATTGGGAGCAATTAGCTAGAGTAGTTCCATGCAAAGCATTGTAGACATAGAAATTTGCAAAATACATACGGATCTGAATGTGGCAGACCCGTTGACTAAACTTCTCTCACAAGCAAAACATGATCACACCTTAGTACTCTTTGGGTGTTATTCACATAGCGATGCGAACTAGATTATTGACTCTAGTAAACCCTTTGGGTGTTGGTCACATGGCGATGTGAGATATGGGTGTTAATCACATAAAGATGTGAACTATTGGTGTTAAATCACATGGCGATGTGAACTAGATTATTGACTCTAGTCCAAGTGGGAGACTGAAGGAAATATGCCCTAGAGGAAATAATAAATTTGTTATTTTATATTTCCTTATATCATGATAAATGTTTATTATTCATGCTAGAATTGTATTAACCGGAAACTTGATACCTGTGTGGATACATAGACAAAACATCGTCTCCCTGGTAAGCCTCTACTAGGCTAGCTCGTTAATCAAAGATGGTTAAGTTTCCTAACCATGGACATGAGTTGTCATTTGATAATGGGATCACCTCATTAGGAGAATGATGCATGGACAAGACCCATCCGTTAGCTTAGCATATTGATCATTCAGTTTTATTGCTATTGCTTTCTTCATGTCAAATACATATTTCTTTGACTATGAGATTATGCAACTCCCGGATACCGGAGGAATACCTTGTGTGCTATCAAACGTCACAACATAACTTGGTGACTATAAAGATGCTCTACAGGTATCTCCAAAGGTGTTTGTTGGGTTGGCATAGATCGAGATTAGGATTTGTCACTCCGAGTATCGAAGAGGTATATCTGGGCCCTCTTGGTAATACACATCATAAGAAGCCCTGCAAGCAAAGTAACTAATGAGTTAGTTCAGGATGATGTATTATAGAACGAGTAAAGACACTTGCCGGTAACAAGATTGAACTAGGTATGTGGATACCAATGTCCGAATCTCGGGCTAGTAACATACCGATGGACAATGGGAATAACATATGTTGTCATAATGGTTCGACCGATAAAGATCTTCATGGAATATGTAGGAGCCAATATGAGCATCCAGGTTCCACTATTGGTTATTAACTGGAGAGGTTTCTCGGTCATGTCTACATAGTTCTCGAACCTGTAGGGTTCACACGCTTAACATTCGATGACGATATAGTATTATATGATATTTTTGATTTGGTAACCGAATGTTGTTCAGAGTCCCGGATGAGATCATAGACATGACGAGGAGTCTCGAAATGGTCGAGAGGTAAAGATTGATATATAGGAGGATGGTATTCGGACACCAGAAGTGTTCCGGAGGGTATCGGGTACTTATCGGGTCACCGGAAGGTGTTTCGGGTACCCCCGGCAATCCTATGGGCCATATGGGCCTTGTGAAGGAACACACCAGCCCACAAGGGGCTGGTGCGCCCTATAAGGCTATAGGAGGAGGAGAAGGAAAAGGGGGAAGGTAAAGGAAAGTGTTGATTAGGATTCCCACTTCCTTCCCTCACCCCCCCCTCTTTTCTTCCTCTTCATGCATACATGGAAAGGGGGGCATAGGGCAAGGCCGGGCCCCGAGGGGGGGCGGCCAACCCGAGGGCGCCCACAGCTGCCTCTCTTCCCTCCCACTTATATATATATATATATATATATATATATATATATATATATATATATATATATATATATATAGGGAGGGGGCGCCTAGAACACACAAGATATCAATTGTTAGCCGTGTGCGGCGCCCCTTTCCACAATTTACACCCCTGGTCATATTCTCGCGGTGCTTAGGCGAAGCCCTGCGTAGCATCACCGTCACGATGCCGCCGTGTTGATGGAACTCATTTACTTCCTCGACACCTTGCTGGATCAAGAAGGTGAGGGACGTCATCTCGTTGAACGTGTGCAGAACTCGGAGGTGTCATACATTCGGTGCTTGATCGGTCGGAGCTAGAAGAAGTTCGACTACATCAACCGCGTTGTCAAAACGCTTCCGCTTTCAGTCTATGAGGGTATGTAGACACACTCTCCCCCTCGTTATAATGATGAATTGGAGCTAGTTCTGTGTCACCCTAGGTTATAACTGTTGCATGATGAATGCCATCTGACATAATTATTCATCATTGATCTATTGCCTACGAGCTTTTCACATATTGATCCTTGCTATGTTACTTTGCCGTTGCTATTGTTACAATTGCTACAAAACTATTACTGTTACTTTTGCCAACGTTACCATTATTTCCATACTACTTTGCTACTAAATACTTTGCTGCAGATATTAAGTCTTTCAGGTGTGGTTGAATTGACAACTCAGCTGCTAATACTTGAGAATATTCTTTGGCTCCCCTTGTGTCGAATCAATAAATTTGGGTTGAATACTCTACCCTCGAAAACTGTTGCGATCCCCTATACTTGTGGGTTATCAAGGCCCAACATTTCCTGTGCGCCAAGGCATGCCTCCACTTTTTGCCAATCCATCTCACAATACGTAGAAACGGACAGCTAAAGTGCGGACAAGGATTGTGACTGCCCGTGTTCCTCTCAAGTAATTATTCTCGAAGAATGAAACTTAGCACCCCATGTCTGTTGGACATTAAGCTTCATATATGCCAAGTTTTTAAAAAAATACAAGTGTGAAAAAATAACTTACATAATATTCTACTTCATTATTACAAAAACCTCATTAAGTTTGTGTTAGCTTAATTTGCCTCTATGATTGACAATAAAATAAAAATAGTAATAATTTCACCAGAAGGGAGCTTAGCTGCAAATTCTCTTTATTATCATACTTTTCGAAGCAAGTTGCCTCACATTTTACTTCAAGAAACCAAAGTACCATGTTTAACAAATAAATAGATTTTATGGTGTTTGGCGACTTTTTCTCTTATGCATCGGATATATGGCCAACATAATTAAATCTAATTAATATTTTTGGTATGCACGAGATCAGGTTTGAGAGATATGAGCGATGAGCGATAATAGGTATTATGATTTTTTTGAGTCTAAGTAATAGGTATTACGTAGTGCTAACCTTGGCTTTGCTCCTTGGCTGGAGTTAACTGTGAGGGCTGGTTTCCCGGGACATAAAATACCAGCAAATGACCCTTGTGTCATCACCAGCCCTAGGATTACTATTGCTGGTAGACACTTCCTTGATATAGAATTCCAAGCGGTTACAAGAATTTGAGTACAAGATCATGAAGGTCCATTGAGTATAACAATAATCTCTAGTGGTGGATGAACGAAGCAACTCGTGGATCTCCAACGTCGACGTGACTCCATTCCCATAGGAACAGTTGACCTGGCTAACTTCTATCTCACATGGCTACTATCTCCAATTCCTAGGTGGCGGGAGTGTCTTCGTGGTGCTCGTCTCCAAGTCGTAATCTGGCCAAGACAATAGTCAGGAACAAGTATGTGAGTACGTTCAAATGTACTCGCACACATCATGAACAAAAGATATACCGAATACATATGTTCATGGTGGATTAAAATTATATGCATATGCCGACTGAAACTAAAGCATGGCATGATAATTATTAATGCGGTGCATATGAATAAATAAATTATATTAGTAACAAACCAAAAAAAGGAACATCGGGCGTTGGACCTCCCGAGGGATTCCAAGAAAAATGCCGAACGGGTGTCTAAAAGCGACGCCTCGAGAGGCCTTGGAAAGAAAACTAAGTATCAAGGTAGTCTAGCCATCCCAAGTGTTACTCAGAAAAGAAAAAAAACTGAGCGCACAGGTAGTCTGGCCATCCCAAATGACACTCAGTATATTCAAATACGAGAAGCAAGTTAGTCTAAAATAACAATAATATTTATAGCAATAATATTCATGATAACAAAGATATCCATGGTAGCATTAGTGGTGACAATAATTATCCTACAGAATGAATCATGCTCTATTTAATTATTTCCTTCAAAGACCGACACTTGACCAACCCAGACTGTAGTTCTTAACCGTGAACATGGCTATTCGAATAGGTTATATACTCCGCAGAGGTTGTACTCTTTACCCACAAGTAAATGATTTCTTTAGTCAACCCAGATGCGTTGGCTAATTCCGATTACGGTCTTTGGGTTGCAAACACACCTAACTAGCACACACCAGCTTAACTTTCCCGACGCTCGGAATCACCCAAGGCGTCGCTCAAGAAAAACTCGACGGAGAGGTCACAACCTTGCATGGGATCACAATTTATACCACCCGCAAACAAAGGGGGGGTGCCCTCCCTCTCGGCCTCGGCTGGAAACACCCATGCCCCCTGACCAAGTGACATGCCTATCATGGGCCAATGGTATCTTTCACTACGGCCTCTCTGTACGGTGTGTGCATGTAAAGGGGTTGACAACTTACTGAACCGTACCCTACCTGTGGCACGGACAAGTGGCGGCACGATTCAGGTATGGGGGTTACCGGAACAAGACTCGATCTATGGTCCACTCAGGAGGCTAAGTTTCCTACAGTGGTTAGCACAATATATTTCTCCTTGGTAGTACCCAACAAGGTCACCACCTGGTATGTCCCAACATACCCTCACTGATCATTCTTGTCACCACGAGATTACAGTCTCACGGTCACTTTCTCGTGGTGATTCTTCCGGAAGATTAGTACGGACCAATATAGGCATATGTAGCCACGTGGAAATAACCATACTCACTTATACTTCATGTTTAAATGATAGCAAAAAAAATATCAATGGATCATGCATGCAAAAATAGCCATATGCAAGTTTTATTTGAATTCAACATAATCATGATCCAATTATTCTTGCAAACAAACAACTATGCATTCACCATATCAAGTGTTCAAGATGCTTGCCTTGAACATGCAGAAGGGTTGAGTGCACTCCAAAAATTTGTAAAAATAATCTTCCCTCCATTTTTCTATTTTCAAAATATTGCAATTACCGCATAATTTCAAAACAGTGCAAACAAGTTGTTTGATTTTTTTGAAATAAATACTAAAATAAACTAGATGAAATTTAAGGAATAAAAGAAAACGATTCAAGTCATTTGGAGTTGTGTTTTAAAAACTAGAGGCGGTCAAAGTTTAGTTAAATTTGGTTTTATTTAAAAACCTTGAAAACGGAAGATGGATACGCCACTGGAGGAAATGGCTGGCTCACCGACAGGTGGGACCCGCCTGTCGGGTTTGTCTCCTTCCGCCCGCGTGCCTGGACAGGAACAGAGGGGCGGTCCGGCGATGATTGCCGGCGCTAGGAGGCGCCGTTACCGGCTCTCGGCACACCAACGCGCTCAGGAGAGCAGACCGCGTCCGTTTTAGGGGAGAGGGGGTCCCGGGGAGCTCGAGGCTGAGCAGAGCTTCAACCATGGCGGAGGACAGCTGCGGTGAGAGGGGGCTTTCGACCTCGGTGGTCTTTGAGATGAATTGATGATCGGTATATGTTTGTTGTGGATTAGGTAGTCTATTGGCGAAGAAATCAGCGATGGAGGGCCAGTGGTTGTGTGGGAATTGGCGGGACGGTGGTGGCGGCAGAAGCTGCCGGAGACGAGGGAGATGATCACCTCCGGTTGTTTTGATGCTCTAGGAGGCCTTTAGGAGGGTGACTAGGAATGGTGAGAGTCGAGTGAATCGTTGGTGCCTTTTTATAGCCGAGGATGGGTCGGTTCAGCAGAGGCGGTTTCCACCGACCACGGCAGCGGCCATTGATGGCACAAGAGGACGGTGGAGAGGTCGTTGGATCGGTGAGTTGGTCGGAGATCTGCATCTGGGCTCCGAGTGAGCTGGAGGGCTCGGGGAAGCGCCAGGTGGCCTGGACGGTGCCGTCCCCGAGTGGATTGCGGCGGCGGCCATTAATGGCAAACGAGGACGGTGGCGAGGTTGGTGGTGGCCGGAGGAGTTGGTGAGGTCGGCGGCAGCCGCAGTTATGCCCGTAAGGATCTGGGTGGCTCGGAGGTGAGCCACGCGTCGCGGGCGGTGCCGTGCCCGTGACGGCGATGTTCTGGACGGTGGTGGATGGCGGTGGCCGGCGCTAGTGGACGCGGGGAGGTGTCGGCGAGCTTCTAGGTGCTCGGGCTGATCCATAGGCTTGGGTGAGCGAGGGCGGCAGCAGGAGCGCAGCGGTAGCTCGATGTCAAAATCTGCCATACGGGCGCTCTGCTCGCGCTCTGCGTACGAACACCAGTTACTCGACGGAATGCCAGAGGCACTTAGGGGGATCTGTTGCATGTGTAAATTGGTGTGGTGGTGAAAAATTGTATGCAAGGGATGGTGGACATGTTGCTTTAGCAAGAGGATCTAGTTCAGAATGTAACTTCAGAAGGATGGCAAAAACTTGCTATGCACAGAAGGTGTTTGATGAAATGAAAAGGCTGATCTAGGAAGTTTTTTTGATTATGAAACTAGGCAGGATGATGTCACATCGTCAACTTTCACTACGTTACAACCGCGGCAAACACCACTTCTCTACTTATGCTAATCAATAGACCAATAATTCAGTTCTAAAATTCACGGCCCCCCGGGGAAACTCAAACCCAATCTCGTTGCCGGAAGCTCGAGCTGCCGACGGCGATGTCATCATTGGTGGTGATCGAGCTCTCAAGATGGCCGAATGAGTAGCGGTGCCTTCCTGCCCTGGCCTCGCCTGAAATTTAAGGGAAAACGATGTCAGAATTAACAAGGCATAATCAGAGGTGTTCATTGTTCATCCAAAACTCACCGGGCGTCTTCCCAAAAAGATTGATGTGGGTCGTGTTGCGACTGGGCAAGCCAGGTTGACGGCGACCCAGCGCCTGATGCACTCCCCATGGAACACGTGACCGCAATTCAGCCTTTCCGGTGCCCACTTGCCCGGCTCGTTGTCGTACGGGCGGCCACACATCGGACAGCCGGTGGCTTGGACTCCGGCTCCCTCGCCGGCGCCGCTGCTTTCGCCCGTCTGGACGACCGCTGTGTCGGCCGAGAGTCGCCCGGCGCCGCTCTCTCCGATGCGGACGGCCACTGCGCCGGCCGGGAGTCGCCCGGCGCCGCTCTCTCCGATGCGGCCGGCCGCTGCGTCGGCCGAGAGTCGCCCGGCGCCGCGTTCTCCGGTGCGGACGGCCTCTGCGTCGGCCGGGAGTCGCCCGGCGCCGCTTTCGCCGATGCGGACGGCCGCCGTCCCGGCCGGGAGTCGCTCGCGCCGACGGATCGCAGCTGGAGCCCTGGGCTTCTGCTTCCGCCGGCGGATGCACCACACAGCCAGGACCAGCAGCCCCACGGCGACGAGGACCGGCAAGACGATGAGGATGATCGAGCCAGTGTCGAGGGACTTGCGGGTTCTGCCGGCTGGCTTGTCGGTGGGTTCCGTACGATGTAAGCTGCTGGAATCCATGTTGCATACAGCCGGAGAGGAGGATCAAACCCGTTATATAGCCCGGCGGAGGCCGGAGCCACAGTACGACGTCGCCATTTCTGGCAGGAGCCGTTTGGCCAAGACGGAGCGACAACGGGCGGTTCAGAGGAGGAATGCGACGTCCGGGGCATATGTGGATGTATCCGTTGGGGACGGGAAGAGGGAGCAAGTCGGAGAGGAGAAGCAAGCGGCGAGGGAGGGTCGCCGCCATTTCTGGCAGGAGCCGTTAGGCCGAGACGGAGCGGCGACGCGCGGTTCAGAGGAGGAATACGACGTCCGGAGCATATGTGGAAGTGTCCGTTGGGGAAGGGAAGAGGGAGGGTGGATTCTCGCGGAGTTCAGGTTACACAGGGCATGGCCAATTTGATCTCGAGGTAGGAGAAGGGGGGGATAGTGAAGCGAATCAATCTTTTTCCCAGACGCTGAATGCGGGACCCGGATTTCATTATTTTTCATATCATAACAGAACAAATGTTTCAAACTGCTGAACAAAAGGCAAACGAAAAAGCTCCTAGTAGGTAGGGCCTCTAATTCAATAGAGGACATTGGCTTTGGTTTGGATTCTCAATTTTGACTTAGTCAAAGCTCTCTGGTTGAAGAGAGTTGTTTAATTTTAATTTGATTCACAATTTTGACTACTCAATAATTTCTCAACTCAATCGGCAACAATCGGCTTACAAAAATATATGCACACACTCTAATCACCTAATAAAAAATTAATGCCAAGCGTCAATATAATTTTGGATTGAATTCCAATATTCGACTTGCCACACAATTTTTGATGAAGCTCTCTTATTCAAGTGAGGTGTTTAATTTTAAATCTGGTTCATGATTTTGACTGGTGAATCATTTCTCAAATCAATCCAAAACAACCAGCTTATAAAAATACATCAGTCTCGCACCCTCTAGCACCTGGTAAAAAGTAAATGCTAACATACGACACTGTAGATCTATATGGTACATGTGGCCACCACTGCAAAAGAAAATTCCTTGCACATGTGTGGGTTAATTTACAGATAATACATAATTGCACATTACAAAGAGATGACACTAGAAAGTTCCAGAACTTCCGGGCTGGCCAGAACTTCCGGGGCATGAAACTTCCATGGCAAGGGCGGATAGCTTCTGGAGCTCCGAGAGAGGGTGCTCACCTGTGCAAACTTTACATGTAGCCACGAACACGGCACGGAACTTCCATCTGCATCCGGAACTTTCGGGGCACATATAAAAACTACATCGACGATTGGATTTGGAGCCCACCTACAAAGAGTCTTCTTCTTCCCAAAGAATGTGACCACTCCATTTCTCTCTCCTGCATTTTCAGATCTCGATTTCTTGGAGATCTCCCTGCTTAGCCAACCAAAGGAGAAGTTCGATCTACACCCTCGCCAAATAAAAAGTTGAATCCCCCTTGTTTTTGTGGTGCATCTCATTACTCTTGGAGGTTGAAAACTCCTAGGTGGTAGGAGTGGTCCGGCGAGGAAGCGTTCATTGTGATTACCCCCAGAAAGTTTGTGAAGGTTTGGAGTCTGCCTCAAGGTCTACCACTAGTGGTTGAGAAACGCCTTCTTGGTGTTGTCTCAAGGGGATAATAGGGTGAGCCTTCATTGCGTCAGTGTGCCTTCATGGTAACATCCACCTACCTAACAGTGACTAGCTTCCCTCCAAGGAAGTGAACATCGGCATACATCCTCGTCTCCCGGAGTTGCGGTTATCCCTAGCCCTAACTCTCAATTTGTGGTTATGTGTCTCTAAGCTTTTATTTACTATCTTGTGCTTTCTTAGATTACTACTTGTTGTTGTAGGGTATATTGCCTTATCCTAGAATCACCTTTCAATTGTTAGGCTCACTTTCATATTCCACTTTATTGCCTAAAATTCCTAAGTAACAATTAAAATTTGTAATTGTACCTATTCACCACCCTTAGCTCCATCTCAATCCTTTCAATTGGTATCAGAGCCTCGTGCTCTATTCTTGTGGCTTAACCACCCTAGAGCGAGATGAAGCCGACGGGACCTCCCCTGTTGCAAATCCTAAAGAGAAGGATGCACCTTCCTCGGAAGTGCACAAGTCTTTCAGTTATGAGGATGTGGAATGGACCCTAGCTAAGCAAAAGGAGGAGCATGATGCTTCTATCGAGGCCTTGATCCAAATGAGGTTGGCCGCATTAACTTCAAATCCCACACCACTTGTTAATTTTAGTAGTGTGGCTCCGGGGCAAAATGCAACACTTCCTCCCTTGGGCCAGCAACCTCCTAATAGTGATACTTCTGGTGTTTCATGGCCAAGTGTAAAGTAGAGAAACCAAAGTATAATCCTGGGGGAAGCCTCCTTTGCTTGATGACGCTGCCGATTTTTCTTTGAGGAGAGTTGGGATGCAGGATCATCTTAGGTTCGCCAACGATGAGATGTTGGAGATTATGGAGAACGGCTACAACCCAGTCAACCCGAAGAATCTCACATCGGGTGAAGCATCTGACAAGCATCTCAACGACACTGCAATTATGCTCATAAGAAGAGGCATGATAGACAACAAAAGAGGCCTTACATTCACATCACAAATGCCAAGGAATTATGGGACAACATTGTGATGACCAAGACCTATACCTCCACTATCTGGCTTGCACAATATGAGATTTTCAAAGGGGCATTGCAATATTTTTGTATGGAGAAGGTGAATCCCCCAAGCATCTTCTTGAGTGTCTCATGACTCTTGCTGTCGACATTGAGTCCTATGGTTGTGAAAAGACTCAAGATAGATTGAACTTGACCAAGTGATTCCTTGTGGACAAATTGCTAAATGCTCTTGCTCCTTATCATCATCAAATGGTCTGGGACATAAGGCACCAATATGGGTTTAAGGAAATGTCTCCTGATGATATCATCTCCACATTCCAACTGTTTGAGGAATCCAAGGCTACTACGACAAAACATCTTGCCATGCATGGTAGCTCATCACCAAAGACTAATCTTGCTTTGAATGCCAAACACGTGTGTACGAAAGAGCAAAGTGATGAAGAAGAATATGAAGTTGTAAAAGGTGATGAGATTGACTCAGATGAGAGATCATCAAATGAAGATATTGCTCTCTTTGTCAAGAAGTTTAGCGCAGGAAAATTAAAGGGAAGATTCCCAAACAAGGAAGTGAGAAGTTGTTACAACTGTGAATAAGCCAACCACTTCTCTAATGAGTGCCCCTATGAGAAGAGAGGAGATAGACCAGGGTTTCCCAAGACCTTTGTAGAGTAGAAGTTACCAAACCCCTTGCACTCCAACCTTGAGAAGAGAGATGGAAAGACAATGGTTGTTGGAAATATGCCCTAGAGGCCAAATGTTGTATTTCTGTTATTCATAATTAAGAGTTTATATTTCATGCTATAACTGTTATGATCTTGGAATATCCGATTCAGTGGAAAACTCATATGCACGTGTGAAATGATAAATGGTTAACAATAGGTTCCCAGTCTCGCCTCTAAGATTGGCTCAAGTCTTGTTGGTGTCATGTTTTCTGGATCTTAGGATATCGTTGAGTGTAACAATAGTCCTAAAACAACATTGAGGGTATGTCATTAGAAGACATATTGAATCGACCCAAACTTTTCCGTTATACTTTGTGATTATATCGTCTGAAATCATCTGTTATAACACAGAGTGTTTGCTATGTGTTTTAGCTCCTCAGATCATGAGAGTCTCTTGGTCACTTCCTACAGGACGGTGGGCTTTGGGGTTGCTGAAACATCATCTATAACAAGGTGACCATAACGACAACTTTCAGGCTCACCGGGGAGTTTGACAAGTGACCGGATAGCTCGACAGTGGGATTTGCTCCTCCGATGATGGAGCGATATTATTAGGGCCCTCTCAGTGTGATATCATCTATCATCATCTGGCCAGACATAGGTGACCTCATGGGGATGTCGGAACACGTTAACGAGAAAGAAGAACAAAACAGGTAACAGGAGCAATTGTATAGTTAGCATGGTGATGACCCAGGAGGGTACCCATGCACACCGAGTTTTGTAAGTATCGCAAAGCAAAGGGAACAACGCATGATAACCAAAGGTTCACTTGAATATCATTCGTTTAATCATAGGGACCGATATGGATGTCCACGGTTCCACTATTGGTAATTGAACGAAGGGGTTTCATTCATGTCTATGATTTACCAAACCTACGTGGTCACAAGCTTAAGGTAATCATGATATGCTGAGTGTAGTGGTATGGGAGTAATGAGAATATATTCGTGGAATTGTTTCATTAATATCCGGAATAGTTCCGAGAGGTTCCGGAAGCGTTTCGGGGTCACCAGAAGGGTTTCGGTAAATATCGTGAAATGTTTCGATTAACTATATATAGGTAGAAAATGTTTTTGGGGATGTTAAATTATATATATATATAATGCTCTAAAAATGTTTAGAACAAATATATATTTAATTTAATATCAATGGGCCTAATAAGGCCAAGAGGTGGAGAAGGAATTGGGCTACAAGGGCCCAATAGGGAGCCCCCTTTCCCACTATGGGAGGCCGAATCCTACCAGGGGTGGGAGTCCAACTCCCCCCTAGGCCGACGCACCGACGGGGACTCCTTCCACCTTGGTGGCTGCCGCCTCCTCTCCCCTAAACCGATATATACTAGAGGATTTCCACCCTATGATGACACTAGTTCTAGTTGGTCCTAGTTAACTAATTAGAGCTAGCCCTATCCACCTCCAATTTTCATAATTAGAAGCCCCGTGTGGTTCTAATCTCCTCCCTCTAATTCTCCACTGACAATTAACTCTAGATGGCGAAGCGCTGCCAGATCATGAAGACCGTACGCTTGCAACCAAGTAGAGAGACCGTGCTTTCGGTCTTCTGTTTGAGGGATCATTCGAGGGAGGTTCGCGGGATCGTCATCAATGTTCGAGGGTCTCCAAGCATGATCTACACCGACTCATCTACTTCTACTGCACTCCTGGAGTCGGTAACGACTATTGATCCAAACCCTATATGCATCTTTCATATTGTTCGTGGGTGATCGTAGGGCGATTTTTTGTTTGCTACTACATTTCCCAACAATCGTTGCCCAAGAAGAGTCCGACCTTGATGACGTTGGTGGCGTTCCTGGAGTAGCCCAAGATTCTAAAACCACCTTGAGGCTAGTCAACAAGAGTGGTGATATTGTCACCTATAACTATATGAAGGACTACAAGGGCAACACTCAAAAATGTCTAATGGCTAAGATCATGGTTGAGGATGGCGAGCAACAAAATTCTTAGACAAGGTCAAGGTAGCTCCTCGTTCAAATCCTAAATTCTTCACACTCCTCCTTCATTTAGTGATGACTATCTTGATGTGGAGGATAACAATGATCATGATATGAATGATCTTATGTTTGCCAAAATAGATAAAGTCATGTGCTCCCTTAAAGAAAAAAATGTCGCTATGTTTCTATGCTTATGGCGATGGTGAATAAGTACACCATCACCATTAAGGAACTCGAAGCCCTCGATACCAATGAAAAAGGAAATATATGAAATCCTTGAGCAAAATTCCAATACGAGCACTACAAAAAAACACACTTCCGTGATAATACGTGTTTGTCACAGTAGGTCCGTTTTCTGTCATGCATGTACATCCATGACGATTTTATGTGAGAATCAAGATAGGCATACTGTCTTTGTCAGAGAAGTGTTCCATGACAATACCAAAATTATCATCACGGAAGAGTTCACTTCCATGACGATAAATGACGTGTCATGGAAGTGCTTTCGTCAAGGGTAACCGACACGTGGCATCCACCATAACGGGTCACCGTTAAGCTATCGGGTCCGGTTTTGGATCCGATAACCCTTTAACAGCAATGACCAATGGCGATTTTCCACGTGTAAAATTCTCATTGGCCGGAGGAAACACATGTCACCTTGTCATTGGGTCAGATAGGCGCCTATGATATGTCGACACGTGCGACGGCCCAACACTGGCCCACTTAGCTTATAAAGGCCGGCCCATTTGACTTGGTCAAAAGCTAATGGGCCGGCCCATAAAAAGCCCGTTCGCATATAGCCCATTTTACGGCCCGGTAACTCACCAACCGTTATGGCGTTCCCGAAATCGGCCCAACAACGTCATGTGGGCCGTCCAGTATAATACCAGCCCGTTTCATTTTTCGGCCCATGTATGGCACACGACGTCTTTCGGCCCATACGAGGCCTTTCGTATCTTTGGGCCCTTTAATGGGCCGTGGTGACTCTGGCCCATAATAAACAGTAAATTTCTTTATGCCCAGTAACGGCCCATGATTCACATGGGTCGTTTCCATCCCTTTTTAGTTTTCGGCGTACTGACGGCCCATACATTCTTCGGCTCCTTTCCGTCCCTCGATTACTTCCGACCCGTTACTGGCATGTTCCCCTAATGGGCCAAATTCGGTCGTGGTCAGAATCAGCCCATTTGTGTCCTGTTAACCCGTTGCGCCATTTCCAGCCTGTCCTATATTTTGGCCCATTAACGACCCATTATGCCTATCACAGAATTAAGCCTTTGTTGTCTTCCATCCTGTTAACGGCCCGTTACCGTGCTGGACCGATACCAATTATGCCTGTTTTGTTGGAAATATGCCCTAGAGGCAATAATAAAAGGATTATTATTATATTTCCTTGTTCGTGATAATTGTCTTTTATTCATGCTATAATTGTATTATCCGGAAATCGTAATACACGTGTGAATAGATAGACCACAACATGTCCCTAGTGAGCCTCTAGTTGACTAGCTCGTTGATCAAAAGATAGTCATGGTTTCACGACTATGGACATTGGATGTCATTGATAACGGGATCACATCATTAGGAGAATGATGTGATGGACAAGACCCAATCCTAAGCATAGCACAAGATCGTGTAGTTCGTTTTGCTAGAGCTTTTCAATGTCAAGTATCTTTTCCTTAGACCATGAGATCGTGTAACTCCCGGATACCGTAGGAGTGCTTTGGGTGTACCAAAGCGTCACAACATAACTGGGTGACCATAAAGGTGCACTACGGTATCTCTGAAAGTGTCATTGGGTTGACACGGATCGAGACTGGGATTTGTCACTCCGTATTACGGAGAGGTATCATTGGGCCCACTCGGTAGTGCATCATCATAATGAGCTCAAAGTGACCAAGTGGTTGGTCACGGGATCATGCTACAGTACGAGTAAGTGACTTGCCGGTAACGAGATTGAACGAGGTATTGGGATACCGACGATCGAATCTCGGGCAAGTAACATACCGTCTGACAAAGGGAATTGAATACGGGGTTGCTTGAATCCTCGACATCGTGGTTCATCCGATGAGATCATCGAGGAGCATGTGGGAGCCAACATGGGTATCCAGATCCCGCTGTTGGTTATTGACCGGAGAGCCGCCTCGGTCATATGCGCATGTCTCCCGAACCCGTAGGGTCTACACATAAGGTTCGGTGACGCTAGGGTTGTATGAATATGAGTATGCAGCAAACCGAAAGTTGTTCGGAGTCCCGGATGAGATCCCGGACGTCACGAGGAGTTCCGGAATGGTCCGTAGGTAAATAACTATATATAGGAAGTGCTGTTTTGGCCATCGGGTAAGTTTCGGGGTCACCCGGTATTGTACCGGGACCACCGGAAGGGTCCCGGGGGTCCACCGAGTGGGGCCACCTATCCCGGAGGGCCTCATGGGCTGAAGTGGGAGGGGAACCAGCCCCTGGTGGGCTGGTGCGCCCCCCCTGGGCCCTCCTCTGCTCCTAGGGTTGGGAACCCTAGGGGAGGGGGCGCCCCACTTGCCTTGGGGGGCACTCCACCCCCCTTGGCCGCCACCCCCCCTAGGAGATCCCATCTCCTAGGGCCGGCGCCCCCTGGGGACCCTATATATAGAGGGGGGAGGGAGGGCAGCCGCACCCTTGCACTTGGCGCCTCCCTCCCCCTGCTACACCTCCTCCTCCCGTAGTTGCTTGGCGAAGCCCTGCCGGAGCCCTGCTACATCCACCACCACGCCGTCGTGCTGCTGGATCTTCATCAACCTCTCCTTTCCCCTTGCTGGATCAAGACGGAGGAGACGTCACGCTGACCGTACGTGTGTTGAACGCGGAGGTGCCGTCCTTTCGGTGTTAGGATCTCCGGTGATTTGGATCACGACGAGAACGACTCCCTCAACCCCGTTCTCTTGAACGCTTCCGCACGCGATCTACAAAGTGGTATGTAGATGCATCTCTCTCTCTCTCTCGTTGCTAGATGAACTCATAGATAGATCTTGGTGAACGTAGGAATTTTTTTATTTTATGCAACGTTCCCCAACAGTGGCATCATGAGCTAGGTCTATGCGTAGTTCTCTATTTCATGAGTAGAACACAATTTGTTGTGGGCGTAGATGTTGTCAAATTTCTTGCCGCTACTAGTCTTATTTTGCTTCAGCGGTATTGTGGGATGAAGCGGCCCGGACCGACCTTACACGTATGCTTACGTGAGACAGGTTCCACCGACTGACATACACTTGTTGCATAAGGTGGCTAGCGGGTGTCTGTCTCTCCCACTGTAGTTGGAGGATTAACGAAAAGGGTCCTTATGAAGGGTAAATAGAAGTTGACAAATCACGTTGTGGCTTTTTCGTAGGTAAGAAAACGTTCTTGCTAGATCCCAATTGCAGCCACGTAAAAGATGCAACAACAATTAGAGGACGTCTAACTTGTTTCTGCAGCAATTGTCATGTGATGTGATATGGCCAGAAGTTGTGATGAATGATGAATGATATATTGTGATGTATGAGATCATGTTCTTGTAATAGGAATCACGACTTGCATGTCGATGAGTATGACAACGGCAGGAGCCATAGGAGTTGTCTTAATTATTGTATGACCTGCGTGTCATTGATTCAACGCCATGTAATTACTTTGCTTTATTGCTAAACCGTTAGCTATAGTAGTAGAAGTAATAGTTGGCGAGCAACTTCATGGAGACACGATGATGGAGATCATGGTGTCATGCCGGTGAAAAGATGATCATGGAGCCCCGGAGATGGAGATCAAAGGAGCTATATGATATTGGCCATATCGTGTCACTACTATATATAATTGCATGTGATGTTTATTATGTTTATGCATCTTGTTTACTTAGATCGACGGTAGTAAATAAGATGATCCCTTATAATAATTTCAAGAAAGTGTTCTCCCTAAGCGTGCCTTTGTTGCTAAAGTTCGTTGTTTCAAAGCACCACGTGATGATCGGGTGTGATAGATTCCTCGTTCACATACAGCGGGTGTAAGACAGTTTTACACATGCAAAACACTTAGGTTAACTTGACGAGCCTAGCATGTACAGACATGGCCTCGGAACACAAGAGACCGAAAGGTCGAGCATGAGTCGTATGGAAGATACGATCAACATGGAGATGTTCACCGATGATTACTAGTCCGTCTCACGTGATGATCAGACACGGCCTAGTCGACTCGGATCATGTAACACTTAGATGACTAGAGGGATGTCAAATCTGAGTGGGAGTTCATTATATAATTTGATTAGATGAACTTAATTATCATGAACATTAGTCTAAAATCTTTGCAAAATGTCTTGTAGATCAAATGGCCAACGCTCATGTCACCATGAACTTCAACGCGTTCCTAGAAAACCAAAATTTGAAAGATGATGGCAGCAACTATTCAGACTGGGTCCGGAAACTGAGGATCATCCTCATAGCAGCCAAGAAACAATATGTCCTAGAAGCACCGCTAGGTGAAGCACCCATCCCTGAGAACCAAGACGTTATGAACGCTTGGCAGTCACGTGCTGATGATTACTCCCACGTTCAGTGTGGCATGCTTTACAACTTAGAACCAGGGCTCCAAAAGCGTTTTGAGCAACACGGAGCATATGAGATGTTCGAGGAGCTGAAAATGGTTTTCCAAGCTCATGCCCGGGTCGAGAGATATGAAGTCTCCGACAAGTTCTATAGTTATAAGATGGAGGAAAATAGTTACATCGGTGAGCACATACTCAAAATGTCTGGGTTGCACAACCGCTTGTCCCAGTGGACATTAACCTCCCAGACGAGGCGGCCATTGACAGAATCCTTGATCGCTCCCACCGAGCTACAAGAGCTTTGTGATGAACTACAATATGCGGGGATGGTGAAAACTATTCTGAAGTATTTTCAATCTTTGAAGTCGTGAGAGGTTGAAATCAAGAAAGAACATCAAGTGTTGATGGTCAATAAGACCACTAAGTTCAAGAAGGGCAAGGGTAAGAAGAACTTCAAGAAGGACGGGAAAGATGTTGCAGCGCCCGGTAAGCCGATTCTTGGGAAGAAGTCAAAGAATAGACCCAAGCACGAGACTGAGTGCTTTTATTGCAAAGGAAGGGTCCTTTGAAGCGGAACTGCCCCAAATACTTAGCAGACAAGAAGGCCGGAACACTAAAGGTATATTTGATATACATGTAATTGATGTGTACCTTACCGATTTTCGTAGTAACTCACAGGTATTTGATACGATTGCCGTTGCTCATATATGTAACTCACAGCAGGAGCTGCGGAATAGCGAGGCTGGCGAAGGACGAGGTGACGATGCGCATCGGGAATGGTTCCAAGGTCGATGTGATCGCCATCGGCACACTACCTCTACATTTACCTACGGGATTAGTTTTAAACCTCAATAATTGTTATTTAGTGCCAAGTTTGAGCATGAACATTGTATCAGGATCTCGTTTAATGCGAGATGGATACTCATTTAAATCCGAGAATAATGGTTGTTCTATTTATATGAGAGATATGTTTTATGGTCATGCTCCGATGGTGAATGGTTTATTCTTAATGAATCTCGAACGTGATGTTACACATATTCATAGTGTGAATACCAAAAGATGTAAAGTTGATAACGATAGTCCCACATACTCGTGGCACTGCCGCCTTGGTCACATTGGTGTCAAGCGCATGAAGAAGCTCCATCTTGATGGACTTTTAGAGTCTCTTGATTATGAATCATTTGACACATGCGAACCATGCCTTATGGGCAAAATGACCAAGACTACATTCTCCGGAACAATGGAGCGAGCAACCAACTTATTGGAAATCATACATACCGATGTATGCGGTCCAATGAGCGTTGAGGCTCATGGAGGATATCGTTATGTTCTCACTCTCACTGATGACTTGAGTAGATATGAGTATGTCTACTTGATGAAACACAAGTCTGAGACCTTTGAAAAGTTCAAGGAATTTCAGAATGAGGTAGAGAATCAACGTGACCTAAAAATAAAATTCTTACGATCAGATCGTGGAGGAGAATATTTAAGTCACAAATTTGGTACACACTTAAGGAAATGTGGAATCGTTTCACAACTCACGCCGCCTGGAACACCTCATCGTAATGGTGTGTCCGAACGTCGTAATCGCACTCTATTGGATATGGTGCGATCTATGATGTCTCTTACAGATTTACCGCTATCATTTTGGGGATAGGCTCTAGAGACAGCTACATTCACTTTAAATAGGGCACCGTCTAAATCCGTTGAGAAGACACCGTATGAATTATGCTTTGGGAAGAAACCTAAGTGTCGTTTCTAAAAGTTTGGGGATGCGATGCTTATGTCAAGAAACTTCAACCTGAAAAGCTCGAACCCAAGTCGGAAAAATGCGTCTTCATAGGATACCCCAAGGAAACCATTGGGTATACCTTCTACCTTAGATCCGAAGGCAAGATCTTTGTTACCAAGAACGGATCCTTTCTGGAAAAAGAGTTTCTCTCGAAAGGAGTAAGTGGGAGGAAAGTAGAACTTCATTTGAAGTACTACCTCTTGAACCGGAAAGTAGTGCAGCTCGGAAAATGTTCCTGTGGTGCCTACACCGGCGGAGAGGAAATTAATGATGATGATCAAGGTACTTGGATCAAGTTACTCTTGAACTCAGGTCCACAAGGACACGTTCCACACCAGAGTGGTATGGCAACCACATCTCCGGAAATCATGTTGTTAGACAACGGTGAACCTTGAACTATGAAGAAGCGATGGCGGCCCAGATTCCAACAAATGGCTTGAAGCCATGCAATCCGAGATAGGATCCATGTATGAAAACAAAGTATGGACTTTGTGAGACTTGCACGATGATCAGTGACGATAGAAAACAAATGGATCTTTAAGAAGAAGACGGACGCGGATGGTAATGTTACCATCTATAAAGCTCGACTTGTCGCTAAAGGTTATCAAGTTCAAGGGGTTGACTACGATGAGACTTTCTCGCCCGTAGTGAAGCTGAAGTCCGTCCGAATCATGTTAGCAATTGCCGCATACTATGATTATGAGATATGGCAAATGGACGTCAAAACGACATTCCTTAACGACTATCTTAAGGAAGAACTGTATATGATGCAGCCGGAAGGTTTTGTCGACCCTAAGAATGCTAACAAGGTGTGCAAGCTCCAGTGATCCATTTATGGGATGGTGCAAGCATCTCGGAGTTGGAACATTCGCTTTGATGAGATGATCAAAGCATTGGGGTTTATGCGGACTTATGGAGAAGCCTGCGTTTACAAGAAAGTGAGTGGGAGCTCTGTAGCATTTCTCATATTATATGTAGATGACATACTTTTGATGGGAAATGATATAGAACTTTTGGACAGCATTAAGGCCTACTTGAATAAGAGTTTTCATTGAAGGACCTTGGAGAAGCTGCTTATATATTAGGCATCAAGATCTATAGAGATAGATCGAGACGCCTCATAGGTCTTTCACAAAGCACATACCTTGATAAGATATTGAAGAAGTTCAAAATGGATCAGTCCAAGAAAGGTTTCTTGCCTGTATTACAAGGTGTGAAATTGAGCTCGGCTCAATGTCCGACCTGGCCGAGAAGATATAGAAGAGATGAGTGTCATCCCCTATGCATCAGCCATAGGGTCTATTATGTATTACATCTTTGTGTACCGGACACTGATGTAAACCTTGGCGTAAGTTTGGTAGGAAGGTACCAAAGTAATCACGGCAAGGAACACCGGACAATGATCAAGAATATCCTGAAGTACCTGAAAATGACTAAGGATATATTTCTCGTTTATGGAGGTGACAAAGAGCTCGTCGTAAAGGGTTACGTGGACGCTAGCTTCGACACAGATCTGGATGACTCTAAGTCACAAATCAGATACGTGTATATGTTGAATGGTGGAGCAGTAAGCTAGTGCAGCTGCAAGTAGAGCGTCGTGGCAGGATCTACATGTGAAGCGGAGTACATGGCAGCCTCGGAGGCAGCGCATGAAGCAATTTGGGTGAAGGAGTTCATCACCGACCTAGGAGTCATACCCAATGCGTCGGGGCCGATCAAACTCTTCTGTGGATAAAGACTGGAGCTATTGCACTTGCCAAGGAGCCCAGGTTTCACAAGAAGACCAGGCACATCAAGCGTCGCTTCAACTCCATTCGTGAAAATGTTCAATATGGAGACATAGAAATTTGCAAAGTGCATAAGGATCTGAATGTCTTAGATCCGTTGACTAAACCTCTTCCGCAAGCAAAACATGATCAACACCAGAACTCTATGGGTGTTCGATTCATCACAATGTAACTAGATTATTGACTCTAGTTTAAGTGGGAGACTGTTGGAAATATGCCCTAGAGGTAATAATAAAAGGATTATTATTATATTTCCTTGTTTGTGATAATTGTCTTTTATTCATGCTATAATTGTATTATCCGGAAATCGTAATACACATGTGAATAGATAGACCACAACATGTCCCTAGTGAGCCTCTAGTTGACTAGCTCGTTGATCAAAAGATAGTCATGGTTTCCTGACTATGGACATTGGATGTCATTGAAAACGGGATCACATCATTAGGAGAATGATGTGATGGACAAGACCCAATCCTAAGCATAGCACAAGATCGTGTAGTTCGTTTTGCTAGAGCTTTTTCAATGTCAAGTATCTTTTCCTTAGACCATGAGATCGTGTAACTCCCCGATACCGTAGGAGTGCTTTGGGTGTACCAAACATCAGAACGTAACTGGGTGACCATAAAGGTGCACTACAGGTATCTCTGAAAGTGTCTGTTGGGTTGACACGGATCGAGACTCGGATTTGTCACTCCGTATTACGGAGAGGTATCATTGGGCCCACTCGGTAGTGCATCATCATAATGAGCTCAAAGTGACCAAGTGGTTGGTCACGGGATCATGCATTACGGTACGAGTAAAGTGACTTGCCGGTAACGAGATTGAACAAGGTATTGGGATACCGACGATCGAATCTCGGGCAAGTAACATACCGTCTGACAAAGGGAATTGAATACAGGGTTGCTTGAATCCTCGACATCATGGTTCATCCGATGAGATCATCGAGGAGCATGTGGGAGCCAACATGGGTATCCAGATCCCGTTGTTGGTTATTGACCGGAGAGCCGTCTCGGTCATATGCGCATGTCTCCGAACCCGTAGGGTCTACACATAAGGTTCGGTGGCGCTTAGGGTTGTATGAATATGAGTATGCAGCAAACCGAAAGTTGTTGAGTCCCGTATGAGATCCCGGATGTCACGAGGAGTTACGGAATGGTCCGGAGGTAAAGAATTATATATAGGAAGTGCTGTTTTGGCCATCGGAAAGTTTGAGGTCACCGGTATTGTACTGGGACCACGGAAGGGTCCGGGGTCCACCGGTGGGGCCACCTATCCCGGAGGGCCCCATGGGCTGAAGTGGGAGGAACCAGCCTGGTGGGCTGGTGCACCCCGGCCCCCCTCTGCGTCTAGGGTTGGGAACCCTAGGGAGGCGCCCACTGCCTTGGGGGCACTCCACCCCCCTTGGCCGCCGCCCCCTAGGAGATCCCATCTCCTAGGGCCGATGCCCCCCTGGGGACCCTATATATAGAGGGGGGAGGGAGGGCAGCCGCACCCTTGCACTTGGCACCTCCCTCCCCCTGCTACACCTCCTTCTCCTCCCGTAGTTGCTTGGCGAAGCCTGCAGAACCTGCTGCATCCACCACCACGCCGTCGTCTTCTTTGGATCTTCATCAACCTCTCCTTTCCCTTGCTGGATCAAGACGGAGGAGACGTCACGCTGACCGTGACGTGTGTTGAGCAGCGGAGGTGCCGTCAGATTCGGCGCTAGGATCTCTGGTGATTTGGATCACGGCGAGCGACTCCCTCAACCCCGTTCTCTTGAACGCTTCCGCACGCGATCTACAAGTGGTATGTAGATGCATCTCTCTCTCTCTCTCTCTCGTTGCTAGATGAACTCATAGATTGATCTTGGTGAACGTAGGAATTTTTTTATTTTATGCAACGTTCCCCAACATGTTTACAGCCCATGTGGGCCCATTTATCCGACGGCCCAAGACACTGAATCTACTGCCCGTTGGAGGCCCATTTATCTGATGGCCCATAGGAGGCTCATTTATCCAATAGCCGTAGGAGGCCCATGGATCCTACGACCCGTAGCAGGCTAAAGGTTACCACGGTCCGTATATGGCCCATCGTTGTTGCGACCACTAACAAACCAAGGAAAAAGAAGACTAGGGAAATAAATAAGCCAGAAACTAAGTCTAGGCTATTAAGGCGATTGCCCAGATTACATCCACTGGGCATCAAAGTTCGCCACCGGTGCAAATATAGGGAGCACCCTACACTATACAAAAATGGCTTGCTATTTTCTTGAGCCTGTGGCTGCACGTTAAGAACAAATTTTGTTTCACAAAAAAACTAATTAAAACCATAAAACAAAAGGAAGGTACTAGATTACAAAACAACTGAGAACAGACAAATAGGCAATTATAACATTGTGTACACAAGTCCAGCACGGAACTAGATTACAGATCAAGATGAAAGAAACATCACTCCTCTCTTTTAAACCTTGTAAGGTGCAATGACACGCTAAGACAATTGTGTATAAAATTGAAAAGAGTAATAGACATTGGCTGCAAACCGCGCAGTTCAATGCACAAGTCAGAGTAAGTAGTAGTTAAGAGGCATGAGGATTAAGGGCTTACAACGCGGCTTTGACTGGTGTAGTCATGACCTTCGTCTTGCAGGTGTGACAGTCCTTGAAGATTTCCACAACATTTAGTTCAGGTACTTTTTGGTCCTTGCGGGATTTCCTCTGCATTTGGAACAAGTCAATATAGATCTGATAATATGGCACAACGAAAAGTGTAAAACAACAGCTAATTACAAGAGCCTCACAGTGTGCAATATAGCTACGAGATCATCTCGTCTGTTGGAATTTCACTTTCGTACGGTTGGCCTTGTTCTTTGAATAGTTCACCTACAATAAGATAGATTTGTGAGGCACATGGGTAAATAGGAGTTCAACATGTGATCTGATCACATATATATAACGTACTTGATACTTTGGATCAGACCAATGTTTAACGAGGCCTCTCCAGTCTTCATCCGATAAATTTTCCACTGAAGATGTTTGGGCAAGTTCACTATTAGCCTTGCCTTCAAAGTGAGTTTTCCTCAAGTTATACCGATACTGTCGTAGAGCAGACTTGAAAACATGAGTGCATGCTGTTGGGAAAGGTTGCATGGAAAACAAAAAAATTTCTACGCACACGCAATGATCTATCTATTGAGATGCATAGCAATGAGGGGGAGAGTGTGTTTACGTACCCTCAAAGACCGTAAGCAAAAGCGTTTGACAACGCGGTTGATGTAGTCGAACTTCTTATAGCTTCGACCGATCAAGTACTGAACGCGCGACACCTACAAATTCTGCACACGTTCAGCTCGGTGACGTTCCTCGCCATCTTGATCCAGCAAGATGTCGAGGTAGTAGATGAGTTCCGTCAGCACGACGGCGTGGTGATGGTGATGGTGAAGTGATCCTCGTCGGGCTTTGCCTAAGCACTACAAAAATATGACCGAGGGTGTAAACGGTGGAAGGGGGCGCAGCACACGGCTAGGCAATTGTCTGGGGTGTGCTAGGGGCGGCCCCCACATATATATAGATGGGAGGGGGGAAGGAGCAGCCAGGAGGGCGCCCCAAGTAGGTCTAATCCTACTTGGGTTCCCTTCCCAAGTGCCCCCTTCCTTAATTGCCGGAGAAGAAAGGAACGGGGGGAAGGGAGAAGGAAGGGGAGGCCGAATCCTCCCCCTTTCCTTCCCCACTTGGTCGGCTGCCATGGGGGGGGGGGGGGGCGCCAGCCCCTTGTGGGCTGGTGTGCTCCCCTCTTGTGGCCCAATAGGCCCAATATACTCCCGGGGTGACCGGTACCCCCTCCGGTACTCCGATGACTATCCGGTTTTCTCCGAAACACTTCCGGTGTCAGAATATCATCGTCCTAGATATCAATCTTTACCTCTCGACCATTTCGAGACTCCTCGTCATGTCCGTGATCTCATCCTAGACTCCGAACAATATTCGATCACCAAATCACATAACACATATAATATAATACCGTCATCGAACGTTAAGCGTGCGGACCCTACGGTTTCGAGAACTATGTAGACATGATCGAGACACCTCTCCGGTCAATAACCATTAGCGGAACTTGGATGCCGATATTGGCTCCTAGATATTCTACAAAGATCTTTATCGGTCGAACTGTTATGAAAACATACATTATTCCCTTTGTCTATCGATATGTTACTTGCCCGAGATTCAATCTTCAGTATCTTTATACCTAGTTCAATCTCATTACCGGCAAGTCTCTTTACTCGTTCTGTAATACATCACCTCATGACCAACTCCTTAGTCGTTTTATTGCAAGCTTATGATGTGTATTACCGAGAGGGCCCAGAGATACCTCTCTGATACTCGGAGTGACAAATCCTAATCTTGATCTATGCCAACACAACAAACACCTTCGGAGATACCTGTAGAGAATCTTTATAATCGCCTAGTTACATTGTGACGTTTGATAGCACACAAGGCATTCCTCCGGTATCCGAGAGTTTCATAATCTCATAGTCAAAGGAATATGTATTTGACATGAAGAAAGCAATAGCAATAAAACTGAACGATCAATATGCTAAGCTAACGGATGGGTCTTGTCCATCACATAATTCTCCGAATGATGTGATCCCGTTATCAAATGACAACTCATGTCCATGGTTAGGAAACCTTAACCATCTTTGATCAATGAGCTAGTCGAGTAGAGGCTCACTAGGGACACATTGTCTGTGTATATATTCACACATGTATTTAGGTTTCCGATCAATACAATTCTAGCATGAATAATAAACATTTATCATGAATAAGGAAATATAAAATAACAACTTTATTATTGCCTCTAGGGCATATTTCGTTCAATCTCCCACTTGTAGTAGAGTCAATAATCTAGATTACATTGTAATGATCCTAACACCCATGGAGTCTTGGTGTTGATCATGTTTTGCTCGTGGAAGAGGCTTAGTCAACGGGTCTGCTACATTCATTTCCGTATGTATTTTGCAAATCCCTATGTATCCCTCCTTACTTGATCACGGATGGAGTTGAAGCGTCTCTTGATGTGTTTGGTTCTTTTGTGAAATCTGGATTCCTTCGCTAAGGCAATTGCTCCAGTATTGTTACAAAAGATTTTCATTGGACCCGATGCACTAGGTATTACACCTAGATCGAATATGAACTCCTTCATCTAGACTCCTTCATTTGCTGCTTCCGAAGCAGATATGTGCTCCGCTTCACACATAGATCCCGCCATGACGCTTTGCTTGGAACTACACCAACAGACAGCTCCACCATTCAATATGAATACGTATCCGGTTTGTGACATAGAGTCATCCGGATCAGTGTCAAAGCTAGCATCGACGTAACCATTTACGACAAGCTCTTTGTCACCTCCATAAACGAGAAACATATCCTTGGTCATTTTCAGGTACTTCAGGATGTTCTTAACCGCTGCCTAGTGATCCACTCCTGGAACTTTGGTACCTTCCTACCAGACTTATGGCAAGGCACACATCAGGTCTGGTACACAACATAACATACATGATAGAACCTATGGCTGAGGCATAGGGAATGACTTTCATTTTCTCTCTATCTTCTACAGTGGTCGGGCATTGAGTCTGACTCAGTTTCACACCTTGCAACACAGGCAAGAACCTTTCTTGGACTGATCCATTTTGAACTTCTTCAAAACTTTTTCAAGGTATGTGCTTTGTGAAAGTCCTATTAAGCGTCTTAATCTATCTCTATAGATCTTGATGCCCAATATATAAGCAGCTTCATCAAGGTCTTTCATTGAAAAACTCTTATTCAAGTATCCTTTTATGCTATCTAGAAATTCTACATCATTTCCAATCAACAATATGTCATCCACATATAATATAGAAATGGTATAGAGCTCCCACTCACTTTATTGTAAATACAGGCTTCTCCGAAAGTCTGTATAAAACCATATGCTTTGATGACCTCATCAAAGCATATATTCCAACTCCGAGATGCTTGCACCAATCCATAGATGGATCGCTGGAGCTTGCACACTTTGTTATTACCTTTAGGATCGACAAAACCTTCTGGTTGCATCATGTACAACTCTTTTTTGAGAAATCCATTAAGGAATGCAGTTTTGACGTCCATTTGCCAGATTTCATAATCATGAAATGCGGCAATTGCTAACATGATTCAGACAGACTTAAGAATTGCTATAGGTAAGAATGTCTCATCGTAGTCAACTCCTTGAACTTGTTGAAAATCTTTCGCGACAAGTCGAGCTTTGTAGACAGTAACATTACCATCAGCATCAGTCCTCCCACAATACCGCTGAATCAAAATAAGATGTTGGTGGTAAGAAGTATGACTATCACCACCCACAAATCTTTGTGTTCTACTCGTGCATATTATCTACGTATAGACCTGGATCGGATGCCTCTGTTGGGAAACGTTGCATGGAAAACAAAAAAAATTCTACGCACATGCAATGATCTATCTATTGAGATGCATAGCAACGATGGGGGAGTGTGTCTACGTACCCTCGTACACCATGAGCGGAAGTGTTTGACAATGCGTCTGATGTAGTCGAACTTCTTCTAGCTCCGACCGATCTAGTACTGAATGCACGGCACCTCCGAGTTCTGCACACGTTCAGCTTGGTGACGTTCCTCGCCTTCTTGATCCAACAAGATGTAGAGGTAGTATATTAGTTCCGTCAGCACGACGGTGTGGTGACGGTGATGGTGAAGTGATCCTCGCAGGGCTTTGCCTAAGGACTACGAAAATATGACCGAGGGTGTAAACGGTGGAAGGGGGCGCCGCACACGGCTAGGCAATTGTCTAGGGTGTGCTAGGGGCGCCCCCCACATATATATAGGTGGGAGGGGGGAGGGAGCAGCCAGGAGGGCGCCCCAAGTAGGACGAATCCTACTTGGGTTCCCTTCCCAAGTGCCCCCCCCTTTTCTTAATTGCCGGAGAAGAAAGGAAAGGGGGGAAGAGAGAAGGAAGGGGAGGCCGAATCCTCCCCCCTTTCCTTCCCCACTTGGCCGGCTGCCACGGGGGCCGCGCCAGCCCCTTGTGGGCTAGTGTGCTCCCCTCTTGTGGCCCAAAGGCCCAATATACTCCCGGGGTGACCGGTACCCCCTACGGTACTCTGATGACTATCCGATTATCTCTGAAACACTTCCGGTGTCCGAATATCATTGTCCTATATATCAATCCTTACCTCTCGACCATTTCGAGACTCCTTGTCTTGTCCGTGATCTCATACCGGACTCCGAACAACATTCAGTCACCAAATCACAGAACTCATATAATATAATATCATCATCGAACGTTAAGCGTGCGGACCCTATGGGTTCGAGAACTATGTAGTCATGACCGAGACACCTCTCCGGTCAATAACCAATAGTGGAACCTTGATGCCCATATTGGCTCCTACTTATTCTACAAAGATCTTTATCGGTCGAACCGTTATGACAACATAAATTATTCCCTTTGTCTACGGTATGTTACTTGCCCGAGATTCGATCATCGGTATCTTTATACCTAGTTCAATCTCGTTACCGGAAAGTCTCTTTACTCGTTCTGTAATACATCACCTCGTGACCAACTCCTTTGTCATTTGCTTGCAAGCTTATGATGTGTATTACCGAGAGGGCACAGAGATACCTCCCCGATACTCGGAGTGACAAATCCTAATCTCGATCTATGCCAACTCAACAAACACCTTTGGAGATACCTGTAGAGCATCTTTATAATCACCCAGTTATGTTGTGACGTTTGATAGCACACAAGGCATTCCTCCGGTATCCGGGAGTTGCATAATCTTATAGTCGAAGGAATATATATTTGACATGAAGAAAGCAATAGCAATAAAACTGAACAATCAATATGCTAAGATAGCGGATGGGTCTTGTCCATCACATCATTCTCCGAATGATGTGATCCCATTATCAAACGACAACTGATGTCCATGGTCAGGAAACCTTAACCATCTTTGATCATGAGCTAGTCAAGTAGAGGCTCACTAGGGACACCGTGTTTGTCTACACACACACACACACACACACACACACATGTATTTAGGTTTTCGATCAATACAATTCTAGCATGAATAATGAACATTTATCATGAATAAGAAAATATAAAATAACAACTTTATTATTGCCTCTAGGGCATATTTCCTTCACATGCTTGTGCAGTTGCATCATCTTGGCTATCCAACTTGAACCTCACCCGTTGAAAATTATGGGAGTCTCATTACCAGCAACCTAGAAAGTATGGGACAGAGCAAGACGATATTACTAATTTCCATACATAACCATACACTAGTACGCGTCGGTGCTATACAAATGGTTTTTAACCCCTTTCCGTGATGGCATTTGGATCCGTGGCCTAGTGAGTGACAGCGATAGTGGGGTCCTTCCCACACGACCCAGTAACTGTCAGGGATAGGGAGCCTTGATGCATACAGTTGTCCCTATATAACCGTTTCCGATATCTCGAATATCCCAAACGCTTCAACCTTGCTACTCGTTTGTGCACGCATTGCCATCACAGTTGGAGTTTTGTGGTTTTACCTAAAACCAGGTAGATTCCAGGCACAAGAGTTTTCCAGGCAGATTCCAGGCACGGGAGTCTTACAATGCCTGGCACATCACAAACAGTTCATGATTATAAACCGTGTACGATAGGTAGACAATCACACACATTTAGTTTTCCCGCATGATACGTCTCCAACGTATCTATAATTTCTGAAGTATTCATGCCATTATATATATTATCATTCTTGGATGTTTTACAATCATTTTATAGCAACTTTATATCATTTTTTGGGACTAACCTATTGACCCAGTGCCCAGTGCCAATTGATGTTTTTGCTTGTTTTTTGCATCACAGGAAATCAATATCAAATGGATTCCAAACACCGCGTAACTTTTTGGAGATTTTTCTGGACGGAAGGAACCCAATGGGCCCGAGCTGCACTGGGGTGCCCCTGGGGGGCACAACCCACTGTGGCGCCAGGCCCCTAGCGCCCAGGTGGGTTGTGCCCACCTCGGTGGCCTCCTGCAACCCCTCTGTGCACTATAAATTCCCAAATATTCTGAAACCCTTTGGGGTAGCCCTAGATCAGAAGTTCCGCCACGGCAAGGCCTATGTATCCACGAGATCCAATCTAGACCCCGTTTTGGCACCCTGCTGGAGGGGGGAATCATCTCCGGTGGCCATCTTCATCATCCTAGCGGCCACCACGATGAGGAGGGAGTAGTCCACCCTCGGGGCTGAGGGTTTGTACCAGTAGCTATGTGTTTGATCTCTCTCTCTCTCTCGTGATCTATATCATGGGCTTTGTTAATATAGTCGGATCATATGATGTTTCTCCCCTCTATACTCTTGTTATGATGAATTGAATCTTTACCCTTCAAAGTTTTGTCTTGTCGGATTGAATATTCAGAGATGAGAACACATGATATATGTCTTGCAATACTAATACTTTAGGTGACAGTGAGGTATCTTATTGATTCACTTGATATGTGTTATGGCATTCAACTCGCGGATTGCCGCAGTGATATTGGGGTAATCTATGCATAGGGGTTGATGCACATTTTTCTCCGACGAAAACTTTGGGTCTCTTTATAGTTCTTTGTGTGGATTGAGTATTATAAATATGAATTTGCTTTGGTGTTATTCTAGTACGGACTCTAGGATAGATCAAGCGGAAAAAATAGCTTTGTGTTATTTTAGTACGAACTCTTGAATAGATTGAACGGAAATAATAGCTTTGAGGTGGTTTCGTGACCTACAAACAATTCCTATCTTTTGTTCTCCGCTAATAGGAACTCGAGAGTGATTCCTTATTGCACCTTGAGGGATAATCATATGATCCAACTATGTTAGCATTGTTGAGATGTTGCACTAGCGAAAGTACGGACCCTAGGCCTCATTTTTAAACATTGCAACACTGTTTTTGTGCCCGTTTACTATTTGCTACCTTTCTGTTTTTATTTATTCAGATTATAAAAAAATATTTCTACCATCCATATTACACTTTTATCACCATCTCTTCTCCGAACTAGTGCACCTATACAATTTGCCATTGTATTGGGTGTGTAGGGGACACAAGTGATTTCTTCTATTCGGTTGCAGGGTCGTTTCAGAGAGACCATCTTCATCCTACACCTCTCACGGATTGATAAATCTTAGGTCATCCACTTGAGGGAAAATTGCTACTGTCCTACAAAACTCTACGCTTGGAGGCCCAATACGTGTCTACAAGAATAAAGTTGCGTAGTAGACATCAAGCTCTTTTAAAGCGCCATTCTTTGGGGAGGTGAGTGCTTGAAGGTATATCTTTAGATCTTGCAATTGAATCTTTCATTTTCTTGTTTTATCACTAGTTTGGTTTATAAAAGAGAACTACAAAAAATGGAATTAAGGTTGCATCATGTTATTGATCATCTTTATAATGTCTTTCTTAAAAGTGGTGGTTTGGAAAATCATGCTCAATTGTTAGAAGAAGAAGTCAATAAAATGTTTGGCACAAATTATTTGAATGATGAGCATGATTGCAATGTTGTTAGTATGAATTCTTTGAATATCATGATGCTAATGATATGCAAAGCCACAAGTTTGGGGATGCTATGTTTGATGAAGATGATATTTTTAGTCCCCTAAGTTTTGACGAGCAAGTTTATTATGATGAAAGCATGCCTCCTATCTTTGATGATTATGGTGATGACATGTATGCTATATTGGATAATGGTAACCACGAAACTTATCATCATGATTTTAATTTTCAATCACATGATAGTTACTTTGTTGAGTTTGCTCCCACTACCATTCATGAGAATAAATTTGGTTATGCGGAGAGTTACAAAATTTCTATGCTTATGTATCATGAAAAGAATGATTTATGTGATAGTTATATTGTTGAATTCATTAATGATGCTATAGAAAATTATTATGAGAGAGGAATTTATGCTTTTACATATTGCAATAATATCAAGTTTCCTCTCTATGTGTTGAATATTTTGAAGTCGCACTTGTTTTGCCTTCCTATGCTAGTTGATTATTTCTCCCATAAGTTGTTTGCTCACAAAATACCTATGCATAGGAAGTGGGTTAGTGATACGTCTCCAACGTATCTACTTTTCCAAACACTTTTGCCCTTGTTTTGGACTCTAACTTGCATGATTTGAATGAAACTAACCCGGACTGACGCTGTTTTCAGCAGAACTGCCATGATGTTGTTTATTGTGCAGAAAACAAAAGTTCTCGGAATGACCTGAAAATCCACGGAGATAACATTTGGAAAATATTAAAAATACTGGCGAAAGAATCAAGTCCAGGGGGCCCACACCCTGTCCACGAGGGTGGGGGGCGCGCCCCCTGTCTCGTGGGCCCCCTGATGCTCCACCGACCTCAACTCCAACTCCATATATTCCGTTTCGCGGAGAAAAAAATTAGAGAGAAAGTTTCATCGCGTTTTACGATAGGGAGCCGCCGCCAAGCCCTAATCTCTCTCGGGAGGGCTGATCTGGAGTCCGTTCGGGTCTCTGGAGAGGGGGATTCGCCGCCGTCGTCATCATCAACCATCGTCCATCACCAATTTCATGATGCTCACCGCCGTGCGTGAGTAATTCCATCGTAGGCTTGCTGGACGGTGATGGGTTGGATGAGATTTACCATGTAATCTAGTTAGTTTTGTTAGGGTTTGATCCCTAATATCCACTATGTTACGAGATTGATGTTGCTATGACTTTGCTATGCTTAATGCTTGTCACTAGGGCCCGAGTGCCATGATTTCAGATCTGAACCTATTATGTTTTCATGAATATATGTGTGTTCTTGATCCTATCTTGCAAGTCTATAATCACCTATTATGTGTTATGATCCGACAACCCCGAAGTGACAATAATCGGGATACTTCTCGGTGATGACCATGGTTTGAGGAGTTCATGTATTCACTATGTGCTAATGCTTTGTTCCGGTTCTCTATTAAAAGGAGGCCTTAATATCCCTTAGTTTCCACTAGGACCCCGCTGCCACGGGAGGGTAGGACAAAAGATGTCATGCAAGTTCTTTTCCATAAGCACGTATGACTATATTCGGAATACATGCCTACATTACATTGATGAACTAGAGCTAGTTCTCTGTCACCCTATGTTATAGCTATTACATGAGGAATCGCATCCGACATAATCATCCATCACTGATCCAATGCCTACGAGCTTTTCACATCTTGTGCTTCGCTTATTTACTATTCCGTTGCTACTGTTACAATTACTACAAAACTATTGTCTTTACTTTTGCCACTGTTACCATTACTATCATACTACTTTGCTACTAAATACTTTGCTGCAGATACTAAGTTATCCAGGTATGGTTAAATTGACAACTCAACTGCTAATACTTAAGAATATTCTTTGGCTCCCCTTGTGTCGAATCAATAAATTTGGGTTGAATACTCTACCCTCGAAAGCTGTTGCGATCCCCTACACTTGTGGGTTATCAAGACTAATTTCTGGCGCCATTGCCGGGGAGCATAGCTCTATTCTTTGAGTCACTTGGGATTTATATCTGTTGATCACTATGAGGAACTTGAAAGACGAAAGAACCAAGATTTTGCCCTCAACTACGAGGGAGGTAAGGAACTGCCATCTAGCTCTGCACTAGATTCTCCTTACATTATTAGTTAGCTTGCGACACCTAAACCTGCTCTTGCTATGAATTACGATATGTCGCATGTTATTGATGATGCCACTACGCTATGCATGATACTTATGATGAAACTAAATGCATGCGTGATACTCTGTGCCATTAGGTGGATTTCTTGATGAACAACTTGCTAGGGTTAGAGAGAATGAAATTATTGAAGATGCTATTATTGATGATAGTGATGATGAAAGTTCTCCCCACGATTATGAATTACTGTTGTTCTGAGGGTTATGTTATGGATGAGGAAGCTGCTAGAGCTATTTTTGCTTGCAAAGATAGATATGATCTTAAGAAGTTATTAGCTAAATGGAAGCAACAATCCCTTAATGCTAAGATGAAACCTGACCCCGCTTTTGCTACTTCACCTATCTGTGTTACTGATAAGGATTATGAATTCTTTGTTGATCCTGAAATAATTACTTTGGTTGAATCTGATCCTTTGTATGGCCTTGAATTTGAAACTGTTGTGGCACATCTTACCAAATTGAATGATATAGCCACCCTGTTTACTAATGATGAGAAGTCTCGCTATTATTATATCCTTAAGATATTTCCGTTCTCATTAAAGGGTGATGCTAAGGCTTGGTTTAATTCTCTTGATCCTGGTTGTGTGCGTAGTCCCCAGGATATGATTTACTACTTCTCTACTAAGTATTTCCCTGCTCATAAGAAACAAGCTGCCTTGCGGGAAATATATAATTTTTTGCAAATCAAAGAAGAGAGTCTCCCACAAGCTTGGGGGAGGCTTCTCCGATTACTTAATGCTTTGCCTGATCATCGTCTTAAGAAAAATGAAATACTTGATATCTTTTATAATGGATTAACTGATGCTTCCAAGGACTACTTGGGTAGTTGTGCTGGTTGTGTTTTCAGGGAAAGAACAAACGACCAAGCTGAATTACTATTGAATAATATGTTGACTAATGAAAATAATTGGACTCTTCCTGAGCCAATTCCTGAGGCAATTCCTGAACCAATTAGCCAACTCCTGAGCCTATTCCTAAACCCACTCCTAAGAAGAGAGGTGTTCTATTTCTAAGTCCCGAAGATATGCAAGAGGCAAAGAAATCAATGAAATAAAAAGGTATAAAAGCTGAAGATGTTAAGAATTTACCGCCTATTGAAGAAATACATGGTCTTAATATACCGCTTGTTGAAGAAACACACTGTATTGATAACCCGACACAGGTAGTGAAGGTAAATTATCTCTATAGATATGATAAAGTTGAAATCCCGTCTACAGGATTATCAGAGAAATAATTTAGAGGCACCTAGTTCTTCCAAAAAGAAGAAAAATAAAAACGATAAGACTTTGCATGCTTCTTGTGAACCTGTTGTAGACACACCTGAGAATCCCAATGATATTTCTATTTCTGATGCTGAAACACAATCAGGTGATGAACATGAACCTAGTGATAATGTTAACGATAATGTTCATGTTGATGCTCAACCTAGCAAAAATAATGAAGTAGAGATTGAACCTGATGTTGATCTTGATAACCCACAATCAAAGAATCAAAGTTATGATAAAAGAGATTTTGTTGCTAGGAAGCACGGTAGAGAAAGAGAACCATGGGTTCAGAAACCCAGGCCCTTTCCTCCTAAACCATCCAAGACAAAGGATGAGGATTTTGAGCGCTTTGCTGAAATGATTAGACCTATGTTCTTACGTATGCGCTTAACTGATATGCTTAAAGTAAATCCTTATGCTAAATATATGAAGGATATCATTACAAATAAAAGAAAGATACCGGAAGCTGAAATTTTCACCATGCTCGCTAATTATACTTTTAAGGGTGGAATACCAAAGAAACTTGGAGATCCCGGGGTACCAACTATACCATGCTCCATTAAAAGAAATTATGTTAAAACTGCTTTATGTGATCTTGGAGCCGGTGTTAGTGTTATGCCTCTCTCTTTATATTGTAGAATTGAATTGAATAAGTTGACACCTACTGAAATATCTTTGCAAATTACCGAGAAATCAACTGCTATACCTGTCGGTATTTGTGAGGATGTGCCTGTTGTGGTTGAAAATGTCACTATTTTAACGGACTTTTTTATTCTTGATATTCCCGAGGACGATAGTATGTCGATTATCCTTGGTAGACCCTTTTTGAATACTGCAGGGGCTGTTATTGATTGCAACAAAGGCAATGTCACTTTTCATGTTAATGGTAATGAGCATACGGTACACTTTCCGAGGAAACAACCTCAAGTTCATAGCATCAATTCTATTGGAAAAAGTCCAACTATCATTATTGGCGGTTTTGAATTTCCTCTTCCTAGTGTCAAGAAAAAGTATGATATTCTTATTATTGGGGATGTTCATATCCCCTTTGAGGTAACTTAGTGTTATTCGAAATTTCTTCGGTTCCGTTTTATTCGGAATGAGTTTGTTAACAAGACTTGATCAACCTTGTTAGTGGATTCATTTTGATGATCATGAGATGGATGAATCTAGAAGGCACAACCTTCTGTACCCTCTTTTTATTTTCTGTTATTTAGAATAAATAAAGCAAAAATAGTATTATCTGTCTGTTTTCTGATTTATCCATGCAATAAAAAATATCCCGAAAATAAAAGTGCTCCAAATGCCCTGCAAATTTAGTATGATTTTTATGGAATATTTGAGGATTTTAGGCACTGAAAACACTGCAGGAGGGGCAAGCACCTGGCCACGAGGGTGGAGGGCGCGCCCACACCCCCTGGGCGCGCCCCCTGTCTCGTGGGCCCATGGTGGCCCCCTCCACTTATTCCTGCACCCACACACTCCATCTTCTTCCCAAAAAAAATCCTCATCCAGCTCAAGCACGAGTTCTAGCTCATTTTGCTGTGATTTTTGATCTCCTTGCTCAAAGCTCTATTCACAAAACTGCTTTGGGAGATTGTTGCTTGGTATGTGACTCCTCCATTGGTCCAATTAGTTTTTGTTCTAGTGCTTTATTCATTGCAACTTTTTTGCTGCATAGGTGACCCTTTTCTTGAGCTTGGATGTCAAATTTATGAGGTCCCAAGTAATTCTAATGCATGATATAGGCTCTAGGCACTTGTAGGAGTGGTTGCTACCAATCTTGTTTAGTTTTATTCACTTTTATTTTGAAGTTACTAAAATTTCAGAAATTTTTCAGAAAAAGAAATATGTCTAGGAGAATGTACCAAGGTGGTTCCTCAATAAATAAAGGACCCAGGCTTGCTATGCGTGAGCAAGACGATGAACCACCGAGGGACGCAGAAGTACGAGCTTGTGAGTGGCCATCAGACGATTTTATGGTCAATGCAGGCTTTAAGGATGAATTTGACGCATATGTGCGTAATGCCGATCTTGAGGATTTCTTACAAGATAAGTGTCCTCAGTACTATCAATTGACTGATTCATTCGTGAGAAGGTTCAAATATTAATATTCACGTAATTCTTAGAGTGTCCTGTTTGATATTTATGATAAATCTTACACCATGGACTTAGAAGATTTTACAACTGCTTGCAAACTCCCGCAGTGGGGCAATGTTAATGATCCCCACAAATGTGAATATAAAGACTTTCTTGCTAGTATTACTGTGGGAGAATCTAGGGATATAGCACAAGCTACCATAGGGAGCATTCATTTTCCTGCTATACATTATTTTGCTCTCTTCATTGGTAGATGCATTAACGGTAAAGATGAAACATGTCATATGTGTGTCCCTGATCTTTGTGTCCTCAAGAGCGCTGTGTAAGGTAATAAAGATTACAACTTGGGGGCAATAGTTGCACGTAGGTTGCATAATAATGGTAGGGCTGGAGATTTATTTGGAGGAATTTATGCGACCCGTGTGGCTAATTATCTTGGTATAGCCCCACGAGAGGGGGATATGGTGTTACCCCCTGCTTATTTAGATTATGACGCTATGGTCAAACATCGTTTTCTTTTGAGGAATGAACAATTCCTCCAGTATCGACTAATCTTTGACAGACATAGCTCTGTCCATGTTACTCTCCCTGTTCCTTTCCTTTTTGATTACCAGGCAAAAGGAAGATATGTTGTTACCAGGGAGGAGGCAGCTGAACACGAGGGGAGAGCGGAGGCGGCTCGCCAGCATGCCGCAGCTCAGGAGGCATTTGTTGCTGCATCTCAGTACAACCCCAGATATAACTACGTATATCAGCCAGGCTACCCTTGGCATTAGACCAACTTAGGCCAAAAACCTAAGCTTGGGGGAGTACGTATTTCTCACCGACTGTACATTCATGTTCACACACTATTCTAGTTGTCGGTGCTCATACTCTTTCATTGTATTATCCATGTTAGTTTAATTTTCATTTTCTAGCTTTCTTCTTATGTGTTTGATAAACCTTAAAAAACAAAAAAAAATTAGTTAGTTTAATTTCCATGCTTGTAGTAGTAATTAAAATGAAAACCCAAAAAGATTTCTCGTTCTTCTTCTTGCTTGTTGGGAGCTTTCCCGTGTAAATAGTTTTATTTCTTTTCTTTCCTTTGGGGGTTGAGAGTAGAAGACCATATTGAAAATGTTTAGTGGCTCTCATATGCATGATTGTTTGTTTAACTTAGAGCCCATATTACTTTGTCTTCTCTCTTGAGTTGAATGCTTGCAGATTCCAGCTTAGTCCAATGCACGTGCACTATTATTATTATACACATCGTTCGGTCATGCAAGTGAAAGGCAATAATGACGATATATGATGGACTGATTGAGATGAGAGAAGCTGGTATGAACTCGACCTCTCTTGTTTTTGTAAATATGATGAGTTCATCGTTCCCGATTCAGCTTATTATGAAGTAAACATATTTGCAACGACATTTAGAGATTATAGTTGCTTGTGCCATGCTTGATTAGCTATGAGTTATAATGGTTTACCTTGCGTGCCATCATGCTATTAAAATGATTATGATGTGGTATGATGAGATGGTATCCTCCTTTGAATGAATTGAGTGACTCGACTTGGCACATGTTCACGCATGTAGTTGAAACAAATCAACATAGCCTTCATGATATTTACGTTCATGGTAGATTATATCCTACTCATGCTTGTACTCAGTGTGAAATAATTTTAATGCATGTTCATGACTGTTGTCGCTCTCTCAGTTGTTCGCTTCCTAGTCTTTTGCTAGCCTTCACCTGTACTAAGCGGGAATACTGCTTGTGCATCAAAACTCCATAAACCCCAAAGTTATTCCATATGAGTCCACCTTACCTTCCTATATGCGGTATCTACCTGCCGTTCCAAGTAAATTTGTATGTGCCAAACTCCAAACCTTCAAATGAAATTCTGTTTTGTATGCTCGGGCGGCTCATGTTTCAACTAGGGCTGCCTGTATCTTCCATGCTAGGTGTGTTATTCTCAAGAGGAGTGGACTTGGCTCCTCATTCACGAGAAAGGGCCGATAACCGGGACGCCCAGTCCCATGATCCAAAAAGATCAAAGCAAATCAATATAATTAAACAAAACTCCCCCAGTGTTGTTGTTAGTTGGAGGCACTCGTTGTTTCGAGCAAGCCATGGATTGATGATTGTTGGTGGTGGGGGAGTATAAACTTTTACCATTCTGTTTGGGAACTGCCTATAATGCATGTAGTATGGAAGATATAGCCATCTCATAGTTGTTGCGTTGACAGTGAAAGTATGCCGCTCAAAATGTTATCCATTCTCTATTTTAAAATCGAGCTCTGGCACCTCTACAAATCCCTTCTTCCCTCTGCGAAGGGCCTATCTATTTATTTCTATGTTGAGTCATCACCTTCTTATAACAAAGCACCCGCTGGAGAGCACACTGTCATTTGCATTCATTACTATTGGTTTATATTGGGTATGACTTGACTGGATCTCTTTTACCATGTGTTTGACATGTTTTTTTTGCATTACTAATGTTAATCATTATTATTGTTTTGACATTTTCACCCAGGTGATCGATATGAGACATGGCTTATTATCACATGCACACATCACTTATGCATGCACGATTTGGACTAAAAAAAGGAATTTGTTCATGCATGTAACAAGACTTTGTTCATGGTGCATACACTAATACATATATGTATTCGGGTATTAGCGGCCGGCCGGCAAGCTCGCGCACGTATATATCTGAATACCCGTTCATTGACATACAAAGTACGCGTGACGTAGTTGTATACCGGCCCGTGAGCTCAAGGCATACGTATTTGAATACACGTAAAAAGCAAAGAGAGGGAGAGGAAGGAAGAGCCATGCATGCATGTACGTTCATGAACTTGTTCAGCTCGTACTCAATCATGCACGCATAAATTAAGACATGCACTCAAATATTTGTGCACCAGCAGCGGCGATGCCGCGTGCATCGTGGATTGATCGATGAGTTTGATCTTAAACACACGCTTAAAAAGGAAAGAAAAGGCCAGCTTGAAAAGGAATCGGCCATGCCCTAGAAGGAAAGAAAGGCGCCGGAAGCATGTATGCGTCTGAGGTTGTGTTTCCTATTCTTTCTACTGAGCTTGGCGCTCAAGAAGATCAATGGAAGGAATAAATAGATTTTGTTTCCTATAATCATCACGGCGGCCGAACGAGCGGTGCCCTATGCCTCAGCCATATATATACACGAGTAGGGGAGAGGGAGAGGGACCGAGGAGAGAAGGAAGAGAAGACATGAGCACCGACGGGAGAAGGAGACGCACCCGTCGCAGCGGCGTCTAAGGAATGCAACAGCAGACGCGACAAATACAAGCCGTGGCCGAGCATTCGCCAACACACGAAGCCGTGGAGGAAGAAGCCGACCGTGGCGGGCATGCAGCGCCGGGGAGATGAAGAAACAGGAGAGCTCCTGACTAATTATTTTGTTACTATGTCTTTCGATTACTACGTGAGAAGAACAGCTAAGCGGAGGAGAGGAGAGGAACCCATGAGCCACCGCAACAAGAACACGAAGGGAGACCCAGGGAGGAGGACGTGCCGAGGGCGGCAACATCGGCGTCTGAGAGGAGGCGGAAGGAGGGCGCTCTTGTAGCGGCCGCGCAGCTGAATCGGGAGGACCATTCGACGGTGGCGGCGGACTCGCCGGGTAACATGCGTTCTTGGCCGTGTCTAGCGGTAGCGCCCGGTAGTACTCTACCTGGCTGGGCCGGACACACCGTGGCAAACATGCGTCTTTGGGAGGCGTAACAAGATATCTCCTTCTTGTGTTATATTTTCTTGCAGGATGGCCTTCGTACGAGATCCGAACGATGGAGCTCACTCCGGAGAACACATCCCGCACAGCGGACGAAGTCAAAAACAACGCCTGTGGCGGCAGCGTCGCCAGAGATAGCAGTGCCATGGATGATCAGATGACGAGAAACGACAGCGGCTGAGATGGCGTAAGCCTGGTCGGAGCGTCGGCCGTGGCAACGGCGCCCCTCTGACCCAAGCAGGAGCACACGTCGATGACGGGAGCCACGCACGAGGGGGTGCTTGCGGCTGGATGCATGGGCTAGCTAGCACGCCCTCATCTCTCTCTTGTTCCTATGGTACTGGTTGTGTTTTGTCATTGTTTATCAGGTTTCACACGAGAAGACGCACCAGGAGGGAGCACGGTATCTCGCCGAGCCCTGGCGGCAGCGTCGAGGAGATAGAGGCACGGGAGAAGGAGGCGCCCGTGCGGGCCGCCAGTGCAACCCACGCAGCACGCATAAGACGCGGAGCAACACATCTCGCCGAGGCAAGATCTGCGCTGGCGGCAGCCTCGAGGAGAAGAAGACATGCCTGGCGGCTGACGCGTCTTGGCGGCGTGGCAGCGGCAGCTGCGATGCAGATGAGGAGGATATGCTCCAAGCGGGAAACCGAGCATCCGGAGGCGCGATGCACCACGTGCAACGGCGCTGCAATAATCTTTCTTTTTCTATGTGTTATCATCTATTTTACAGAATGAACTCCGCACGACGCACCTAGTAGAGGTGGCCAAGGACGATGCATCACTCTTCTCAGAGTTGAGGAGGCGAACGACGCGCCCAACGGAGGTGGCCGCAGACGAAGAGGTGCTCTTCTCGTACAGGTGCTGTCGAGGCGGCGGACGACGCGCCCAATGGAGGTGGCCGTGGACGAAGGGGCGCTACTCTCGTACCTGGTGCTGTCGAGGCGTTGGACAACGCGCTCGGTGAAAGTGAATGTAGATGAAGCGGCGCTCTTCTATGCAATAGAGATGGTGGACGATGCCGCCAGACCAGGAGACTACATCGACAGCCCCTAGCCCATAGCCAACATCATCAACCCGTTGTCGTGGAGGATCACGGCGTGGAGCTCGCAACGACGACGCCCGTTGCCTTCATCATCAAGATGGAGCGTGCCGAAGGATCGAGGCGTGGTGCTCATAGGGCTGTCTTGTCATGTAGGATGGTGACACGGAGCTCGTCAAGACGATGTAGGTCATCTTCTTCATCAACCCGGTGCTGTGGATGGCGACATGGAGCTCGCCAGGACGATGCCCGTCACCTTCGTCATCCAGCCCTAGCTGCCGAAGGATGGAGGCGTGGAGCTCGCGAGGATGCTGTCATTATGCCATGGAGGACGGAGGCGTGGAGCTCGCGAGGATGCTGCCGCGGTGCATGGCGACATGGAGCTCGTCAGGACGATGTCCATCATCAACATCATCAAGCTGTTGCCGCGGAGGACGGACATGTGGAGCTCGCGGGACGACACCACTGATGTCTACCTCATCAAGACGGAGCCCGCGACCCGTAGCCACGAAGACAACGCTCATTATCAACATCATCAAGCCGGTGCCACGGTAAATAGCAACATGGAGCCTGCAACACGGTGAAGAAGATGGCGCTACACAGTGTTGTCCGTGACCCGGAGGAGAAGATGGTGCCACATGATGCTATTTTCAGCCCAAAGCCCATGATAATGAGGCGCGATAGTGGGAAGGCGACGCGACTTCACCAACACTAACTCACGATGGCCCCGTGAGGGGGTTCCCTTGTCTTGGTGGACCGCCATAAACTCGGAGTCCTGCCGAGATGAGGCGCCAACCACACCGGCTATGCCGGTATGAGTGAGCGTTGGTTTTACACCGACGCCGGTCTCCATAAGAGTACTCCCGCGAGATGAAACCGTTGCGTACCCCGCTGAAACCGCTACATCGTCAAGAAGTCCGAGCAGAGCAGGACCCATGCAACTTCAACACCGACTACATCAATGCTGTCAAGACCGACGAGGTGCGATGGCGAGGGCGAAGTAGACACAGAAGAGGAGGTGTTGGGACAATATCGATAGCCGCCTTTTAACTTATTGCTAGGAGTGATTGTGAGAGAATACATAACATAGGTGAAAGCCAAAAGGCATATATGACCCGCTCAGCCCAATGGAAGTGATTTGAAACTGGCGTTTCTTTAGAATTCGATTAAGAATAAGAACATAGACCGGCTTCTAGAAAAAGACGTGCCCTCTTCTCTATCTCAGTAGATTCAAAGACAACATGCTGGTTCCTTTTGTCATAATACCTAACGGCTATGGGCAGAATGAATGAAAAAGCAGATGAAAGACACTATACATACCAATAGAATGAGAAATATAGAATAAAGCTAGGTGACGTCACGACATTTGAGAACCAATTGCTTCTTCGGTCAGCACAAAGCCATGTTTTGAGCGGCATGTGTACCGATGAGGACACGGGCTTTGCCGCCGCCCACACCACCACACACCATCATCATCATGCATGGAGAACCTGAAGTGAAGATGACCACACGGCTCAATCTGAGGTATCTCGTAGAGCAACCCACGGGAGTAATTAACCGGGAGCTTTTCGAGGCCCTGGGAACCAGGAGACCGCACATCGCCATAGTCAGGCTGACCGCGCTAGTAGGCCACAGAGCGCATTTATTTTATGGGATCCTGTAATTTTGTTCATCCAAAGAGATAAATTAAATACTTGTTTCCCGTACCACTTCTCTTTGTGTACTATGGTACACTGGCACGCCCGCACATTCTTTATTTTCCCCGGCATATGAGACAAATCCACACTCCTTATCTTACCTTGATCAAGGAGCGCATATAAGATTTTTCTCGTGTCAAACAAATTGGCACGCTCGGTGGGACATGGTTCTCCTCCCATCTTTGTTGTGCAACAATGGTCGTCGATTTTGTCTTCAAGTCTTCTCCAACAATATGAGATGGCATCAATCCTTGGGTGCAATTTTAATTTGCCTCATCATCGCCAGAATTGGAGGCCAACTGTGTGTCCATGAGATGTTGCTATTGTCTATGGCATTCGTTGCTCCAAGGGCAAGAAGGTGACGTCTATACATGAAGGCGGGTCTATGGAGCAGGGGGCACACCCTATGCCCTAAGTTCCTCACTAAAAAGGGAGCCTGTGGTGGGGGCATAGTCGCTCGGGAGCATACGTGCCCTAGCTCCATCCCCAAAAATCGTGCAACGGGGAGACAACCTGTGCCGGCAGTGTCTGTGTGGCACATGGAGAAGTTTCGCACTTAGGGATCGACACCCATGGTAGTGGTGTCACACGGTCCACAAGAAGGTGGTATTATGTCTGGCTCGGCAGACACGTCGACGGCGGCAATGCCATGCTGCAAGAGGCATAACAATGCGTTTTTTCCTCTCCTTTATCTTCTTTCTTGTAGAAGGGCATGCATCCAACAGAAGTTCATCTACATGGGATCAAATCGCATCTGGCGGACACTCACTGAAGGTAGGTAACCCAGCCAGGAGGAGACATTGCTCGATGCCCGTGATGGCAGCATTGAGGAGGGTGCATCCGATAGAGCCTAGCTCACAACAGCGCCACGCAGGTGGTGGTGTGAACTACGTCCGAGCTTGAAGATGCACCAATGGCGGAGAACGAGGGGGGAGTCGCAGAAGAAGCCCGGACGTACCATTGGGTGCGCGCTCCCATGGCGACCGCGTACAACACTAGAAGTGGCAGCGACGCCGATGTAGGCATCACGCCAAGGAGGATGATGTACAGGGTACACTCGTAGTCGAGGCAGACGCGGATGACACACCAGTGGTCGCGGCAGCGATGCCGGACGCACGCTGGAGAACCAGAGAACCAGCCAACGGTGCCTCTTCTACTCAAACACGCTACATCAATCCATATGGCATGTACGACGGCGGTAAGCACACACATCGGTGGAGGCCGCGGACAATGCGTCCAGTGGAGGGAAAAGGCCGAGGTGGCGACGACGCTCCCATGGAGGCGGCGTCGTGTAGATCGCACTCATCGGAGACGGCACACCCTGACCTTGGATGCACGTGCACTGGAAGGGAGCAGGCCAAAAGGAGACACATGAGGTCGCGGACGCGTTCGCCCATGGCGTCGTGCTAGCACCGGTGCCCTTGCCCACACATCTTGTGTGCTGGATTTGGAGGACACGCCATGGAGAAGAACATGCCATGCATGTTAAGGTATGTTCGTGTTGTTTTCTATCTTGCAGATGGCCTACAAATGAATATGGGTGAAGCACGGGTCCATGTGTGACCATTCATGCGTACACAAGGTCATGAAGAAATTTCAGCGGCCACACATGCTACTAGCGTTGGAAGGAGAGTACCTCGGTCGACCCTCAAGACGCTGATGCTGGAGCCAAGGAGATGGATGGAGGGGAGCCGCAGACACATAGTACGCCCCACACGCAGAAGAAATGAAGGGGCGACAACTGTAAGCTCGCAGATGGGGTCCATGGGCATCGTGTCGAGGAGGACCACACGCTGGATGCACTCATAGTCGGGATTGTCACGGATGACACGCCGGCGACCGACGATGACAGATGTCCGCCGGCGAGGCCAACAAAGCCTTCTTTCATATAGGCCGCTGATACGTCTCCGTCGTATCTATAATTTTTGATTGTTCCATGCCAATATTATTCAACTTTCATATACTTTTTGGCAACTTTTTATACTATTTTGGGACTAACATATTGATCCAGTGCCCAGTGCCAGTTCCTATGTGTTGCATGTTTTTTGTTTCGCAGAATATCCATATCAACCGGAGTCCAAACGGGATAAAAACGGACGGAGCTTATTTTTGGAATATTTGGAAAATCTGGGAGAAAGATCAACGCGAAACGGTGTCCGAGGTGGCCACGAGGCAGGGGCCCAGCCCTCCCAGAGGGCGCGCCCCCACCCTCGTGGGCCACCCGTAAGGCGGTTGATGCCCTTCTTCGGCCGCAAGAAAGCTAATTTTTGGTAAAAAATCACGGCGAAGGTTTCAGTCCAATCGGACTTACGGATCTCCATATACATACGAAACGGTGAAAGGGCAGCAGAGGAGAACGCCGAAACAGAGAGAAACATAGAGATAGATCCAATCTCGGAGGGGCTCTCGCCCCTCCCACGCCATGGAGGCCAAGGACCAGAGGGGAAACCCTTTTCCCATCTAGGGAGGAGGTCAAGGAAGAAGAAGACGAAGGGACCCTCTCCCTTCTCTTCCGGTGGCCGGAACGCCGTGGCCATCATCATCACCGCAATCTTCACCAACAACTTCACCGCCATCATCACCAACTCTTCCCCCTCTATGCAGCGGTGTAACCTCTCTCTTACCCGCTGTAATCTCTACTTAAACATGGTGCTCAAGGCTATATATTATTTCCCAATGATGTATGGCTATCCTATGATGTTTGAGTAGATCTGTTTTGTCCTATGGGTTATTTGATGATCAAGATTGGTTTGAGTTGCATGTTTTATTATTGGTGTTGTCCTATGGTGCTTTCCGTGTCGCGCAAGCATGAGGGATTCCCGCTGTAGGGTTTGCAATATGTTTATGATTTGCTTATGGTGGGTGGCGTGAGTGATGTGAAGCCGCAGAGACCAGTACGTAGGTTGTTTGCATTATGGGATAAAGAGGACTTGATGCTTTAATGCTATGGTTGGTTTTTACCTTAATGAATCTTTAGTAGTTGCGGATGCTTGCTAGAGTTCCAATCATAAGTGCATATGATCCAAGTAGAGAAAGTACGTTAGCTTACGCCTCTCCCTCAAATAAAATTGCAATAATGATTACCGGTCTAGTTATCGATTGCCTAGGGACAAATAACTTTCTCGTGACAACAAGCTCTTTACTAAAACTAATTTAGTTGTGTCTTTATCTAAACAGCCCCTAGTCTTTATTTACGTGCTCTTTACTTTCTTGCAAGCTTATCCAAAAACACCTACAAAGTACTTCTAGTTTCATACTTGTTTCCGGTAAAGCGAACGTCAAGCGTGCGTAGAGTTGTATTGGTGGTCGATAGATCTTGAGGGAATATTTGTTCTACCTTTAGCTCCTTGTTGGGTTCGACACTCTTACTTATCGAAAGAGGCTACAATTGATCCCCTATACTTGTGGGTTATCAAGATCTTTTTCTGGCGCCGTTGTCGGGGAGTTATAGCGTGGGGTGAATATTCTCATGTGTGCTTGTTTGCTTTATCACTAAATAATTTTTCTTTGCTGTTCTTAGTTGTTTTCTATCCTTAGTCATGGATATGGAACACGAAATACCAAAAAAATTAGGTGTACTTGCTGCTCATGGAGATGGGGAACCTCCTAAAACCCTCGATGCTGGTTATGTGAAAGATATTACGTACTACTTGAATAATCCCGAGAAAACCCCATTCAATTATGTAATGGGAGTAACGTTGGATCAATGTGAATACTTTAGGGATTACCGCTTGACACAAAAAGGGAAACTATTATGGGATCAAATAAATATATTGAAGTGGTATGCTAGACAACTATGCTTGGAATATGATTATACTTGTTGCTCTAGGATGAAGGCTCCACACCTTCCCTTTTCATGCAAATTTAATGATAATAAAACCTTAGCTTCTTATGCTAATGGTATATATGATTACTATGATGTGGAGCAAATAGAAGAATTTGTTGCTTTTATGGGTGCTTATGAAATTGAATCTATGTTTAAAGAGTTTGAAGATTTTGATGATGCTGGTTATAGACCTGAAAATTTAGCTATCCTTAAATATTGCTATGAGAATTATGAATACAATTCTGATATTAATGCACTTATTTAGAAAGTCTCCGCTGGAAAAGAAGAGACTAATATTTTGCAGGAATCTATGGAAGAAGAGGTTGATGAAACTGTGAGCTCATTGGATGAAAAATATGAGGAGGAGAGCGAAGAACAAAAGGAGGAAGAGCAGATTGATCACTCGTGCCCACCTTCTAATGAGAGTAACTCTTCAATTCATACATTGTTTAATTCCCCTTCGTGCTTACCGAAGGATGATTGCTATGATGATTGTTATGATCCCTTTGATTCTTTTGAAATATCCCTTTTTGATGATGCTTGCTATGCTTGTGGTCAAGATGCCAATATGAATTATGCGTATGAATATGAACTTGCTATAGTTCCTTATGATAAACATGAAATTGTTGCTATTGCACCCACGCATGATAGTCCTATTATCTTTTTGAATTCTCCAAACTACACTACATTAGAGAAGTTTGCTCTTATTAAGGATTATGTTGATGGGTTGCCTTTTATCGTTGCACATGATGACTTTGATGAATATAATATGCATGTGCTTGCTGCTCCAACTTGCAATAATTATGAGAGAGGAACTATATCTCCACCTCTCTATGTTTCCCACCCGATAAAATTGCAAGAAACTGTTTATACTATGCATTGGCCTTTACTATGTGTGCATGAATTGTTCTTTTATGACATGCCGATGCATAGGAAGAGAGTTAGACTTCGTAATTACATGATATATGTTACTTTGTGCTCACTACTAAATCACAAATCATTGCTAATTCAAATTGGCTTTGATATACCTTGGGATCCGGGTGGATTCACTACTTGAGCACTATATGCCTAGCTTAATGGCTTTAAAGAAAGCGCTGCCAGGGAGACAACCCGAAAGTTTTAGAGAGTCATTTATTTCTGTTGAGTGCTTTCATATAGTTTAAAAATAACAAAAATAAAGAGGGGAATCCAAAACTTTTCAAAAAGGAAAGTGAAAGTGAGAAAGATAAGCATTGTTGAAGTGGGAGAGCTCCTTGAACTTTGTTCATGCTCATGGAAACTTTGTGAATCTTGATTATAGAAACTATTCAACAAAAATAATTATCCCCTTGTACAATTCCATTGTATTATAAAAATAATGTGCCATGGTTCGCCTTTAGGATGTTTACAATGCTTGTTGGTTTGTGCGGTGCAGGACAGAAACTTTGGCTGTAGTGCGTGAATTTTAGTTTTTTACTGGAACGTAAAATGGTTCTGATTCTTTTTTCACTGTCTTGATATACAAATTGTTTATTTTTCCTAATTTTGGCAGAACTTTTCAAGTATCATAAGTATGGTGAATGTTCAGATTATTACAGACTGTTCTGTTTTAGACAGATTCTGTTTTTGATGCATAGTTTGCTTGTTTTGATGAAACTATCAATTTATATCAGTGGATTAAGCCATGAAAAAGTTATATTACAGTAGACACAATGAAAAAACAAAATATGAATTGGTTTGCAACAGTACTTAGAGTAGTGATTTACTTTATTATACTAACGGATCTTACCAAGTTTTCTGTTGAAGTTTTGTGTGGAAGTGTTCGATGATCGTGAAGGTCTCGATGTGAGAAGAAGGAAGAGAGGCATGAGCTCAAGCTTGGGGGTGCCCGAGGCACCCCAAGTAAATATTCAAGGAGACTCAAGCGTCTAAGCTTGGGGATGCCCCGGAAGGCATCCCCTCTTTCTTCAACAAGTATCGGTATGTTTTCGGATTCGTTTCATTCATGTGATATGTGCAAATCTTGGAGCGTCTTTTGCATTTAGTTTTCACTTTTATTTTATGCACCATGCTGGTATGAGATAGTCCTTGGTTGATTTATAGAATGCTCTTTGCACTTCACTTAAATCTTTTGAGTATGGCTTTATAGAATGCTTCATGTGCTTCACTTGTATCATTTGAAGTTTGGATTGCCTGTTTCTATTTACATAGACAACCGCCATTTGTAGAATGCTCTTTTTTTTCACTTATATTTGTTAGAGCGTGGGCATATCTTTTGTAGAAAGAATTAAACTCTCGTTCTTCACTTATATCTATTTAGAGAGATGACAGGAACTGATCATTCACATGGTTAGTCATAAAATCCTACATAAAACTTGTAGATCATTGAATATGATATGTTTGATTCCTTGCAATAGTTTTGAGATATAAAGGTGGTGATATTAGAGTCGTGCTAGTTGAGTAATTGTGAAATTGAGAAATACTTGTGTTGAGGTTTGCAAGTCCCGTAGCATGCACATATGGTGAACCGTTATGTAACGTAAGTCGGAGCATGAGGTGTTTATTGATTGTCTTCCTTATGAGTGGCGGTCGGGGACGAGCGATGGTATTTTCCTACCAATCTATCCCCCTAGGAGCATGCGCGTAATTTGTTTCAATGACTAATAGATTTTTGCAATAAGTACATGAGTTCTTTATGACTAATGTTGAGTCCATGGATTATACGCACTCTCACCCTTCCATCATTGCTAGCCTCTTTGGTACCGTGCATTGCCCTTTCTCACCTTGAGAGTTGGTGCAAACTTCGCCGGTGCATCCAAACCCCGTGATACGATACGCTCTATCACACATAAACCTCCTTATATCTTCCTCAAAACAGCCACCATACCTACCTATCATGGCATTTCCATAGCCATTCCGAGATATATTGCCATGCAACTTCCATCATCATCATATACATGACTTGAGCATTTATTGTCATATTGCTTTGCATGATCGTAAGATAGCTAGCAAGATGTTTTCATGGCTTGTCCATTTTTTGGTGTCATTGCTACGCTAGATCATTGCACATCCCGGTACACCACCGGAGGCATTCATATAGAGTCATATCTTTGTTCTATTATTGAGTTGTAATATCGAGTTGTAAGTAAATAAAAGTGTGATGATCATCATTATTAGAGCATTGCCCAGTGAGGAAATGATGATGGAGACTATGATTTCCCACAAGTCGGGATGAGACTCCATACGAAAAAAATAAAAAATAATAATAATAAAAGAGAAAGGCAAAAAAAAGAAGGCCCAAAAAAAAGAAAAAAAAGAAAAAAAATGAGAGAAAAAGAGAGAAGGGGCAATGTTACTATCCTTTTACCACACTTGTGCTTCAAAGTAGCACCATGTTCTTCATATAGAGAGTCTCTTGAGTTATCACTTTCATATACTAGTGGGAATTTTCATTATATAACTTGGCTTGTATATTCCAACGATGGGCTTTCTCAAATGCCCTAGGTCTTCATGAGCAGGTAAGTTGGATGCACACCCACTTAGTTTCCAGTTTGAGCTTTCATATACTTATATCTCTAGTGCATCCATTGCATGGCAATCCCTACTCCTCACATTGATATCTATTAATGGGCATCTCCATAGCCCGTTGATACGCCTAGTTGATGTGAGACTTTCTCCTTTTTTGTCTTGTCCACATAACCCCCATCATCATATTCTATTCCACCTATATTGCTATGTCCATGGCCCACGCTCATGTATTGCATGAAAGTTGAAAAGGTTTGAGAAACGTCAAAAGTATGAAACAATTGCTTGGCTTGTCATCGGGGTTGTGCATGATGTGAATATTTTGTGTGGTGAAGATGGAGCATAGCCAGACTATATGATTTTGTAGGGATGAGCTTTCTTTGGCTATGTTATTTCGATAAGACATAATTGCTTGGTTGGTATGCTTGAAGTATTATTGTTTTTATGTCAAAAGATAGACTATTGCTTTGAACCACTCGTGTCTTAATATTCATGCCATGATTAGACATATGATCAAGATTATGCTAGGTAGCATTCCACATCAAAAATTATCTTTTTAATCATTTACCTACTCGAGGACGAGCATGAATTAAGCTTGGGGATGCTGATACGTCTCCGTCGTATCTATAATTTTTGATTGTTCCCTGCCAATATTATTCAACTTTCATATACTTTTTGCAACTTTTTATACTATTTTTGGGACTAACATATTGATCCAGTGCCCAGTGCCAGTTCCTATGTGTTGCATGTTTTTTGTTTCACAGAATATCCATATCAAACGGAGTCCAAATGGGATAAAAACGGACGAAGCTTATTTTTGGAATATTTGGAAAATCTGGGAGAAAGATCAACGCGAAACGGTGAACTGAGGGTGGCCACGAGGCAGGGGCCCACGCCCTCCCCAGGAGGTCGCGCCCCCCACCCTCGTGGGCCACCCGTAAGGCGGTTGATGCCCTTCTTCGGCCGCAAGAAAGCTAATTTTTGGTAAAAAATCACGGCGAAGGTGTCAGTCCAATCGGAGTCACGGATCTCCATATATATACGAAACGGTGAAAGGGCAGCAGAGGAGAACTCAGAAACAGAGACAAACAGAGAGGTAGATCCAATCTCGGAGGGGCTCTCGCCCCTCCCACGCCATGGAGGCCAAGGACCAGAGGGGAAACCCTTCTCCCATCTAGGGAGGAGGTCAAGGAAGAAGAAGACGAAGGGGCCCCCTCTCCCCTTCTCTTCCAGTGGCGCCGGAACACCGCCGTGGCCATCATCATCACCGCAATCTTCACCAACAACTTCACCGCCATCATCACCAACTCTTCCCCCCTCTATGCAGCGGTGTAACCTCTCTCTTACCCGTTATAATCTCTACTTAAACATGGTGCTCAATGCTATATATTATTTCCCAATGATGTATGGCTATCCTATGATGTTTGAGTAGATCTTTTTTGTCCTATGGGTTATTTGATGATCAAGATTGGTTTGAGTTGCATGTTTTATTATTGGTGTTGTCCTATGGTGCTCTCCGTGTCGCGCATAAGCGCGTGAGGGATTCAGCTGTAGGTTTGCAATATGTTTATGATTTTCTTATGGTGGGTGGCATGAGTGACAGAAGCACAGACCCGAGTAAGTAGGTTGTTTGCATATGGGATAAAGAGGACTTCATGCTTTAATGCTATGGTTGGGTTTTACCTTAATGAATCTTTAGTAGTTGCGGATGCTTGCTAGAGTTCCAATCATAAGTGCATATGATCCAAGTAGAGAAAGTATGTTAGCTTACACCTCTCCCTCAAATAAAATTGCAATAATGATTACCGGTCTAGTTATCGATTGCCTAGGGACAAATAACTTTCTCGTGACAACAAGCTCTTTACTAAAACTAATTTAGTTGTGTATTTATCTAAACAACCCCTAGTCTTTATTTACGTGCTCTTTACTTTCTTGCAAGCTTGTCCAAAAACACCTACAAAGTACTTCTAGTTTCATACTTGTTTCCGGTAAAGCGAAGGTCAAGCGTGCGTAGAGTTGTATCGGTGGTCGATAGAACTTGAGGGAATATTTGTTCTACCTTTAGCTCCTCGTTGGGTTCGACACTCTTACTTATCAAAAGAGGCTACAATTGATCCCCTATACTTGTGGGTTATCAGCCGCCACACGCTATATCAACACAGATTATGCTATGATGGAGGATGCACACACAACCGGAGGCAGCGACACATGAACCAATGGATGTCACGCCGAGGAGGGTCCTGCACAGGGCATACCCGAAGTCAGCACGGAAGTTGCGAATGATGTAACAATGACTGCAGATCCATGGACGCCGGCGCTTTGGCGTGCGCTGCGGAACAGGTCGACGGTGCCTCCTTCTGCGGGTGCCCACACATTACATCGATTACACGCTACAACGGAGGCTGCGGACCACGCAACATCTGCCGTGGAGCCATGCACTACAGAAAAAAATACACTTCCGTGATGATACGTGTTTGTCACAGTAGGTCGCGTTTTTTGTCATGCATGTACATCCATGACAAATTTATGACAGAATCAAGATAGTCATACATGTCTTTGTCGTAGAAGTGTTCCATGACATTACCAAAATTATCATCACGGAAGTGTCCACTTCCATGACGATAAATCGCGCGTCACAGAAGTGCTTTTGTCAAGGGTGAACGACACGTGGCATCCACCGTAACGGAATGCCGTTAAGCTATCGGGTCGGGTTTTGGATCCGATAACCCATTAACAGCCCGACCAATGGGGATTTTCCGTGTAAAATCATCATTGGCTGGAGCAAACACGTGTCGGCTCACCGTTGGGACAGATGTCATCCGCTCATTGGACCGAAGGCGCCTATGATACGGCGACACGTGGCACGGCCCAACAGAGGCCCATTCTTGTGAAAAGGCCAGCCCGTTTGACTTGGTCAAAAGGTGGCGGGACGGCCCATGGAAAGCCTGTTAACGGCATGTTCGCATATAGCCCATTTACAGCCCGCTAACCCAAGGCCCATTACGCCCTATCCGAATTAGGCCCGATGGCGTCATCTGGGCCATCCAATATGATTCCAGCCCATTTTCACTTCGGCCCATGTATGGCCCATGACGTCTTCGGCCCATATGAGGCCCTATGTAACTCTTGGCCTATTAACGACCCGTGGTGAAATCGGCCCGCAATGAACAAAGGTATCACTTTACACCCACTAACGGCCGTGGTGAACCGGCCCGTAATGAACAACATATCACTTTATACCCATTAAGGGCCCATTATTCAGTTGGGCGTTTCCGACAAATGTTACCTTCGGCCTTCTCAGAGCCCATTTATTCTTGGGCTCATTTCAGATTCGTTTACTTACGGCCCGTTCTTGTCATTTTACGCTTGTGGGCCAAATTCAGCCCGTGGTTACATCGGCCCGTTTGTGGTCCGTTAATCGTTGGGCCGTTTTCATAGCGTCATCAACACGGCCTATTAACGATGGCCCGTTATGATCATCTGACCCGTATAAGGCCCATTGATGATAATCGACCGTAGAAGGCCCATTGTTTCTACGGCCCGTAGAAGGCCCATTGTTTCTACGACCCGTAGAAGGCCCATTGTTTCTGACCCGTAGAAGGCCCATTGTTTCTCTGACCCGTAGAAGGCCCTCTTGTTTCTCTGACCCGTAGAAGGCCCACTGTTCTCTGACCCGTAGGAGGCCCGGTGTCACTACGGTAAATATTAGCCCATGGTTATTGTGGCCTAGTTTTAAAAAGAACTGCAGCGACTACAAGCAAACAAATAAACAAGACAACAAGGAAATAAATAAGCAAGCAACTTATGCTAGGATATCACGATCATTACATATATTACATCCACTTTGGGCATCAAAGTTCGCCACGGTGCAAATATAGGGAACAAAGCGACATATCATAAACACTGGTTGTTAAAGTTGGCGACCGGCGCAAATAAACGCCGCATGACAAAACAAATCGAGCTGAAACCACTTGGAAGATCTCAAGAAACAATATCCCGGGTACCCATAATGTGGCAAGATGCTTAGCAAGCTTATTAACTTTCTCTTGTTTGGCGCTTAAATCCTCCAGTAACTTGCATTGCACCGGAAAATATGCATCTGAATTCTCTGAGGACTTCCTCGGTCCTTGACTTCTGTCGCAAAGACATCTCGATCGATGTCTTTCAACTTGAAGTTGAGACTCAAGAAGACAAACTGATTCAGGCAGCGAGTTCAAGAGCTTGTGCCGGTGAGTGGCCGATAACTTCGAACACTACATCAAGACAGGACTTTTGGGTTCCCTCACTATCGTCAAGATAGTTTTTATCAGCTTTCTTGGAGACCAACAGGGATGTCTCACTATCTTGAACCTTATCTGCATTACTTCCTTTACCATTGGATAACGTAGTACTGTTCTCCAATATTTTGTCCGCATTCTAAAAGAGAAACAAGCAGACACATCACATGTTTACCATGTTGTATATGAAACTCATTTTGGTAAATGAGTTTAGTAGTAAAGTGGACAGGATAACAACATGAAACAAACATATATCTATGTGCCATGGTCACTTTATGGTCTATATCATTCTAGTTTTTGTTGCCAAATCAAGATAGAGACACAGTTCAAATAATATTTGTTCAAGAAAAAGCAGAATAGACAGAATATAAGTGTGGGTAACTATTGAGCAATAACAACACTTGTAATGTGCATGACATGAGAACATAACTGTTTATTCAATTGAAACTGAAATCAACATAGAGCAGGTTACAACAGCAAACCAGTTAAAGAAACAGGTTTAGAACATACATGTTGCGCCATTGGAGTTTCAATTCCATCCTTCAATTTTGAAAATAGTTGGTATGAGTAAATACAAAGAATGCAAGAGCAAAGGAGTATGAACCATAGCTACGTAACTCGACCTAAGAACAAATCTTCTTCTCCTTTAAGCGTTGAGTTGGGATTCGAGTGGTGGTCCTCGTGCTTTGGGCACTGCAGTTCCTTACTAATCGCTCGTGTTTGGGTGCTTTCTGTGGTGGAGACGGTGCTGTGTCAACTGGGCTGGGTTACTATCTGCCGGGGTTGGGGTTAAAAGGGGTGTAGCTGGTTCTCTGTCCAACTGGGTAGGGGTACAATCTGCGAGAATCTGTGTTATGTGTGGTGGATCTGGTCCTTGGGCAAGTACAACCGTGGTTCTATCTGCATCAACTGGTAGCACAATCTTTTCTGAAGACCGTGTTGTTACTCCCTTAGATACTGCCATCATGCTCTCCAATTCAAATGGCTGATAAACAAGAAAAGTAATTGAAAGTATAGACATTGTATGATAGACAGGTGCAATGGATAGTGGGGAATAAAAGAGGGCATGAAATAATTCATATTTATGTTGTCTAACCAAACAGGATAGCATGACACAATTTCACATATATGATGGCTAACTAAACAGGATAGCATGACACAATTTCACATTATGATGGCTAACTAAAAAGATGGAAAGACATAGTTCAGAATATGAGACTATGTAAACAGGATGACATGACATAACTATATAATGTGTTTATTAAATAGGTTGGCATGCCATAATTCACATACATTCGTGGATAGAATGCCATAATTCTAAATATGATGTTGTAAACACTAAAAGGATGAGATGATATAACTATATGATGTCTTTATTAAATGGGTTGCCATGCCATAATTCAGATAGATGATGTGTATGTACTATGTAAACATGATGGCATGATATAATTCAAATATATGATTTATATAGTAAGCAAGTAAGCAGATGGAAATCTATATATGATGTAAAAACTAAGCAATGCAAGACAACATGCATGACATGGGTAATATAACCCTGCCAAGTTTGAGCATAGACCTCAGGTGGGAAATAAGACTCGTCATCAGTCTCTGAATCCTCCTCTGAGGAGCTCTCTGTAGCAGCAAGATATACGCTTCGGCGAGGTAGCATTATGCACTCTGAATACCTTGTTTTCACTCAGATACTTCCATCACCGCTTCAAATGGCCGATGCACAGGAAGAGTAGTTGAATATACAAACGTTGTCGACAAATGGAACACGTAATACAAAAAAATAATAGCATGATATAATTCACATACATGATGATTGGCTAAACAGCATGGCATTGCATAATTCACATATATAATGCCTTTGCAACAAGATAGCATTGTATAATTCACACATATAATGTCTTGCAACAAGATGGCAATGCATAATTCACATATATGGTAATTAGACACTAAACAGGTGGCATTCACACAAAGCATGTCTAAAGTAATCAAATGGCATAGCAATGCAAGACACCATACGCACGATATGAGCAACATAACCTGCCAAGTTAGAGCATACACCTCGGGGAATAGGACTGGTCATACGTATGCGAATCCTCCTCCGAGGAGCTATCCGTAACCAGCGAGATATGCGCTTCGTCGGATAGCATAGTCTGCTCGAAGACCTTATTTTCACTCGAGAATTTGCCATCACCGTGTCAAATGGCTGATGCACATGAAGAAGCGATTGAATGTACTAACATTGTTGACGAATGTAATATGTAACGAAAAAAAAGATGGCCTGATATAATTTACATATAAGATGGTGGCTAAGCAGGATGGCATTACAAAATTCACATATATGATGCTGGCTAAACAAGGTGGCGTTGCATAATTCACATAAATGATGAATAAACTAAGCAGATGGCATTTGCACAAAGGATGTCTAAACTAAGCGGATGACATATTTGATGTATAAAGTAAGCAATGCAAGACACCATATGCATGATATAACCAACATCAGCATGCCAAGTTAGAGCGAAGACCTCAGGGGGTAAATAGGAGTTATCTTCTCCTTCTGAATCCCCCTCAGAACAGATATCTTCCTCTCGATTACAATCCGAAATGCGTGGAGGGGGGCTGCCTTTGCGCCTACCATGGAGCGACGTCTGCATGAAATTATATTGCCACGCAAGGCTTGTCTCTTTTGCTCTACATGTTCAGTTCCATTGTTTACAATAACTGTCATGCATAGGAATAAAACATAGTGAGATTATGTAAGGAGTGCATGCAGAAATCCAGAGTGATGGTAGCAACCTGTGGATAGACCCAAAACCAATAATAGCAGGCAGATAATGGCTTCAGTTAATAAATACAGATAATGGCTTCTTTACTATTTGTTTCCCACCCAACATGAAAATCATAGTAGACACCGCAGATTAACCAGATAGTAGATATATACTATTGATAGCGGCCCCGATATGTACCCCACAACCATTTAAAAACTCAAGTTTGACCATTAGTTTGGAGTGACTCGAGTCTAATCGGTGAACAGGACGATAAAGCAGCATGTAATATTAAGCGATGCATAACGTGGCGGAACCACGAAAGAGTGCGACCTCTCTTGCGGACCCGTGTAGTCCTCGAGGTCATCTGCTTTCGGTTGATGATGGTAATGCAGTTTTCATGGCTGCGGTAATGGGGAAGAAAGATCCGAGGCGGTGAAAGGCGATCTGGAGGCGGATCCTGCTCTGCTGGACCCTTACATCGTTGGAGCAAATGAGCTGGGGTGGACGACGTGAAGAGACCGGGACAAACCACACAAGGTTTTCTTTGACAACTATCTGTAAGAGAAGTAATTACGTAAGGGCTCGTTTGAATTGGAGGATTCCAACAATGCAGGGATAGGAAATAGACAGGAATAGGATAGGAATGCACGTGCAAAATAGAGAATTTAAAAACACAGATTTCTGCCAATCTGGGTGTTTGATTCACAACAATTGGAAGATTACAGGATGCAAAGAAGCATGGTGAGATTAAGTCAAACCACAAGAAAATGTACGGTTATAATGCTATTATGCTACTATCTCTTAGTCTTGTGCTTCATGAATAGGAATTTGAAAAGGAGGACAAGTGAAAATTAAAATTCCCTCGTTTTTATTTCAAGGAGACACTAAAAGGAACAAATCCGTGTGCTCGATTGGACAATATATATAACATGTAGAGTAAAAAGAGATGCAACAAGTGTACAACCTCTTTGGCGAAGCCATGTCGATCTCGGCGTGATTGGGTTGGCGGTGAGGATGCTCCGGTGACTTCTTTGTCGAGAGGAGGGAAGAAGATCTTAGGCGCCACGGAGATGGAGCCCGAGGTCTTGCTTTCTGGCTGTGATGGAGGGTTTAAATCGTTGGAGCAGCTCCGGTGAGTTGTACTACGTCGAGGCTGAAGCAGGACAAGAGAGACAACGAACAACGTTAACCTGAGTGGAATTCTAATAGCATCTCCAATACATGACTTAAAATACATAACCACAAAGTGCTAGATGTAAAATACATCAGCCGCTCATCTCTGAACTTAACTGTCGGCCCGAACTTAGCTGTCAGCTGGACCTAATCGCCGAAACTGAATTTTCTGAACCTAAGCTGTCCAAACTGAATTTTCTTTGTCGAAACTAACGCACTAGCAAGGTGAGGCTACGTCGGTCGACTGACTTTTTCATCTCTGGTCAGTCGATTTTGTAGCCGTTGGATACGAAATCAAGGGCCTGCGGTTCATCTTCAACCTCCACCCCCCTGAGCCGCCACCACCACCGGCCAAACAGCAGCCCCCCGCCGCCCGCGGCCGGCGGTGTGCCGCCCCGCCCGCCCCGAAAACACTCCCCACCGCCGGTCCGCCGCCACCCCGGCCATCCCTCTAGGCCCCCCCGTGCCGAGCTTTTTCTCCGGCGATCCCCACGCCTTGCCCTAACGCCCGCCACCGCCGGTGACCACCACCCCATCACGAACCCTAAGATAGATAGTGGGGTACCTCTCCGTGAGCCCCGTCCCTTCTGGCTGGTTCTTCCTTCACCCAGCGAGCCCACCCCTTGAAATCGACTCACCCAAAAGTCGATTCAATCGATGAAGTGTAGCCAAATCGGAGCAGCATCGCAAGCAAGAGCAAGAGCGAGAGCAGCAGCGAGCAAGAGCAATAGCAAGAGCAGACCAGGCAGGGGACCGAGAGCAAGAGCAGAGCAGCAGCGCGAGCGAGAGCTAAAGCAGCAGCAGCTCCTACTGATGTGGACGTCGACGCCGAGGGAGCGACGCCGTGAGGAAGTGGCCGGCGACGCCACCGTGGATGGAGCCGCGCCGTGTCGGCTCGGGACCGAGCGCCGGCAGCACTGTGAGATCGAATCAAGAAGAAAATGCGGCGATTAGTGTACAACCTCTTTGGTGGCGCCGATTAGGCCGCAGCTTCATCCGAGGAAACGGTGATGATGATGCTCTTCCGGTGGTGCAGGTGAAGACGGCGGTGTGGGACTGGAGGTGGCCTTGAAGACGAGGGGAACATCGGGGCAGCTCCTTGGAGGTGGAGGACGGGGTGGCTGAACCGGCGGGGACGATGAGATCGACAGCGAATCCTCATCGATGCGGTGGATGAGGGACGTCGAGTGTTGCTATGGACGGCGTCGTCGGGGAAGAAGCTCCGGTGGGTGGCGGACGGAGCGGGGTGTGGGGAGTTTAAATCCGCGGGTTTCGCGGCCTCGGTGTCGAATGGGTGGGCGGATGGGATGGCGGTGGGGAACCATGGCTTAGAGATGCGCTTGTCCGAAATGTGTGGTTAGTTATGAAAGTACCCCCCACCGATTTGAGGCGGTTCTTTGGTTCAGGGTACCACGGGCATTTCGCGTGTCGGGATTTCACGGGAGGTGGGAGTTTTCGCGTTGTAATTTCAGAATAGCAAGGCGTGGGTTGAGATGGAGGGAGTTGTCGGAGCACAACGAGACAAAGATATATCTTAAATATTTCGGGCTAACAAGGCGTGGGTTGAAATTTCCGGACAAGCCTAACGTGTATTGTACCAAATCAATGCGCACTACAAATGTCATTCAAAACTTTGAATTCATGTTATGTTCAATTAAAATATTTCGCTATGTGTATAATGCATGCAACCTACTACTCAAATGAATGTTCTAGTGCATTCCAAACGTATATACTACCGCTTCAATATGAACTAAATTTGAATAAGATCTACAGTAATGATTGTTGTGAAGTCAAAGCATTTGAATACGTTTCTCTGTTTTAATAAGATCTACAATCATCATTATTGTCAAGTTAAACCATCGTTTGTGTATTATCTTCACAAAGACACCACATGATCGATGTCGAGTTACATATGAACTATGTGTACTATATGAACTCGAACTAGATTTTGAATCCACTTTATTTTGATTTCAAATCACATTACATTTCTAGCTCTAGCTAGATCTTCATAATCTAAACCATGTCTCATATGTATAATGTGTTTATCACATTATGTATGGTGCCCCACCCCCTACGCCTACAAGTATTTAGATGTGAGTTGCAAACACCACACATTACCACAAATTCAAATAAAATGTGAGAATGTTCGACATATATATTGTTTAGATTGCTCGATATTTAGTTGTAAGCTGCAAACGCCGCACATTATCTCAAATTCAAATAAAATGTGAGATTGTTTGATGTATAGTATGGTTTAGATTTTTTGGCATTTAGCTGTGAGCTGCAAACGCCATGCATTATCACATTATGGTATAACATGTGCACAAAGACGTGTATCACCGCTATATTCATGCATGCAATGTTTAAAACACTATGATGTCCTATTCAAATATATGAATCCACTTTCATATCAAATTATGATCTTTGTTAGTCTCTTACACCCACACAGTCCTCTAACCTTTGTAGCTACCACTAACTTGCTCTCGTGCATGCACACGCCCTCCTCGCCCTCCCCCTCCCTCGGCATTCTATCCACCAGGCACATTCATTTTTTTCCTTTAGGTCGTTCTCCCAGAGTCTCCACAATTCCTTTCTGACACACACCAATCGATAAACCTCTCTAGCGATGCCTGCCTACAGCATACACACACAGCTTCAATCTCCTCCGTTATGTGTCCTTGCCTCGTGTCTCTCATATGGTCAGACACACGTGTAAACTCTCACCCCTCTTTTAATCAATCTCACAACCACACACCCCTACCCCTATCCAGCTAGTAGTTGTGCCTCTCGCACCACCTCCAAGCTCCATTCTCTCTGACTATCCATCTCGCTGGGCCTTATTTGCCTCTAACAAATGGACGTACACAGACCGATCTCTCTCTATACATATAGCCAGCTAGGTCCTTATAACTCCTTTTTACCCACACATCGATCGATCTACCTCATTAGTTGTGTCTCTCCCTTCCTCCGACAAACAACAATTGATCTCTCGATCTAGTTAGGTTGGCTTACCAAACACATGGTTCCCCTTCATCATCCATGGATGCGTCAAGCAGATCTATCACGCACAGGCACACACAGAAACACATCCCCACTCTTATTGATAACATTGCGGTTCCACCCACAGTTTGTCTAGTAGGCCTCTCCCAACATCTCCGAGAAGCAACTCCATCACCCATCCAGCACTCTACCCCTCTCCCTCCCTCTCCCTCCCTCTCCCTCCCTCTCTCTCCTCTCTCTCTCTCTGTCCCATCATATTTCCCATCCTTCAGTTATGTATGGATGTCGACCGATCTCCCTCATAACATAGCTGGGTCTCTCCTTCTCAACACATATACAAGTCGTTCTACCTCTATAGTTAGGCCTCTGCCTACCCCTCCCCGACCCCCGCCCCCCCCCCACACCCATACAACAAGCGCGCAAGTCATGTCTCCCCCACACACAAACTTGACATGTGCCCTCTAACGTTCGGTAGGCAGTCGCCCTATATCTTTGACTTGCACACACACACACACACACACACACACACACACACACACACACACACACACACACACATAATTTCGATGGCTCTCTTCATCGATCTCGCACCCACCGTACTTGATCCTCTTTGACTCTATCGATAGCTATGACCCCTCCCTCTCTTCTCGTGGATTGCCTGACCCTCTATGTATGATATGGATAGGCCTCCATTTCACACACATTGCATGCAAAATTTTGTTTGAGATGTCATCGACACATATTCCCACAAATAATTCATGAAATCAACCCCACACCCCACCCCCACCCCCACTACAAAACAAAAAACACTCACGAATGCGGTTTGTATCTCTCACACACACCCACATAGGTGGGGGACGTGCACGAAGAGAAGAGGTGCATGCACGGCGCACGTACTCCCGTCTCTTTCCCAACCACACCCGCGCGGGTACACGGTGGAGCTTCGTTTACATGCGAAAAAGGCAGCCCACGTGGTAATTTGGCACGATGTACTGGTTGTCCACTTGGTGGAGGGAGGATCGTCTACCACGGGTGAACAAACAAATTGCGACTTGACGTTATGTTAAATTAAAAAAGAGGCAAACCATGTGGGGCCTACCTTAGAGGCAAGGCTCTATACATTGGAGTACTTTTGATGTGTCCCGTCAACTCATGAGCGAGGAGAAGGTTGCCTAGTACGCCGTCTCCCCCGCCCACGGGCGCGGTGGCTCGCAGGATGAGGTGAAGCTTGCTCCTCCCTCGCCCATGCGCGTGGTGGCTCGCAGGACGAGGAGAAAAATTTACTACCCGTTTAGTCCTCGTCCCTACTACCTTGGTTATAGAGATTATATCATATTGTTTGGAATATATATGTCCTTACTAGATTTCAATATGAACTACTAGTACATACTCCAAACACTGATGTATATAGACGTATTTTAGAGTGTACGTTCACTCATTTTGTTCCGTATGTAGTAGCACTCTCCCTCGCCCCTCGACCCTCGCCCACGTGGTGGACGTGCAGCAATTCATTCGGTCTCATATAGCCGAGCGATATATCTTGCACTACCATTATTGCTCGACTTCCCGAAGAGGCGAAGAGCCAATCACAAGGTTAATATTTTGGAGATGCCAAAGCGCAAGGTTACGGGAGAACGAGTAGTAGGTGCCGCGTCATTTATAAATAAATTTTTTTTTCTTGATGCACGTACGCAATATGATAGGTTCATATGGAGAGAAAAGGAAACCGCTCCACTATATACATAGTCAGGACGGGCCAGCCTACATGGTTGCTTGCTGGGGTTGCTCTCTTCAAACTCTCTCGCACAAAACGACTGTGGCCACATCTCTAACATCGTGGCGGATCACGTCCGCTTAGGGAAGGGGTGGATGCTTAGTGTAATGCGGTGTCCGTCACCGACGGCGAAAACCCACTGTCGGCACGTCCCGATCAGGGGTCCCCGCCGTTCTCTCTCACAAAGCCGGTGAGGTTGCCTTCGTTCCTTGCTCACTGCCGCGACGTGGGCAGTTGCCGCCTCCCGCCACCATCCTCAAGGTCGAGCTACGTCCCTCAGGTAAACTCCCTTTATAGCCGGCTTGCACCACTGCTCCAGCTGCCCACATCACTCCCTGTGGATATTTCTCTACTTCTTTGCCCCGCACATACCTGATACCTCTACCGGCTTCTACGTACTGTATTTGTGATGAGTTTATGTCTCATCAAATAGTCCTAGTAATCTTATTCTAATCACGCTTCTTCAATTTCTTTGCCACAGGGATGCTCATCTCGATTTTGGTGAAACTGCACAAAATGATCCGATGGTCAAAAGGTTGCAAACTTCATTTATTAGGAAGCTCGAACGTTGCCCGCAAATTGAAGCCTGGTCGGGGTTCACGGTTCAAGGGCTAGGGACTTGCATGGATCGTTTTTTCTTTAGCTGCCTCTGTTCCAAAATAAGTGTCAACTTTAGTAGTAGTACAACTTTGTACTAAAGTTTGCACAAAGTTGAGACACTTATTTTGGAGCGGAGGGAGTACATATTTTCTATGATCATCAATCATTGAGATGCAATAGCATGCATGTTAGTCTCCTTTGTATTTGATGAAATGTTGCAACGGGCAACCTTGGACGCATAAGATACATGTAACAGGAGCTGGAAGCTTCATAGCATTGTACAAATTTATCTCATTGATAAATTACGATGCGATACTAGTACTATACTAGTACTTCCTCCGTTCCTAAATATAAGTCTTTGTAGAGATTTCACCATTAACCACATGCGGATGTATATAGATGCATTTTAAGTGTAGATTCATTCATTTTGTTCCGTATGTAGTTCACCTAGTGGAATCTCTACAAAGACTTATCTACTAGTACTAGCCCCCACTACTAGGAATTCTCTATCCTCTCCTTGAGCCACATCATCAAAATTGACGTAGCCGTTAGATGAAGTAAATCAGTCATAATAGCCGTCGATCTAGGCGTTGAGAGGCTCGACACTAAGCCACATGCAAGCATGCAGAAATACCGTGGCACATGCATGGTAGTGGGTTTTAAATCACATCAACATGTTCGCATGCAAGCATGCACCGGTAGCATGCATGTAAGTGAGCTTTTAAGTCCCATTAACATGTCAAAGAGAAAAATATAATCCCATTGTGCAGTAGGAGTTGGCTGATCTTTTTTCCTTATGTGGGATGATCTAAATGATGATGGGAGTTTATTTAGTTTGGCTACCACATTTTTCATGCGGTTATAGATATTTTTTAGTTCTATGAAATCGATAATTTTATTGAGAGATATACCGCTGTTCATGACAACGGCGAGGACTCATCTAGTAATATTTAGGAACGGAGGGAGTACTATGTAAAGAGTTAGGTGTTGCACGGTGATAGTGTGAGGTGGGCCATGTAATCACTGAGCCTGCGTGTTTTCACTGCTCTTGCACTCCTGCGCTGTAAGAATGGAGAAAATTGTAATCTACTACCTCCTTTCGCTGAAAGCGTGGGACATCCAGCAGTCCTACTACCTCAGTAATAAAGACCAATGAGCCGTCAAATCACATATACCCAGCGATAAGTTGGGCCAGACGAAGCAACCATCACTCTTGCGCCCGGTGAGAGGTCGCGTCCGCTCTGCCGAGGCATGAATGCGGCACCGATTCTTTGAGCGGTCTTGACCGTTCAGGCGGGAAGCCTTGGCGGTGGAGGGGCTTTGGGTGGGCCAGGCTGGTCGAGGCGGGCGTGGCAGGTATGACGCATGTCCCTACGGACACGCCGAAAAACGAGAGGATGCACCGACTCGCAGCTAAAATCGTACACTACACACCATATCTCGGTAGGAGTACGTCGATCTGTCGCACTCTCTAACACACACATCTTTATTAAACACACACACGCTGCATACGCACCTTGGTCCCGTTGCACCTTCTAACGTGACTTATTACACCTTTTAACGGAGGGTGTAGTAAGTATACGAGATACGGTGGCACACTGACTTAAGTCGAATAAAAGTGCCCAAAATTTGTGTGCATGTTATAATAAGGATTCACTTAAAATAGTACGTGAGCGAACAGAGGGATCAATTGGACCGGTGTTCCCGAGCGATGGCGAGATGTGTGAGGTAGTAAGATACATTGGCGCTTTTAATTTTTCTTATTAATTTGTTTGTTTGATCCTCCGACTGGTGGGACCCAGCATTACTACGTGGAGAGAGGTAAGGTGGCTAAGGCTGCATTATTTCTGCACCACTGTGGATAGTCTTACCACCAAAGCCACATGACATGATTATGATTGAAATCCTAATGACTCCCACACACACACACACACACAAAACATGGCATGCCTGTTACACGAATGCAGGAATGTATAAAAGGTTATTTTCCTCTCGTTGAACATAACGGGAGGGTTGTGTAGCTGGTTAGCCTGTTCGCTCATCAAACTTGAGGTCTCGGGCTCGATAACTACACTTGAGCATAATTTTTGCGGGAGGATTCTTTGACTGGTCAAAATGTTTTCTAGGGTTTGCACGCTTCACACTCTCTCTCCAGTATATATATACACGCTGGAGCCTCAACGCTTGTAGTTGCTCTCTTCACACTCTCTCGCCCTCTCCCGCTGGAGCTGGATCCTCAGCGCTTGTAGTTGCTCTCTTCACACACTCTCGCCCTCTCCAGATCTAAACAAGACTTCTTTGGCCTCTCTCTCCCATCACTTTGCTGCTCAAAGAGCGGCAGGATCCGTCCTTGGGAAGGGAAGGAGGCTTAACTTGTCGCCGTCGGCAAGGGAGGAATCCACTACCGGCGCTGCTGTTCACTTTCCACCCAGTGGGCGGCGGGAGGGCCTCCGACCCTTCTTCTTCGCCGTCCGTCGCCCACCGAACCACGCCCCAAGAACCTTAAGGTATATTTTACTTACTCCACATGCATTGCTCTAGCTGCATGTATACCATGAATCTAGGGTGTGGTTCAAAGAGGAAAGAAGTGGGGGAAAGTAGTGGGAAAAGTTGTGTATAGCATGAATCTAGGACGTGGTTTAAAGAGGAAATGAAGGGGAAAAGTTGTATAGCATGAATCTAGGACGTGGTTCAAAGAGGAAAGGAATGGGGGAAAGTAGTGGGGAAAGTTGTATCGCATAAATCTCGAACGTGGTTCAAAGAGGAAAGGAAGGGCGAAAGTACTAGTTCAAAAGGAAAAGGAAGGGACAAGTTTGTAGAGTTTGAGCAGGACTAGATTTGCTGCGCTCACATAGGGAAAGGTGTCTAAAGATAACAAAGCTGGGACCAACACAAATATGCTCCTTGGTTGTTTGTTCTTTGTTGCAACTGACTGTGCATGACCACAGTACATCGGTAGATGCACATGGTGCTGGTGCGTCCACTGTCCCGTGCAACTCATTAGCTGCTGTTAATCTATGGCCGTGTTTGGTTAAAAACTCCCTAGTCCCTACCTGCTTGGTTCCAGGTACTAAACATGGACTAGAGGTTATTAAATGACATGATAAAAGACCATGTTACCCCTAGTAATGAACTAATAGAAACAAGGTGCGATGCGTGGCAGGGCCAACTATTGGAAAAAGTCCCAAAAAGACTCCCTCGGGGTCTTCTTTCTTTAGTCCTAAATGCCCACTTTTAGTCCCGAAAAGTCCCTCCTGTTTGGTTTAGATGTGACTGACACGGAGTTTTTTTAGTCCCTACACCAAAATGTCCCTGTAAACAAACACCCTCTAATAATGCCGCTAGAAAATTGATGCAATGCCCTGTTAAAAAGCAAATTACATGTTTAACGAATTGTATTGTTAATATAATCTCTATGTTAATATTAATCAATGCCACCGTTTGAGAAATGCTACTGTCTTGCTTTCTTTCCCATTTAGATAAGGTAGATGCTTCTTTTTGTTAGCTTCTCTGTCATCCACCGTTATTGACCACTAATTGTTTCCTTTGCACCTCTGTGTAAACAGGGTTATCTACTTCACCTCGTTGCCTTTGTGACCTTTTGTTGTACTGCACAAAACACTTTTGTTTTAAGAGTGTTTTGTGCAGTTCAACTAAAATGTCCTGTGACAACGTTAGCTTGATTGCTTGATCTTAGTGGAACTGCACAAGAGGAGATCTTACTTCCCTATCCGTTAAGGCGAATTTGGTTCAGATCTTCTTCTTGTGAGTTGTTTGAATTCCGCATCATGAGAGGTCAAGATTACTAGCCTTCTTTCACATGATTCTGCAGTGTGCTTTCATATGTTGTGCTACTTGTACGATAATGTTGCTTGATTTTTGTGAACTGCACAAATGGAGACAAGACTTCCAATCTGTATGTGCATCGTAATATCCCATTGAGGTAAGATAAGGATATTTCACAACTGCTGGCCTGTATTTTGCCACTTTCATCAGAAAATTAAGTTTAGTACTATACTGGTGCTCCCTAATTGACATGCCAAATCTTAAATTGAAGGCGAAGCTTATGCATTATTGAACCAAGTGATGAAGGGGAAGAACAAGCGGAAGAAAACAAAAATCAACTCCGGTGCTGTAATGAAACCTTTGGAACTACGATGACACAAGTAATGATATAGTTTTGCATCTTAATTTATTGCTATGGCTGGAACGAGCAATTGTTTTGCCACTGATTTGATGCCATACGTAATTATCTCTACTTGTGCAAACATGTATCTTCTTTGAAGATACCATATATTTTAGTGGAACTGCACAAGAAAATGTTCAAAACATTAAACTAATTGAGGAGTATATAGTAAGCATGGCCACCCCCGTAGATAGCAACAGATGGTTCCCGAGAAGTGCTTCAACTGTATGCTCTACACAATCAGCCTCCTGAAAAAGATTGGTACTCGCCCGCTGATTTCATCCATATGATTGAGCTTTGTCATCTCTATTGGTGTTGTGCTCTTGGTTAGATCTTGTCATGAAAAAGTGGTATTGTCCTTGGGAAGTGCTTCATCCGTCTTTGTTTTAAATATTTCCTTTCCTTTTTTCGAGCAAACATGGATGCTAGCATTTAGTAGTCCTCTTGTCTTTGCACAACAGGATCATCTTCCTATGAAGAAGAATATGGATGCGTGAAGTGACTAGTTCCGATTATGCCGGGATGAAGAAGCACTGTCTATCTTCTCATCGAAGGAGCGAGTTGAAGGATGGTTACATTACCCCCACAAGACCAAACTAACTTCAGCTCGGAAGGGTGACAAATCTCCATTTTTTTCTTTGTGATCTTGTGAGTACAATGTTGTTCTTGGATTCTTTTGGTGAGTTCCATTTTTACGAAAGTGTGCTCTACATGGACCATGTATGTGCCTGTTGAAGCTTGTCAATTCATAGTACAGTTTGCTTTATACTAATCACTTTTTGTATTTGTGCAAACAGGGTGCTCGACTTGATTTCAACGGGGCTGGACAAAATGTTCATGAATACATCGAATCATTCATTTCCACCACAAGAAAGGAGGTGCCCATAAGTTCAAGGCGTTGCAACATATAAGGGAGAAATCATACAAGATATGCGCGAATTTGGTTGATTTTGGTGGAACTGCACAAAAAGAACAACTGTTTTGTTTAGCACGAGTTGCCATGTCAATGTCCGAACTGATGGCAAACCCTGCGGATTCCACAATCGTAGGCAATTGATATTTTGGAATGGGACAACCTTGTCAAATTTTGCTCATTGATTTTAGCAAGATATGCGTTTGATATTTTCGAATGGGACGCCCTTTCTTTGTCGTTGGCGATCAATTTTTTTATTTATTCTTTAGTTGTGTAGTAAATATTGCCTCGACATGTGAGTCATTGAGATGCATAATCATCGATTGTTTTGAATGTTCTCTATGAATTGCCGATCTGTGTGTTTGATTGCAATGTCTGAAACGCTAAAAAGCTGCTCAAACTCTTTGTACTCATACATTTCCTTTTTACTTCGCACATTGTGAAAGTGCATACTTTTTCTATAAGATTGGTAAAAGTAGAGATACTTTGACCGCAGACAAAACTTGTATGCAGACTAGAAAGGACGGAGGAGTACATGTGGCCCGATGCAAGCGTGGTGATCACCACAGGAATAATGGAAATGCGTATTGTTTTGCATGTTCATCCAATGCCAGTGATACAGGAATTCGAACTAATCGAAATAAATTCATTCATACATGGTCGGATTTCATATAAACATGCCGGATTTCATTACATTTCATACATTCTTCAACTAAAAAGGGGTGTTTGTGGCTGCATGCATCTCCCAGATGTAGAGGCCGGGGGTCATCCTCCTTTTCGAAAAAAACTAAAAAGGGGTGCGCTGGAGGTATAATTAATTAACCGAAGCTACCCACTGTGTCCCGGCCGAGCAGAAAGCTTGGTGACTTAACTACTGTGTGCAGTATGCGTAATCGACATATGGCCTATTGGGCCCACGTGTCGATCGACCAAGCTACACCAGCGGTCAAAAGTAGAAGCGGCGTTCTTCTCGGCGCAGCTCTCCGACTCACGTTGCCGCCAAGAAGCTAACCGGCCGTCAATGGTCAACCCGCCTAGCTTGGCTTCAACCGGAGGGTAGCAGCGGTGGCCTTACTTGGACCCGAGCGGCGGCGACCTACCGTGTTCTACTCTTCCTTGTTTTCTTTGTGGCGCGGCCTGGTTGGCTGCGGGGCGGGGCCTCGGCGGAGACGGCGATGCCTCTGTCTCGTTGCCGGCGGGCGGCGCCTCAGCGGAGCGGTGGAAATCCTCCCCCATGTTGCCGGCACGGTGGGGCCTCGGTTAAGCCGGCGATGTCCTCTGCCTCGTTGTTGGTGGGGCGGGGCCTCGGCGGAGCCGGCGGTGTCCTCTTCCTCGTTGTTGGTGCCGTGGGGCCTCGGCGGAGCCGGCGGTGTCCTATGCCTCGTTGTTGGCACCACGGGGCATCGGCGGAGCAGGGCGTCATCGACGCCGGCGGAGCGGGGACTCGTCGGAGCCGGCATTGTCCTCTGCCTCGTCCTCGGTCTCGCCAAACAGCGCCTCGCCCGCTTCATCGCCCTCTTTGCTAGCCTCTTTGTAGGCGGCCGCAGCCTCCGCCACCCGCATGCGGTACCGCCCGGCCTTTCGGCGGCCCCTGCGGGCGGAGCGGTACGAGTCGAGCAGCGCCTCCTGCTCCGCCCGCTCCGCGGCGATCTGCTCCTCCGCCTGCAGGTGCTCCTGGAGGAGATGGTGGTTGTAGGCGGCGTCGGCCTGCGCCTCCCGAAACTGCTCCTCACGCATCTGCCTCACCTTGTCCATAATTGGGCACGAGCCTCGCCGATGGTCATGGTGCAATGCACCGGCGAGGATGGCGCGTAGGAGGGGGTTGGCGCCGGATCGTCGACTACCATGTTCTCCATTGGGACGTCGTCGTCCTCCGGCTGCCTGCCGGCCAGCCGGTCGGCAGCAATGGCTTCTATCTCCTTGTGGTCCGTCGTCCGCCCGTCCCGAAGAGCGCTGGAGCGCGAGGAAGCCATGGTAGGCAGTAGTGGTGTGGACAGGAGAAAGGCAACGGATGCGGATGACTGCGGCTATGGCGTAGCGATTTATATAGCAATGGTGAGCAGGCGGAGGGACGGACGTGTGACGCCGGAGTAGCCGCCTCGGCAACCGTGTAACATTAATGTGTGCGGCAGATGGACGGATGGACGGCACTTGTGTCATTTGAAGGCGGATCAATCGCTGAGCAAGGAAGCGGGCGGCCGTATTGGCTTGAGGCGGAAAGCAGCAGGCGAGGAGATCACTTTACTTCGATAGGATGACAATGGGGACCCACCAGGTCCATAGCCTCACGTACGCAAGTGCCTCCTTATTATATATATATATATATATATATATATATATAACTATAATTTATTTTGCGTCCTCTTGGTTTCCTGACATCACGGTCCCACACCATTGTCTACCTATGTACTCCCTCCTTTCCGGTTTATAGGGCTTATCTCAAAAATTTAGTTTTTCCATTTTATAATGCTCAATTTGGTTGTTTTCCATCACATGTTCAGATTCCAAGGTGCATTAAATCATTGCATGCAAGTATTAAGAGAAAATTGACCAATGCATGTACTTTATGCATGCATGCATTGCAATTAATGCATTGATAAACATAATTTTTGAGGATAACAAGAGCATTAATTAGGTGCTTTTGCAAAACTAGAAAAAGTATTCCACCACTCGCCATCTACCTTGATTGGTGAGATTTTTGAATTGAGCATTATAAAACCGGAAAGGAGGGAGTAGTCAATAAGCGAGAGAATTGCACAAGAAGCGGCCGACACCGGGACCAAGCAGCTCGAAAGCAAGATTTGTGTTTTTGAGGTGTGAGCACTGCAGAGCTTTTCGATGTTTACCCCAGATATTAATTTTTCTCCTCTGAACAACAACGAAAACATTGCTGCAGGTATTAACTGGGCGGGTTGTGGCCCGTCTAGCCCAGGCCAGATATCCAGCCCAGATATTAATTTTTTTCAAGCTGAAAATGGCTAGCCCAGCTATACTTTTTTTAGGAATACCCAGGCAAGGTCAAGTTGTTATTCTCCGCCCCGCTGGGCTGCAAATCTTTCCTAGGAGGGATGCATTAGGCTTAACAAGAAAATGGGCTTTAAGAAATAATAAATGGGATGTAATTATAAAAACTGGGCAGTAACTATAAAAAATGCACCAAACAGTGATTACTTTATAAAATATTATTTTTGGAATATTGAAAATTTTAATTTCATTAATTGTTGCGAGCAGAATGTTCCGTTGGATTTTACGCAATATAAATTTATATTGAAATTGTATTTAATCTGACTAAAATTTCGGGATAAAAATATTCGGATCCCATCAAAATGTGGGAAATTTTATTGAATTCTGTTTTGAACGATTGGTTGAAATGGGCTGTACTTTTAACAAACTGTAAATGGGCTGATCCATTAGAATTCAAAAATGGGCTACACATTCTTACAAATCTCAAATGGGCTATAAGTTCTACGCCACACACTTACGGCCTTACTAAGTTGTGCGTCCCCTAAAGAAACAGAGTTGGCGGGTATGCAAGGCTTTGTCAACTTATAGTCAACACACGGTTCTAGCGGCGGTGGCCGTTGGATGTCCATCCAATGGATGCCGTGCTTCTTCTTCAATCTCGGATATTCTAGCTTCACCCGCCCAAAAATGATTCATCCCCACGACATGCAGGGGTGCAGTTTGGAAGCTGACACTGTGGGCCTACTAAGTTGACGTACCAAGGGCTTTGTCAACTTAGTCAATATAAACGATTCTAGCTGCGGTGGTATGACGATGTCCATCCAACGGCCGTCGTGCTTCTTCAACCTCTGGTCTTCTTGCTCCGGCCGCCCAAAGCAGCGTCGGTCGTGCCGCTGCTGCTCCTGCCTCTGTGGCGGCTGTCTTGCCAGCGGAGGCCTCACCGCCCCCTACTACTCCCACTGGCGGGCCATCCCTCCACTCACCCACTGACCCACACCCCCTGTTATTCTGCGGCGACGACAGCGTAGCCGAACCAGTGAACCCTCGTACTCCTCTCCGCGTGTGCATCCACTGCCGCGTCTTCCTCGGCTCCGCATAGTCCCCTTCCTAGGCCTCGCCGTCGTCCACCGCCATGGTGCTCTTGGCGTGGCGTGGTCAACGTGGTCAAGGAACGACTTCCATCGAACGTGGACTGTACGTGGAGAGGCTGACAGCTGGGTCCACGGCAGCCGCAAGGAAGTGCCTCCTTATTACGCGTAAAATAATTATTCCTCCACCTGACAGCAGGGACCCACCGGACGGGCCACCGTATTTCGCGAAAAAATGATTCACCCCCTGACTGCTGGGACCCACGAGCTACATCTTCGCACGCAAGGAAGTGCGTCCGGGCAATAAAAAACGATTCGCCCCCCTGACTGCTGGGACCCAGCAGCTACACCTTCGCCCGCAAGGAAGTGCGTCCGAGCAAAAAAACAATTCACCCCCCTCACTGCTGGGACCCAGCAGCTACACCTTCGCATGCAAGGAAGTGCGTCCGGGCAAAAAAAAAACCGGCGGATCTCGGGTAGGGGGTCCCGAACTGTGCGTCTAGGAGGATGGTAACAAGAGACAAGGGACACGATGTTTTACCCAGGTTCGGGCCCTCTCGATGGATGTAAAACCCTACGTCCTTCTTGATTAATATTGATGATGTGTGTTACAAGAGTGGATCTACCATGAGATCAAAGAGGCTAAACCCTAGAAGCTAGCCTATGGTATGATTGTCGTTCGTCCTATGGACTAAAGCCATCCGGTTTATATAGACACCGGAGAGGGCTAGGGTTACGCAGAGTCGGTTACAATGGTAGGAGATCTACATATCCGTATCGCCAAGCTTGCCTTCCACGCCAAGGAAAGTCCCATCCGGACACGGGACGAAGTCTTCAATCTTCTATCTTCATTGTCTTGGAGTCCAGCCGATGATGATTGTTCGGCTATCCGGACACCCCCTAGTCCGGAACTCCCTCAGTAGCCCCTGAACCAGGCTTCAATGACGACGAGTCCGGCGCGTTGATTGTCTTTGGCATTGCGAGGCGGGTTCCTCCTCCGAATACTTCATAGAAGGTTTTGAACACAAGGATAGTGTCCGGCTCTGCAAAACAAGTTCCACATAACACCGTAGAGAGAATAATTTTTGCACAGATCTGCTAACGTATTCCGCGGCGTGACATCACACCACGGCCAGGCCTTTATACGAATCGTTTTTACTGTTCCACCTCAGTGCGTTTAGCGAGGCGGTTTCCTTGGCACGTCTTATCAAAGCGTAGATCGTGCCCCCTTATTCCGGGATTCTCATCAATACGGACGTGGGTAACCCAACCGTGCCCGTCGGTCTGCCTTCTCTATCAAAGGCGAGTCCTAATCGACCATGGGGTGGGCCCTTGGTATTCAACCTCTTTATAATGAGACCAAGGCCCTCTTCTTTTTGACACCCTCCATCGAGTTCGCCTCGTGCTTCGAGTTCCAACACCCAAAGCTTTAGACTTAGGCGCTTCAGACTTTCGACGATGTCCGGCTCCGATCAGCACGGCCAATGGATGTCTTCCTCCGTCACAGAAGAGGATGTGCTAAAGCTGCGAGATGCCAGGTATCTAACCGGCGAGATCTCGCATAGGGTGCCTGCTCCAGGGCAGGTCATTCCCACTCCTGAGCCCGGCGAGAACGTGGTATTCGTGTCCCACTTCCTTCGGGGTTTAGGGTTCCCGACGGATCCATTTGTGCGGGGGCTCATGTTTTATTATGGGCATGATTTCCATGACTTGAATCCGGAGTCCATCCTCCATATCTCGTCATTCATTGTCGTATGTGAGGCCTTCCTCCATATTACCCCCCACTTTGGATTGTGGCTCAAGACCTTGTGGAGCCAAAGATGACCGAGGGACAACAAGCAGAATGCGGAGGGGCAGTCATAAGAAAATGTGCTGATGCTCCGTGGCCCGAGGGCTCTTTTCAAGGGGAGCTTGGTTTGTGGCAACGGTAGTGGATTTATATCACCGCCCTGTGGGCACTAAATGGGCGGCGCTCCCGCCTTCCGCCAGAGTCCACCACGGTGGCTGGCATCATGGGTCAACAAGGGGCTCGGCGGGGGCCGTCCAGGGCGTTCCCCTGCTGCAGGGCCGCATTCGAGATCTCCGGAAAGAGGGATCAATCTGGTTGCGATGGCGCGAGTTATGGTGATCCGGCGCCTTCAGCCACCGCAAGCGTCGCCCCCCTCACTTTGTGGGAATTCAATCCGGAGGGACCACGAGCTCTCCAAAATTTTATGGGCACGACGCCCGTGGAGATGTATAAACTGTTCTTGGGATCACAAGAGAAGTGTCCGGACTTGACCGAGGAGCAGGACTAAGCTGCAATCGCCCAGATACTCAAGTAAGTAGTCCTGTAACCGGACAAGCTGTTCATTCATTTATTTCATATATATATGCCCTTCAAAGGAGCCGTTTCTTGAACAGGAGTAGATAGCCAAGGCAAAGTTAATAAGGTGTCCGGCTCCCCTCCGGAGACCACGCGGATCCCATGTTGACCAAGATGTTGAAGGTCGCGCCTTTTGAAGAAGGCGAAGGGGGAGCGGGAAACAACCGCCTCTGCGAAGGAGGATATCAAGGAAGGAGGGATTAAGAGTCCCACCTTCCGAGGAGAGAAGAGGACCGCTTGAGGAAGATCCAGAGGTCAAGGCCTCAAAGAGGGGAAGGAATCTTTGGCGAGAGAGTCCGTGGCTGGGAAGTAACCCAGCCGCATTATTTCCCCAAGGGGATCAGCCCTCCACCAGCCGTAAGTAAAAAGAAGGGGTCTTGTAAATAAGGAACATCCCTGTATTTATTCATGAGGATAACCGAAATTGTACCTTGTAGTTCGGACTTCAGCCCTTCTCAGCAGAGCTCGTCTTCGGGGGATCTTCTTCCAGAGATGATGGAGAGCGAAACGCCTCCACCTGTCGCACCCTCATGCGAGGCGGACGACCCGGAGGTGTCGTCGCGGAGAGTTCCCCCAAGTCCGGCGGGGCCGGAAGGTCCAGTGCCAAGTGGCGTGCGGTCGGAGGAGCTGAAGGATCTGCTCGGGCGAGTGGCTATTTCAGAGGATCACCATGCTCTAATGGGTACGGTGATTGAAAGAATTGCATCCGTGGAGAGCGGATTGCATGAAGCCGTCAGAAGCTTACTGACGGGGTTTGAGGTACGCAAAAATGATGTTGCTCTAATGGGTACGGTGATTGAAAGAATTGCATCCGTGGAGAGCGGATTGCATGAAGCCGTCAGAAGCTTACTGACGGGGTTTGAGGTACGCAAAAATGATGTACCTTCTGACAGTTATGCATATAAAATGCGCCCTGTATAGATAGTAGCCCCTGAGACTTGGTATGTTGTCAAAATTGACAATGTGCCGAGGATCAAATTCTCAGTTATAACATATCGCCGCTCCTGAACAGGTGGCGAGGCGTCCGGAGGCAGTAGGACTCTTGAATATGCCAAACTAAAGCAAAGAACTTGACGAGGCGGATGCGGACATCGCTACCGGGTCAATAAAGCGGTTTGACGAGTCACAAGGTATCACGACCTCTAGGCGGACACCTTGTAAGGGAGCTTGACGCCCATGTCTTACTGTTTGTATGCTTAATGCAGATGGTGCCGCTGCCGTGGAGGAGCTGCGGGCAGAAGTTGCCCGAGCGAAAGAGCAAGCCAGAATTAGTAATGTAAAGGCGGCCGAAGAGCTAGAAGCTGAACGGGCTGCTCACTGCCAAAGCAAGGAGGAGATGGCCGATATGGCCAAAAAGTTAAGGAATACTACCGATCGCTGTGCGGTTCTTGAAAAGGAACGTCAAGTGGAACAAGAGGGCCTAAAGAAGGCCGCCGCCGAATCCAAGAATGCCCAATCGGCTTTGAGAGCTGCCAAGGAGGAGCTGAGTCAGGCCGGGGCAATTGCGGCTGGAAAACCGTTTCTGCTGCGGAGGAAATATACTGATCCAAAGTATGCTCAGTTGGATAAATTGTGGAGTTCAGAGGATGCTTATTCGGACTTGGCGGCGAGCTATGGGCGTGGTTGAGCACTTCCGGGGCGGAAGGGGCACGAAGGAAAGAGCTATATTGGTCGCAATTCCATAGTCCGGGCGTCCTCCCGCTGACCGATCATTTGGCGAATGGGCCGAGCTGAATCGATTGTCCGGATTTGCCATGAAGCATGTCTTGACTCACTTGTGGCGGACGGACCCGGTAGAAGAGCTATTTTGGTTTAGTGCAGCGATTTCTTGGTGCGGTGCCGCGTGTCGGCGCTTAATGGCGTGTATTGAGGAGCACGGATGGCTCTTGCCCGTGTCAAGACATCTTTGGCAGAGATGAAGGCCATGACGTTGCATCCCGTGATTCAGACAGAGGCCGAGTACCTGCCGAGCACTACTTTGAAGAAGTCCTGCCGGGCGCTCGTTTAATAGAGACGCAGTGCTCGAAGGATATTATGTTTAAATGACATGTATGATTTGCGAAAACAATGTTTCAATGCAATATAAGTGCTTTTTATACTTGTCGGTTCAAGTAGTAAACTACTCCCAGTGCGGCCGTTTATGTATATGTGTATATAACCTGAAAGATGGCAGTCCTTGGCTTCAGCCCCCACACACATAGTGCGGGGGTGTTTGCAAAAAAAGCGCTTTTTCACACTTAATCCAACGTCTTGGTCCTGTTAAGGAGGTGATAGCGTAGAAAACCAGGCAACCGGACTATAATGCTTTATCACTTTCACTTAGCCATAGGAGTTCGAGGGTGGGGCTACTATATATAGCCCACAGAACCGCACTCTCCCGAATTAAAGTGCGTATGTGCCTGACCGAAAACCGGTCCTTCGTTAATGGGAGGAATTCTAAACATTCATGTGAGTCATCGAGTGGTTGACGGTCTCTCGCTATATCATGTGATCAGTTTTGGCTTTCTCTACTAAGGTGCTCGCCCGGCGAACCGGGCACAATCGCGATAATTCTCCTGGTGCCGCGTTAGCGATGAAAAGCGGGCGTAAGGCAGCAAAACACGAGAGCCGGGCAACCCAACATTTGACCAAAGACATGATTCGAGCTGATGCATATAAGGCCTAAGTCGAGACGCGAATACTCCCTAAGGTATTCGGTCTTTATGAAAATGGGCAGAATAATGCCCTAAGCCCCTGGTGTCTAGAAATGCAGCATAAAAATTATGGTGCGGCCAATGCCAAAGCACCAGCCTCCTCCTCGGTTATATTAAGGAACCGGGGATGTATATCAACAAGAGACAGTGAAAAAAAAGGTTTACGCAGGTCTTAATCTGAAAAGAATCCTTGCAACGGGTCCCTCTTGCGTCTGCGCCCGTGTCTCCATTGTGCCGTATCACGGGCGGGTGTATACGTTGTTCATCTGTAAAAGAGAGGAACTTAGTTTGAAAGAAAAAGGATCGTGCGAAAGATGTACTTAATATTAAATGAACAGTACGGTTCGAAGAATAAAATTGAGCTCTATTGTCTCTTGTTATACATGCATGTAGCCCCTCGTATGGGGGTATGCCGCTAGTAGGCGCCGGACTCGTCTAGCCGTGTCCGGGGTTTGAATGACCAATTTCAGGGTTTTTGCCTAGTGGAGCCGGATAGCTGTGGAGATGTCGATGCATTCTCCCCTTCTTCCATGCTCGAGTAACACTTAATAATTCCTTTTAACGAGATGATGCCGCGTGGACCGGGCATTTTAAATGTTAGAGATGCATAATGCGGTATTGCGTTAAAGTGGGCGAAAGCTTCGCGTCCCAATAGTGCTTGATGGCTACTTTTAAACGGGGCGACATGGAAGAGTAACCTTTCGCGAAGGAAGTTGTCGGATGAACCAAACACAACTTCTAGCGATATGGAGCCCGTCTTGAGGAGGCGTATGGGCGAAGCGATACTCCTTTAAAGGAGGTGTTGCTACTGGCGAATTTTGGTTGGGTTTATCCCCATCCTGCGGATTGTGTCCTCGATATATCAGGTTTATGTCCTTGCCGCCATCCATGAGGACATGTGTAAATTGGAATCCTCGATTATAGGATCCAATATCAAGGCAGTCCATCCTGCGTTCCGGATATTATCGGAATAGTCACGATGGTCGAAGGTGATTGGTTTTGACAACCCGGTGTGCGGCGCCTTTTAGGGGCGCCGCTTTGTTTTTCCTTTTGATCACGTGAAGTGAGTTTAATTTTTTGATCTCCCGTGGGAACGTTTTTTGTTTTCCGAGGCTCTGCTTGTGGTGCTTTTGGGTTTCGTCCCTTTCACTTGGTGTGTCGAGCCCCTTGTGTTCGGCGTTAAGTCGGCCGGACTGCTTGAAGACCCAACAATCTCTGTGGGTATGGTTTGCAGGCTTCCCGGAGGTACCATGTATTTGACACAGTCTATCCAGAATCTTGTTTAGGTTGGATAGCTCATCACTGTTATCCTTTAGGGGCAGTGTTTTGTTCTTCGCCGAGAGCTTTTGAATCCGGCATTGACCGCATTACTATTTGGGCCATTTTCCTTATTTCGGCGCTGATCTTTTCTGCGTCGTGATTTCCCATTTCCATCCCTGATTTCGGATGTACTCGGGTCGCTGGTGCTGCATCTAGCCAGCCAGCTGTCTTCTCCTGCGCAAAAGCGGGCTATGAGGCTTGTTAATGCGGCCATTGTTCTTGGCTTTTCTTGGCCGAGGTGTCTGGTGAGCCATTCGTCTCGGACGTTGTGTTTGAAAGCTGCTAAGGCTTCGGCGTCCGGACAGTCGACTATTTGGTTCTTTTTAGTAAGGAACCTGTTCTAGAATTTCCGGCTGACTCTGGGCTGTTGAGTTATGTGACTTAGATCGCTCGCATCCGGAGGGCGGACATAAGTCCCCGAAAATTTGCCCGAAATGCATCCTCGAGCTCTCCCCAGCTTCCAATGGTATTTTCGGGGAGGCTTTTAAGCCAATGCCGAGCTGGCCCTTTGAGTTTAAGGGGTAAGTATTTTATGGCGTGGAGATTGTCTCCTCTAGCCATGTGTATGTGGAGGATGTAATCCTCGATCCAGACTCCAGGGTCTGTTGTTCCGTCGTATGCCTCTATGTTTACGGGTTTGAATCGGCTGGAAATTCATGATCCAGCACCTCATCGGTGAAACATAGGGGGTGTGCGGCGCCCCTATATTTGGGTGTGCCGTGATCTTCGGAATTTTGGCGTATTGCATTACTTTGACGAGCCTGCTTTCTTGGCCCATAGATGGACCTATTGATGTGAATCCTTATGCGGATCGCATATTGGCTTGTGTGCGGCGCCATTCACCGCTCTCTTTTTGCCGTGGGGTCGTCCATCCGACCGGGTGGCCTTCTTACTTTTTAATTGTGGGGGCTCTAAGGCCTCCTCGTCGAATTCGGGCAGTAGCTTTCTTTTCGGGTAGCTCTTTGTTCGGCGACTGTCGCCGTACTTGTCTGCGGTGCTGAATACTCTGCTCCATCTGATCCTGAGTGCATCTTCCGCTGTTTTGAGCTTCCGCTTCGGCTTTTTCAGGCTACGCGTAGTGGCGACGAGCCTTTTCTGGAGGTCATTTTGCTCCAGTAGTTTGTCCGGCGTGAGATCGTCCGGACTGTTGTCTTTGCCGGGGACATATTGTTTATCCAAGTTGTCTTGTTCGGACGATTGCTCGATAGCTTGTTCGTTGTCCACCGGTTCGCCCAGCTCTATGGCTGGGTCTTTGTTGAGGCGGGACTTTGTTCGGCGTTTACGTTGCCGTTTTGACTGCTTTTCGAGGGATTTATCCTTCGTAGCGTCCCGTTGCTCCTCGTCTTCATTTCCTTTAGGTGTATCCACCATGTATACATCATGGGATGAGGTTGTCGACATCCTATAGGTGCTGGTTCATTGTTGTCTCCTACATCGTCGTCCATACCGTCGATGTCTTGAGTCGAAATCGAGCACGTCGTGTAGGCTATCGGCGGTGGCTCTGAAGTGGGTGGTGGGTGGGTGTTGAATTTCTTCGTCGTCCGTATCCCAACCTTCGACCGTGGTTCGCCAGGGCTTTCCGGATAAAGAGAGAGACTTTAGTGAATTCAGGATGTCGCCAAAGGGCGAGTCTTGAAAAGATGTCCGCGACGTGAACTCCATAACAGGCTCCCAATCGGATTCGATTGGCAAGGGCGCGGAGGGTTCGGAGTCCGGAGAGGAGTCCGGCACCCTGGAGTCAAGGTCTTTGCAAAGGACAGGGATGGAGTTCGGCTCGATTGCCATAGAGATTAAAGCCCCCGAGGCGGTGTCCAACCACTCGTCCTCGATCAGGGAATCTGACTCCGGATTAAGGGTCGGAGCGGATTCTGGTGCGGCCTCCAGGGCACAGTTCGGCTGCAGAGCTAGATCATGCCCATCGAGACAGTGCGGCGCGCTTGGCTGCGGCTTGAATCTGTCGAAGATCAAGTCACCGCGGATGTCGGCCGTATAGTTTAAACTTCCAAATCTGACCTGACGGCCAGGGGCGTAGCTTTCGATCTGCTCCAGATGGCTGCTTAATTGGCCCGCGGTGCAAAACCGCCGAATACGAAGATCTGTCCGCGGAGAAAAGTCTCACCCTGGACCGCGTCGTTGTTGATGATCGAAGGAGCCATCGGGCCTATCGGTGACGACACAGAGGAACTCTCAATGAAAGCACCAATGACGGTGTCAAAACCGGCGGATCTCGGGTAGGGGGTCCCGAACTGTGCGTCTAGACGGATGGTAACAGGAGACAAGGGAGACGATGTTTTATCCAGGTTCGGGCCCTCTCGATGGAGGTAAAACCCTACGTCCTGCTTGATTAATATTGATGATGTGTGTTACAAGAGTGGATCTACCACGAGATCAAAGAGGCTAAACCCTAGAAGCTAGCCTATGGTATGATTGTCGTTCGTCCTATGGACTAAAGCCATCCGGTTTATATAGACACCGGAGAGGGCTAGGGTTACGCAGAGTCGGTTACAATGGTAGGAGATCTACATATCCGTATCGCCAAGCTTGCCTTCCACGCCAAGGAAAGTCCCATCCGGACACGGGACGAAGTCTTCAATCTTGTATCTTAATAGTCTTGGAGTCCGCCGATGATGATAGTTCGGCTATCCGGACACCCCTAGTCCGGAACTCCCTCGGGCACCCCTCCACCATCTCATCGCTCATCCAGCCCTCCACACCACGGGGTCTGTTCAACCACCCCTCCACGGACACCCCTCCACCGTCTTCGTTCATCCAGCCCTCCACACCACGGGTTCCTGTTCATCCAGAGGCAACGCCATCGCTCCGTGTTCATCCAACCCCTCCCCGCATAGCGCCACTGCTTGTTCATCAGGCGGCATCGATCGGCTTGATTAGCAGCGATAGCGAAGAATCGCTCCATCGGGTTCGATTAACGACCATCGATCGATCGCTCGGTTCACGTGTAGCCTGCAGTGCAATCGCCGGGTTCGATTAGAGCCCAACGCCTCGCTTCGGCTTCAGCTAGAGCCAACGCCGCACACAAGCGCCAGACGTCACGAGAAATGCGCATCGCTCCGCCCCGACCTCCCACCGTAACCGCAACTCCCGAAATCCCCTCGCTTCTACCACGGTTTTTTACATCATGGACGGCCCAAAGAATGTCATGCAGCTGCGTCTCCGCCCGCCCAGTGACGAAAAGCCCATTTTCTGTCATGATTTTTTGTCATAGAAGTAGGAGCCCACCACATCTATGATGATACCAGGGTTTGTCACAATTATCGTCATAGAAGTGTCATATGTATGACAGAAAAAAATTTCGTTCGGCCCAAAATGTCACGGATGTGTCTTTTTTTGTAGTGATGGATGCTTATGCCGGACACATGTTGGAGAAGAGGCCGGTGGTTTCTTCTTCCACGTACACCACATCGACACACACAACTCGAAGGCCGCGAGCACCATGCCGAGGAGCACCCTGCCGCGAGTACAGGAGTAGCCGGAACGCACAGCTGCAGATAACACGCCGGCGGTCGCGGCTCCCTACAAGTACCGCGACGACGATGTACACATATCAAAAAGCGACCCACCGACGCTTTCTTGCAATGCTTTCTTCAATTTGCATCAAGACTCGCATCCGGAAGTAGCCCGTGTCTTCTCCCATCTACACCGACATCCTACACCAATGCATACGATGTACAGAAGTAGCAAAGGCACCCATCATCAAGTGAAACACCTGTACACGCCGGGAGGAGGAAGCCAGCGTCCAAGGCTCCACCACCATCTGCCTCTACACCAAGAAGAACGAAATCATGGCATATGTCTTCTTCAATGGGACAGCTGCATATTTAATGTATGGCTATCTCCCTTTTCATCTCACATTTCAGCGAGCGATGATGCACAACCCGCCCCGGTGGATGACGCACACATTCAGTCGGAGGCAGCGACACCACGCCGCCAATATAAGTTGCGCCAAAGGGAAATCGCAGAAGAGGCCCCGACACTTGATGCACTTGTGCCCAAGGCAGTCGTGGACGATGCACCGGCGGTTGCACCCCATGGACGTACTACGACATCGACGAACACTTCCCGGAGAGCTCATAGGTGGTGTTTTCTTCCATGCATGCTTCCACAACGACAATGGCAAGGATGCCAGCGAGTAGCTCGGTGCTAACTCCACACCACCGATGACATCACAGGGGCTGCCGATGTGCGCGGCCTGACGCCATCTACACCACCCGTGACCATGTTGGAGTCATCATCATCAACCTCCATCTCAACAAGGAAGGCTACTACGTCAACATGTCGTCACCATCTTCATCGACTTCACACCCGGCAGGGACGCTGACTACATCGACACAGCGTCGCAATCTTCATCAACTCTTCATTGGGCAAGGACTGCATCAGCACGCCTCCATTCTTCTACACCAATTGTCTAAACCGAGCGGAGGTCGTCCCCCATAACTGTGATGCCCCAAGGTCTACATCGATGAGCTAGTATTGTCATCATCATTAAGCACCGATGTCGTGCGGCAACACTCAAGTCGACTCCAACTTCTACATCAACACACTTCCCCGAAATCGTCTTAGCGCCGGCAAGGCAAAGCTATACTCTATCGACATGTCTTTTTTCGATGAAGCAATCCATATCTTGCCAGGCACCGACGAGGCGAAGGCAAGTTATCCAGTCTGACACCAACAAGGCGGACACCACCAGGCCGGGCACCTACGAGGCGAAGGCCGCCCACTTCATCATCAGACAATCGACAAAGACAGAGGGATATGGCTAAGAATGGCCGGAGCGATGGGCGTACCGCTCTCCCCTTCACTTCATCACCACATCCCCACCATCTACACCAATCCAACGACGCGATCAAAGCCTTCCACAAGACTCTCGGCAAGATACTCACGAAGACGGAGAAAAGGAATAGGAGAGACTAGCATGACCATCTCTTCGAGTCCTTGTGGGGCGTACTGCATTGTGGTCTGTACCCCAACATAGGCGATCCCGTTTTCTCTCATTTACGGGACTGAGGTGGTCCTACCACTGGAGGTCCAGCTACCCTCTTTGAGGGGTGGCTAACCAAGATGAGATCACCCAAGACGAACGGGTACAACTGCGGTTCCAGGAGCTCGACGCCCTTGAAGAGGGGCGACTTCATGCCCTGCAGATCCTGGAGCTTTACCGCCAGAATATGGTGAGAGCTTACGACAATCTCGTCAAGCAACGTGTCTTCCGAAAAGGCGAGTTGGTCCTTGTGCTCAGGAGGCCCATCGTCGTGACGCACAAGACGAAGGGCAAGTTCGAGCAAAAGTGGGAAGGGCCATACGTCATCGAGCAAGTCTACGACGAGGGAGCATACTAGCTCGTCGATTCCCAGGGAGTCCGACCTATGCCCCCAATCAACCGAAGGTTCCTCAAAAAATATTTTTCCTTAAATTTTCCCTCTTTTGTTGCCTTTTGGATTTTCATTGGGGAAACGTTTTATGTGGGATTTCGGATCCATGATGCATTCTCCTTAGCATTTCGTGGATATATCTAGTTTTCCCCAATTTTACAGACTAAGTCCAAAAAAAATGGCTTTCCCCTATCGCACTAAGTTGTTGATTGAAGTTTCGGCTACCCTAGGACTTGCTGGAGGGCGGCACAATGTGTCGATTCGCAGGTGGAGCGACTCCTACACCCACAACGCACGACACGTACCAGGTGTATGCTTCCGGAGGCAGCGGAGATGATTAATTGGGCACTTCTGAGTATTGAGACCCCGCGCTCTTCATGTTTCCCGGCATGCCTCATGTTCACAGAGGCTCGCACTCCAGGGAAGACTATAGGAAAAGATCATGGAGGACTGCCTGACCCAACACAAGTTGGTTTGGTGTGTAGTCACATGGCAACCCTGGGTTGCGCCACCAGAAGCACCGGATAAAGTGCTAGAGGGTTTTTCCTAGTCCACAGAGGTGAATAGTTGCCTTCCAAGTTCCCAAGGTGGGTCCCCAAGAAATCCTGGAAGAAGAGTCCTCAAGAAGTTCGAGCCAAATGTCAAAACAAGTCCGTGAAGTCCGCGGCCAATCAATCATCCGCGTGAGCAATCAAGATGAAATTCGAAAAGTCCAAGAAGCAAATTCAAGAAAGAAAATCCCAACAGTCCAAGAAGCTATCAAGCATTCCCAAGCAGTAAGGAACCCACTGGAAGGAAGGCGGGAGGTAGCTGTTCACCACCCCTCAATATGCATGAAGAAAAACCGCCAAGCTGTTGTCCCAAAACCATTTGCCTTAAACTTATGACACCCAAGTCTTTGGGCTCATGGGGCGTGTGCAGGGGGCATGTTGAGCTGTGGGGGCCCTCAGTATGATGATGGGATAGAGTATGAATTTTTGTTGCCTCTCAGAAGCATCCCGAAACACGGCGTCTTCATACACGTACACCAAAGCTATTTAAGTTGTTGAGTTGCAATCGTCACTAGTAGAAAAAGGGCCTATAGTCCCGGTTCATAAGGGCCTTTAGTCCCGGTTCGTGAACCGGGACTAAAGGGTCGGTACTAATACCCTCACCCTTTAGTCCCGGTTCTATCGAATCGGACAGATGGGCCTCCACGTGGCCTGTCCACGAGCCCAGGCGGAGGGCCTTTGGTCCCGGTTGGTGGCACCAACCGGGACCAATCAAACATCCACGCGTCGGCATTTCTTTGGCTCTGGTTTTGTTTTTTTTTTCAAAAGAGGGGGGTTTGGGGGTTTTGGGGGTTAATTTAGGTGTTTCCTATATTGTGCTATAGCTAGCTAATTAATAGAGAAAAGTGTCCTTTCTTTTGTCCGTGCTTGGTCGACGCTACGTACTATACATGCGTATAGAGAGGACTAACTAGACATGCTAGCTAGCTAGTAATTAAGCAAACAGAAGATCGTCATGAACATATATATGCATATAGAGAGAAGTGATATCGACCACCTCTCCTTCTCCGAGAGATTGGTCGAACAACAAGTTCTCGTATATCTATCCGACGCTACCGGCTACATATATACAATAATTATCTTTTACAATACGGACGCGTGGTCCACATGGTATTCCCCGTCTTTAGCGATCACATAGTCAAGAAAGAATGCCGCCAATTCCACTTGAATTGCTCGCATCCGATCAGGTGCTAGGAGTTCATCCATTGCGAACAAACATCTAATTTTAAGAAAGGGGTCAATACATATATATATATATATATATATATATATATGAATGAATGAAACTCAACACAAATGATGATAATAAAATAAAATTGTGAATATTTTTATTTACGCACTTCAAATTGTTTGTCGGAGTATCCCCTCTCACAGTGTCGTGTGGCGGATGGACTGCAAACGTAGTATCCACGTAAATCATTCCCTTGTTCCTACCACAACCACTTTACAAGAAACAGAGGTCAATCAAACTGATAATTATATATAGCAAGCACATGCTAAATGGTATTGATGAAACTAGCGCTTGAATCACTAGGAGATGCGCGTGGAATATGCTACTATATAGTACTTACTTTGGTGTCTAAATTGCAGCTTCTTCGGTAGTCCCGGAGCTTTTTGGTGAATTTTCCCCAAGCCCTGCCATACAAAGAAAACAATTACTTGATATCGAAATGAACAAAGTTGCTGATATGGTGGATAATGATCGATTTAACTTACTTCTCGAGCATTTCAGTCATTTCCGCATACTCCTTGGGATCTTTTCGTCTCGAGTCTAAGACAGTTACTACTCCCTGCTCAAGCTTAATCTCTAGGAGAATATAGTGGAACCTGCATGCATAACTCATCAATATTACATTTCTATAACCTGGACTAAATAAGGGAAACCGAATATGCCACAAGACAGTAACACTCACGTGTAGTTGTAAGGAAAGAGTATTGTATTTTTGTGTTCATTTATTTCCAACGATTGTTGCAAGTTGGCCTCGGTTTCCTTGGCACGATATTTAACCTCATTTGCATCGATGAGATATGTGTTAATGAACCCAATATCACCCACTTGTTTTTTCTTCATTTCTGCGATCTTCAATCTGCATAATATAGTGAGGATATTTATAAATACATGCAATGAAAGAGCTGAGTTATATAGAGATACTTAATGATGTAAGTAGTACTACTTACAGACGATGTAGCAGGTGACCGTTGCTTTATCGATGGCCAATTGATTGAAAAACTGATAGAACTCCTCAAATGGAATAGGCAACAGTTCAATTCCAAGGAGGTCATGCTCCTTTTAACTCTCAAATACAAAGTATTCCTCCCGCCGGAGACTCTTTGCAGGTTTTCATGTACCAATCATGCAATCTTCGCATCATCGTTGTTAGAGAGCTTTCATCTTTGACGAGAGGCTTCCCGTACTCGTATCTTTGTATCTGCACCTCCAAGAAATCAAATTGTACATCGTCGGGCAAGTAATCTTGAGGATTGCCATAACGGGCACCATCCTCGGATCGACGATGTCGCTAGCGTGCACACCTTGAGCGGGGGCACGATTCGCCCGGCTTGTTCGCCGAGCTGGGCAATTTGTTTCCCAGCTCGTCATTCTTTCATCCTTTGATCACCGACAGTACTTCCCGATCTCTCCGCCTCGGCAAATGCCTTTCCAATAATGCGCTCATAGTTGCCTTTGGCGGAGACTTGGGTGGTTTTGTCGTGGCCGCCAGATCGCGCTTCGCTTGACCCGATCTACCTTCTCCTCCGGAGGTGGATGTCTCTTTGCTTTCAACCCTTGAAACCAGTCATCCACTTCGGTCTGCGTGATCTTCGCGTTTTCCTCCTCGCTCCTCTCAGACGGTAACTTCTCCGAGTCTTGAGAGAAGGACCGAATCTGTATCTCCTCCCGCCTTTGGCAAGATCTTGCTAGACGCCCGGCGGAGCAGACGGAGCGGATGTCTTCTTTCCTTGCTTACGAGGCGGAGGAGAAGGACTACGACGCCACGGAGCAGCCGGAGCGGCGGCGGGTCTCTTCCGCCCTTGCCGACGAGGCGGAGAAGGAGGAGGCTGGCTGCCGGACGCGCGGGTGCAGACGGAGAAGGAGACGGAGTGCCGCCACGCCGGAGAAGGAGCCGCCGAGTGCCCTGATCGTCCACTCGCCGGAAGAGGAGGCGGTGGAGGAGGCGGAGTGCCTGACTTCGCCGGAGGAGGAGGAGGAGGCGGGAGGAGGCGGAGTGCCACGACTCGCCGGGAGGAGGAGGAGGAGGCGGAGGCGTCGATTCGGAAGGTTGATGAGATCCTTCCGCCATAGGCATGGAGTCTTGAGCGTAACCCAGCCGATAGTCCCCTTCACCGTAGGGGTGGTCAAGCCGAGCTCCTCAAATCCCTCCGTTATTTCATCGACCATCACCTTAGCATATCCTTCGGAATCGGCCGGCGGTGAAAAGTTGAGTCGGGTTTAGTGGGATAAAGAGAGCCAACAGCCGCCTTGACCTTTAAATTGCTCCATTGCGCCATAAGGTGGCAACTTTCAAAGATCCGTGATAGCATCCACGGGATAGTGGCGAGGAGCCGTCAAGGCATCTTTTCTGGTGAAGCTTTCGGTGGAAGCCACGCTGCTTCTCCGCCGAGATGGCGGGGTAACCGGGAAGCTTCGCAGGTCGTTTGTTGTGATCGGCTGCTTCGCTCCTCTTCTCGTTCCTCTAGCCCCATTACCCTTTCGTGCAGCGCTTTGCATTAGGCTCTGCTCTAGTTTCTTCCTCCTCTCATGGGTTTTGTAACCCCCTGCGTCCGAAATCCAGCCTTCCACGAAGGGAGCTGGCGTGCCTCGTGTCCGTCCTGTGGTGCTCGGGATTCCCGAGGGCCATTGTGAGCTCGTCCCTTCTCCTATGCAGAACGAACTTCCGTTGCTGCGCTGCTTCGATATAATGCTTAAGCCTCTTGACTGGTATGTCCAATTGTTCGTCTGGTCCAAATGCACTTCCCGTTATAGGGTCCAAGCATCCGCCGGCCCCGAAGAACCAAGTCCGGCAACCGTCTCGCCAGTTCATTGTCTAGGTTACCATCCCTTTATCAAGCAGAACATTCTCAGCCTTGGACCACTTAGTCCGGGCTATGAGGAAGCCACCTGACCCGTGCGATGATGAAGCTTCTTCTTCGCAGCATTTCTCTTGTTTGTCGCCGACATCTTTTTACTCTTTTCCGATGTCTTGTAGGCCACAAATGCGGGCTACCATCTCTCGATCTTCTCATATTTGCCCGTGAATTCTGGTGTCTCATTTTTTTCGACAAAGCGTATTGAGGTCTTTCTTCCAATTCCTGAATAGTTCTGCCATCTTCTTAAGAGCAAAAGACTTGATTAATGGCTCTATTATCGGCTTCTCCGGATCATCCTCTGGCGGTAGGGTAAAATTTGACTTCAGCTCACCAAAGATCATTTTACGCATATCATTGACATAAGACACCTCGTGGTCTTCGTTCTTAGGCTTATACCATTGGTGGATGCTGATCGGGATCTTGTCCCTAACCGTAACCCTTGACCGAGCAACAAATGCCTTCTTTGTCCGGTAGGGTTCAACCGGTTGGCCGTCGTTCGCGATTTCTATGATCTCAAACTTTTCATCCGAGCTCAACTTTTTCTTCGGGCCTCGTCTCTTTTCCGAAGTTGTGCTCGATCCGGAGGGCTAGAAAAAAGAACAAAGACGAGAGTTAATTAATATGTGTACATATATATGTACCAAAACAAAGGCGAGCTAGTCAAGACAGGCTTAACTAATATATATACCTGGCCGGACTCGGTTTGGTGATCACCGGAGCCGTCCTCACGGTCTACTTCTTGCACCGGCATTGGGTCATCAGAGCCATGTAAATCATAGCCAGCTACTTCTTCACCCTCTCCTTCCAGACCATCGTTATCGACGTTGAGCAACATCATCGAGGAGACGGCATCACTTCCGGTAATGCGATTATGTCCCTCAACAACGCTTCTTGTGCTTCGCCGTCTCGGGGTGTCCATAGTTTCTACAAATATTTACAACATGGCAATTATTATTCAAACATGACAGATATGGATATATTAGTGCCAATGTAGAACTAGCTAGCTAATCACAATAAGGAATCATATTAGTGGCCTCGACGCTGCTTCTCTAGGGTTTGGGGTGGCCTCGACAACGCTTCAAGGTTTAGGGGGTGGCCTCGAGAACGCTTCAAGCTTGGAGGGGGTACTTAATATCGACCCCCCCCCCCACGTGTTGAAGCTATCGGGAGGGGGTCGGCGTTGAACAGTACATCTATGTCCCACAAGTAGGGTAGAGGGTCGTGGATCGCCCGGCGGTCGAGGTCAAGGGTCGAAAGATCGCCGAGGGTCGGGAGGTTGCCTAGTGTCAAAGGATTCGACAAAACCATGTCTTCATCATTAGGCGAAAATGTGGTGCATGATGGTGCAAGCTCTCCAAAGTTGTTTTGAAGCGGAGGTCCAGATAGGATAATTAAGCTTTTTGGTACAAAGTTCAGCAAAAGGCAAATTATCCTATCCGGGACTCCATTCGAACTAACTTTGGAGGACTTCTACCATCATGCCATGGTTACTTCCGCTAATGATGAAGCCATGGATTTCTTCAATACTTTGACACTATCGGTACCTATCGGAAAAGGAAGAAAAGAGGAAGAAGGAAGAAGGAAGAAGAAGAAGAAAAAATAAGAAAAAAGAGGAGAAGAAGAAAAGAATAGAGGAGCGAGAAGAAAAAATAGAAAAAATTCTATTTTTTCTTCTTCTCCTATTCCTTTCTTCTTCTCCTCTTTTCTTCTTTTCCTCTCATTCTTTTCTTCTTCTTCTTCCTTCTTCCTTGGGATCCTAGAACCCTCGAACCCTCGACCCTAGAACCCTCGAACCCTAGAACCCTCGAACCCTCGACCTAGAACCCTCAAACCCTCAAACCCTTGTGCCTCGAAACCTCGACCCGGCCTCGACGGCCCTCGACCCTCAAAACATTGACCTCGACCGCCTCGGCGACCCTCGACCCCTCTGTGACCCTCTCGACCCTCTAGCCTAGTTCCCGACCGTCGACCCCTCGTGATCCTCGACACCCTGTTCCCGATAAAAAGAAGAAGAAGAAGAAGAAGAAGAAGAAGAAGAAGAAGAAGAAATGAGAAGAAGAAAAAGAGAAGAAGAAGAAAGAAGAAAAAATAGAAGAAAAAGAGAGGAGAAGAAGAAGGAAAAGAGGAGAAGAAGAAAAAATAGAATTTTTTCTTCTTCTCCTCTATTCCTTCTTCTTCTCCTTTTTTCTTCTACTTCCTCTTCTTATTTTTTTTCTCCTCTTCTTCTCCTTCTTCCTTCTTCCTCTTTTATTCTTTTTCCTTATTTTCCTTCTTCCTCGACGACCCTAACTCTAAGCAGTACAACTTCCTCGACGTCCCCGCCTCTCTCATGAACAAAATAAAATCTATGAATAAAAAACATCATATTCTATGAACAAAAAACATCATATTCCATCCACATCGATCCATGCATACATCATATATATGATCATATCTATATATGCAGAAAAATCACATATATATGCAGAAAAAAACATTAGATCAACACTGCAAAAATCACATATATATATATATGCAGAAAAAAACATTAGATCAACACTGCAAAAAGCATCATACATATATCCATACATCAATATATATACATTTATGAAAAAATCATGAACATTTATGAAAAAAAATCATGGCAGCGGGGGGGGGGCAGTGCTGCTGAGGCTCACTGGGCGGAGGCGACGGCGAGGTCGCAGCGACGGAGGCGGCGGGGAGGCGGAGGCGACGGGCGAGGTCGGGAGGCGGAGGCGACGGCGAGGTCGGGAGGCAGGGCGGCGACGGCGAGGTCGGGCGAGGTCGGCGAGGTCGGGGGCGGCGACGGTGAGGGTGCGACGGGCGGGACGGCGACGACGAGGCAGGGCGATGGTCTGGGGCAGATGCGGCGACGACGGCGGGGCAGACGGCGGCGACGACGTGTGGCGGCGACAACGGGCGCGACGGCGATGGCGCTGGCGGCAGCGATGGTGACGGCAGGCGTGACGGCAGCGTCGGGCGGCGTCGGGCAACTGGCGGCGTCGGGGAGGTTGGGGCAAATGGGCGATGAATCTGAAATATCCCAAGTGTTTTCTTATATAGCAAGGGCATTAGTCCCGGTTCGTGGCTCAACCGGGACTAATGCCCCCTTTAGTCGGTTGGTGCCACCAACCGACCAAAGCCCAAATTTCAGCAGCCCAAAGGCGGGAAGCGGCGGCCTTTCGTCCCGGTTGGTGGCACCAACCGGGACTAAAGGGGGGCATTGGTCCCGGTTGGTGCCACGAACCGGGACCAATGCCACCTTTAGTCCCGGTTGGGGCCACCAACCGGGACCAAAGGCCTTCTGCTGCCCCGCGCCCAAAGTTTAGTCCCACCTCGCTAGTTGAGAGGGAGCCGCACCGGTTTATAAGGTGCAGTGCGGCTTCCCTCTCGAGCTCCTCTCTAAAGCAGGCTTTCGGGCCTAACTCTGCAATCTGTGCCTGTGGGCCTACTAGGCCTTCCGCGGGCCTGAATCCTGGCCCATAGGGTTTCTAGTCGTATTCAGGCCGTGGGGGCCCGAGGGTGGCACTTTTTTTTTTGTTTTTGTTTTATTTCTTGTTTTATTTAGTTTATTTTGGTTTTGGTTTATTTTTCTTTTGGTGTTAAGCTTTATTTTTTAATTCTTTTTTCTATTAGTTAAAGAAAAATTATAAACTTTCTGTTTGTGCCATTAGTTTTCAAATTTGAAAACACTTTTTTGTTTTCTTTGTTGCTTTATTTATTTTATTTTGTTTACGCTTACAACAAAATACTTATTGTTGCTATTTTTATTTTTTTTCAGTTTTTTGTTATGTTTTCTGCATTATTTAGTTTTTGTTGTTTTTTGCTTTATTTTTTAATTCTTTTGCTTTTAGTTTTAGAAAAATTATAAACTTTCTGTTAGTGCCATTAGTTTTCAAATTTGAAAACACTTTTTTGTTTTCTTTGTTGCTTTATTTATTTTATTTTGTTTCTGCTTACAACAAAGCGGTGTGTAGAGGGACGGGCTTATAAACCGGTGTGAGCGCCCTTCGTTGGCGAGGTTTTCAAATTCATAGTTTTCAAATGAACTCTGAAAAAGTTGGCATAGCATGTGCATGTACAAAAGCGGACAATGGTATCATACTAAATGCATTACAAAGTTGGCATGGTATCATCATAATAGTTGCGGAGAAAGTCTTCACTTTTTCTTCGCTTGTGTCGCTTTGCTTATTGCGCCGTAACCATGGATAATCTTCATCGTTTATCGGGATGCTTGGGTCAGCCTTGACTTTGAAGGGGAATTTCATGAAACTTTTCATACTCTTGAGACATGTCTGTCTTGCCCTCCACTCCCGGGATGTCCTTTTTCTGAAAAGAACTATGTGGCGCTTTGGCTCATTGTATGATGTATTCGCTTCCTTATCTTTTCTTTTTCCTTGATGCAGTAGACATGTCCTTCACATAGATAACCTTTTCCACATCATTGGCTAGGACGAACGGTTCGTCAGTGTACCCAAGATTTTTCAGATCCACTGTTGTCATTCCGTACTGTGGGTCTACCTGTACCCCGCCTCCTGACAGATTAACCCACTTGCACTTAAACAAAGGGACCTTAAAATCTACTCCGTAGTCAAGTTCCCATATGTCTACTATGTAACCATAATATGTGTCATTTCCCTTGTCGGTTGCTGCATCAAAGCGGACACCGCTGTTTTGGTTGGTGCTCTTTTCATCTTGGTCAATCGTGTAAAATGTATTCCCATTTATCTCGTATCCTTTCCAAATCATTACAGTCGAAGATGGTCCCCTGGACAACAAGTACAGCTCATCACAAACAGTCTAGTCACCTACGAGACGTGTTTCCAACCAAGCTGCTGAAAGTCTGATGTGTTCACATGTAATCCGATCGTCGCCTTTGCTCGGGTGTTTGGGCGCATCGTTCTTGTGTTCATCGACATACGGGGTCACCAAGGTAGAGTTACGTAGAACTGTGTAGTGTGCTTGAGACCAAGAATATCCGTCCTGCATATTATTGAGTATCTTCCAAGCGTGCCTTTTCAGTCAGTCTCCCCTCATACCGCGATTTAGGGAGACCTATCTTCTTAAGGCCAGGAATGAAGTCAACACAAAACCCGATGACATCCTCTCGTTTGATGGCCCATGGAGATGCTTCATTACGGCCTAAGCGCGATTCTGAACATATTTCTTTAGGACTCCCATGAACCTCTCAAAGGGGTACATATTGTGTAGAAATACGGGCCCCAGAATGACAATCTCGTCGACTAGATGAACTAGGACGTGCATCATGATATTGAAGAAGGATGGTGGGAACACCAACTCGAAACTGACAAGACATTGCACCACATCACTCCTTAGCGTTGGTACGATTTCTGGATCGATCACCTTACGAGATATTGCATTGAGGAATGCACATAGCTTCACAATGGCTAATCGGACGTTTTCGGTAGAAGCCCCCTCAATGCAACCGGAAGCAGTTGCGTCATAATCACGTGGCGATCATGAGACTTTAGGTTCGGAACTTTTTCTCCGGCATATTTATTATTCCCTTTATATTCGACGAGAAGCCGGTCGGGACCTTCATCTTCGAAAGGTGCATTGAAAGAATATTTCTTTATCTTCTTTCAGAAGAGCGTAAATGGCGGGACCTTCATACCGCTTTGCCGGAGGCATGCCCTGTTTTCGTGCAAGCGTTGCAGGTCCTCTCGTGCCTCGTGTGTATCTTTTGTCTTCCCATACACGCCCAAGAAGCCTAGCAGGTTCACGCAAAGGTTCTTCGCCACGTGCATCACGTCGATCGAAGAGCGGACCTCCGTGTCTTTCGGTAGGGTAGGTCCCAGAATATAGATTTCTTCTTCCACATGGGTGCGTGATTCTCGGCGTCATTTGGAACAGCTAGTCCGCCGACCCTTTCCAAAGATTACGTGTAAATCATTGACCATAGCAAATGCGTGATCACCCAGTACGCATGGCGGGCTTCTTCCGGTGATCCGCCTCGCCTTTGAAATGCTTGCCTTTCTTTCGACATTGATGGTTGGTGGGAAGAAATCGGCGATGGCCCGGTACACATTCTTCCCGCAGCTTCGGTATATACTATCGGTGTCAAGTAAGCGGTGCGTGCATGCGTGGTATCCCTTGTTTGTACGTCACGAAAGGTTCTCGAGAGCGGGCCAATCGTTGATGGTCACGAACAGCAACGCCTTTAGGTCAAATTCCTCATTCTTGTGCTCATCCCACGTCGTACACCTTTTCCATTCCACAGCCTGTAAAAGTTCTTCAACTAATGGCCTTAGGTACACATCAATGTCGTTCTAAGGGGTTGCTTAGGGCCTTGGATGAGAAGCGGCATCATAATGAACTTCCGCTTCATGCACATCCAAGGAGGAAGGTTATACATACATAGAGTCATGGGCCAGGTGTTGTGATTGCTGCTCTGCTCCCCGAAAGGATTAATGCCATTCGCGCTTAAAGCAAACCATACGTTCCTTGGGTCCTTTGCAAACTCATCCCAGTACTTTCTCTCGATTTTTCTCCACTGCGACCCGTCAGTGGGTGCTCTCAACTTCCCGTATTTCTTATGGTCCTCACTGCGCCATCGCATCAACTTGGCATGCTCTCCGTTTCTGAACAGACGTTTCAACCGTGGTATTATAGGAGCATGCCACATCACCTTCGCAGGAACCCTCTTCCTGGGAGGCTCGCCAAATCAACATCACCGAGGTCATCTCGTGCGATCTTATACCGCAATGCACCGCATACCGAGCATGAGTTCAGATCCTTGTAGGCACCTCGGTTGAGGTTGCTGTCATTAGGGGATGCATCTATCTTCTCCACCTCCAATCGTTGAGGGCATACCACCTTCTTTGCTGCGTATGTACTGTCGGGCTATTCGTTATCCTTTGGAAGCTTCTTCTTCATTATTTTTGTAGCTTCTCAAATCCTTTATCGAGCCTGACATTCTCTGCCTTCCACTGCAGCAATTTCAGTACTGTACCGAGCTTTGTGTTGCCATCTTCGCAATTGGGGTACAACCCTTTTTTGTGATCCTCCAACATGCGATCGAACTTCAGCTTCTGCTTTTGACTTTCGCATTGTGTCCTTGCATCGACAATGACACGGCGGAGATCATCATCATGGGGCACATCGTACGGTTCATCTTGATCTTCAGCGGCTTTCGCCCGTTCTGACACCATCGTGCACATCGTCTGCAGTGCAACTTGATGTTCAAGAGCATCACCGTATTCAGGGGCACATAGTTGTCATCGTACTCTTCTTCCTCGCCGTCTTCCATCATAACCCCTATTTCTCCGTGCCTCGTCCAAACATTATAGTGTGGCATGAAACCCTTGTAAAGCGGTGGGTGTGAAGGATTTTCCGGTCGAGTAAGACTTCGTATTCCACATATAGGGCATGGACAACACATAAAACCATTCTGCTTGTTTGCCTCAGCCACTTCGAGAAAAGCATGCACGCCCTTAATGTACTCGGAGGTGTATGCATCACCGTACATCCATTGCCGGTTCATCTGCGTGCATTATATATAATTAAGTGTGTCAAAAATCATTCTGAGAACATCATGAATAGATAATTAAATGACCAAATTAATAGAAGTTCATCATCACATAAAAACCAAAGTACATACATAGTCCTCATCTAACAACATAAAGCTCTGCAGAGCATCTAAATTAATTAAACCATACATTGAAACTATGTAAAACATTTCAATATGAAAACAAATACGATCATAATCGCAACCAAGGTAACAAGCGATCCAACGACATAATGATACCAAGCCTCGGTATGAATGGCATATTTTCTAATCTTTCTCATCTTCAAGCGCATTGCATCCATCTTGATCTTGTGATCATCGGCGACATCCGCAACATGCAACTCCAATATCATCTTATCCTCCTCAAGTTTTTTATTTTTTCCTTCAAGAAATTGTTTTCTTCTTCAACTAAATTTAACCTCTCGACAATAGGGTCGGTTGGAATTTCGGTTCAACAACCTCCTAGATAAATAAAATCTATGTCACGTTGGTCGGCTTAATTTTCATAAACAATAAATGAACCAATAGTTATGAAAAGATAATATATACCACATCCGAATCATAGGCGGGCCCGAGGGCCCGGCGAGGCGGATACCAAAACCATCGCACTATATAAGATGCAATAATAAAAGTAAGAAAATAATACAAGTAAGAATATTTTTCCTTTCGGAAAGAAGATAAGAACAAGAGGCTCACCACGGTGGTCTTGGCGATGAGATCACCATGGTGATCGGCGGCGGTGAAGACGGGGCAGGCGTGACGGACCGCTAAACCTAGACAAATATTGAGGAAAATGGAGGTTAGAGGTCGAGATTGGAGAGGAGAAAGCTTAAGTAGTGTGGCTCGGGCATTCCATCGAACACCTTGTGTGCATAGGAGGTGAGCTAGAGCACCACCAAGCCACCTCCCTCGGCCGGAAAAAAGCGAGGCGGTGTGCTCTGCTCTTGCGAGGGCTATATATAGGCAGCACCATTAGCCCGGTTGGTGGCATGAACCGGGACTAAAGGGAAGCCTTTGGTCCCGGTTCATGCCACCAACCGGGACCAATAGTGGTGGGCCAGAGCCAGGACCATTGGTCCCGGTTCGTCCCACCAACCCGGGACCAAAAGGTCCGGACAAACCGGGACCAATGGCCCACGTGGCCCAGCCGGCCCCCTGGGCTCACGAACCGGGATAAATGCTCGCATTAGTCCCGGTTCTGGATTGAACCGGGACTAATGGGCAAAACAGGCATCAACGATAGCCCCTTTTTCTACTAGTGCGTCAAGGTCTTTCGACGGTTCCCAATGACAAGTCCTTCGGTAGCCTTCTCGGATATCACGCCTATAGCTGGTGTATAACGGGAAAACCAACATTTTAAAACCCACAAATTCTTTCTTTTCCTTTCTCTTTTTCGCCTGTTTTCGTTGGTGTTCCTAGTTGTGCTCCTCCAACATCTTTGCAGCCATGGAGAGGCACTCCCTGTCATCGTCGACGGCTTTCCGACAACAAGCACTACATCGAACTACGTCCTGGGTGCAGCAATACCCATGCGTCCCCGACAACACCCACGATAGCCTGACAACCAATGGTCTACACCGACACGTAGATGGGCGCCAGAAGGCAACACCAACGCTCACGAAGGTGGAGTCGATTCGTCTCCGCAACCCCGTCTCCAAAAACAATGAAGCGTGGGGGCGACGTCAACCCCTCGATTATTCGTAAGGCCGATGGCGTCCCGGCGCACCACCAGAATTATCACACCATGGATGGTGTGACAGTTCGTTCAACGAAGGGGAGCTATCGACGGTCTACCGATGCCTCACCTACATCAACAGAAAGAGATCACGGGAGAAGTGCAATGCGCCAGTGCGGCCAGCGTGAATCTGTGAAACCCTCCAATCTAGTCGGCTGGCACCGTAGCAGCTAGACGGTCGCAACGAGATTGGTAAAAAAGTTCTTTTTGTTTTCAGGACAAGGCATGATGTTTCTCCATGGAACGAAGACAAGATAGGGTTTGCCTCATTGACCGGCATCGTGCCTATTATACGATCCAACGAGTACCCTAGAGAACACAGGTGTGGATGAACATGCCTACACTAATTTACATTACTATCAATCAATGATCTTGGAGACGACGCTCAATATCGCGAACCACGGGTCAATACCTCCCTAGGCTGCACACATGTTGATGCGCCATTTTGTTACAGAAAAAAATTCGTTCGAGTTAAGCTCGATTTGCTTCGCACTCGAGCTCAACTCGACGAGGGGGCATTTGTTCGACATGTTTTTTTGCATTACTAATGTTAATCATTATTATTGTTTTGACATTTTCACCCAGGTGATCGATATGAGATATGGCTTATTATCACATGCACACATCGCTTATGCATGCACGATTCGGACTAAAAAAAGGAATTTGTGCATGCATGTAACAAGACTTTGTTCATGGTGCATACACTAATACATATATGTATTCGGGTAATAGCGGCCGGCCGGCGAGCTCGCGAATGTATATATCCGAATACCCGTTCATTGACATACAAAGTACGTGTACATAGTTGTATACCTGCGGCCGGCCGGCGAGCTCGCGCGCACGTATTTGAATACACGTAAAAAGCAAAGAGAGGGAGAGGAAGGAAGAGCCATGCATGCATGTACGTTCATGAACTTGTTCCGCTCGTAATCAATCATGCACGCATAAATTAAGACATGCACTCAAATATTTGTGCACCAGCAGCGACGTGCACGTGCATGGTGGATTGATCGATGAGTTTGATCTTAAACACACGCGTAAAAAGGAAAGAAAAGGCCAGCTTGAAAAGGAATCGGCCATGCACTAGAAGGAAAGAAAGGCGCCGGAAGCATGTATGCGTACAGAGGTTGTGTTTCCTATTCTTTCTATAGGCTTGGCTCTCAAGAAGATCAATGGAAGGAATAAATAGATTTTGTTTCCTATAATCATCACGGCGGCCGAACGAACGGTGCCCTATGCCTCAGCCATATTTATACACGAGCAGGGGAGAGGGAGAGGGACCCAGGGGGGAGGAAGAGAACACATGAGCACCGAGGGGAGAAGGAGACGCGCCCGTCGCGGCGGCGTCTAAGGAACGCAGCGTAGGGCGCGACAGCTCGGCCGTGGCCGCAAGATTCGCCAACACATGAAGCCAGGAGGAAGAAGCCGACCATGGCGGGCATGCAGGCGCCGGGGAGATGAAGAAACAGGAGAACTCCGCTGACTAATTATTTTGTTATTATGTCGTTCAGTGCTACGTGAGAAGAACAGCTGACTTGAGGAGAGGAGAGGAACCCATCAGCCACCGCAACAAGAACACGAAGGGAGACCCAGGAGGAGGACGCGCCCGAGGGCGGCAACGTCGACGTACAGAGGAGACGGAAGGAGGACGCTCTTGTAGCGGCCGCGCCCAGCAGATCGGGAGGACCATCTGACGGTGGCGGCGGACTCGCCGGGTAACATGCGTGCTTGGCCCTGTCCAGCGGTAGCGCCCGGTAGTACTCTACCTGGCTGGACGGACACACCGGTGGCAACATGCGCGCTGGGAGAGGCGTAACAAGATATCTCCTTCTTGTGTTATATTTTCTTGCAGGATGGCCTTCGTACGAGATCCGACCAATGGAGCTCACCCCGGAGAACACATCCCGCACAGCGGATGAAGTCAAAAACAGCGCCTGTGGCGGCAGCGTCGCCGGAGATAGCAGTGCCATGGCTGATGAGATGACGAGAAACGACAGCGGTCGAGATGGCGTAAGCCTGGTCGGAGCGTCGGCCGTGGCAACGGCGCCCCTCTAACCCAAGCAGGAGCACACGTCGACGACGGGAGCCACGCACGAGGAGGTGCTTGCGGCTGGATGCGTCGGCTAGCTAGCACACCCTCATCTCTCTCTTGTTCCTATGGTACTGGTTGTGTTTTGTATCATTGTTTATCATGTTTCACGCGAGAAGACGCACCAGGAGAGAGCACGGTATCTCGCCGAGCCCTGGCGGCAGCGTCGAGGAGATAGAGGCACGGGAGAAGGAGGCGCGCCCGTGGCGGCGTCGTCCAGGCAACCCACGCAGCACGTACAAGACGCACGGAGCAACACATCTCGCTGAGGCAAGATACGCGCCTGGCGACAGCCTCGAGGAGAAGAAGACACGCCTGTGGCGGCGGCACGTGCGCCGAGCAGCGGCCGCACAACTCTCGAGGAGAAGAAGACACGCCTGTGGCGGCGGCACGTGCGCCGAGCAGCGGCCGCACAGCTGCGATGCACATATGAGGAGGATATGCTCCAAGTGGTAAACCGAGCATCCAGGAGGGGGCATGCACCACGTGCAACGGCGCTGCAATAATCTTTCTTTTTCTATGTGTTATCATCTATTTTACAAAATGACCTCCGCACGACGCACCTAGTAGAGGTGGCCGAGGACGATGCATCACTCTTCTCAGAGTTGAGGAGGTGAACGACGCGCCCAATGGAGGTGGCCGCAGATGAAGAGGTGCTCTTCTCGTACAGGTACTGCCGAGGCGGCGAACGACGTGCCCGACGGAGGTGGCCGTGGACGAAGGGGCACTCCTCTCGTACCTGGTGCTGTCGAGGCGTTGGACAACTCGCTCGGCGAAAGTGACCGCCGACGAAGCGGCGCTCTTCTATGCAATAGAGATGGTGGACGATGCCGCCGGACCAGGAGACTACATCGACACCCCGAGGCCCATAGCCAACATCATCAACCTAGTGTCGTGGAGGATCACGCCGTGGAGCTCGCAAGGACGACGCCCGTTGCCTTCATCATCAAGATGGAGCATGCCGAAGGATCGAGGCGTGGTGCTCGCAGGGCCGTCTTGTCACAGAGGATGGTGACACGGAGCTCGTCAAGACGATGTAGGTCATCTTCTTCATCAACCCGGTGATGTTGATGGCGACATGGAGCTCGCCACGACGATGCCCGTCACCTTCGTCATCCAGCCGGAGCTGCCGAAGAATGGAGGCGTGGAGCTCGCGAGGATGTTGTCATTACGCCATGGAGGACGGAGGCGTGGAGCCCGTGAGGATGCCGCCGTGGTGCCGCGGTGCATGGCGACATGGAGCTCGTCAGGACGATGTCCATCATCAACATCATCAAGCTGCTGCCGCGGAGGACGGACACGTGGAGCTCATGGGACGACACCACCGATGTCTACCTCATCAAGACGGAGCCCGCGACCCGGAGCCACGAAGACAACGCTCATTATCAACATCATCAAGCTGGTGCCACGGTGAATAGCAACATGGAGCCTGCAACACGGTGAAGAAGATGGCACTACAAAGTGCTGTCCGGGACCCGGAGGAGAAGATGGTGCCACATGATGCTATTCGCAGCCCAGAGCCCATGATGATGAGGCGCGATGGTGGGAAGGCGACGCGACTTCACCAACACTAACTGACGGTGGCTCCGTGAGGGGGTTCCCTTGTCTTGGTGGACCGCCGTAAACTCGGAGTCCTACCGAGACGAGGCGCCAACCACACCGGCTATGCCGGTATGAGCGAGCGTTGGTTTTACACCGACGCCCGTCTCCATAAGAGTACTCCCGCGAGGCGAACCCCTTGCGTACCCCGACGAGACCGCTACATCGTCAAGAAGTCCGAGCAGAGCAGGACCCATGCAACTTCAACACCGACTACATCAACGCTGTCAAGACCGACGAGGCGCGACGGCAAGGGCGAACATGGTCAGCACAAAGCCATGTTTTGAGCGGAATGTGTACCGAAGAGGACACGGGCTTTGCCGCCGCCCACACCACCACACACCATCATTATCATGCATGGAGAACGTGAATCAAAGACGACGAAGACGACCACACGGCTTAATCGGAGGTATCTCACGGAGCAACCCGTGGGAGTAATTAACCGGGAGCTTTTCGAGGCCCTGGGGACCAGGAGACCGCACATCGCCATAGTCAGGCTGGCTACGCTAGTAGGCCACGGAGTGCATTTATTTTATGGTATCCTGTAATTTTGTTCATCCAAAGAGATAAATGAAATACTTGTTTCCCGTACCACTTCTCTTCGTGTACTACGGTACACTGGCACGCCCGCACATTTTTTCTTTTCCCCGGCGTATGAGAGAAATACACACTCCTTATCTTCCCTTGATCAAGGAGCGCATATAAAATTTTTCTCGTGTCAAACACCATGAATTACAATGTTTAGTCAGTCCTTGATCTTTAAAGGTGCTCTGCATTTATGTTTTGCGGTCTCAGAAAGGGCTAGCGAGATACCATCTTGTCATATCATATTATGATAGTTTTTGAGAAAGTGTTGTCATCCGAGTTTTATTATTATGGCTTGCTAGCTGATTATGCCAATGATATGAGTAATTGTGAGACCTAGGTTTTATTGTGAGTATGGTTAGTTCATAATACTTGATGAAAACTTGAATGCTGGCTTTACATATGTACAACAACAAGAGCAAATAGAGTTTGTAAAAGTTTTTCTTTATCACTTTCAGTTTATCAACTGAATTGCTTGAGGACAAGCAAAGGTTTAAGCTTGGGGGAGTTGATACGTCTCCAACGTATCTACTTTTTCAAACACTTTTGCCCTTGTTTTGGACTCTAACTTGCATGACTTGAATGAAACTAACCCGGAATGACGCCGTTTTCAGCAGAACTGCCATGATGTTGTTTATTGTGCAGAAAACAAAAGTTCTCGGAATGACCTGCAAATCCACGGAGATAACTTTTGGAAAATATAAAAAATACTGGCGAAAGAATCAAGGCCAGGGGCCCCACACCCTATCCACGAGGGTGGGGGCGCGCCCTCCCCCCTGGGCGCCCCCCCTGTCTCGTGGGCCCCCTGATGCTCCACCGACCTCAACTCCAACTCCATATATTCCATTTCGCGGAGAAAAAAATCAGATAGAAAGTTTCATCGCGTCTTACGATACAGAGCCGCCGCCAAGCCCTAATCTCTCTCGGGAGGGCTGATCTGGAGTCCATTCGGCTCCAGAGAGGGGGATTCGCCACCGTCATCATCATCAACCATCCTCCATCACCAATTTCATGATGCTCACGGCCGTGCGTGAGTAATTCCATCGTAGGCTTGCTGGACGGTGATGGGTTTGATGAGATTTACCATGTAATCTAGTTAGTTTTGTTAGGGTTTGATCCCTAGTATCCACTATGTTCTGAGATTGATGTTGCTATGACTTTGCTATGCTTAATGCTTGTCACTAGGGCCCGAGTGCCATGATTTCAAATCTGAACCTATTATGTTTTCATGAATATATGTGTGTTCTTGATCCTATCTTGCAAGTCTATAGTCACCTATTATGTGTTATGATCCGACAACCTCAAGTGACAATAATCAGGATACTTCTCGGTGATGACCATAGTTTGAGGAGTTCATGTATTCACTATGTGCTAATGCTTTGTTCTAGTTCTCTATTAAAAGGAGGCCTTAATATCCCTTAGTTTCCACTAGGACCCCGCTGCCACGGGAGGGCAGGACAAAAGATGTCATGCAAGTTCTTTTCCATAAGCACGTATGACTATATTTGGAATACATGCCTACATTACATTGATGAACTGGAGCTAGTTCCGTGTCACCCTATGTTATAGCTATTACATGAGGAATCGCATCCGACATAATCATCCATCACTGATCCAATGCCTACGAGATTTTCACATCTTGTGCTTCGCTTACTCCCTCCTTCCATCTATACAAGGCCTAACCCCAAATTTTATTTTTCCATCTGTACAAGGCCAAATGAACTAACCGAGGCATCTCCATCTTAATTTTCTCTTGTAAGTCGTGCGTGGTCCCTTCATCATGAAAATGCTCTGGCCGCCACATTGATTTGCATGCATGGATAGCAACACCATAGTTTCAAAGGAGGAGCGAGCTCTATATTTCAGCCAATGCATGCATGATTTGAGGAATTATGGTTGGGCATGCATGTAGAAAAGGGAGGAGAGTAATTTGCATGCGAGGGATTAAAGGAAGGGAGGCCAGCGGCTAGGCATTCAAAGGAGGCTGCATGCAAGATTACACGGGATCCAGATACTAGTCCCAAAATCAGTTCCTCTTTTTGCGGACATGCCTTGGTACGAGAGATTGAGAAGTTAGGCCCTGTAAAAATGGATGGAGGGAGTATTTACTTTTCCATTGCTACTGTTACAATTACTACAAAACTATTGTCTTTACTTTTGCCACTGTTACCATTACTATCATACTACTTTGCTACTAAATACTTTGCTGCAGATACTAAGTTATCCAGGTGTGGTTGAATTGACAACTCAACTGCTAATACTTAAGAATATTCTTTGGCTCCCCTTGTGTCGAATCAATAAATTTGGGTTGAATACTCTACCCTTGAAAGCTGTTGCGATCCCCTACACTTGTGGGTTATCAGTTAGACTTAAATGTGCTCGTCATATGCTTCATGATGCTCTCATTATGTTTCAATTCTTATCTTTTATGCGAGCATCATTGAACTCATCATGCCTAGCTAAAAGGCATTAAAGAAAAGCGCTTGTTGGGAGACAACCCAACACTTCTACCTACTGTTTTTGTGTGTTCACATGATTATGCTACTGTAGTAATCATGTTTTATTGTCTTTGTTTCAATAAAGTGCCAAGTAAAGCCTTTGGGATCATGTTGGTTGATAGTTGATTTGATCTTGCTGAAAAACAGGAAGTCTTGCACTCACGAAAATAGCACTCATTTTTAACAGAAGAGAGATTTTGAGTTGATTCTTTTTGCATAAGATTAATATACAAATTTCTCACGTGGTCTAGTTTTTTTTTCATAAATTTGGGAGTACCATAGGTATGGTTTGAGTACAGATTACTACAGACTGTTCTGTTTTTGACAGATTCTGTTTTCAATGTATAGTTTGCTTGTTTCCTTGTTTCTATGGCTTATATTGCTCAATATAAATTGTGGAAATGATATGCTACAGTAGGCATTGTGTGGAAACAAGTATGAATCTTGTCTTTGACAGTACCAAAAGTGAAATGGTTTGCTCTTTATCATACTAACCTATCTCACAAGGTTCCGTTAAGTTTTGTGTGATTGAAGTTTCCAAGTTTTGGGTGAGATGTCGATATGAGGAGAATAAGGAGTGACAAGACCCTAAGATTGGGGATGCCCAAGTCACACCCAATGTAATATTCAAGGAAGATCCAAGAAACTAAGCTTGGGGATGCCCTGGATGGCATCCCCTCTTTCGTCTTCAACATTATCGGTAACCGCACTTGGAGCTATGTTTTCATTTGTCACATGATATGTGTTTTGCTTGGAGTGTCAATTTACTTTGCTAGGATTTGCTTGCTGTTATTTAGAATAATTTTTTGCATCTTTTATTTCAGTAAAAGTGGCAATGATAGCCTTTGCCATGCTTATTTTGCAAGTATACATGTTGTTGTTTCAAAACAGAAAGTTTATCGCTGTTGCAAAAATTCCCTAGAAAAGTCAGAATGTGATAAAATGTTGAAACTTATTGCAAAATAAGATCTGATAAAGTTTATAAAGTGTGGTAATTGTTTCAGAATTTTGGGAGTTAGGGAAGTATGATGAATCTTGGATTCTTTACAGACTGTACTATTTTGGCAGATTGCTGTTATGGTTGCATTGTTTGCATATGTTTGCTTGTTTAATGATTCTATTTGAGGATAGGAGTATTAAATATGCAGAGGAATTTAGTATGCAATGTTGAATAATAATTTTAGTGATTTGTTACAGTAGATAATGATAAGGTTTTGCACTGATTTATACTAACTTATCTCACAAGTTCTTATTGAGTTTTGTGTGGATAATTTTTTTGAGATTTAGGGAAACCGTGATATAAGAGGAATTAAGGAGACACAAAAGCTCAAGCTTGGGGATTCTCAAGGCATCCCAAGCTAATATTTCAATAAGTCTCAAGCATCTAAGCTTGGGGATGCCCTGGTAGGCATCCCACCTTTCTTCTTCAACAATTATCGGTTAGTATCGGTTGAGCCTAAGTTTTTGCTTCTTCACATGAGTTGTGCTACTCTTGAAATGTCATTTTATTTTCATTTTGCTTGCTGTTTTAATAAAATACTTAGACCTAAAAGTTTTTAAATAAAATAGAGTCCTCAAATAGGAGACTAGGTAAGCGGCATCCACATCCCCTCAACGAAGCTCTTCTATATGGAATTGCTCTAGTGCTTCACTTATATCCTATGAGTAAATTGTTGAATAAATTGAATGTCATGAAGTTGAAATCATATCATGCCTAGTGGTAGCTTCACATTGGGTTTAGAAAGTGAAATCTTTTGAGGCTTGAAAATCACAATATTGGTCATACAAGCAATTCACTAATAATTAGTATAAGGAAGAGAACCTTCACATGCAAATATACTATCCTGGAAATATTTTGTGATTGTGAGCCCCTATCAAAATATTATATGCCAAAACTGTTGACGTTGGACAAGGAAGACAATTTAATGGTTTATGTTTGTTCATATTCACATAGAAGTTATATTGTCATAGATCCTTCAACATGTGGTGCTAGCCCCCCATCTTTGCTAGCCAAAAATTCCGCACCAAGTAGAGATACTACTTGTGCATCCAAAAACCCTTAAACCCAAATCTCATTTTCAAGAGTCCACCATACCTACCTAAGGATTGAGCAAGATCCTTCAAGTAAGTTGTCATCGGTGCAATAAGGCAATAAAAATTGCTTCTAAAACTGTTAGATCATTTAGTGTAAGAGAAAATTGAACGTTGTACGAACTTATGATGGCAAAGCAATAAAATCGATGGATTGCATAATAAAGGTTGCTATCATAAGGGGCAATATAACGTGACGTTCTTTTGCACGAAGGGGTTGAGCATACAAACAAATAAGTGCATGGCAACCTCTGCTTCCCTCTGCGAAGGGCCTATCTTTTACTTTATGTATTTACTTTTATGCAAGAGTCAAGTTTTTCTTTCTATTCCTTTTTATTTTTCTCCTTTGGAAAGCATCATGTGGTGAGGAAAGATCTAGGCACATATATCCAGTTGAATATGGGTAGGATGAGTTATATTGTTGACATCACCCAAAGGTGAATACGTTGGGAGGCAAAATTATGAGCCCCTATCTTTCTATGTGTCCAGTTGAAACGTTTTGCTCATGCGTATGCGGTGAGTGTTAGCAATCATAGAAGACTATATGATGGTTGAGTATGTGGAGCTCTTACTTAGACTCTGTTGAATAAGTTGAATTGCAATTGCTTGGTGACTGAGAACATAGGTTGTTGAGTTTCAAGATAATTCATTGTTTGAACCGTAACATGTGAATTGGTTGCTACTATAACATGAGAAGTTTAATAAGAAAGAATTGTTGTTATGATGCTAGGAGAAGTGATTGAAATTATCATTTATCAAACTTATGCACTTTGCTAGCATTCACACTTCATAAATTATTTATTTTATCATTTACCTACTCGAGGATGAGTAGGAATTAAGCTTGGGGATGCTGATACGTCTCCAACGTATCTATAATTTATGAAGTATTCATGCCATTATATTATCATTCTTGGATGTTTTACAATCATTTTATAGCAACTTTATATCATTTTTGGGACTAACCCATCGACCCGGTGCCCAAAGTGCGATTGCTGTTTTTGCTTGTTTTTTACATCACAGGAAATCAATATCAAATGGAGTCCAAACACCGCGTAACTTTTTGGAGATTTTTTCTGAACCAGAAGGAACCTATTGGGCCTGAGCTCCACCTGGTGGGGGGTGCCCCGAGGCGGGCACAACCCACCAGGGCGCGCCAGGGCCCCTTAGCGCGCCTAGGTGGGTTGTGCCCACCTCGGTGGCCTCCCGCACCCCCTCTTTGCATGATAAATTTCCAAATATTCTGAAACCCTTCGGGGTAGCCCTAAATCAGAAGTTCCGCTGCTGCAAGGCCTTTGTATCCATGAGATCCAATCTAGACCCCATTCCGGCACCCTGCCGGAGGGTGGAATCATCTTCGATGGCCATCTTCATCACCTCGGTGGCCACCACGATGAGGAGGGAGTAGTCCACCCTCGGGGCTGAGGGTTTGTACCAGTAGCTATGTGTTTGATCTCTCTCTCTCTCTCTCTTTCTCGTGATCTATATCATGGGCTTTGTTAATATAGTTGGATCATATGATGTTTCTCCCCTCTATACTCTTGTTATGATGAATTGAATCTTTACCTTTCAAAGTTTTGTCTTGTAGGATTGAATATTCAGAGATGAGAACACATGATATATGTCTTGCAATATGAATACTTGAGGTGACAATTAGGTATCTTATTGATTCACTTGATATGTGTTTTAGCATTCAACTCGCGGATTCCGACGGTGACATTGGGGTAATCTATGCATATGGGTTGATGCATGTTTTTCTCCGACGGAAACTTTGGGGGTCTCTTTATTTTTCCTTTTGTGCATTGAGTACTATGAATATGAATTTGCTTTGGTGTTATTCTAGTACAAACTCTAGGATAGATCGAACGGAAAAAATAGCTTTGTGTTATTTTAGGACGAACTCTTGAATACATCGAACGGAAAGAATAGCTTTGAGGTGGTTTCATGACCTACATACAATTCCTATCTTTTGTTCTCCGCTAATAGGAACTCGGGAGTGATTCTTTATTGCACTTTGAGGGATAATCATATGATCCAACTATGTTAGCATTGTTGAGAGGTTGCACTAGCGAAAGTACGGACCCTAGGCCTCATTTTTAAACATTGCAACACCGTTTTTGTGCCCGTTTACTATTTTCTACCTTGCTATTTTTATTTATTCAGATTATAAAAATATATTTCTACCATCCATCTTACACTTTTATCACCATCTCTACGCCGAACTAGTGCACCTATACAATTTGCCATTGTATTGGGTGTGTTGGGGACACAAGATATTTCTTGTATTTGGTTGCAGCGTCATTTGAGAGAGACCATCTTTGTCCTACACCTATCAATGATTGATAAACCTTAGGTCATCCACTTGAGAGAAAATTGCTACTGTCCTACAAAACTCTACGCTTGGAGGCCCAACACGTGTCTACAAGAATAAAGTTGCGTAGTAGACATCACCGCACCATATGTGATAGTGTCTGACATCACACACGCTTTGCAAACGGCAACTGTGTGCATTGTTACACACATTTCCTCACCGTGAACCGTGTCAGATTATGATGTACATCACACACGATGTGCTTTATTAACCGTGTGCGCCGTAATGACCTGCCCACCGTAATTTCACCCTAATTTAATTGTTGCTATTTAAATTTGTACCTAATTTAAACTTGAAAGTAGGCTATAGCTTTATTCATATCCATCAGGTTCAAACAACCAATGCATTATTCGATTCACAGGTACATATGTTTAAGAATTACATAAGCACCAAATAAAGAATGATGAACCAGGGTTCTATACTTGTACTATTACGTATGGTAATGAAAGAGGTGACATACATTTCGGTTGCTGAACAAGGTGAAGCGGAATGGCCCTATTGTGCTCTCCTAGATGCAGAAGGCATGCATGACTCTAGTCCAACCCCTTGTGATGGCCAGCCGCCAATCATGTAGTTTTAGAGGTAATCTTGAGTAAACTGCTTTAGGATCCACTGCAAAAGAAAAAGATTCAGACATTGTCATCTAACACAACACATTATGGGCAGTAAAAACAAGGCTACAGGGTTCTTACTTACCATCCTGTAGTTTACTATTGTCTTGCATAATGTGTAAACAAATAGTTCGATTGACGTCTTTTGACCCATTTTAATGACAATCTTTATCAATTTCCTCACTTGATGCTGGTTCATGAATATCTCATTGCCCCATATGCAGAAAGGGTCAAAGTGTGGATCTTCGACAATGATATATGTACCTAAAAGCACCAAGTTAATATTAGAAGCTAAACAACAATTAAAAATGATGTAGTACAACACTCCCTCCATCCCATTATATAAGATTTTATTACATGTATATCTGGACATCATCAGAACATTAAGGTAACACTCTTCCTTGTTGCTATGTAGCACAGGGATTGCATATTTAGTCATTCAGTACAATTCATGTTGCTATGTAGCCTCAGATATATTAAATATGGCCCTAGTTAACCTACTGATAAATGGGTTACAAATATATTCAGTGAAATGTCCGATTTGACGATTAATCCCTTATTAGCCCCAGGCTATATGGTACCAGCTACCGATATCCTGGACAATGAGTACATATAAGCAATGCGATGAAACTCACCTCGATGGAAAACAACACCATTCTCAGTATTGTCCTGTATGAGTACATATAAAGGCATGTTAAGCACAACAGGCTAAACATCAACCAAATATATCCATGGTAGACAACATAATCTACAAATGATAGCTTCAGTGTGCAGGCTTAAGCACGCTAGTTAAGCAAAACAAGAAGTGGAAAGGTGTGTTAACTTCATCTGGCATAACATTTAAAAATAAGAAAATAATCATTCAAACTCGTATTCTGCATGTCTAAAGTACACTGGTTATTGTTAAAAAACGAAAAGGCATGTTAACTGCAATATCCTTAACAGAAACAAAATATCGTAATTCATAGTGGTATTGTTGAAACTGTTATTGATGAAATTGAACTACACGGCAAATAGTTGCACATATAGAGCATCACATTGTGAAGAACTGAAATAAACAAGTCATAAGGCCATTTCTAGCCGATCCTTTAAAAGTTAAAGGACTAAATCCCTTAGTGAATATATATATATATATATATATATATATATATATATATATAGGGTGGGTCTATTATGATAACACCCTTAAGAGTCTTATTCTAATAACAAAAACGCTTATTCTTATAACACCCCACCAAACCCACCTTCTTCCCTGGTCAAGTCGCCTCCCACCTCTCCACGATGCCCACGCCCAACAAGAACCACCCCACGACTACAAGCTCAAGAGCCAAGACGCTACTGGATCCCGAGCGGCTGCCCTCCTCCTCCACCTTCTTCCAGCTCCGCCGGAGTCCCGCCCCACCCCGCCTCCTTCTTCCTACTGCGACCTCCCTCCCGCCGGAAAACACCTTCCCGCCTCCCACCTTCCTCTTCCTGCCCCGCCAACCACCTGTGCCTCTCGGCCACCCTCCACCTCTTGTCCTTCCCCTACCCAGTGATGAATCTGTCGGGCCGTGGCGGATCTGGCGGGGTGCTCCTCCACCTCCTTCCTCCCACCCACGTCCGACCACCTACCACGGCCGCGACCGCCTGAGCTGGCAGGATCCTCCTCCCGTGCCTGCCCGACGACGCGCGCGAGGTGAGTCGCCCCTCACCCCTCACCCCGGTGCCCCGCCCCCTCCTGGCTTCGGCGTGCCCCGGTGGTCTGCCTCGTGCTCCTTGCTGGATCCGTCTTCCGTCTCGCCCGTGGGCACCGGGGCTGCAGCGTCGAGCAGGGAGAAAGCGAATCGCCCCAATCCCTTTCCCATAGAGCTGCATCTCCCCCTGGAGGCCATGGCTGTTGTGACGCCCTGTCCTCGTCCAGATCGGGGCCACGACTGCCTCTCCCAAGCTCCTCCTTCCCTCGCTGGCGATGAGAGTACGGAGAGTCACGCGGTGCAACCCACATGTATTTTGTTTGAATTTTTTGCATCGGCTGCAGTTTTACTCAAGAAGAGAAGTTCACTTTGTTCTTGAAAGGTTCTGTGCAGCTCATCGCCGGTGGTAGCGTGCGGTTTTGATTCGAGGAGCGTGCAGCTCGATTACGCATCGTGAGCCACGCCCCTGCGCCTCCATCCGTGCATCTCGTCGGTGGGATTTTTTGCTTGAGAGGAGAACGACGGGCAGTGATTCTTGCAACTCTGTTCGCCTTTTTTTGATCTGCTGGTGCATCCATGCAGTATGGTTAGATGTGATGCTCACATAGTCTGCTAGATGTGCAGCTCACTATACATAATTTTGCAGCTCGGGAATGAACAAGATGCGCAGCTGACTGTACATAATTGTGCAGCTTGCTGGACCCTATTTGGAGTTCTAAAAAAAGGGCAGCCCCTTAGTGGTTCACCTTTTAGAAAAAGAGAAAAAAATCCCCACGGGAGGTTCACTTCTTTCTTGAATGCAATTTTTTTGTTTGTGAGACGATTGAAGAAAGTAGATCACTCCAATTTGTGTAGCAGCTCGTTACCCCTATGTATGAAGTGCAATTTGTTTTGTGTGTTCAGTCAATTACATCAACACATGCAATGCATTTGGTCCTTAGATGAGTTTCACTTTTGAGAGTGAAGCTGTTCACTTGCACAAAGCGTGGAAGTGTGAAAAAAATTAGCGAAACAAAAAATAGTAATGTGGTTCACTTCCTTGTATCTCGAGGTTCATTTGCACTCGTCTCTGCGGTCCACTCTCGTTTATAAAAAATGTTTTAAAAAAGAAAACAAAAACTCATTCGAGAAAATTTATGTCCAACAAAAAGAAATCATGAAGTTCGCTTGACTTTCTGATGCAGTGCGGTTTTCCGTTCGAAGCAGTGCGTTCTTTCATAAAAAATGACGACAAAAACTCAAAAAAGCTCATTTGAGAAAATTTACGCCCAACAAGAAAATCATGAAGTTTGCTTGACTCTTCGACGTAGTGCGCTTTTCCGTCTAAAAGCAGTGCGGTTTTCTTCCTCGTCTTAACAAATTTACGTCCCACAAAAAGGAAACCATGCATTTCTCTTGCCCGTCTAATGCAGGGCGGCTTTTTGTCCGATTCAGTGCGGTTTTCAATCGGATGGAGTACGCACGTCGATTTGGGTGTCGCGAAAAACAGAGTGTCCGCATTTCGGTAAATTTAAAACTGCTCTTAAACCGTAACGAATTAGAGAGAGTGTTCTACAAGAAAAAGTTGCGCCTCGTCGATTGATACGTCCATTTTGCATCATGCTTTTATATCAATATTTATTGCATTATGGGCTGTTATTACACATTATATCTCAATACTTATGGCTATTCTCTCTTATTTTACAAGGTTTACCATGAAGAGGGGGAATGCTTGGTGGAATTCTGGCCGAAAAGGAGCAAACATTGGAAACATTTTCAGACTTTGCTCCAAAATCCTAAAACTCCACGAAACCTATTTTTGGAATTAATAAGAATTATTGAGCGGAAGAAATACACGGGGGCCCACACCATGTCGGGAGGGTGGGGCGCCCCCCTCTGGCGCGCCCCTGTCTCCTGGGCCCCTGGTGACCCCGGTGTCCATCTTACGCTATATGAGGGCTTTTACCTGGAAAAAATCGTGGGCAAGCTTACGGGACGAAACTCCGCCGCGCCACAAGGCGGAACTCAGCGGAACCAATCTAGGGCTCCGTGAGCTGTTCTCTGGGGACACTTCCCTCAGGGAGGAAATCATCACCAACGTCATCACCAATGATCCTCTCATCGAGCGGGGGTCAATCTCCATCGACATCTTCACCAGCACCATCTCCTCTCAAAACCCTAGTTCATCTCTTGTATCCAATATTGTATCAAGACCACAAATTGGTACCTGTGGGTTGCTAGTAGTGTTGACTACTCCTTGTAGTTGATGCTAATTGGTTTACTTGGTGGAAGATCATATGTTCAGATCCTTAATGCATATTATTACTCCTCTGATTATGAACATGAATATGCTTTGTGAGTAGTTACGTTTGTTCACGAGGACATGGGTGAAGTCTTGCTATTAGTAGTCATGTGAATTTGGTATTTGTTCGATATTTTGATGAGATGTATGTTGTCTTTTCCTCTAGTGGTGTTATGTGAACGTCGACTACATGACACTTCACCATTATTTGGGCCTAGAGGAAGGCATCGGGAACTAATAAGTAGATGATGGGTTGCTAGAGTGATAAAAGCTTAAACCCTAGTTTATGCGTTGCTTCGTTAGGGGCTGAATTCGATCCATATGTTTAATGTTGTGGTTAGGTTTACCTTAATACTTCTTTTGTAGTTGCGGACGCTTGCAATAGGGGTTAATCATAAGTGGGATGCTTGTCCAAGTAAGGGCAGTACCCAAGCACCGGTCCACCCACATATCAAATTATCAAAGTACCGAACACGAATCATATGAACGTGATGAAAACTAGCTTGAAGATAATTCCCATGTGTCCTCGGGAGCTCCTTTCTCATTATTAGAAATTGTCCAGGCTTATCCTTTGCTACAGAAAGGATTGGGCCACCTTGCTGCACTTTATTTACTTGTTACTCGTTAGTATTTATCTTATCACAAAACTATATATTACCTACAATTTCAGTGCTTGCAGAGAAAACCTTACTGAAAACCACTTATCATTTCCTTCTTGCTCCTCGTTGGGTTTGACACTCTTACTTATCGAAAGGACTACGATAGACCCCCTACACTTGTGGGTGATCAAGACTCTTTTCTGGCGCCGTTGCTGGGGAGTGTAACACTTTTGGTGAGTGGAACTTGATAAGGAAACATTTATATAGTGTGCTGAAATTTTCTGTTACTTGTCACTATGGAAACTAATTCTTTGAGGGGCTTGTTCAGGGTATCCTCACCCCGACCAGAAGAGCAAAGAGTTGCTCCTCAACCTACCGAACTTTTTGAAAATATTTACTTTGAGATTCCTTTGGGTATGATAGAGAAAATGCTAGCTAATCCAATTGCAGGAGATGGAACATTGCATCCCGATTTACACCTTATCTTTGTGGATGTTTGTGGATTACTTAAGCTTGCAGGTATTCCCGAGATGTTTTCAAAAGGAAGGTCTTCCCTTTATCTTTGAAGGGAGATGCATTGACATGGTATAGGCTATGTGATGATACGAGATCTTGGAATTATAAACGATTGAAGTTGGAATTTCACCAGAAGTTCTACCCTATGCATCTTGTTCATCGTGATCGTAATTACATATATAATTTTTGTCCTCGCGAAGGAGAAAGAATCGCTCAAGCTTGGGGGAGGCTTAAGTCAATGTTATATTCATGCCCCAATCATGAGCTCTCACGGGAAATGATTATTCAAAACTTTTATGCTCGGCTTTCTCTTAATGATCGCAACCTGCTCGATACTTCTTGTGCTGGTTCTTATATGCTGAAGACTATTGATTTCAAATGGGACTTATTGGAAAGATTTAAACGCAACTCTGAAGATTGGGGTTCCGACGATTGTAAGGAGTCGGTATGACACCTAAGTTCGATTGTGTTAAATCTTTTATGGATACCGATGCTTTTCGTGGATTTAGCGCTAAGTATGGACTTGACTCTGAGATAGTAGCTTCTTTCTGTGAATCTTTTGCTACTCACGTTGATCTTCCTAAAGAGAAGTGGTTTAAATATAATCCTCCTGTTGAAGTGAAAGTAATTGCACCTATTACAGTTGAAGAAAATACTATCACCTATAGTGATCCTATTGTGCCTACTACTTATGTTGAGAAACCTCCTTTTCCTGTTAGGATAAAGGATCATGCTAAAACTCATCGTTGTTCGTAAGAGTAATACTAGGAATTATACACCTCCTGAGCAAATCAATGTTGAACCTAGTATTGCTATGGTTAAAGATCTCTTGGATGATGATTTAGATGGGCATGTTGTTTATTTCTGTGATGAAACGGCTAATATTGCTAGACCAGATACTAAGATACATAGACCTGTCGTAGGCATGCCTGTTATTTCTGTTAAAATAGGAGATCATTGTTATCATGGTTTATGTGATATGGGTGCTAGTGCTAGTGTGATACCTTATGATTTATATAAAGAAATTATTCACGACATTGCACCCGCTGAATTAGAAGACATTGATGTTACTATTAAGCTTGCTAATAGGGATACCATTAAACCAGTTGGGATTGTTAGAGATGTGGAAGTTTCGTGTGGGAAGGTTAAATACCCTGCTGATTTTCTTGTTCTTGGTTCCCCACAAGATGATTTTTGTCCCATTATTTTTGGTAGACCCTTCTTAAATATAGCTAGTGCTAGGATTGATTGTGAAAAAGATATTGTCACCGTTGGCTTAGATGGTATGTCTCATGAGTTTAATTTTGCTAAGTTTTGTAGACAACCTTGTGATAGGGAACCACCTAGTAAGGATGAGATTATTGGTCTTGCTTCCATTGCTGTGCCTCCTACTGATCCGTTAGAACAATATTTGCTCGACCATGAAAATGATATGTTTATGAAGGAAAGAAGGTAAATAGATGAAGTGTTCCTTAAACAGGAACCTGTGCTGAAACATAACCTTCTCGATGAAATTCTTGGGCATCCCCCTCCACCCAAGGGCGATCCCGTGTTTGAACTCAAACCATTACGTGCTAATCTTAAGTATGCTTATCTTGATGAAAAGAAAATATATACTGTTATTATTAGTGCTAACCTTTCAGAGCAAGAAGAAGAAAGATTATTGAAAACTCTGAAGAAGCACCGAGCTGCTATTGGATATACTCTGAATGATCTTAAGGGCATTAGTCCCACATTATGCCAACACGAAATTATAGTGGAGAAAGATGCCAAACCAGTTAGAGATCCTCAACGACGACTGAATCGCAAGATGAAAGAAGTGGTAAGAAAGGAGATACTAAAGCTCCTTGAGGCAGGTATAATTTATCCCGTTGCTGATAGTGATTGGGTAAGCCCGTCCATTGTGTTCCTAAAAAGGGAGGTATTACCGTTGTTCCTAATGATAAAGATGAATTGATCCTGCAAAGAATTATTATAGGTTATATGATGGTAATTGATTTTCGTAAATTAAATAAGGCTACTAAGAAAGATCATTACTCTTTACCTTTTATTGATCAAATGCTAGAAAGACTATCCAAACACACACATTTTTGCTTTCTAGATGGTTATTCCGGTTTCTCTCAAATACCCGTGTCAGCGGGGGATCAATCAAAAACTAATTTTACTTGCCCTTTCGGTAGTTTGCTTATAGACGTATGCCTTTTGGTTTATGTAATGCACCTTCTACCTTTCAAAGATGCATGATGGCTATATTCTCTGATTTTTGTGAAAAAGATTTGTGAGGTATTCATGGATGACTTCTCCGTTGATGGATCCTCTTTTGATGATTGTTTGAGCAACCTTGATTGAGTTTTGCAGAGATGCGAAGACACTAGTCTCGTCCTGAATTGGGAAAAGTGTCACTTTATGGTTAATGAAGGCATTGTCTTGGGGCACAAGATTTCCGAGAGTGGTATTGAAGTTGATAAAGCTGAAGTTGATGCTATTGAAAAGATTCCATGTCCCAAGGACATAAAAGGTATAAGAAGTTTCCTTGGTCATGCCGGTTTTTATAGGAGGTTCATTAAGGACTTTTCTAAAATCTCTAGGCCTCTGACTAATTTATTGCAAAAAGATATTCCTTTTGTCTTTGATGATGATTGTGTAGAAGCATTTGAAATACTTAAGAAAGCTTTGATCACTGCACCTATTGTTCAGCTCCCTGATTGGAATTTACCTTTTGAAATTATGTGCGATGATAGTGATTATGCTGTAGGTGTTGTTCTAGGGCAAAGAGTTGATAAGAAATTTAATGTTATCCAGTATGCTAGTAAGACTCTTGATACTGCCCAGAGAAATTATGCTACTACTGAAAAAGAGTTCTTAGTAGTTGTGTTTGCATGTGATAAGTTTAGACCTTATATTGTTGATTCCAAAGTTACTATTCACACTGATCATGCTGCTATTAAATATCTTATGGAAAAGAAAGATGCTAAGCCTAGGCTCATTAGATGGGTTCTCCTGCTCCAAGAATTTGATTTGCATATTATTGATAGAAAGGGAGCTGAGAACCCCGCTGCGCATAACTTGTCTAGGTTAGAGAATGTTCTTGATGACCCACTGCCTATTGATGATAGCTTTCCTGATGAACAATTAGCGGTCATTAATGCTTCTCGTACTGCTCCTTGGTATGCTGATTATGCTAATTACATTGTTGCTAAATTTATACCGCCTAGTTTCACACACCAGCAAAAGAGAAAGTTCTTTTATGATTTAAGACATTACTTTTGGGATGATCCACACCTTTATAAAGGAGTAGATGGTGTTATTGGACGTTGTGTTCCTGAGCATGAACAGGAACAGATCCTACGCAAGTGTCACTCTGAATGTTATGGAGGCACCACGCTGGAGATAGGACTGCACACCAGGTACTACAATCTGGTTTTTATTGGCCTACTCTCTTTAAAGTTTTTCGTAAGTTTGTCTTATCTTTTGATGAATGTAAAAGAATAGGTAACATTAGTAGACGTCAAGAAATGCCTATGAATTACTCTCTTGTTATTGAACCGTTCGATGTTTGGGGCTTTGATTATATGGGACCTTTTCCTGCCTCTAATGGTTATACACATATTTTAGTTGCTGTTGATTAGGTTACTAAGTGGGTAGAAGCTATTCCAACTAGTAGTGCTGATCATAACACTTCTATTAAAATGCTTAAAGAAGTTATTTTTCCGAGGTTTGGAGTCCCTAGATATCTTATGACTGACGGTGGTTCACATTTTATTCATGGTGCTTTCCGTAAGATGCTTGCTAAGTATGATGTTAATCATAGAATCACATCTCCTTATCATCCACAGTCTAGTGGTCAAGTAGAGTTGAGCAATAGAGAGCTCAAATTAATTTTGCAAAAGACTGTGAATAGATCTAGGAAAAATTGGTCCAAAAAACTTGATGATGCATTATGTGCCTATAGAACTGCATACAAAAATCCCATGGGTATGTCTCCATATAAGATGGTTTATGAAAAGCGTGTCATTTACCTCTTGAACTTGAACACAAAGCATATTCGGCTATTAAAGAGCTCAACTATGACTTCAAACTTGCCGGTGAGAAGAGGTTGTTTGATATTAGCTCACTTGATGAATGGAGAACCCATATGAGAATGCCAAGCTATTCAAAGAAAAAGTCAAACGCTGGCATGACAAAAGGATACAAAAGCGTGAGTTTAACGTAGGAGATTACGTGCTATTATTTAACTCTTGTTTAAGATTTTTTGGCAGGAAAACTTCTCTCTAAATGGGAAGGTCCTTACGTTATCGAGGAGGTCTATCGTTCTGGTGCCATAAAAATCAACAACTTCGAAGGCACAAGTCCGAGGGTGGTAAACGGTCAAAGAATTAAACATTATATTTTAGATCATCCTATCAATGTTGAAACTAATATTATTGAAACCGTAACCTCGGAGGAACACATAAGGGACACTTTCCAGAACGTTCCAGACTCCGAAAAGGAATAGGTATGTGGTACGGTAAGTAAACCGACTCCAAAACAACTCCAATGGCAATTTTTATCAGTTTTCGAATATTTAAGAATTTTAGGAAGAAAGAAGTAGTCCGAAAGGGACACGAGGTCCCCACGTGAGTGGAGGGCGCACCCACCCTTACTGGGCGCGCCCCCCTTTCTCGTGGACACCTCGTGTGCCTCCCGGACTCCGTTTTCTTGCACGTTATGTATTTTGGTCGGTAAAAATTCATTATATATACTCTCGGAGGTTTTGACCACCGTATCACACAAATATCCTCTGTTTTCGTTTCGAGCTATTCCTGTTGCGGATTAAAAGCAAGATGTCTTCTCAAGAGTCAGTCGGGGAGAGTCGGGTGTCTCACCCAACACAAGGTCCAGGAGCGAATATCGATGCTTATCACTTTGGACCATCAACGGAGGATGAGATGGAGGCTGATTTGAAAAGGATAGATGCCATGGAGGAAGATCAAGAAGTTACCTCTCGTCTCCAAGCAGAATTCATGATGGGGGAACTACCTAGCCTGGCTACTCCAGCTTCGGTCATCCCTTCCAACTTTAGATTTATTTCTTATGAAAATATGAAAAAGAGCTTTAGTTGTTCTCTAGAAGCTATGCAACATCCTTGGGTAAAGGGAGCTTTGGCCGTTACGGCCAAGCTCCGTAAAGAAATTATGGACCTCAAACAACAAGTCAATAAGCTCGAGGAGGAGAACCGTATCCTGAGGGGCATTATCGCCAAGAAGATCATAACACCAACCATGAAGAAGGAGACATAACCACATGGGTATGGGCACTCCCCTTGGCAACTACCAAGCTTGGGGGAGGTGCCCCGGTATCGTATCACCATCACGTTCCTATCTTTACCGTTTTATTTAGTTCGGTCCTTTTAGTATCTTGATCTAGTAGATTGAAGTTTTGATATCAAGTAGTTTTGAGTTTTGCTTTGTGATCTCTTTATGTAATTGAGTCCGTGAGCTATCTATAATAAAGATTAGTGTTGAGTCAAGGGCTTTGCTATGTTGCTATGATCTTGAGAAAGTAGAAAGAATAAAAGAGTTCATATTGATCTAATGGTTAGTGATGACTTCACACATAGAAAGTATGAGGCATAAAAATTGTTGAGAGTTGATAAACGTAGTTTTGGTCATCGTTGCAATTAATAGGGAGTGATAAGGAAAGAGAGGTTCACATATAAATATATTATCTTGGACACCTTTTATGATTGGGAGCACTCATTAAGTATGACATGCTAAAAGAGTTGACGTTGGACAAGGAAGACAACGTAATGGTTTATGTTTTCTCACATCTCAGTTAAAGTATATTGTCATTGACCTTCCAAACATGTTGAGCTTGCCTTTCCCCCTCATGCTAGCCAATTTCCTTGCACCAAGTAGAGATACTACTTGTGCTTCCAAATATCCTTAAACCTAGTTTTGCCATGAGAGTCCACCATACCTACCCATGGATTGAGTAAGATTCTTCAAGTAAGTTGTCATGTTGCAGGCAATAAAAATTGCTATCTAAATATGTATGAGTTATTAGTGCAGAGAAAATAAGCGTTGTACGATCTTGTTATGGAAGTAATAAAAGCGACAGACTTCATAATAAAGGTCCACATACAAGGGGCAATATAAAGTGACGTTCTTTTGCATTAAGATTTTGTTCATCCAACCCTAAAAGCACATGACAACCTCTGCTCCCCTCTGCGAAGGGCCTATCTTTTACTTTATGTTTTTACTTTATGCTTGAGTCAAGGTGATCCTCACATTTCCCTTTTTCATTTTATCCTTTGGCAAGCTCCTCGTGTTTGAAAGATCATGACATATATATCCAATTGGATGTAAGTTAACATGGGCTATTATTGTTGACATCACCTAAAGGTGAATACGTTGGGAGGCAACACAATAAACCCCTATCTTTCTCAGTGTCCGGCTGAAACTCCATAACCACACGTATTGCATGAGTGTTAGCAATTATAGAAGACTACAAGATAGTTGAGTATGTGAACTTGCTGAAAAGCTCTATGTAACATCCCAAATTTTCAATTTGGAATGTTATACATAGAGCATCATTGCATATCATATTTTTGTTGCATTTTGCTAGATCCTAGGAATTCTACACAACTCAAGGACCCACGGAGAGAGTTGGGGATTTCGTTATTTTCATATTTGAGTTTTCTCAAATTTTGAAAATAGGATCATTTGATTTTAATTATTTTATCTTCAATTATTTCTACTATCAAAAAATGAGAGAGGGAATAAAATGACTTTCCCGAAATAAAGAAATAATGAAGATTTAATAATAAAATCAAATAAGATTTTATTTTGGAGTTTTTCGCCTTTTTATTTGAATTTAGGAAAAATGCGCGTTTTTCAAAATTGCATTTAGGCCCCAAATAAATGTTCATCTAGTCCGGCTTGATTTTAGAAGCCGGGAAAAATTTATTTCGGGATTTTTGGAGTCCTCTTAGTATTTCTTTTTATTTTTCTTCTATGCGGAATTATTTAAAAAAACACGCAACCGACCTACGGGCCGTGTCCGCACGGGACTCCGGCCCGAGGTGGCTTTATAAGTCGGCCCACCCTGGGGCCAAACCCTAGCCCCAGCTGCACCGACCTCACAGGCCGCTTAGCCGCCACCGCCTCGCCTTGACCCAGCTGGATCCCGCCATGCTGACCTCGCCAGTATGAGTACTTATTGTATGCTTGTTTGTCTGCGATAGAATACCCGGAGTGCGCCGCCTGTTACTTCGAGTCTCTAGGTTTCGCGGATCATCAGCAAGGCAAATAACACTTTGATCATACTCTTTCCTACTACCCAGTTTTTATGCATTAGATCTATCCTCAAACACTACATGATTAGGATCTAATTAAATTGTGGGATGGGAAGTAGATGAGGTAGTACCTATTACCTGTTTATTTTTTTAAACCCTTGGGAGTTACTTCTACGTTTGCTTATTATGCCATGGTATGCTAGTAGACGTGGATTGGGTGAGTGTATTCCATAACAGATGTGAGATTGTTAAATTAATGGTTTATTTAAGGTGGCAACTTAAACACACATCTGGGTGGATTGAGGCACCTGGTTTCCATCAGACTTGCCTGCTTTTTCTTGGACCGCCACCCGTGCTCAAAGGGATCATGAGATTATTCATGCTAGAAACTTCCGTGTGCAGCCACATGCTACTATGGGCTCTAGCGTAGTTGACTAAGTTGTGCGAACTCTTACGGGTGGACTAGCTGATGTAGGGGTTGTAGGTTGGTACGGTCTATCCACATGTAATGTGCTAGCGCTTCTGAAAGACTATGTCTCGGTCATCCGTTTCTCAAACACCTTGTAGTGCGAGAAATCAAACGGAGGAGATCGAGTCTTGTGGGGAAAAGTGCACAAACCTCTGCAGAGTGTATAAACTAATCATGGTTAGCCGTGTCCCCGGTTATGGACATCTTGAGTATCTAGTACTTGGATTATCATGTGAATCTCATCATGTTACTCTAATTAATATTGTTGGGTTTTAATGAGTATTTTTAATTGGGATTGAGAATGCTATCAACCATTCTCAATGTTCAACAACCACCATGATAGTTAAATAAATTTATTCCTTTGCAGTAGGGAACAATTGGCTTTTCGCAAAAACTGTAACCATAGAGCTTTCCACCAGCCATATATGCATGTAGTATAGGCTTATTCTTCCATTAGTCTCTATGTGTTACATTGCCAGCATATTCCATGTGCTGACCCGTTTTTGGGCTGCAACGTTTCATGTTGCAGACTTTTCAGACGACGAGTATGGTGTTTAGGTCGTGGTTCTATACTCAGTGATGCCGTTGGAGTTGATGGACTCGCTTATTCTTCCATGCCTTCCGCTGTTATCATTATTAGATGGCCTTAAGTCATATTTATTTTATTAAGTTCTCTCTTGAGACATTCAATTGTAATAAGTGTGTGATTGCTACTCTGTTATAAATCCTCCGAGTACTGTGTGGTGTCAGCATTACTGATCCAGGGATGACACTGAGCACAGAGATCAGACTGTTTGAGGTCTGGTCGCTACACTCTATTGTTGACTCTTTCTGATGTTATGATAAGTTGCAATTGCTTCAGTGACTGAGATTATAGTTTGCTAATTCTCAATGAAGTTTTTGAACCATACTTGACATTGTGAATTTATTGTTACTTGAGCATAAGAAATCATATGATAAAATCTATATATGGTGCTGTTATAAGAATGATCATGATGCCTCATGTCTATATTTTATTTTTATCGACACCTCTATCTCTAAACATGTGGACATATTTTTTGATATCTGCTTCCACTTGAGGACAAGCGAGGTCTAAGCTCGGGGGAGTTGATACGTCCATTTTGCATCATGCTTTTATATCAATATTTATTGCATTATGGGCTGTTATTACACTTTATATCTCAATACTTATGGCTATTCTCTCTTATTTTACAAGGTTTACCATGAAGAGGTGGAATGCCGGCAGCTGGAATTCTAGCTGGAAAAGGAGCAAACATTGGAAACGTATTCTGTATTGCTCCAAAAATCCTAAAACTCCATGAAACCTATTTTTGGAATTAATAAGAATTATTGAGCGGAAAAATACACCAGGGGGTGCACACCCTGTCCAGGAGGGTGGGGGGCGCCCCCCCTACTGGGTGCGCCCCCTGTCTCCTGGACCCCCTGGTGGCCCCCCGGTGCCCATCTTCTGCTATATGAGGGCTTTTACCCAGGGAAAAATTGTGGGCAAGCTTACGGGACGAAACTCCGCTGCCACAAGGCGGAACCTTGGCGGAACCAATCTAGGGCTCGTGAGTCGCTGTAGGGTACACTTCTCCGGAGGGGAAATCATCACCAACGTCATCACCAACGATCCTCTCATCGGAGGGGTCAATCTCCATCAACATCTTCACCAGCACCATCTCCTCTCAAAACCCTAGTTAATCTCTTGTATCCAATCTTGTATCAAAACCACAAATTGGTACCTGTGGGTTGCTAGTAGTGTTGACTACTCCTTGTAGTTGATGCTAATTGGTTACTTGGTGGAAGATCATATGTTCAGATACTTAATGCATATTATTACTCCTCTGATTATGAACATGAATATGCTTTGTGAGTAGTTACGTTTGTTCCTGAGGACATGGGTGAAGTCTTGCTATTAGTAGTCATGTGAATTTGGTATTCGTTCGATATTTTGATGAGATGTATGTTGTCTTTTCCTCTAGTGGTGTTATGTGAACGTCGACTACATTACACTTCACCGTTATTTGGGCCTAGAGGAAGGCATTGGGAAGTAATAAGCAGATGATGTGTTGCAAGAGTGACAGAAGCTTAAACCCTAGTTTATGCGTTGCTTCGTTAGGGGCTGAATTGGATCCATATGTTTAATGATGTGGTTAGATTTACCTTAATACTTCTTTTATAGTTGCGGACGCTTGCAATAGGGGTTAATCATAAGTGCGATGCTTGTCCAAGTAAGGGCAGTACCCAAGCACGGGTCCACCCACATCAAATTATCAAAGTACCAAACGCGAATCATATGAACGTGATGAAAACTAGCTTGACGATAATTCCCATGTGTCCTCAGGAGCTCCTTTCTCATTTTTAGAAATTATCCAGGCTTATCCTTTGCTACATAAAGGATAGGGCCACCTTGCTGCACTTTATTTACTTTATTTACTTGTTACTCGTTACTATTTATCTTATCACAAAACTATCTATTACGTACAATTTCAGTGCTTGCAGAGAAAACCTTACTGAAAACCACTTATCATTTCCTTCTGCTCCTCGTTGGGTTCGACACTCTTACTTATCGAAAGGACTACGATAGACTCCTTACAATTTTGGGTCATCATCGATACCTTTCCAACGGCGTATCGTATGAATCATTCCGGCCAGCGGTTTGTAAAAATTTCGCGAAAAACAGCAGCTGACACTCGTTGTCTGCGACACGATTTTCAAAATTAGCTTAAAACCATAAGGACTCTCAAAAACATTGCAACATATGAAAGTTGCGCCTCGTCCATAGCTTTTCAACGATATATTACACGCCTCGTTTTGACAAACGGTTAAAAAACTAGAGCGAAAACAGTACCGAAAATATGAAAAAAAATTGAAAAACCGAATTCCGCGATTTAGTAAATTCGAAACTGCTCTTAAACCGTAACGAATTAGAGAAAATAATAGATATGACAAAGATGCGCCTCAAAGATATCTTTCCAACGGTGTATCATTTGCTTCATTCCGACGAGCGGTTTAGAAAAAAACGCGAAAAAACGCTCGCTGCCACGCGTTGTGAGTCGCACCATTTTCAAAACTGCTCTTAAACCGTGAGGAATCTCAAAAAGTGTTCAACATGGAGAAGTTGCGCCTAATCCATAGCTTTTCAACGGTATATTGCACGCCTTGTACCGATAAACGGTTAAAAAACTAGAGCGAAAACAGTAACGAAAAATCAACACGTGTAGTTTTTTCCAACGGGAAGTTCACTCGAGTGAGTGCTGCAGCACACTTGGTTCAAACAATGACGTGCACTTGTGTTGAGCGTGCAGTGCGGAAGTGTTATCAAAATAGTTATTCTGCTAATATTAGCAGAATAGACCTGCTATATATATAGGGTAATGCTATTCTAAGCGTGAGTGTACAATAGCTTATTCTACACCCCTAGTAACACAATGTACAAAATCTAGTAAAACACTATACAAAATGTGGTAATTCTGAAATATTTTTTCTACTATTCAAGTTTTTAATTTACTACACTTTTTAAAAAATTACTATATTTTGTATGTTGTGTTACTATATTTTGTATAGAGCATTACTAGGGTAACGCTAAACTAAGCCATTCTACACCCCTAGTAACGCTCTATACAAAATATAATAACGTAACATGTAAAATATAGTAATTTTTTTGACCATGTAAGAAATCAAAAACTTGGATAGTAAAAAAATATTTCTCATAATTACTACATTTTACATAGCGTTTTACTAGATTTTGTACATACCGTGGATGTAGAATAAGCTATTCTACGCTCACGCTTAGTTTAGCATTACTATATATATAGTGTAACGCTATACTAAGCGTGAGTGTAGAATAGCTTATTCTACACCCCAGTAACGGTACGTACAAAATGTAGTAACGCAATATATAAAATATAGTAATTTTTCTGAAAATGTAGTAATTTATAGACACGCTAAACTAAGCTTGAGCGCATTGTAAGTAATCGTACGCTCTGGCCACTTTGAAGCGCGCCGCTAACCAACCCTGACTCTAATTCCACCCCAACCATCGACACGGTAAATCAAGTAAAAAAAAGAAATGTAGTAATGCATTACCTACCTCATAGCGGTTAATCAATTGTAACAAAGGAAAAATGTGGTAAACCCATTACTACCTTCCTAGCAGCAGCTAATACCAATCGACTTGTATTGAGGCTGTACTGAGTAGTAACAAAGTTACCATCTAATATGATTTCTATTTAAAAAATTACCATCCAATTTTGAATTGTACCTATGTACCACTTGACTCTTGCGTTGACTATTCACAAGTAGTTGCTAGTAATAAAATTACATTCTATCTAAAGTGTATAGCTAATAACAATCGACTGTACCAAGCCAAATATAAATACCATATATTAGTATATTTTCTATTAAAATACTCTTAGTTGCCCTCTTAATTCCGTTACCATATTTGCACAACTCTTACCATAATTAGTGTTAGAACCAAAGTACCGGAATACTGCAGGCGGTAATAACATTAATTTCATTACTATATTTTGCACAACTATTACCTTACTTAGAGATATCACTAGTAGAAAATAGGGCAATGGTCCAGGCCCGGCCAGCCCATTAGTCCCGGTTCAAACCAGAACCGGGACCAATGGGGGCATTGGACCCGGTTCGTGAGCCCCGGGGGCCGGCCGGGCCACATGGGCCATTGGTCCCGGTTCGTCTGGACCTATTGGTCCCGGTTGGTGGGACGAACCGGAACCATTGGCCTCGCCTCCTTCCCACAACCATTGGTCCCGGTTGGTGGCTTGAACCGGGACCAAAGGCACCCCTTTAGTCCCGGTTCATGCCACCAACCGGGACTAAAGGGTTAATCACAACATTTCTGAGTTTTGTCCCACCTCGCCAAACGAAGGGGAATCAAACCGGTTTATAAGCCCTCCTCTCTACGCCATGTTGAGCTCCTCTCAAAATGAAAATAGATGCCCTTATATTAGAATTTAACCTAAATTCATACTGAATTTCTCCGAAGTTAGTAGAAATTTATTATGAATTTAGGTTGAATTTTCTCTATAAGCGCATATATGCTCATTTATGAGTAGTTTTTATATAGTTTTTTATCTGAATTGTAATAAGTCATTAAAAATAAGCATCTATGCTCATTTTTTAGTAAAGTTAATCACAACTATTTTTTCTTCTATTTATTTCTGAATTGTAATAAGTCATTAAAAATAAGCATCTATGCTCATTTTTTAGTAAAGTTAATCACAACTATTTTTTCTTCTATTTATTTCTGAATTGTAATAAGTCATTAAAAATAAGCATCTATGCTCATTTTTAGTAAAGTTAATCACAACTATTGTTTCTTCTATTTATTTCTGAATTGCAATAAGTCATTAAAAATAAGCATCTATGCTCATTTTTTAGTAAAGTTAATCACAACTATTTTTCCTTCTATTTATTTCTGAGTAGTTTTTTATATAGTTTTTTTTCTTTTCTGCTATATTTATTTTTTTATTTTTTATTTCTGTGTGGTAATAAGTCATTAAAAAAAGAGGTGCAATGCTAGTTATTTCGCTTCAAGCCTTTCAGAATAGTGTAAACTACACTGCACATAGCTCCGTGCAGTCTACCCTATTCCTCAAGGCTAGAAGCGAACCAACGTGAGCATTGAGCCTCTTCTTCATCGTCTCTGCACTCAGGGCTTATAAACAGCTGCGAGTGCCTCTCGCTTGGCGAGGTGGGACTAAAAAAACAACTGCATAAAATAAATAAGTAAAGAAAAAAAAAGCCTCCTACTAGGCCCCCACGGCCTGGATACGACTAGAAACCCACCATGGGCCAGGATTTAGGCCCGCAGTGTTGGGGAACGTTTGCAGAAAATTAAAATTTTTCCTACGGTTTCACCAAGATCCATCTATGAGTTCATCTAGCAACGAGTATTCAGATTGGTTAGCATCTACATACCACTTTGTAGATCGCAACGGAAGCGTCGGAGTGAACGTGGATGAGGTAGTCGATTTTGCCGCGATCCAATTCACCGATGATCTAGTGCCGAACGGACGGCACCTCCGCTGTTCAACACACGTACGGTCAACGTAACGTCTCCTTCTTCTTGATCCAGCAAGGTGAAGGAGAGGTTGAGGAAGATGGCTCCAGCAGCAAGACGACGGCGTGGTGATGGTGGAACTTGCAAGATACTCGGCAGGGGCTTCGCCGTGCACTACGGAGGAGGAGGATGTGTTGGAGAGGGAGAGGGAGGCGTCCAGGGCAAGGTGCTGCTGCCCCCTCCCTCCCCCTTTATATAGGTGCCAAGGAGAGGAGGGAGGGCGCAGCCTTGCCCCCTCCTCCAAGGGAGGGTGCGGCCAAGAGAGGGGAGGTGTCCACCCTCCCAAGGCACCTCGGAGGTGCCTTCCCTTCATGGACTCTCCCTTTTTTCCACCCTAGGCGCATGGGCCCTTGGGGCTGGTTCCCCTTGGCCCATGTGGGCCTAGGCGCACCACCTAGGGCCCATGTGGCCCCACAGGGCTGGTGGCCCCACTTGGTGGACCCGGGACCCCTCGGTGGTCCCATTACAATACCGATATCACCGAAACTTGTCCCGATGGCGAAACAGCACTTCCTATATATAATTCTTTACCTCCGGACCATTCCGGAACTCCTCGTGACGCCCAGGATCTCATCCGGGACTCAACAACATTCGGGTTACTGCACATACATATTCCTACAACCCTAGCGTTCACAAGAACCTTAAGTGTAGACCCTACGGGTTCGGGAGACATGCTTGAACATGACCGAGACGGCTCTCGGGCAATAACCAACAGCGGGATCTGGATACCCATGTTGGCTCCCACATGCTCCACGATGATCTCATCGGATGAACCACGATGTCAAGGATTCAATTAATCCCGTGATACGATTCCCTTTGTCAATCGGTATTTTACTTGCGAGATTCGATCGTCGGTATACCAATACCTCGTTCAATCTCGTTACCGGCAAGTCACTTTTCTCGTTACCGTAATGCATGATCCCGTGATCAAACACTTCGATCACATTGAGCTCATTGTGATGATGCATTACCGAGAGGGCCGGTGATACCTCTCCGTCAAGCGGAGTGACAAATCGATCTCGATCCATGTCAACCCCAGACACTTTCGGAGATACCTGTAGCATACCTTTATAGTCACCCGATTACGTTGTGACGTTTGGCATACCCAAAGCACTCCTACAGTATCCGGAGTTACACGATCTCATGGTCTAAGGAAAGGACACTTGACATTGGAAAACTCTAGCAAACGAACTATGCGATCTTATGCTATGTTTAGGATTGGGTCTTGTCCATCACATCATTCTCCTAATGATGTGATCCGTTATCGATGACATCCAATGTCCATAGTCAGGAAACCATGACTATCTGTCGATCAACGAGCTAGTCAACTAGAGGCTCACTAGGGACATGTTGTTGTCTGTTATTCACACATGTATTACGATTTCCGGTTAACACAATTATAGCACGAATAAAGACAATTATCATGAATAAGGAAATATAATAATAATGCTTTTATTATTGCCTCTAGGGCATATTTCCAACAGTCTCCCACTTGCACTAGAGTCAATAATCTAGTTACATTGTGATGAATCGAACACCCATAGAGTTACGGTCTTGATCATGTTTTGCCTTAGGGAGAGGTTTAGTCAGCGGATCTGCGACATTCAGATCCGTGTGCACTTTACAAATTTCTATGTCTCCATCTTGAACATTTTCACGAATGGAGTTGAAGCGACGCTTGATGTGCCTAGTCTTCTTGTGAAACCTGGGCTCCTTTGCAAGTGCAATAGCTCCGGTGTTGTCACAGAAGAGCTTGATTGGCCCCGACGCATTGGGTATGACTCGAGGTCGGTGATGAACTCCTTCACCCAAATTGCTTCATGTGCTGCCTCCGAGGCTGCCATGTACTCCGCTTCACATGTAGATCCCGCCACGACGCTTTGCTTGCAAATCGCACCACCATCGCCCCACCATTCAAAATATACACGTATCCGGTTTGTGACTTAGAGTCATTCAGATGCGTGTCGAAGCTAGCGTCGACGTAACCTTTTATGACGAGCTCTTCGTCACCTCCATAAACGAGAAACATTTCCTTAGTCCTTTTCAGGTACTTCAGGATATTCTTGACCGCTGTCCAGTGTTCCTTGCCGGGATTACTTTGGTACCTTCCTACCAAACTTACGGCAAGGTTTACATCAGGTCTGGTACACAAGATGGCATACATAATAGAACCTATGGCCGAGGCATAGGGGATGACGCTCATCTCTTCTTTATCTTACGCGTGGTGGGACATTGAGCTGAGCTCAATTTCACACCTTGTAACACAGGTAAGAACCCCTTCTTAGATTGATCCATATTGAACTTCTTCAATATCTTATCAAGGTATGTGCTTTGTGAAAGACCTATGAGGCGTCTCGATCTATCTCTATAGATCTTGATGCCTAATATATAAGCAGCTTCTCCAAGGTCCTTCATTGAAAAACTTTTATTCAAATAGGCCTTAATGCTGTCCAAGAGTTCTATATCATTTCCCATCAAAAGTATGTCGTCTACATATAATATGAGAAATGCTATAGAGCTCCCACTCACTTTCTTGTAAACACAGGCTTCTCCATAAGTCTGTGTAAACCCAAACGCTTTGATCATCTCATCAAAGCGAATGTTCCAACTCCGAGATGCTTGCACCAGCCCATAAATCGGCGTTGGAGCTTGCACACCTTGTCGACATTCTTAGGATCGACAAAACCTTCCGGCTGCATCATATACAATTCTTCCTTAAGGAAACCATTAAGGAATGCCGTTTTGGCGTCCATTTGCCATATCTCATAATCATAGTATGCGGCAATTGCTAACATGATTACGACGGACTTCAGCTTCGCTACCGGTGAGAAAGTCTCATCGTAGTCAACCCCTTGAACTTGTCGATAACCCTTAGCGACAAGCCGAGCTTTATAGATGGTCACATTACCATCCGCGTCATCTTCTTCTTAAAGATCCATTTATTTTCTATGGCTCGCCGTTCAACGGGCAAGTCGGTCAAAGTCCATACTTCGTTTTCATACATGGATCCTATCTCGGATTTCATGGCTTCCAGCCATTTGTCGAATCCGGGCCGCCATTGCTTCCTCATAGTTCGAAGGTTCACCGTTGTCTAACAACATGATTTCCAAGACAGGGTTGCCGTACCACTGCAGTGCGGAACGTGTCCTTGTGGACCTTCAATTTCAGTAGGAGCTTGATCGGAAGCATCTTGATCATCATCATTAATTTCCTCTCTAGTCGGTGCAGGCTCACGAGAAAGCGTTTTCTTGAGTTTCGCCATTTTCCGGTTCAAGAGATAACACTTCATCAAGTTCTACTTTCCTCCCACTTACTTCTTTCGAGAGAAACTCTTTCTCAGAAAGAATCCATTCTTAACAACAAAGATCTTGCCTTGGATCTGAGGTAGAAGGTATACCCAACAGTTTCTTTCGGGTATCCTATGAAGACGCATTTTTCCGACTTGGGTTCGAGCTTCTCAGGTTGAAGTTTCTTGACATAAGCATCGCATCCCCAAACTTTTAGAAACGACAGCTTAGGTTTCTTCCCAAACCATAATTCATACGGTGTCGTCTCAACGGATTTCGACGGAGCCCTATTTAAAGTGAATGCGGCAAATTCTCTAAAGCATAGCCCCAAAAAGATAGCGGTAAATCGGTAAGAGACATCATAGATCGCACCATATCTAATAGAGTGCGATTCTGACGTTCGGACACACCATTATTACCGAGGTGTTCCAGGTAGCGTGAGTTGTGAAACTATTCCACATTTTCTTAAGTGTGTGCCAAATTCGTGACTCAAGTATTCTCCTCCACGATCCGATCGTAGAAACTTGATCTTTCTATCACGTTGATTTTCAACCTCACTCTGAAATTCCTTGAATTTTTCAAAGGTCTCAGACTTGTGTTTCATTAAGTAGACATACCCATATCTACTCAAGTCATCGGTGAGGGTGAGAACATAACGATAGCCACCCTTGAGCCTCAACACTCATTGGACCGCACTTTTACATCGGTATGTATGATTTCCAATAAGTTGGTTGCTCGCTCCATTGTTCCTGAGAATGGAGTCTTGGTCATTTTACCCATGAGGCATGGTTCGCGTGTCAAATGATTCATAATCAAGAGACTCTAAAAGTCCATCTGCATGGAGCTTCTTCATGCGTTTGACACCTATGTGACCAAAGGCGGCGATGCCACAAATATGTGGGACTATTGTTATCAACTTTAACTCTTTTGGTATTCACACTATGAATATGTGTATCATCACGTCTGAGATTCATTAAGAATAAACCATTAACCATCGGAGCATGACCATAAAACATATCTCTCATATAAATAGAACAACCATTATTCTCGGATTTAAATGAGTAGCCATCTCGAATTAAACGAGATCCAGATACAATGTTCATGCTCAAACTTGGCACTAAATAACAATTATTGAGGTTTAAAACTAATCCCGTAGGGTAAATGCAGAGGCGGTGTGCCGACGGCGATCACAACGACCTTGGAACCATTCCCGACGCGCATAGTCAACTCGACATTCTCCAGTCTCCGTAAAATACTCAGCTCCTGCTTTGAGAAACAAATATGAGAAAATGCACAGGTATCAAATACCCAAGAGCTACTACTAGTAATCTGGTAAGGTACACATCAATTACATGTATATCACATATACCTTTGGTTTTGCCGGCCTTCTTTTCCGCTAAGTATTTGGGGCAGTTCCGCTTCCGATGACCACTTCCCTTGCAATAAAAGCACCGATTTCGGGCTTGGGTCCATTCTTTGTCTTCTTCCGGAAACTTGCTTATCGGGCTGCAACTTCCTTGCCGTCCTTCTTGAAGTTCTTTTACCCTTGCCCTTCTTGAACTTAGTGGTTTTATTCACCATCAACACTTGATGCTCCTTCTTGATTTCTACCTCTGCTGATTTCAGCATAGCATATACTTCAGAATGGTCTTTACCATCCCTGCATATTGTAGTTCATCACAAAGCTCTTGTAGCTAGGTGGAAGCGGCGGAGGATTCTGTCAATGACCGCTTCATCCGGGAGATTAACTTCCGATTGAGTCAAGCGGTTGTGCAACCCGGACATTTTGAGTATGTGTTCCTTGTGAGCCATTTTCCTCCATCTTACAGCTAAAGAATTTGTCGGAGACTTCATATCTCTCGACCGGGCATGAGCTTGGAAAACCATTTTCAGCTCTTGAACATCTCATATGCTCCATGTCTCTCAAAACGCTTTTGGAGCCCGGCTCTAAGTTGTAAAGCATGCCGCACCGAACGAGGGAGTAATCATCGCGGCGTGATCGCCAAGCGTTCATAACGTCTTGTTCTGCAGGGAGAATAGGTGCGTCACCCAGCGGTGCTCTTAGGACATATTCTTTCTTGGCAGCTATGAGGATAATCCTCGAGGTTCGGACCCGATCCGTATAGTTGCTACCATCGTCTTTCAGCTTGGTTTTCTCTAGGAACGTTGAAATTGAGGACTACGTTGGCCATTTGATCTACAAGACATATTGTAAATATTTAGACTAAGTTCATGATAATAAAGTTCATTTAATCAAATTTAATGAACTCCCACTTAGATAGACATCCTCTACTAGTCATCTAAGTATTACATGATCCGAGTCAACTAGGGCCGTGTCCGATCATCACGTGAGACGGACTAGTCAACATCGGTGAACATCTTCATGTTGATCGTATCTTCTATACGACTCATGCTCGACCTTTCGGTCTTACGTGTTCCGAGGCCATGTCTGTACATGCTAGGCTCGTCAAGTCAACCTAAGTGTTTTGCGTGTAAATCTGTCTTACACCCGTTGTATGCGAACGTAAGGACCTATCACACCCGATCATCACGTGGTGCTTGAACGACGAACCTTAGCAACGGTGCACAGTTAGGGTGAACACTTTCTTGAAATTATTATGAGGATCATCTTATTTACTACCGTCGTTCTAAGTAAACAAGATGCATAAAACATAATAAACATCACATGCAATTATATAAAGTAGTGACATGATATGGCCAATATCATATAGCTCCTTTGATCTTCATCTTGAGGCTCCATGATCATCTTGTCACCGGCATGACACCATGATCTCCATCATCATGATCTCCATCATCGTGTCTTCATGAAGTTGTCACGCCAACGACTACTTCTACTTCTATGACTAACGTGTTTAGCAATAAAGTAAAGTAGTTTACATGGCGTTCTTCAATGACACGCAGGTCATACAAAAAATAAAGACAACTCCTATGGCTCCTGCCGGTTGTCATACTCATCGACATGCAAGTCGTGATTCCTATTACAATAGCATGAACATCTCATACATCACATATAGATCATTCATCATTCTTCACAACTTACGGCCATATCATATCACAAAGCACTTGCTGCAAAAACAAGTTAGACGTCCTCTAATTGTTGTTGCAAGTTTTACGTGGCTGAATTAGGGTTCTAGCAAGAACGTTTTCTTACCTACGTTCAAACCACAACGTGATTTGTCAATCTCTATTTACCCTTCATAAGGACCCTGTTCATCGAATCCGATCCAACTAAAGTAGGAGAGACAGACACCCGCCAGCCACCTTATGCAACTAGTGCATGTTAGTCGGTGGAACCGGTCTCACGTAAGCGCACGTGTAAGGTTGGTCCGGCCGCTTCATCCCACAATACCGCTGAATCAAGATTGACTAGTAACGGCAAGAATAATTGACAACATCTACGCCCACAACAAATTGTGTTCTACTCGGCGCAAGAAGAACTACGCATAGACCTAGCTCATGATGCCACCGTTGGGGAACGTTTGCGAGAAAATTAAAATTTTTCCTACGGTTTCACCAAGATCCATCTATGAGTTCATCTAGCAACGAGTATTCAGATTGGTTAGCATCTACATACCACTTTGTAGATCGCAACGGAAGGCGTCGGAGTGAACGTGGATGAGGTAGTCGTGCTTGCCGCGATCCAATTCACCGATGATCTAGTGCCGAGCAGACGACACCTCCGCTGCTCAACACACGTGACGGGTCAACGTAACGCCTCCTTCTTCTTGATCCAGCAAGGTGAAGGAGAGGTTGAGGAAGATGGCTCCAGCAGCAGCACGACGCAAGGCGTGGTGATGGTGGAACTTGCAAGATACTCGGCAGGGCTTCGCCGTGCACTCACGGAGGAGGAGGATGTGTTGGAGAGGGAGAGGGAGGCGTCCAGGGCAAAGGTGCTGCCCCCTCCCTCCCCTTTATATAGGTGCCAAGGAGAGGAGGGAGGGCGCAGCCTTGCCCCCTCCTCCAAGGGAGGGGTGCGGCCAAGAGAGGAGGTGTCCACCTCCCCAAGGCACCTCGGAGGTGCCTTCCCTTCATGGACTCTCCCTTTTCCACCCTAGGCGCATGGGCCCCTTGGGGCTGGTTCCCCTTGGCCCATGTGGGCCTAGGCGCACCACCTAGGGCCCATGTGGCCCCTGGGGCTGGTGGCCCCACTTGGTGGACCCCCGGGACCCCTCCGGTGGTCCCGGTACAATACCGATATCACCAAAACTTGTCCCGATGGCCGAAACAGCACTTCCTATATATAATTCTTTACCTCCGGACCATTCCGGAACTCCTCGTGACGTCCAGGATCTCATCCGGACTCCGAACAACATTCGGGTTACTGCACATACATATTCCTACAACCCTAGCGTTCACGAACCTTAAGTGTGTAGACCCTACGGGTTCGGGAGACATGCGAGACATGACCGAGGCGGCTCTCGGGCAATAACCAACAGCGGGATCTGGATACCCATGTTGGCTCCCACATGCTCCACGATGATCTCATCGGATGAACCACGATGTCAAGGATTCAATTAATCCCGTGATACGATTCCCTTTGTCAATCGGTATTTTACTTGCCGAGATTCGATCGTCGGTATACCAATACCTCGTTCAATCTCGTTACCGGCAAGTCACTTTTCTCGTTACCGTAATGCATGATCCCGTGATCAAACACTTCGATCACATTGAGCTCATTGTGATGATGCATTACCGAGAGGGCCCGGTGATACCTCTCCGTCAAGCGGAGTGACAAATCCGATCTCGATCCATGTCAACCCAATGACACTTTCGGAGATACCGTAGCATACCTTTATAGTCACCCGATTACGTTGTGACGTTTGGCATACCCAAAGCACTCCTACAAGATCCGGAGTTACACGATCTCATGGTCTAAGGAAAGGACACTTGACATTGGAAAACTCTAGCAAACGAAGTATGCGATCTTATTCTATTTTTAGGATTTGGTATTGTACATCACTTCATTCTTCTTATGATGTGATCCCTTTATCGATGACATCCAATGTCCATAGTCAGGAAACCATGACTATCTTCGATCAACGAGCTAGTCAACTAGAGGCTCACTAGGGACATGTTGTTGTGCATTATTCACACATGTATTACGATTTCCGGTTAACACAATTATAGCACGAATAAAGACAATTATCATGAATAAGGAAATATAATAATAATGCTTTTATTATTGCCTCTAGGGCATATTTCCAACACGCAGGTGGCCCATTTAGGACCATCAGGCAAAGCAGTAGTAAGTAGGCCTGTAAGCCTGCAGTGGAGAGGAGCTCGAGAGGGGAGCGGCAGTGGGGCTTATAAACCACTGCGCGCCCCTCTCAGCTAGCGAGGTGGGACTAAACTTTTGTGCCGCACCGTGCCAGCACACGACCATTGGTCCCGGTTCGTGGCTCCAACCGGGACCAATGCCCACCCTTTAGTCCCGGTTGGTGGCACCAACCGGGACCAAAGCCCTCTGCTTCCCGCCCTTTGGGCTGCTGAAAAGAGGCCTTTGGTCCCGGTTGGTGCTACCAACCGACTAAAAGTGCATTAATCTGGTTGGAGCCACGAACCGGGACCAAAGACTTTGCTATATCTTGAAAATTTCAGAACCACATCCCCACTTCGATCTCTCCTTCCTCCTCGATCTCCCGGCCTTGCCATCGCCGCCCTTCCCGCCCGCCCTTCCCGCCCGATGCCGTGCCGTCCCCATCGTCGCCCAGCGTCCCGTCGCCGCCCGTCTGTGCGCCGTCGCCGCCCGCCCACGCGTCGATGTCCCCTCGACACCCGTCCCGTCGCCGACGTCCCGTCATCGCCGTCTCGCGCCTCCTCCGCCCGTCGCCCCGGCGTCGTCGGCCTGTATTTTCCGTTATCCATTTTCTGTTAGATAAATTAGATAGAAAAATTAGATATTAATGTCAAATGTTAGATGAATTAGCTAGATATTAATTAATGCTAATTAGATGAGTTAGTTTTTTACATTTTTTATTATAGATGAATTAGATATATTAATGTTAGACGAATTAGTAAGTGCTTAGTTAAATTAGTAAGAAAATTAATAAGTGCTTAATTAGTTGAATTAGTAAGTACTATATTTTTTTTGACCAGGAACAGTAGGAAAGGCTCCTACTGTGTTACTATATTATAATAATAAGTAAGCTGTACAATGGGTATTTACAGGATGGGGGGGGAAGATATAAGTTGCCAACTTTGTGGCAAGTAGCACTAAGAAAAACAAAGAGAAACCACTAAAGGGAGTGCACAAGGTTCAGCACAAGGAGCCTATGCTCCTCCTTGACTCTATGTTGAAGAAGCCCAAAGTCTCTCTTGAATCTGTCCAGCGGGAGGTTAGTGAGGGTGTTATCGCTCGGAAATGCTTGTTTTTCCTTTCCTTCCAAATACTCCAGGCTGCCACAATGAATTTCTCAAGGAACAGAGGGGTGGGATGAGAGTTTCTGTGATCTTCAACAGCTTGTATTCGGCCAAGGAAAGGTTCCCAATGAAGCCCAAGTTTGGCCCAACAGAATTTACTGGAAGTGCATGTGAAGATCATGTGTTCCACTGTTTCCTCAATGTTCAAACCACATAGGAGGCAGTTGTGGTCATCTCCTATGTTGTAGTGCCTCCGTTTCAACATGTTCCTCGTATTGAGCCTGTCATGGAAGAGCAACCAAGCAAAGACTTTCAACTTCATCGTGCATTTTGAATCCCAAATCCATCCAAATATCTGCTGCACATGGACATCTTTGAAGAAGAATTTGTAGTAGTCCGTTGATTTGTAGATGGTTTTACCCCACGTGTAGTGCCAAATATCCGTGGAAGACGAGGATGGTTGTAGATGAGCCGTAATTGTCTGTAAGTCTCTAACCTCCCCAAGGGCTTGAGGGGTCAAGGGCAGGTGAAACGTTTCTTCCAGCGAAGTTATTCCCAGGAACTTTTTGACCGAAACATCCTCATCGAGAGAGTGAGAGAAGGCCCTAGGATGGGAGTCTTGAAGAATTTTCCCTGACCACAGATCTTTCCAAAACAAAGCCGTGGTGCCACACACAATATTGATTTGAGAAATCCCACGAAACTTAGGTGTGAGCTTGAGTACGTCCTTCCACCGTAATGAGCCGATTGGATCCGAGGCATGAGGAATTTTTGCGTGTAATAGGAGTCCCATGTGAGTTGCACCTGGGTATATCCAACTTGTTATAGAACTTGTGTAGGAACTTGAAGCAAAGCTTCATTCTCATACACGAAGGTTAAGCACTCCCAGCCCTCCCTTCTTTTTAGGTTTACATACCATGTCCCAAGCCGCCAGAGAGTTACACTTATCACCTTGTTCAGTCTTTTTAATCCATAGGCATCGACGCCTAATTTTGTCTAAGAGCTCAATGAGTTTTGGTGGAAAATGTAGCGTGCACATGGCATAGATGAGAAGTGAGGTAACTATGGATTTGAGAAGGGTCAGCTTGCCAGCATGGGACATAAGGGACAACGTTGACGACAAGCTTCGTTCAACCGTGCTGACAAGGGGCATAAAATCCTGAAGTGTAGGTCGAGACGTGCCCAACGGCAGCCTAAGTAGGGGAAAGGCATGGATCCAATTGTACACTCAAAGATAGCAGCAAGTTGGGCAGCTAGATCATCCTCCAAGTTTATGGGAATTAGTGTGGACTTGTGGAAATTGATTTTAAGGCCGATGGACTGAGCATATTTGGTGAGGATGTCTTTAATGATCATTGCTTGTTGAGGGCAAAAGGCATAAGCAAGATTGTATCATCGGCATATTGGACAATTGGGTAGTCCATTTGACCCGTGGCAGGGAAAGGTAGTTGAATTCTGCCCTCTCTATAAGCTTTGTTAATGGCCAATTGAAGGAGGTCGGCAGCCAACACAAAGATTAGCGGAGATACTGGGTCGCCCTGCCTAACCCCACGGTTGCAATGAAACTGTCTTCCGGGAACACCATTTAGGAGCACCGAGGATCAGCCCGAGGAAAAAATAGCCTTTATCCAGGAAAGCCATCTGTCATTAAATCCCATATGCTTCATGATGTTGATCATGGGATCGTGCTCAATTGTGTCGAACGCCTTAGCAAAATCCAACTTAAGTAGAACAATCGGTCGCTTAGAGGCTTGGCATTGGTGAATGTATTGAAATGTCCACGCAAGACAATCCTGTATAGATCTCCCACGGATGAATCCATACTGGTTACGGTGGATAATTTGCAAAATGACTTTCTGGAAAAGGTTAGCCAAAAGTTTGGTAATGAGCTTAAGACAGCAATTGAGTAAGGTGATTGGCGTGTAGTCATTAACTGTGGATGGGGATCCATTCTTCGGGATAAGAGTAATCAGTCCATCATTAATGCTCTGGAGGTTAAGTGTTCCTGCATGGAATTGATCACATAGCGTGTAGAAATCATTTTTAATGATTAGCCAACAAGCTTTAAGAAAAATACCACTAAATCCATCTGGACCAGGTGCCCTATCGCCTGGCATCTCTTTAACCACCAAGTCAATTTCTTCATGCGTGAAAGGAAGCGTGAGGTGATCCAAGTTTGCATTGTGCCTAATTAAAGACTGGAGATCAAAGTGCATCTGAGTAGGGCTAGAAGTGCCTAGTCTGTCCGAGTATGCATGAAAAAGCAGGGCCTCCTTCCCATTATGATCTTCCACGACTAATCCCTCCGGAGTTTGCAGGGTAGCAACGTTGTTTATACGATATCTATCAGTAGCCATCGCTTGGAAGAACTTGGTATTTTCGTCACCAAACTTAACCCACCGGACAATACATCTTTCTTTCCAATACCGATTCTGATACTCCAAGAGCCGTAGGAGATGGTTTTTAATAATCTTGCGAAAATTGTTCTCAGGTATTGTGAGAGGCCTTAGATTTTCCAGTGCATCCAACTCTTCCAAGGTTTTGTTGGTGTTTTCAATAGCCACCGATAATCTTGAGATATTTTTTGTTGGAAATATGCCCTAGAGGCAATAATAAAAGGATTATTATTATATTTCCTTGTTCGTGATAATTGTCTTTTATTCATGCTATAATTGTATTATCTGGAAATCGTAATACACGTGTGAATACATAGACCACAATATGTCCCTAGTGAGCCTCTAGTTGACTAGCTCGTTGATCAATAGATAGTCATGGTTTCACGACTATGGACATTGGATGTCATTGACAACGGGATCACATCATTAGGAGAATGATGTGATGGACAAGACCCAATCCTAAGCATAGCACAAGATCGTGTAGTTCGTTTTGCTAGAGCTTTTTCCAATGTCAAGTATCTCTTCCTTAGACCATGAGATCGTGTAACTCCCGGATACCGTAGGAGTGCTTTGGGTGTACCAAAGCGTCACAACGTAATCGGGTGACTATAAAGGTGCACTACAGGTATCTCCGAAAGTGTCTGTTGGGTTGACACGGATCGAGATCGGATTTGTCACTCCGTATGACGGAGAGGTATCTCTGGGCCCACTCGGTAATGCATCATCATAATGAGCTCAAAGTGACCAAGTGATTGGTTACAGGATCATGCATTACGATCTGAGTAAAGTGACTTGCGATAACGAGACTGAACGAGGTATTGGGATACCGACGATCGAGTCTCGGGCAAGTAACGTACCGATTGACAAAGGGAATTGAATACGAGATTAATTGAATCCTCGACATCGTGGTTCATCCGATGAGATCATCGAGGAGTATGTGGGAGCCAACATGGGTATCCAGATCCCGCTGTTGGTTATTGACCGGAGAGCCGTCTCGGTCATTTCTGCATGTCTCCCGAACCCGTAGGGTCTACACACTTAAGGTTCGGTGACGCTAGGGTTGTATGAATATGAGTATGCAACAAACCGAATGTTGTTCGGAGTCCCGGATGAGATCCCGGACGTCACGAGGAGTTCCAGAATGGTCCGGAGGTATAGAATTATATATAGGAAGTGCTATTTCGGCCATCGGGAGAATTTCGGGGTTTACCGGTATTGTACCGGGACCACCGGAAGGGTCCCGGGGGTCCACCGGGTGGGGCCACCTATCCCGGAGGGCCCAGTGGGCTGAAGTGGGAGGAACCAGCCTGGTGGGCTGGTGCTCCCCCACTTGGGCCCCTGCGCCTAGGGTTGGAAACCCTAGGGTGGGGGGGCGCCCCACTTGCCTTGGGGGGCAAGCATCCCCCCTTGGCCGCTGGCCCCTTGGGAGATCAGATCTCCAAGGGACGGTGCCCCCCAGGGGGCCTATATAAAGGGGGGAGGGAGGGGGCAGCCGACCTTTGCATCTTGGTGCCTCCCTCTCCCCTGCTACACCTCTCCTCCTCCGTCACGTGCTTGGCGAAGCCCTGCCGGAGTGCTGCTTCTCCACCAACACCACGCCGTCGTGCTGCTGCTGGAGCCATCTTCCACAACCTCTCCTTCCCCCTTGCTGGATCAAGAAGGAGGAGACATCATCCGCTCCGTACGTGTGTTGAACGCAGAGGTGCCGTCCGTTCGGCACTCGGTCATCGGTGATTTGGATCACGGCGAGTACGACTCCATCATCCACGTTCTAGTGAACGCTTCCGCACGCGATCTACAAGTGGTATGTAGATGCAATCTCTCTCCCATGAGTCATTGCTTAGATGAACTCATAGATGGATCTTGGTGAAACCGTAGGAAAAATTTTAATTTTCTACAACGTTCCCCAACATTTTTGCTCCAAGTTTTGAGCTCCTGTCGGAGCCGTTTGAATTTTCGACAGAGCACAGTAGCAGCATTCTGCACCGCAACTGGTTTATCCCAAACACTTTTAACCACGTCCATAAAGCCCGGGTGCATAAGCCAATATGATTCAAATCTGAATAACTTGGCACGAGGGATTTTAGTCTCAATGGTGACCATGCATGGTGTGTGATCAGATGTGGGTTTACATAGTGGTTTGACCATGGTATTGGGGTAAATACTTGTCCAGTGCATGGAAGTGAAGAACCAGTCGAGTTGCTCGAGGAGTGGATCGTGTTGCATGTTACTCCAAGTGTATAGCCTACCCTTAATGGGTAATTCCACTAGGTTTAGTTTGCGAATGATGTCATTGAAGGTGGACATATCATTGACATCCCCCCTGGCTTGTTTCGATTATCTGGCTAGTTAGAAAAATACTAGTTTATTTTTAGTAAGTACTATATAGTAAGTGCTACTTTGTTTTTAGTAAACAATACTAGTGGATTTTTAGTAAGTACTATATAGTAAGTGCTACTTTGTTTTTAGTAAGTACTACTTTATTTATTTAATTATAGTAATAAGTGCTTAGTATAGTTGAACTAGATAGTTGATTTAATTAATAAAACTACTTTATTTAACTATATATAGAAGTAGTTTGTAGTAAGTGCTACTTTATTTATTTATAGTAAGTGCTACTTTATTTATTTATAGTAAGCTACTTTATTTAGATTTATAGTAAATGCTTAGTATATGGTAGTTGAACTAGATAGTTGATTTAATTAATAAAAACTACTTTATTTAACTATATATAAGAGTAGTTCCAACATCGACGTCGGCGATGCCTATCCCGCATCCTCGTCGTCGTCGACTCGGCGGTGGAGGCTTGCTTGATCGAGGCCATGTTCGGACCTGGGCTCACGGGCTGGTATTGGGAGGTGCTACCTTCCGGGGACGTAGGTTGGTGAGGAGGCAGCCCGTTGTTGACCCGATCCTTGTTTGGTGGCGGTCGCGTGGGCGATGATGGTGCCGAGGCTTCCGGACACCGCGGAGGTGGTACGTCACCGTGTCAGCGAGGAGGACGAGCACGTCCGTCGCTACATGGTTGCATTGGAGGGTAGGTTCGACAATACCTGGCAGGTTCTTCAAGGATCTCACTGGAGCTATGATCCTATGATGGTTCCTTATCTTTGGGTGTCCACCGCTTGGCGTCGATACCGTCAGGCGCCACGGTTCTAGTTGTATTAGTGATGCTATATTAGTGATAATATTCGACGATGTACGAACACCAAGAGATGATGTACTTTTGCTTATAATTATTGAATGCATGCTAATTTGAATACTACTTTATTTTATGATTTGGTTTTGCTTATTTTATGATTTGGTTTTGCTTATTGAATGCTCATATTGGATAAGTTCTCCTTCATTTGAATTATGAATATAGGCGGAAATGTCGTACTCGGACGAAAATCGCCTGGGAGTGCGATTGGTGCCACGACGACCGAGGTATCTCATGACGACAGTTCATTGAGCTGGGCGAAGATCGGCGCTTCAGCATTAAGCTCGACAAGAGCTTCGATGTTCATACTGATGCATAGCAGCGACAATAGTTTTTTTTCGTAATTAATCATGACTTCAACTATTTTAATCATGACAATATTTTTCATCTTTTCCAATTCGACTAGCTTATCCCATGCTTTGCAAGACGCTATGTCTTGGAGAGGATGGGTTTTGAAGACCATTAAAGTTTCGAAACCTAAAAAATGATCCTAAGTACCCATCATGGTGTGGATTTTCAAGTAAAGTTGTACAATGCTTTGAGAGTGTAACCCATTTTGGTTGCAAAAATTGGGAAGCACTTTGCAAGATGTATGGTCTTGATGAGGGTATGCTTGTCACCATGGATCTTGGTGATCCTACAATCGAGCAAGAGACACCTTCGATTTGGGGATACACCTCCAATTCTTCCCCCATGTGAGCTTAACATAGTTATTAAGTAATTTATATTGTTTATTTCAAAATAGTTGACAGCTTATTTCTATTGAAAGCTTATTTTGATTGTTCAAAGAATGTGCGGAAGATGGTAGACAAAACCCACTACACTGATGGCTACGAATTAACTTATAAGGAGAAGAATCATCTGATCTCATTTTGTAGGGATCTTGAGAATTACAATGTCTACAATCAAACTCCTCAACATTATGGTCAATACGTGCCACTAGTGCACGTGTTGAACTACGGTAACTACCATGGAGATATCCTGGTAAGATTTTTTTACTATTACAACATCCGTGCATCTTTTTGCATACTTCTAAAACTAGTACATCATTGCTAACTACGAAGTTATTACTATGTTTTTCAACAGAGAATCCCAGAGGATTGTGTGCCTCATTTGATGTATGAGAATGGCAACCTTCATGTTTTGAACATATATCCAGGTCATCCTACGAATCTCAACTGTCCATACCGGATTTCTAAAAGAAGTGGAGACATGACAATCAAAGAATGGAAAAAATGTATGGATAGTCGTAAGGAGCTTCTTGGAAGCAAAAGGAAGCGAAGTGCAAGAATTGGAGACAGGATGATCTCCATTCTTCATAATGGAGAGTCAGGGTCTATATTGTTTTATGCTATTTTACCTTAAGGGTGTTTAATTAGGTCCTACCGACATCGATGATCATGTGCTAAGAACAATTATGTAGGGTTGGGTTCGATGACTATGAGGATGATGATCATATGACTTATTATTAATAACGAGTAGAAGTTGTATGATGATGCAGCATGATTAGTAGGACTTGTTGTTATATATGATGATGTATGATGCGAGCATGCATAAGCATGTTATATCAGTGGGTGAAATGAACATAGCAGCAGCGTTGATAAACAAAGGACGAAGACATAAAAGAGGACACTTCTCTCTATTAGCTAGCTAATAACAACCTAAAAATAACCCCCAAAACACCTAAAGCAGCCACTTTTCTAAAAAAAACATGGACTTTTGGTCCCGGTTGGTGCCACCAACCGGGACCAAAACCAATGGGCTCGGCGGACCGGCCACGTGGAGGCACATCTGTCCCGGTTCGTATCCAACCGTGACTAAGGGGCGGAGGTATTTGTAACGACCCATTAGTCCCGGTTCATGAACCGGGACTAAAGGCCCTTACGAACCGGGACTAATAGGTGTTTTTCTACTAGTGTATTGAGCTTGTGATTATTGGATATGTCCCACCGTGAAGTGTATTAAGACTCGGGTAAAGAAGTTTAGTCCATATTAGTCTAAGTACATATTAGTAGTGAGCTTAAGTCTAAGTGTGAAGTACTTCATTCTAGTAATTGGTATAGTAAATTTAGTGATTGTTCAACATAACTCTAGTTAAGTTTTGGTTAAACGCATGCATTAGCAGCTTATGCATTAATATTTTTACCAGTTTTTTTGAATAGTAATATGTTTACCATTGCATGTAAGGATTTTACTATCTACCTGGTTGTAGGTTGGTAGACCACAAATTTTACTATATGTATGCTTCATTAGTAATTGGCCACTTAATATTTTACGACCGACTTGGTCGTGGGGAAGTGATTAAGCAATCTAGAAGTTAGTTGGTAGTAATTCTCTTTCATCATTTACCATATTTCCTAAGGATTTTACGAGAGGCATTAGGCCGATATCTGTGCGTGAAGGGGACTGATGCATGTGGATAGTAACAAATTTAATCATGTTACTTTTTTTGCAAGGAAGTTTACTAGCAGGTGGAATTTAATTTGATGGGTTCGGCCAAGGTGCGTTTAACTTTGTTGGGCGTATGATTAGCTGATTCTGCGCATGCTCACTTTAGCGCCATCCTATATATATATATATATATATATATATATATATATATATATATATATATATATATATATATATATATAGACACACACACACACACACACACCCACACCCAGCAATTTTTGGCCTTTTCTAGTCGATCCCCTAAACTTAACGTTGTAAGCTTCAATTTGATCAAGTTCAAAGCAGGTTCAACTGAAAGTAGCATGCATTCAAACATTAACATAGATAGTTTTCAATAACCGAATATAAAACATAAATTTAAACTAAGCTAAACAACTTTCGGTCAAAGTAGAGGTCGAGCCAATCCTTCCTCGTCATGTACGGTGTGCCGCGAGCTGGGTCCGGGCCGGTGCCATCGTCGGGGTCATTGGGGAAGGCACTCCTCCGCTCGTCGACGTCGATCTTCTCGTCCTCAGGGCCCACCTCGACGCCCTCTGCGCCGCCGCCGCCTTTTACCTTGTCATCAGAGGAGAGTGTGATAACCTCGCCACCCTCTGCGCTGTCGTCCTCGCCGCCTTCGACCTCGACATCGGAGGAGAGCATGATAACCTCGCCGCCCTCCACGCCGGCAAAGATCGCCCGCTCCGCCTCCACGAGCTCCGGATGCTGCCGGTGGAGCTCTTGTATGTAGGCCTCGTCGGCGGCCTCGGCCTCGAGGCGCTCCCATGCCTCGCGGTCCTCCCGCACCATAGCCGATTTCACCACCCCTGGCTCCGGCGGAACAAGGTCGACCAGAAGTGTGCCAAAGAGGAAATTGAGCCTAGCTGCCGCGCCGTGGTAGCGGACCTGCCAGCGGTCGTACTCCATGGCCGCGAGCTCGGCCGTGTGGAAGCTATCGAGCCACCGGTGGGTGTGGGTCTCTCGATCTGTAATCTTGGCGACCCACGCCCCCACTGTCGCTGTCGGACCCCGAGGTAGGACCTCGTCGGCTGCCGGGTCTGAGGAAGGACGGGGAAGTCCTCAAACCGGCGTGGGCGGATCTGGGGACCGGCGACAATGGATCAAGCCCGCGGAGGATGACGGGGACACCTCGGCGGCCACCTCGTCGGCGTCGGGCGAAAAGGCCAAGATAAACCTCTTTTTGGCCATTGGCTCCTCGATCTCCCTGGCACACATGCAAAGGTTGAGGATGGAGGCACCGGCGATGGCGGCGACCTACCAATGGTTTTGAAGGTGGTGTGTGTCTGCGTGAGCGGAGGTTTTGGGGAGTGTGTGCACTACAAAAAAAATACACTTCCGTGATTATACATGCTTGTCATAGTAGGTCGCGTTTTTTGTCATGCATGTACATCCATGACGATTTTATGACAGAATCAAGATAGTCATACTTGTGCTGTCGTAGAAGTGTTCCATGACATTACCAAAACTATCATCACGAAAGTGTCCACTTCCATGACGTTAAATCGCGTGTCACAGAAGTGCTTTCGTCAAGGGTGACCGACATGTGGCATCCACCGTAACGGAACACCGTTAAGCTATTGGGTCCGTTTTTGGATCCGATAACCTGTTAATAGCCTGGACCAATGGGGATTTTCCACGTGTAAAATCATCATTGGCTGGAGGAAACACGTGTCAGCTCCCCGTTGGCACACATGTCACTCATCCAATGGGCCAGATGCGCTTATGAAATGTTGACACATGGACCGGCCCAAAAGTGGCCCATAGAGTTTAAATGGGCCGGCCCAACTAAAGGCCCACAAGATTTTGCGATCCATAATGGGCCGGCCCAGCAAAAGGCCCACGAGATTTTGCAGACCATAATGGGCCTGCCCAACTAAAGGCCCACAAGTTTTTGCGAGCCATTATGGACCGGCCCAGCTAAAGGCCCGCGAGATTTTGTGGACCATAATGGGCCGGCCCATCTAAAGGCCCACCAGACTTTGCGGACCATAATGGGCCGGCCCAGCTAAAGGCCCACGAGATTCCGCTGACCATAATGGGCTGGCCCAGCTGAAGGCCCAAAAGATTTTGATGACACTAGTAGGCCGGCCCATTAACAGGCTGCCATGTTTTGGGCCGAATGCCGGCCCATATTTGATCCGGTCCATTAACAAACTGCCACATTCCGGGCCTAATTAAGGCCCATATGAGATCCGATCCGTTAAAAGCCTACCACATTCTGGGCCAAATTACGACCCAGATTAGGTCCGGCCCTTTGAGAGGCTTTGGGCTAAATTATGGTCCATACCAGATTCGGCCCGTCAACTGGACGCTATGCTTTTGGGCCCACTTGATAAAGGGCCATTTATTAATTTGGCCTGATATTAGTTTTGGCCTGTTAAAGGCCCATTTAACATTTCGGACCAATATATATTTCGGCCTGTTAAAAGCCTGTCATATAGTTGGGCCTAACTACGGCCCCGTTTGCATCCGGCCTGCTCACAGCCGATAATCTGATTGGGCCAAACAAGGACCGAGACAATTTTGGCCTGTTATAAGCCCATGATTTGATTAGCACAATCATGTGTTGGGATCTATTTCGGCCTGCTGCCGGCCCGTGAGCTGTTCGGCACGTTTCGGGCCCAACCTACTTTTCAGCCTCCTAAAAGCCCATTGAGTTTTCTTGGGAAAATAGGGTCGGCGGTTTACTCGGCCTATTAAAGGCCCGAACTAATAGTGGGAAAATTTACATTTAGGCATGTTAACGGACCGAGATGACGGGGCCCATGATGCGGATCATACATAGTGATTTGCATGACGACCCGATTATGTACCGTAATTTTACGGTTTGGCCGGTTTACTGCGAAGACAGGATATATATACAGCAAAATAACTACAGCACCGTGAATAAGAAGAAAACCTAGACTATACAATAAATAAATTACGACATATTACATCCACTGGGCATCAAAGTTTGCCACTATGATAATAAATCACAAGCAGACAGCAGATTACATACACTGGGCATCAAAGATCGCCACCAGTGCAATTAAACACACCGACAAAATAATATACAAAACCGACAAAGACTTCAATAGAGTTCAAGAAAGGTTAGCCACAGCTTGGGAGCTGCGGTATAGCGGTGAGCAAGCTGATGAGACTGCACTTGTTTGACACTAATATCCTCCTCACTCTGAAAGATAAACAAGCAGACATATGACATATTTTGCACATATAAGTATCAGTGCTGACAACTCATCACATTTCTTACTGACGAATAAAGCAACATAGTTTAAAATAGCATTAACACAATATGGTATTGTTCATGTCAAGCCATGGCAGAAAATGACATTGTGAAGGAGTTGGCAGCTTCACGACACCACTGGATTACAGATCAAGAACTCATAAGTATTAATGGTTAGTATGCTGCCAATTTATCCCATTTCAGATTGGCAAAATAAGGTCACTTGCTCTGTATAGTTTAATTTACATGACATGAAGAAGGAACTTGGTTGTACAACTGAAAACTTAAATTAAGAAGGACAAACTTTTGTTTATGAACTACATAATAAACTTTAAACATGCAATTTGATGCAAACACCAAAAATAAACAGCTGTTGCAGTCATGCCTAACCAAATATACACAACAAAGTTTGAAGGCTTGAGAAGGACAAACTTACATTGTCAGTGAAGGCAGGCTCTATAAATCCCTTGTCCATTCTGATGGGGGGAAATTCAAGAAGCTTACCACAGAATCTTCTTCATGAGCATTGCCTTTATTCTACATTTTGTTAAGAGTAAATATAGATGTGACGATATAAGAAAAAATGGAGAATATTTAAGATAAGATGAAGAGTGATCCTACATAACCAAGTAGCTATAAATGTAAGTACAGCGATACAGGCAAAAGGTACAGCCAAGAGCAATGCAGAGCTAAACTTCTTCAGTACCATCGGTGTTATCCAACCTTATGGTAAGAGTAAATATAGATCTTATGTGTAGAAAATGGAGGGCAAAGGAAAATAAGCTGCAGAGTGATTTTTCTTCTCGAATACTCACGTGTGTGAGTACTATATTATAAAGAAGGAATCAGGGTAAAGAGCCCGTCCACGTTAGTGTTACAGATTACATATGTACACTGAACACTGACCCCACCTCTACCTTTCTCTCTTATGACTATCTACTCCCTGTTGCCCAGTTCTCCACTTCCGCAAAGAACACGCTCATGTCTCCTTGTACTATGCCCGCTTGTAGTAAGCTGCAGAGTGATGGTACATGAACAACTACCTGTCAATATAAGTACACTCATAAAGGACAGCAGGTACTTACAAGAACAATGCAGAGCTAAAAAATTTCATTGGCATTGGATATATTCTACACTAATGTAACCATTCATACAGATCAGATAATTTGGAGCGAACCATTGATAAGCAAGCAACCATGCATACTGCTGTCACATAATGAACCAGGTATGTATGCAAGTACAGTGATACAGGACAACAGGTACTAACAAGATCAAAGCAGCGGGCAGCATATTTGCGATATCCTATTGTTCTTTTCAAATCAAATTCTTTTTCGAGCAGATTTCCTGCAAAAAAGATCCGTAAGGCACATGCGGAAAAGTAGAATTTCAAATTTTCATGCAATATCATAGACAGTAACTCATCCTTGGAACGAGACCAGTGCATAACAAGGTTTTTCCATTCAATATCTTCTAAATTTAGCACATGAGACTTCACCGGAAATTCGTTTATAGACTTGCCATCAAAGTGTGATTTCCTAAGGTAACACTGATACTGCTGCAATGCTTCCTTGAAAAGTGCAAGCAAGCTTTTCTCGTCATGACTATACAGATTGACCCTCGCCTACTTACAACAATGTAATGTAAATCACTGATGTGTTCAATCAACAAAAAACAGGAAAATAATCACAATAATCACCATGAATAATAGCACTTACACGTAAGTGGGACAAGAAGATGTGAAAATGGTGTTTGTCTTCACTATAATCTTCCCATGATGGGAATATATGCACGTAGTCCCTAACAACATTGAAAGCATTGTCTTTTAAACTGGGAATAACTGGATGGGGTTCCAATCTGCAGGAATTGGCCGTCTCTGAAGTTGGGATAGGTCTTCGGCTGGTGGACTTGCCGTACTTTTTGCTGGAGTGGGATTTTTCTGTGGTACGACTGGTGCTATGGCAACTGAAATCAGCATACCTTTTGCTGGAGTGCAGGTCCTGTGTGGTGGCTAGTGGTGTGGCCAGTGAAGTATGGGTACAGTCTGCTGGAGTCGGTCCTACGTTTTGTGTCACTGGTTGTACAACCAATATAAGTGGGGTGCTATCTGATTTCTCCGGTACAACCACGTTTTTCAAGGACTTTGCTGGTGCTCCTTCAGGTTCGGCAATCACCCTCTTCCTTTTTGATGTCTGATGCACAAGAACATCATTTGAGTGAAAAAACATGGTATGATGACAGATGGAATATGTATTGATAATGGATGGGCATGGCATCTCGACATATATGATGAGTAAACTAAGGAGATGGTGGTGCAACAAAGTAGAAGAAATGCAAGACAACATATGCAAGATACGCGCAATCAATAAAACCTTGCCAAATTAGAACATGCACCTTGATGGGTGAACATGACAGGCCATCTGCCTTTGACTCCTCGAGGTTAGAATAGTTGTTAGGATCATATTCTGAACAAGAATCTACAGCTGGGGAGCGTATGAGTTTCATTGCATCCAGAATGGCACTCAATGCCTTGGTGCCAATTTTGTAAGTCATTGCAGTCTTCCACAATATTCTTATGATGTGCGGATTCTGATATTCATTTTAATTACGTATAATATCTGAGAACCATGAAAACATAAATAGTTGTGAGATTATATTTGTAATGCAGATGATATTCTAATATAGGGGTGCCCCTGTAAACACTTGTGTGCTATGACTGGATTCTGATGAGAGAGCTCATGTGTGCTATAATATGGTGCATGCATTTATATAATCGGGCACAAGTACACAAAAAAATAGGCTCCAGAAGTAAGGATAATTGGCAGATGATAGGTTCATAATATACTGTATAGAGAGTTTATTGTCAAACCATGATAACAAGAGCACACAGAAACTAGGCAGATCCTAGTGTACATAAAAGGGGTACACCATAACCACGATATATAAACCGGGAAAGTGGAACTGGCTTGAAAATACGGTGTTGTATTGCCGCTAGTAATTGAAAGCCTATCGATCACGTACAGGCCAGCTCTATCAGCTTTTGACTTCAGATGTCCCTGCTCCCCTTCCTGACAAGGAACATACTGTACGTACTAAATAAATAATAAACAAAGAGGAACATGTTAAAGAACAGACGAGGAAGAAAATTCTTGAGGTTCCGCTTCATTGCATGCAATGTTGGTTGCCCACTCATGATGAATCACAGCGCCCAAAGAAATGCAATTCCATGCTGTCTCTCTATATGTGGCAATTTTAAAAAAAATTCATTAGGATCATATTCTGAACAAGAGTCAACAGGTGGGGGGCGTAAGAGTTTCATTGCATCCAGAATGGCACTCAATGCCTTGGTGCCAATTTTGTAAGTCATTGCAGTGTTTAACTTCAAGAATGGACTGCTGCTAGTGCGACACAAAGCAGCTACACAGATCATAGTGTAGATATAATGGGAAAACCTTAAGCATCATAGTAAAATCAGCAAACTGGAACTTGCTGGAATATATGTGCTAGTATTGCCGGTACAGCTAGAAAGGCTTCGGATACCAGCTCTCTTCAACTGAAGGTGCGGTACTGTTAATATCACTGTGACTCTCAAAGGCGACACAGCTCCCCGCATTTCCTTGCTATTCTTATAGGATTCAAATGGGAGGCCACTACAAATCCTATTCCCATGTTTACAAAATCCTACGAATCAAAGAGGCCCGAAGAGTTCAAAGTGTCCATCATAACCGACCATATAGACCTCTACACTTCAAATGTCCCTGCTCATCTTCAGTACAAGGAACATACTGTACTACTATCATACTCCCTCCGTTCCAAAATATAAGTCTTGGTAGAGATTTCCACTATGGATCACATATAGATGTATCCAGATACATTTTAGAGTGTAGATTCACTCATTTTGCTCCATATGTAGTCCATGGTGGAATCTATACAAAGACTTGTATTTAGGAACGGAGAGAGTACTTATTAAAGAAGAGCGGAAGAGGAACATGCTAAAGAAGAGCAAGAAGATTTTGGATAATAAAATGTTCGTTGTGCAGTGCCCACACATGATGAACCAGAGCGCATTAAGAATGCAACTCCCTGCTGTCTCTCGACCATTTCAGGCAGTTTGATGAAGATCCTACGTCTCCAAACCCTTCTTATTCCTCGTCTCTGATTCTTCCCTTATAGAACACCGCATGGCCCGCCGGTCGGACCACCGGCCCCCACCGCCTGTGTTCCTCCGCCACCCCCACAACCCACCCCCGCCCCCACCTGCGAGTTTTCTTTGTTCGGCGAGGCCCCACCACCGCCCCCCACAACCACTGTCGCCACCCGAGCCCCTTCATTCGCACCGGCGAACTCCGGCGAGCTCTGAAAAATCGACTGAACCAATTTTAAAATTTAGTCTAATGTGATTTAACTAGTGTGGAATATAAAAGGGGAAAACCATAAGCTTTGGGAGTATAGTATTGAGCATGCCATGGCGGATCTGAAGGTGCAAACCGGACAAAGGCAACTTCGCAACCAATGTTTGCTTTCAACTAGCAAGTAAGTGATGGAAAAGAAATCAGAGTAAAGTAGTGGCGATCTATTTTCTTGCTGCGATAAATAAGTTGAGCAGATACGAAAGAGTATCGCCTCTGGTGCGGCGCCGTGTATGCATCTGCTGAGAATTTGACGGTGCCGCGGTAGCGATGGTTGTCGGCGGCGTGGAAGCAGATCTAGGAGGGTAGACGATGGCGGCGGGGCGTGGTGGACGAGACGGTCGTAGGAACGGTGCCGACAAGGTGGACGACGGTGGGGATGAAGCGAGAGGATGGGATGCAATGATCCCGATCCGAAGCCGTGGATGAGAGAGGTAGATCTCTTTTAATCGACGGCGGCGTCGGGGAATCAGCTCCGGCATGGTGGAGGAGGACAGCGGTGGATGGGGTGGCAGACGGAGGAGGCTGGGGTGGAGAGGGTGTTTTTGCGCCCACGGAGTACGAATGGGGAAATGGAGGTAGAGAAGAAGGGGGGAACCATGTCTTCAGGGCGCGCTTGTCTCAAATGCGAGGAAATTTACAAACTTAGCCCCTGTTTCAAATTTCCTACATCACATCAATATTAGTCGGTTGGGAATAGGACGGTAATCTCGCGTACACCGAATATTTGCCGATTAGAGTTTTTTTTTGGCACCCACCGTGTATGAATCGGGGATGGAGTCGATTTCGGCCGAGGACACACTGTGTTTTGGCGCCCACCGTGTATGAAACCGGGTGAGAGGCGGTTATGTCATGTTTGAGTGAAATTACAAACCTACCCATATTGAAACCTATAGAAATCGAGCACATAGGCTTTGCGTGGCAGGGATAGGCAGTATAGTAATTTCCATCTCGCAGATTTTGGTTTCGGGCCGTTACTGCGACTTTCCCCGCTTCGTTCAAATTTTGCAGAGTGCACATTTACCGTGCCAACTCAATTCGAATCCCGTTTGTATTCTATTTTTTATGGCGGGATCCATTTTCAATTAGAATAAAATTCTATATACATCATTTTTATATATACTTTCAAAAGAACAACACCATTTATACATAAATATGGTTTACAAATGGCATGATCTCCGATTCATAAGGTTGTATCCATCAATTTGGATTTTCAAATATTTGAAACCACTTTATGTTGAAATCCAATGTATGCATTCCTCGCTAACTGTCTCCAATTAATGTGTGTTTCATGCGGGTTTTTTTTACTTCTCAAACATGTATAATGTGTTTCACACACGCAAATATAGTGTAATCCCGTTTAGACATTAATTTTATATAAACCATGCATTGTTTCTTATTAAAGAATCTATGGATCACCAATATTGATAAACTATATAACATTACACGTGTGCCCAAATTCAAATGAATATGCATGTTTGATACACCAATTTGCATTATGATATTATCGATGTCGTGATCTCCAGTTTAAATATTTGAATCCCCTTTAATCCAGATATTCATCTCATATAGCTATCACTCATGCTTATATAGGACTATATCTCTAGACCTATACGCGTTCATCATCTCTCAGGTATCTCTAGTGCTACCTGTATGTCGACAATGATCTTTTATCTTCGTAACACACTGACGGTACTCTCTCCCTCGACCTTCATCACTCTATCTCTCTCTAAGTATACCTCGCTCCCTGCTATGTGTCTCTAACTATGATTCTCCATGTGGAATCTCTTTCTCTCACACAAACACAAAACTTTGTCTCCCGGGGTCTCATTTCTCTCTACTATTCCCCTGTGTGCCACTCGCACACCCCTCATACAGATATGTCTTTCGCTACTTAGGTATGAGAACCTACGACTCTTCCTCTTCCATATATCTTTTTACACACAAACACAAACTCTGTCTCCCAGGGTCTCATATTTCTCCACTGTTCTATTGTATGTCGCTCACACACACTCTCTCTCCCTAGAGATATCTTGCGTTCCCTCATATGTCTCTCTAGCTATCACTCTCGTTGTGAAATATCTTTCTCTCTCGCAAACCCAAAACTCCGTCTCTCGGGATCTCATTTCTCTCTGATATTTGTTTGTATGTGACTCACTTGCACCCTCTCCCTATCTCTCTCACACCCACACACATAACTCAGCCTTCTGATCCACTCGACTACTATCTCTAACGCACACTAGCTAGCATCTTTATCTTTCTATTTATCTTTTTCTCCATCAACCTTCTTTCTCGCCCTCACTCTTGCTTCCTATCACTCACACTACATATGTTTCTCTCTACATGCAGTCAAGTGCCCTCTTTTTATCTTTCTCTCTCACACACATAACTTCACCCTTTGAACCACCCGGCGGTCATCTCCAACACTCAAACTAGCGGATGTCCCTCTAGCTAGCATCTCCATCTCTGTATCTATCTGTAGTTTCTCCATCAACATTTCTTTCTCGCACGCAGTCTTGCTTCCTATCACCCACACTATATATGTCTCTCCATACATATGCATTTATAGGTTGATCTCATTTGCACAATCATTGTGCCTCACTCCCTCTGCTCGCCATAGATGCATGCTCCAGCCCACGCCACTATCACTTAAAGACAAAAACACATGCTCAATTGTCGGGCCTTCTTCCCTGCATTCTCACATGCATGCATATTTTCATACCGATCCGTCTCTCCCATGTCGTTGATCTTATGACTTATGTCTTCTTTCTTTTATGTCGATCATGCGCGCGCGCACACACACACATCCCACGTATACATGTATACCTCTCACACATGCACGTTCAAGGTCTCTATGTCCCCGTACGTAGTTAATTAGCCTCAACCCTAACGCCACATCGAATCGTTCTCTTCTTGTGTGCACATAATTTCCGCCTGGATGGGTAAAACACACACTCACAGTTAAAAATCTCCTTCTAGCTACCCCCCTCTCACTCTTCCCCTATATCCCCGAAACCAATAAGACCATCCCTTTGTTTAATTCCCGCCTACATGCACCATCGATATATAGTAGTCTTCCTCGGTGTCTCTCGAACAAACACGTTCTCTCGATGTCGACTCCTCTCACCCGCACACACCTTCTCTTCCCTCTCTACGGGCATTTTCTCTCTCGCACCCCATCGTTGGTGGCCTCTGCCATACACATCACCTCTCTATGATGAAGCCATGCACACTTAAATTACATCCGCCACCGAGGACCTCGCGACACACACACACACACACACACACGCATGCACGCACACCCACCCACCCACCCACACACACAAACACACACACACACACTAAGACTCCATCTCTCTCTCTCTCACACACACACACACTAAGACTCCATCTCACACACACACACACACACACACACCCACGCACACCCCCCCCCCACACACACATTAAGACTCCATCTCACACACACATGCTCTAGGCGGAACATTTGTTCCTACCACCCTTCATCCAACCTTACCTGTATGATAAACAATCACATTAATTTAATTGTATAGCATGGACAAATTCCACTTTACTTTAGTAGTTAGCAAACTTATCATCTATACCCTTATAAAAAACCGAGTTGGCGATGATGGTGTGCCTTCCATCTTGTAATATAGACCGTCTGATCTATATCTGACGGATAGAAAGCAAACTATGATAATTTTACAAGAGATACCCTCACCTCTCTACACATCCTTATCTCCCACAACCTCATTGCTGAGCAATTAAAAAAGGAAGTCTCTGGAACAATCTAGCATGGTGGCTGCTGCCGCCTGCAGGCGCCGTCCATCCCCATGCATCCACCCATTCCGACCACTAGTGACCCCAACGCTCCACTCCTCCTCACCTTATCTCTCATCTTTCATTTTTTGATGACATTCTCGAGATACCAGTTTTCTGATAAAATTCTCGAGATATCATTAGTTTTAACACATGGGATTACTCCTGCATGGGTCAATCACAACAGGTGTTTTGTAAAAAAATGCATATTGATGTTCCGTGCAATGCACAAGCATCTTGCTTGTAATTATATAACGCAAATCACGAGCAGGAAGTGACATTTTTTTACACAACCACGTTAACATGGCCACGTAAAACACTAGCTAAAGTAAATACCATTATACTTATATCCCGATGCAAAAGGTTGAGTACATGTCCGAAGAATAGAGTCGCACACGCCCACTCTGTCTCTCAGAATCTCTCTCTCTCTCTCACACACACACACACACACACAAACCAGTTACGTGACACCCACTTAAGCAGACACGTATGTTACAATTTGTGCACCCGCGGGTACACGTGATGCTGCGCATTTATTTAAGGTAGATGGCGAACCCAAACAGTAGCTGCATTCATTCCCCTCCCGCCGCCTCTTCTCTGGTCGCCGTCGCCCGGTAGCCATGGCCCGGCCGAAGGTAACAACATACGCCATACTGCCGCCGGAGCGGCGCTTTAATCTGGTTAGTGGTCATGCATGCATCTTTTTGTGCTAGCACTCCTATATAAGGGTTGATCGGTTGCTTCCCGCGGACGTGCGCGGGCGGTGGAAGAGGAAGGAGAAGGAAGCGGGCTATGGAGTAACGTTTTTACCACAATTTCTTAGGAAACTGAGTGCAATAGTTGAGTAGTTTTGCAAACTACCGATTACTACACAAAAGCGGTTCAAAACCTATACTCCCTTGCCAGCGCGCGCTTCCCGCGTGAAAGGGTCAGCGTCGCCCTGGAGCGTCAGTGCCGCATTAATGCCCAGCCAGAGCGGAGGCAACCTCTCACTTGTGCCAGCTCTGAAGCGGCGCGACGACAGAGAGAGCGCCGCTTCCCGGTGCACGCGACTACTCCGCATCGAGGCTGGCCATAGGCCCTGTTTGGATCCATGGGTTAGAGTTAGTTTGAGCTAGTTGGGGATCAAATAGCCCTAAAGTATCCAAGCATGAGGGTTTAAATTGGAGCAAGTTGCACCGAACCCACCAAAAAAACTATCCCACCCAAGAGGTGCTAACTGGAGATAGTTCTCATTGGGACCACTAAAAAATCACTTTTCTCTCTCCATCAAGTGCATTTATTGTCAATCTAACTGTAGGATCTTGAGAAGAGGTGTCTAGACGGGGGGTTATTAGACACTAAGTACTAAAGTTGCAGTTTTTAACTTCTTTTAGGTTTAAGTGGAGTTTAGGCACAGGTTTAACTTTCTCAATACATAACAAGCAAGCATGCAAAGAGTATGTGAGCAGCGGAAAGTAAAGCATGCAACTTGCGAGAATGTAAAGGGAAGGGTTTGGAGGATTCAAACGCAATTGGAGACACAGATGTTTTTGTCGTGGTTCCAATAGGTGGTGCTATCGTAAATCCACATTGATGGAGACTTCAACCCACGTAGGGTAACGGTTGCACGAGGCCACGGAGGGCTCCACCCATGAAGGGTCCATGAAGAAGCAACCTTGTCTATCCCACCATGGCCGTCGCCCACGAAGGACTTGTCTCACTAGCAGTAGATCTTCACGAAGTAGGCGATCTCCTTGCCCTTACAAACTCCTTGGTTCAACTCCACAATCTTGTCGGAGGCTCCCAGTGACACCTAGCCAATCTAGGAGACACCTCTCTCTAAGAAGTAACAAATGGTGTGTTGATGATGAACTCCTTGCTCTTGTGCTTCAAATGATAGTCTCCCCAACACTCAACTCTCTCTCTCATAGGATTTGGATCTGGTGGAAAGAAGATTTGAGTGGAAGGCAACTTGGGGAAGGCTAGAGATCAAGATTCATATGGTTGGAATGGAATATCTTGGCCTCAACACATGAGTAGATAGTTCTCTCTCGTAAATAGGATCTTTGGAAGTGTTGGCTTGTTACGATGGCTCTCTCCACGAATGAAGAGGAGGTGGAGGGGTATATATAGCCTCCACACAAAATCTAACCGTTACACACAATTTACCAAACTCGGTGGGACCGAATCATAAAACTCGGTCAGACCGATTTAGCAAACCTAGTGACCGTTAGGGTTTTCGGTGGGACTGATATGCAACTCGGTAGGACTGATATGGTTAGGGTTAGGGCATAACGTTATCTCGGTGAGACCGATTACACAAACTCGGTGAGACCGATTTTGGTATTTAGCTAACCAGAGAGTTGGTCAGGTAAACTCGGTGGGACCGATTCGCTCTTTCGGTGAGACCGAAAAGTTACAAAAGGGAAACAAAGAGATTACAATCCCATCTCGGTGAGACCGAGATCCCTATCGGTGAAACCGATTTGCCAAGGGTTTTGTGGCAGTGGCTATGACATCAGAACTCGGTGGCGCCGGATAGAAAGAATCGGTAGGGACGAGTTTGACTTTAGGTTTAGGTTATTTGTGGATGTGAGAAAGTAGTGGAGGGTTTTGGAGCATATCACTAAGCACATGAAGCAAAAGGCTCATTAAGCAACACCTCATCTCTCCTTGATAGTATTGGCTTTTCCTATAGACTCAATGTGATCTTGGATCACTAAAATGTAAAATGAAGAATCTTGAGGTTGAAGCTTGAGCCAATCCTTTGTCCTTAGCATCTTGAAGGAGTTCCCACAACCTTTAGTCCATGCCACTCCATTGTTGAATTTATCTGAGACATACTAGATAAAGGTGTTAGTCCAACAAGAGATATGTTGACATTAATTACCAAAACCACCTAGGGAGCACTTGTGCTTTCAATCTCCCCATTTTTGGTAATTGATGACAACATACATCAAAGCTTTAGATAAAGATATAAGGAATAGCAAGTAAAGCTTTGGAAAGACATGTATCAAGCATAGGCTCCCCCTATATGTATGCAATCATGTGAATATGGAATATAGAAGCATGTGAGAGCATAACCATGATAGAGTAAGCAATGTGTTACATGTATCTTGGCCATATGCATCAGAGCAAAGAATATTAAAGAAAATACCTTCATGCTCATGAGTTATTCTTGCAAACAGTATGTACATCAGCAAGAATTCCTCATACACATGAGTGTGATGCATATACTTACCTTGTAGTCTTGAGTTGGCTTAGGATAAAATGAACCTGCACAAACAAGGTTTGATAACACAGGTACATCTACTAGCCAGAGCAAATGGAAGAAACCACAAGAATACCAAGACTGGGATGACATGTAGAGAGTGAGTACTAAGTACCACATTGGATTAGACATGTCCCCAAGAGTAAAGATATGCAATGAATTTAAATGATTCCTTTCCCTTAGATGTCTTGCTCCCCCTGAATCTAGCATGGGATACTGGGAGAAGATAGGGAACAGAAAATCAGAGCTGAAAGATATAAATGAACAGAGCTTAATGCAAGTAAGCACACATGAACATGTATTTCCCCCAAAAAGACATGTGGCATCTCTCCTATTGAACACCAAGCATCTGGGATCCTTGAGAAATACTTTCTACTTGAGTATTCTCTCCCCCTTAATACTCTCTCACTTTTGGAAGTGATAAGCTTTGATGTGATCTCTCTCCCCTTTGACATCAATTTCCAAGAAGGGTCTTCTGGAATTTGTTGTGAATGGGTTTGGTCCTTGAGTCACAACACAAAGCACTGGATAAAATTTGTGATGCTTGTAGAGTACAAGATTCATTGAGTGGAGCTGGATCAGATGAAACACAGAATAAGTGGCAAACTGTTTTTCTTGTTGTGAAATCGGTGGCACCGAGTTGTATGCTTCGGTGGTACCGAAAGGATTCGGTTGGACCGAAAGCAACAAATCGATGCAGCCGAGTTCATTGCAGAAAAAGCACTTGTCACCTCATCTCACTAGACTAGTAAGATCTCACAAAGATTTGCAAGGAATTTACTGAATGATGTGCAATGAATTGGATGCAGAAAATGCAGAGCAAACAGAAAGAAAAGAAAGAAATCTAGATGAAGTTTTTTTGAAAGGGGAAACAAATATGCATGAGACAAATGCAAAAACACAGAAAAGGACTCGAGAGAACTTCATCTAGAGATGGTCGGTGACAAAGTCACCTATGTTAGAGTATATTGACTTAGGAGTCAAGTGAGATCACTTGATCATAGGTCATACTCATCGTTTAAGATCAAAATGGGGTTACCATTTTTCGTTTAAGCATCTTGATGTATTCTCATCTTGTCGATTTGCTTTAGCTCATGACTCGGAGTAAAGCTCCTCTAAGATGGAATAACATACCTTGGTCGATGGTGTTGATCATGTAGTTGAACTTGTGTGGGTTGCTCAAGGTTGATGTAGCTCATCAAGAGTTGGGAGCACCACTTGGAATTTGAGTCCATCTACCTACATGGGTTAGTTCTTGCAAGGAAGAGCACTTGTGTATGCAAAATGACAATCATGATGCTCAACAAAGAGTTTCGCAAGGATATGTTTGAATGATTCCGTGCTTCCTTGTATTCAGACACCATAGTGTAGAGACTTGGCGATGTAGAGATTGCTCAAGATGTGAGTAGATTACAATCTCTTGGAATTTGATTCAACCAAGTACGTACATGGGTTAGATAACATGCAAGATGCAAATATATCCAAGATATGATATTTTCATTATAAGAGAGATATCATGGATTAGTCATAAGCTCATGTCTTGCATGTATCCAATGGAGTATCTACTCCAAGTTTGAAGCATCTATGATGTTCAATTCTCCTCTCAACCTGCAAAGCACTTTCTCATCAAGAGGTTTAGTAAATATATCCGCTAATTGCTTTTCAGTGCGAACATGCTTAAGATTTACGTCACCCTTAGCAACATGATCTTGAATGAAGTGATGACGAACTTCTATATGCTTAGTTCGAGAATGTTGTACGGGATTATGACCAATTTTGATAGCACTTTGATTGTTACAAAGCAATGGAACATGTTTCACATATATCCCATAATCTTTAAGAGTTTGGGTCGTCCAAAGTAATTGAGCACAACATGAACCAGCGGCAATGTACTCCGCTTCGGCTGTAGATAAGGATGTCGAGTATTGTTTCTTGGAGGACCAAGACACAAGAGATCTACCAAGAAATTGACAAGTACCCGAAGTGGACTTTCTATCAACCTTGTCTCCGGCATAGTCCGAGTCGGAATAGCCAACAAGATCGAAAGAGGCCCTCTTAGGATACCAAATGCCAAAATTTGGTGTATGAATTAAGTATCTCACTATCCTTTTCACGGCCTTAAGATGACATTCTTTAGGAGCAGCTTGATATCTTGCACACATGCACACACTTAGCATAATATCGGAACGTGAAGCACATAGGTATAACAATGATCCAATCATAGAGCGATAAACCTTTTGGTCAACTGGTTTACCATCTTTGGTCAAATCAAGATGTCCACTAGTAGTCAGGGGTGTAGACATACCTTTGCACTCTTGCATATTGAACTTCTTGAATAAGTCCTTTGTGTACTTCGTTTGAGAGACAAAAGTTCCTTCCTTAGTTTTCTTGATTTGCAACCCAAGAAAGAATTTGAGTTCACTCATCATTGACATCTCAAACTTCTCCGACATTAGCTTCCCAAACTTTTCACTAAAATGAGGGTTAGTTGATCCAAATATAATATCATCAACATAGATTTGGCACACAAATAGTTCTCCATTAACCCTTTTAGTAAAAGTGTGAAATCAATTTTCCCAATTTCAAAGCCTTTTCAAGAAGAAACTTGGTCAAGATTTATACCAAGCTCTAGGAGCTTGTTTAAGACCATAAAGGGCTTTGTGAAGTTTGTAAACATGGTTTGGTTTCTTAGGATTGTGAAGCCGGGAGGTTGTTTAACATAAACTTCCTCCTCTATTTCACCATTTAGAAAAGCACTTTTAATGTCCATTTGGTACAAGGTGATATTATGGTGATTAGCATAGCCAAGTAAGATGCGAATGGACTCAAGTCTAGCAACGGGAGCATAAGTCTCACCATAGTCCATACCTTCGACTTGTGTGTAGCCTTGGGCGACGAGACACACTTTCTTGCGAACTACTTGTCCATCTTCATCTTGCTTGTTGCGAAACACCCATTTGGTACCGATGATGTTGTGGTTGTTGTCGGGCTTCTCAACCAATGTCCAAACTTGGTTTCTCTCAAAGTTGTGTAGCTCTTCATGCATAGCATTTATCCAATCTGGATCTTCCAATGCTTCTTCGACCTTCATAGGTTCAATGCTAGAGATGAAAGAATAGTTTTCACAAAAGTTAGCTAAACGAGTTTTAGAGCGAGTGATTCTCCCGGTTTGAATATCATTGTAGATTTGCTCGACGGGATGGTCTTTAGCAATTCTTGCTCGAACTCATGAAAGCTTTTGCTTGGGTCTCGGTTGAACATCTTCTTCATCTTGTTCTTCTTCTTTTTGATCTTCTTCATTGTTGGCATTGTCGTTCTCTTGTCGTGGTGGAGAAAGAGGTTGTTCACGTTCGTGATGTTCTTCCTCGTTTTCTTCATCTTGGTGTGTTCCACTTGTGGATGCTTCCGTATCAACTCTTGGTTCACCTTGTCATGAAGTAGAAGCTTCCACTTGGACGGACGAGGTACTCTCCTTCACCATCGTTGGACGGACCTTGCCAATAGACAAGTCTTGGATTGCTTCCGAGGGGTCTTTGTCTCCTATATCAATTGGCAATTGCTCTACTTGCGAGCCGTTAGATTCATCAAACTTCACATCTACCGTCTCTTCAACCTTTCGGGTGAAATTGTTGTAGACACGGTAAGTGTGAGAGTTTGAGCCATAACCTAGTAGGAAACCTTCGTGAGACTTAGGATCAAATTTTGAACGACGATGCTTATCAAGAATGTAGCACTTTGAGCCGAATACTCGAAAGTATCCAACTTGGGGTTTGTTACTGGTGAGGAGATCGTATGCCGTCTTGTCGAGTAGCTTGTGAAGATACAAGCGATTTGTTGCATGATAAGTTGTCTCAACTGCTTCTGCCCAAAAGTGCTTCGATGTCTTTTACTCATCAAGCATCATTCTCGTCATTTCGATAAGCGTCCGGTTCTTCCTCTCAACAACTCCATTTTGTTGAGGTGTGTACGTAGCCGAGAACTCATGTGAAATCCCTTCTTCGTCAAGAAAGGTGTTCACATTTGCGTTCTTGAACTCCGTTCCGTTGTCGCTGCGAACCTTCTTGATCTTCACTTCAAATTGATTTTGGGCCTTCCTAGCGAAGTTTTTGAAGATCTTTTGGACCTGTGATTTATCATTGAGAAAGAACACCCACGTAAATCTTGAAAAATCATCAACTATAACTAGACCAAAAGAATTTCCACCGAGGCTTTTGTAGGCGTTGGGAAAAAAGATATCCATATGAAGTAGCTCGAGTGGCCTCCTTTTGGTCATGATGTTCTTCACAGGATGCCTTCCTCCAACCTGTTTACACCTTGACAAGCACTGCACAGTCTATCCTTATCAAATATGACATCGTTAACTCCAAGGTTATGATTTCCTTTAATAAGCTTGTCAAGATTTCTCATGCCAATGTGACCTAGTCGTCTATGCCATAATCAGCCTTTTGAGGATTTAGCAATTAAGCAAGTTTTAGGTTGTGCCTTTTTAGAGAAATCAACAATGTAAGGATCACCTCTACGTATACCGGTAAAGACCATTTTATGATTGTCTCGATGAAACACTTGACAATCTACTTCAGTAAATAGGACATTGAAACCGAAATTAGCAAGTCTAGATACTGAAAGTAAGTTGTAGCCAAGAGATTCAACGAGCATGACATTTTGAATGGAGCTATCATGTGAGATGGCCAGCTTACCAAGGCCAACCACCTTACCCTTTGAGTTGTCACCGAAAGTGACATACTTTCGAGGACTATCATTTTCAGCAAGCTCACGAAACATGCCTTTATCTCTGGTCATGTGATCGGTACATCCACTGTCAAGAACCCATTCCTTTCCTCCTGACACATATCCCCGAAGATTTGCCATAAGACCAAAATGTCTCATTGCATTGTCAAGATCGAAATCACTATCATCATCCTCATCATAGTATCCATGTTCAACATCGTCATGTGGTGGATCAAGTCCTAGAGAGGGTAATTCATTAGAGTGAGTTTGACAATGATCTTGCTTATGAATTCTTATAGCTTCAGAAATAATATCACCAATAATTCCAACATAGTTCAAATAGACGATCACCAAACATAGGATCACTAGTATTCATCTTACTCAAGGCAATAGACTTATAGAGAATTTCATCTAGATTTTTCAAGGAATAATTTGGAAAGCGTTCCTCAAGAAATTTCCATATAGTGTAGGCACACTCAAGAGTAGGCAAGATTCTAATTAAGTTTCTAGGCAAGCCTCTAGTGATAAGATGAACAGTTCTAAGATTCCTAGTCATGTCAATAGATTCATCAAGGGTAGGATGCATAGGATCAACATGAGGTGCACAAGGACTAGCAATGTACTTGTTCAAATGATATTGATTGAAGATTACAAGCATCTCATTTATCCACTCATGAAAATACTCTCCATCAAGAATAGGCACTCTATGACTAAGACTCCCCAATGTAGACTCATCCATTTTCCTCCAATGGTGATTAAACCAAGGCAATGTAGACCAAAGCTCTGATACCACTTGTAGGATCTTGAGAAGAGGTGTCTAGAGGGGGTGATTAGACACTAAGTACTAAAGTTGCAATTTTTAATTTCTTTTAGGTTTAAGTGGAGTTTAGGCACAGGTTTAACTTTCTCAATACATAACAAGCAAGCATGCAAAGAGTTTGTGAGCAGCGGAAAGTAAAGCATGCAACTTGCAAGAATGTAAAGGGAAGGGTTTGGAGGATTCAAACGCAATTGGAGACACGGATGTTTTTGTCGTGGTTCCAATAGGTGGTTGTCGGTGTCAAAACCGGCGGATCTCGGGTAGGGGGTCCCGAACTGTGCGTCTAGGCGGATGGTAACAGGAGACAAGGGACACGATGTTTTTACCCAGGTCCGGGCCCTCTCGATGGAGGTAATACCCTACTCCTGCTTGAATAATATTGATGACATGGGTAGTACAAGAGTAGATCTACCACGAGATCAGAGAGGCTAAACCCTAGAAGCTAGCCTATGGTATGATTGTTGTTCGTCTCTATCGACTTGCCTGGCCTCGGTTTATATAATGCACCAGAGGCCTAGGATAACAAGAGTCCTAGCCGAATACGCCGGTGGGGGAGGATTCCTAGTCTTGATCGCCAAGTCTTGTGGAATCTTCCTTGTATGCGGCAACTGTCCGGACTGGCCCATGAGTATCTGACCATGGGGATCCTCGGCCCAATCCAACGATCGGGAGATGACGTGGTGAGTACCCCTAGTCCAGGACACCGTCAAGAGCCCCTGAACCGGTCTTCAAGTTGGGGACGCTTCTCGATTCTTCCGAACTGTTCTTCATCTTCGGTCGTCGGTCTTGAAAACTGGTTCAACAAATCTTCTCATCTTCGATCTTGAGGATCGCCTAAGTGCATACGAAGAGTTTACATGTTGTGTATCCGAGGAGCCACTTTAAGTTAACGGCCTTTATAAATGCATTGTTATTGTTATGCCACTCCTCGGTTTTGAAGTTATTCACGGGAGGCGGTGTCCTCTGCGTCCGAGCTCTAACGCCGGACTACATTCGAGGTATCTTTTGCAGCCGAGCACCAACGCCGGACTGCTTCCCAGCTCTATCGCCGGACTATGTATCTGAGCTCCAACGCCGGACGGTATCCGAGCTCCAACGCCGGACTATGTATCCGAGCTCCAACGCTGGACGGTATCCGAGCTCCAACGCCGGACTATGTATCCGAGCTCCAACGCCGGACTGTATCCGAGGTGTCGTAAATCACCTTGGTTCAAAGAAGTTTGAAGGAGTTTAGCCGAGCTTAATGCGGAAATGCCCTCTATGGAGCCAGCCACTAGCGTCCGAGCTTTATGCCGAATCGCTTCCGGTGGTGCACCACCCGAATGTGGCCCAATTTTTGTCAATATTTTTGATTGGTGCAATTTATTCTCTGCCGAGATATATAGCCAGTAGCCCACAAGGTGTGTATCGGTCTAAAACCCGAGATGCACCCGAAGGATGACATAAGACCGCTGATCCCACTAGCCGCTGAGACTCAGGTTGATTTGCAAAATTGGCACGAGGATCAAGTCCTAACTTCGGCAGAATACTTGGGACACAAAAGCGGCGTGCTCAGCCCTCGAGACTCGGGTTGGGTGCGGCCGACCAACCCGAGGATCAAAATCTCCTCGAAACTGTATTGCACTTAAAATTTTCTGCATAGAACAGGCAATGCAAGAGTCCCGAGACACCGGGTCGGGTGGCAACACCGCATCGAGGGATTGATGTGCCCCTTTAATATTTGTAAATAATAAGCCCGAAGCCCAGTAGCCCCGAGTCTTAATGCGGCACGGGTGGCGAATTAAGGATCAATATCCATAGTAAAATCACAAATTATGTGTAATGACTCAATGTATCCAAGTACTTTATCTCATTAATGCTCGAATCAGCGTTGTACAAAACTTTGTTGACCGACCATCTGCTTCAACCTCCTCGGCGATGGCGAGGAGTGTTTGTCCTACTTTATAAAGCCTTTATGAGGGCAAAGATTTACGACAAACAAGGCAATCTTGCCATACGGTTTTATAAACAAAGGTATGCAGAGAGGTATGTTATATTACTATTTAACAGAAGAAATGTCTTCCAAAGAAAATAGTCCCGCTATCGGTTCCTTTCTTTGGGTTGTCATGCTAAGCATGATCATGAAACCTCATCTCCAATGTAAGAGCAAAATATTGAGGATTTAGTTTGGGAGGCCGATTATTAGCCCCGGTAGTGTTCGGCTGACGATCGAGGTCAAGCTGGAAGCACTTCGGCCAATGTTATGAATGGCCCGTCATTTAATATAGTCATCGGATCGCTGACCAGTTTACACCTATTGTGACAGTCAGTTTTCGGCTTTCTCCACTGAGGTGCTTGACCGTGTGAGCTGGAAGCACAATCGCAGTGGTTCGCCCTTTGCACAGCTAGCCGAACAAAGTGGAACGTGGGAGGAAAGCGTGGGAGCCGGGCAACCCAACTATTGACCAAAGACACAATTCGAAACTGATGCATATATAGCAATATCCGAGAATGTTTTTGCCAAATCTCTAAAGGTGTCCGGCGTTGCACTGCAGGACTTGTGCTGAAAACACACAAATAGTTAAAACTGCCAAAAGCTTGGAAAACCAAAAAACGTCAGTAAAAACATGACGTCCGAACAAGATCAAGTGTTCGGTGCCAATCCGAAAATTGGACTTTAGAAAAAGTGCTTCTGCCGTGCTTTAACATGACACATCCTATCTCAAGACTTCAAGCGGGTCAGCCTATGGCTTCAGTCTCCCATCCCGAAGGCGGAGTACTTCTCATTAGGCCAGTTTAGAAAACTAAACTCTAGCGGTTTTGAGAGAGAAATTAGGCTCCCCGGCTAGTGACCGCACACTCGTGTCGAGAAAAGGAGTGATAAATAATAATAAAAACTCCGCAACGACTAAGATGAAAAACACTTATTATAAAACGGCTCAAATAAACATAAGAGCCCCCAAGTGACTTGGGTAAAAGAATGATTCTATGTACCGAAGTACTTATATCATATATATGTTCAACCGAACTTTAAACGCGTCTTAACCGACCGTCGGCTTCTCCCTCTTCGGTCAAGGACCGAAAAGTGTTATGTACTCCATCTGTCGAGAATATCGACGGTGTTTCCAATAACCAGGCAATCAGGTCATAAGGCTGTAACAGACATAGCGCGCTCAGGGAACTTATGCTATATTATCGATAAAGTGTAAGAAGCATCTTGAAGAAAATAGTACCCCACCGATACCTTTCTTCGGTGCTCATTGTTAATATGAGACTTGTGCAATATATTTTTTGTCTTGATGAGTTCCGTTGTGTGCCGACCATTATTGAAAATAGTAAGAGCGCTTAGCTTCGGCTTCACCAGTCGAGGTCCGGCTCGGGTGACCCGATCGTGACAATCGCAGAGGTGCTCCCTTTACTCCCTAGCCGAACAATTGGGAACGTAGGGGTAAACACAGGAGCAAGGCAACCCAGCTTGCAAATCACTTAAGTCAATATGGTGAATATTGTGGCGTAATACACGAACAAGGAACGAAGCCATACAAGTATAATCATGTGCAAGAGGGAAAATCTTAATGAAGGAAGCCCCCAAGTAAACGGGGTATTTGAATTTGCGCTTCACAAACAAAGTTTGGACAAGGAAAAATTTTACAAGCAACTTTTTCCCAAAAAAAGTATAACGCTTGGTCGAGTCGAACACAAGTTAAAAATTTAAAACTTTGAGCATGAAGGCAACTTAGCTGGTTAATGTGTTCGGTATTGACGACGCGGTCCGAGCTTGATGCGGAACAAGGTTCCATCCCCCAAGCTGATCCCGAGGTGGCGGAGCAAAGAGCTCGGCACTCCGAAGTGGTGACATAGCACTGTCAATGCGGGACGACAGAGTGATGCCGAAGTCCCCTGCATGGGGTAACAAAGTGTTGACGAAGCCCCCCGTCCAGCCGGGGTGACGCCAAAGGATATAGTCCGGCTGGATCATTTTCCTGTGCACAAAAAATAGTGCAGACCGGGGATAATAGTAATAACAAGAATTAAAAAAATGTTGCATAACAAATAATTTATGCAAAGTGAGTAATAAAAGAAACATGGCCTGGCGCCGAAGTCAATGCCGATGCAGGTCGTCGGCGTAATGCAATGAAGGCGTGGCAAAGCCTGAATTCACAGGTCGGTCCGAGTTCCGGATGCGGCGTCACGGACTATGTACGGAAACTGATCGAACCACCATGCCATAAATCGTTAATGCGGCCACCATTTGATAGACCTGCGTATATATGATGGACAAACCAGTACTAATTCCTTGGGAAAAATGAACCCAAACAAGCAAAAAATCTGGGATTAATAGCACCTGGTTTATTTGTTGTAGCAATCCGAAGGGAGGTGATTCCCAAAATTGGGACTCGATCCGCGCACCCATTGCCTGATGGGCGATAAAACGACGGTATGGCAATGCTGGCAAAGGTTGGCTCGCCGAGGCAAAGCCCTCGGTCCAGCTAACATGACGGAGCTGGTCGGGTAGTGACGCCGAAGTGTCCGGAGTAGGTTGATGAAGAGATGGCGAAGCCCCCAGTCCGGCCGAGATGTCGAAGTAGGTCGGCGTGAAGGACACCAGCTTGAAGAAGCAATAGTGCGGCCCTGCCGATGCAGGTCGTGACGTGGTCGATGCCGACTTGATGAAGCGACCGTGCGCCGATGCCGGTATGCCCGCTCCGTGTAATCCGTGGGGCGGCGATGTTGGTGATGATTTATCCTTCGTGATGTCGGACTCTTGTTCGGCTTGCCGAAATGATGATCCGAAGAAATTGAGCTCGGCTCAACAAAGTGACGACGTGTCTAGCGCAGGTCGGCAGTCGTGGAGCAATATTGCTGGACTGGTTTGACACCAGCATGATGTTCAAGATCATATTCAAAAGATCTTAAAGTTAGTGGGATGTGTTCGGAAACAAGACACAACATCCCATACAAAACTTCCTTAAAAAAGGATGTCCGAAATCCCGTTCACAAAAAAAGACGAACTCGAGTCGGATTTGTTTTCGCGCAGAAAACAGATCCGAAAAGTGATGCACTAATCGGAAGGTTCCCGGAGTTTGGACGGTCGGATCGAGCTGAAATTTGAGGGATGGTAAATATAGTAATTCCGTAGTCGATCAACGGTTGGATCTTCCAAAGAAGGTCCGAGCTAGAAGCTGGACACCACGCCCTAAACTCGTCCGGATTCTCGTCCAGATTCAATGCGGCTCCGGTATATCGGAGATTGCCAGAGATTCCTCCATCGGAACTCGACGAAATTTTCCAGGGTTGTTGTAGACTCAATTCCGCACCATTCTACCGAAGCAATCGTCAAACCGACGCTCGAGGAGGCGGTGACGGTAGATACAAGTTCACTGTCCAGAAAAATAGCACGGTCGCCCGAGGGCAATGTTGACGTTGAGCCCCAAGCTCCCTGGATGATTCCTCCATGATCTTGATAGAGATCGGAGCTGATGTTGATGAAGGCCCCCATCCGAACATGACGATCGGAGGTAGGGCGCAGTCCTTGGTCGAACCAAGGTGACCAGTCGAGCTGGTGACAAAGATGCCGAAGTCGTAGTTGATCTGCAGGCGAGCCATCGACCTTTTGCCGAACACACAGCGGAACTCTCAATGAAAGCACCAATGTTGGTGTCAAAACCGGCGGATCTCGGGTAGGGGGTCCCGAACTATGCGTCTAGGCGGATGGTAACAGGAGACAAGGGACACGATGTTTTTACCCAGGTTCGGGCCCTCTCGATGTTGGTAATACCCTACTCCTACTTGATTAATATTGATGATATGGGTAGTACAAGAGTAGATCTACCACGAGATCAGAGAGGCTAAACCCTAGAAGCTAGCTTATGGTATGATTGTTGTTCGTCTCTATCGACTAGCCTGGCCTCGGTTTATATAATGCACCAGAGGCCTAGGATAACAAGAGTCCTAGCCGAATACGCCGGTGGGGGAGGAGTCCTTGTCTTGATCGCCAAGTCTTGTGGAATCTTCCTTGTATGCGGCAACTGTCCGGACAGGCCCATGAGTATACGGCCATGGGGATCCTCGGCCCAATCCAACTGATCGGGAGATGTACCCCCTAGTCCAGGACACCGTCAGTGGTGTTATCGTACATCCACGTTGATGGAGACTTCAACCCACGTAGGGTAACGGTTTCCCGAGTCCACGGAGGGCTCCACCCACGAAGGGTCCACGAAGAGGCAACCTTGTCTATCCCACCATGGCCGTCACCCACGAAGGACTTGCCTCACTAGAGGTAGATCTTCACGAAGTAGGCGATCTCCTTGCCCTTACAAACTCCTTGGTTCAACTCCACAATCTTGTCGGAGGATCCCAAGTGACACCTAGCCAATCTAGGAGACACCACTCTCCAAGAAGTAACAAATGGTGTGTTGATGATGAACTCCTTGCTCTTGTGCTTCAAATGATAGTCTCCCCAACACTCAACTCTCTCTCATAGGATTTGGATCTGGTGGAAAGAAGATTTGAGTGGAAGGCAACTTGGGGAAGGCTAGAGATCAAGATTCATATGGTTAGAATGGAATGTCTTGGCCTCAACACATGAGTAGGTAGTTCCCTCTCAGAAATAGGATGCTAGAAGTGTAGGCTTGTTCTGATGGCTCTCTCCACGAATGAAGAGGAGGTGGAGGGGTATATATAGCCTCCACATAAAATCTAACCGTTACACATAATTTACCAAACTCGGTGGGACCGAATCATAAAACTCGGTCAGACCGATTTAGCAAACCTAGTGACCGTTAGGGTTTTCGGTGGGACTGATATGCAACTCGGTAGGACCGATATGGTTAGGGTTAGGGCATAACATAATATCGGTGAGACCGATTACACAAACTCGGTGAGACCGATTTTGGTAATTAACTAACCAGAGAGTTGGTCAGGTAAACTCGGTGGGACCGATTTGCTCTATCGGTGAGACCGAAAAGTTACAAAAGGGAAACAGAGAGTTTACATTGTAATCTCGGTGGAACCGATTCACTCTTTCGGTGAGACTGAAAAGTTACGAAAGGGAAACAGAGAGATTACAATCCCATCTCGGTGAGACCGAGATCCCTGTCGGTGAAACTGATTTGCCTAGGGTTTGTGGCAGTGGCTATGACATCAGAACTCGGTGGCGCCGGATAGAAAGAATCGGTAGGGCCGAGTTTAACTTTAGGTTTAGGTCATTTGTGGATGTGAGAAAGTAGTGGAGGGTTTTGGAGCATATCACTAAGCACATGAAGCAAAAGGCTCATTAAGCAACACCTCATCCCTCCTTGATAGTATTGGCTTTTCCTATAGACTCAATGTGATCTTGGATCACTAAAAGGTAAAATGAAGAGTCTTGAGCTTGAAGCTTGAAACGGGGGCCATAGATTGGAAAGTAAAGATTGCAAAATAAAGATAGATTGAAAACTTATATGATAAAAGATAGAAACGGGGGCCATAGGTTTCACTAGTGGCTTCTCTCAAGATAGCATAAGTATTACAGTGGGTGAACAAATTACTGTCGAGCAATTGATAGAAAAGTGCATAGTTATGAGATTATCTAGGCATGATCATGTATATAGGCATCACGTCCGCAACAAGTAGATCGAAACAATTCTGCATCTACTACTATTACTCCACACATCGATCGCTATCTAGCATGCATCTAGTGTATTAAGTTCATAAGAACAGAGTAACGCATTAAGCAAGATGACATGATGTAGAGGGATAAACTCAAGCAATATGATATAAACCCCATCTTTTTATCCTCGATGGCAACAATACAATACGTGCCTTGCTACCCTGCTATCCTTTGGGAAAGGACACCGCAAGATTGAACCCAAAGCTATGCACTTCTCCCATTGCAAGAAAGATCAATCTAGTAGGCCAAACCAAACCGATAATTCGAAGAGACTTGCAAAGATAACCAATCATACATAAAAGAATTCAGAGAAGATTCAAATATTTCTCTTAGATAAACTTGATCATAAACCCACCATTCATCGGATCTCGACAAACACACGGCAAAAAGAGTTACATCGAATAGATCTCCAAGAAGATTGAGGAGAACTTTGTATTGAGATTCAAAGAGAGAAAAGAAGTCATCTAGCTAATAACTATGGACCCGTAGGTCTGTGATAAACTACTCACAACTCATTGGTGAGGCTATGGTGTTGATGTAGAAGCCCTCCATGGTCGATTCCCCCTCCGGCGGAGCACCGACAAAGGCTCCAAGATGGGATCTCGCGGATACAGAAGGTTGCGGTGGTGGAAATAGGTTTTTGTGGTGCTCCCCGATGTTTTCAGGGTACGAGAGTATATATAGGCAAAGGAGGTCGGTCAGGGGAGCCACGAGGGGCCCATTAGGGTGGGGCGCACGCCCAACCCCCTAGGGCGCGCCCTCCTGCCTCATGGCTGCCGTGGCTGCTTCTTGACGTCCACTCCAAGTCTCCTGGATTGCGTTTGTTCCAAAAAGATCGCTCCCGAAGGTTTCATTCCGATTGGACTCCGTTTGATATTCCTTTTCTTCGAAACACTGAAATAGGCAAAAAAACAGCAATTCGGGCTGGGCCTCCGGTTAGTAGGTTAGTCCCAAAAATGATATAAAAGTGTAAAGTAAAGCCCATAAACATCCAAAACGGATAATATAAATAGCATGGAGCAATAAAAAATTGTAGATACGTTGGAGACGTATCAAGCATCCCCAAGCTTAATTCCTGCTCATCCTCGAGTAGATAAATGACAAAAACAGAATTTTTGATGTGGAATTCTACCTAGCATATTTCGCAATGTAATTTTCTTTATTGTTGCATGAATGTTCAGATCCAAATGATTCAAGACAAAAGTTCATATTGACATAAGAAATAGTAATACTTCAAGCATACTAATAAAGCAATCAAGTCTTCTCAAAATAACATGGCTAAAGAAAGTTCATCCCTACAAAATTATATAGTTAGGCTATGTTTCATTTTCATCACACAAAAATACTCCCATCATGCACAACCCCGGTTTCAGCCAAGCAATTGGTTCATACTTTTGAACGCGCTCCAGCTTTTTTCAACTCTCATGGAATACATGAGCGTGAGCCATGGATATAGCACTATGGGTGGAATAGAATATGATGATGGAGGTTGTGTGGAGAAGAAAAAAAGGAGAAAGTCTCACGTTGACGAGGCTAATCAATGGGCTATGGGGATGCCCATCAATTGATGTCAACACGAGGAGTAGGGATTGCCATGCAACGGATGCACTAGAGCTATAAATGTATGAAAGCTCAACAAAAGAAACTAAGTGGGTGTGCATCCAACTTGCTTGCTCAAGAATACCTAGGGCACTTTGAGGAAGCCCATCGTTGGAATATACAAGCCAAGTTCTATAATAAAAAATTCCCACTAGTATATGAAAGTGACAACATAAGAGATTCTCTATATGAAGAACATGGTGCTACTTTGAAGCACAAGTGTGGAAAAAGATAGTAACATTGTCCCCTTTTTATTTTTATTTTTTTGGGCCTTTCTTTTTTTATTTGGCCTTTCTTTTTATCTTTTTTTATTTGGCCTTTCCTTTTTTTATTTGGACTTTCTTTTTTTATAGGGGACAATGCTCTAATAATGATGATCATCACACTTCTATTTATTTACAACCCATGAATTACAACTCGATACTAGAACAAGATATGATTCTATATGAATGCCTCCGGCGGTGTACCGGGATATGCAATAAATCAAGAGCGACATGTATGAAAAATTATGCATGGTGGCTTTGCCACAAATACGATGCCAACTACATGATCATGCAAAAGCAATATGACAATGATGAAACGTGTCATGATGAACGGAATGGTGGAAAGTTGCATGGCAATATATCTGGGAATGGTTATGGAAATGCCATAATAGGCAGGTATGGTGGCTGTTTTGAGGAAGATATAAGGAGGTTTATGTGTGATAGAGTGTATTGTATCACGGGGTTTGGATGCACCGGCGAAGTTTGCACCTACTCTCAAGGTGAGAAAGGGCAATGCACGATACCGAAGAGGCTAGCAATGATGGAAAGGTAAGAGTGCATATAATCCATGGACTCACATTAGTCATAAAGAACTCATATACCTATTGCAAAAAATTTATTAGCCCTCGAAGCAAAGTACTACTACGCATGCTCCTAGGGGAAGGGTTGGTAGGAGTTAACCATCGCGCGATCCCAACATCCACACATAAGGAAGGGAATCAAAAGAGCACCTCATGCAACAAATTTGTTACACAACTTTTACCATACGTGCATGCTACAGGACTTGCCAACTACAACACAAGTACTTCTCAAATTCATAATTACCCAACTATCATGACTCTAATATCACCACCTCTATATCTCAAAACAATTATCAAGCATCAAATTGATCATAGCATCCAATTCACTTCCTATGATAGTTTTTATTATACCCAACTTGGATATCCATCATTCTAGGACCAATTTATAACCATAGCAAATACCATGCTGTTCTAAAAGACTCCCAAAATAATATAAGTGAAGCATGAGAGATCAATAATTTCTACAAAATAAAACCACATAGTGCTCTAAAAGATATAAGTGAAGCACTAGAGCAAAATTATCTAGCTCAAAAGATATAAGTGAAGCACATAGAGTATTCTAATAAATTCCGAATCATGTTGTGTCTCTCCAAGGTGTGTACAGCAAGGATGATTGTGGTAAACTAAAAATCAAAGACTCATATCATACAAGCCGCTCCAAGCAAAACACATATCATGTGGCGAATAAAAATATAGCTCCAAGTAAAGTTACCGATAGACGAAGATGAAAGAGGGGATGCCTTCCGGGGCATCCCCAAGCTTAGGCTTTTGGTTGTCCTTGAATTATCTTGGGGTGCCATGGGCATCCCCAAGCTTAGGCTCTTGCCACTCCTTATTCCATAGTCCATCAAATTTTTACCCAAAACTTGAAAACTTCACAACACAAAACTCAACAGGAAATCTCATAAGCTCTGTTAGTGCAAGAAATAAAAACCACCGCATAAGGTACTGTAATGAACTCACTTTTTAGTTATATTGGTGTTAAACCTACTGTATTCCAACTTCTATATGGTTCATACCCCCCGATACTAGCCATAGATTCAGCAAACAACACACGAAAAACAGAATCTGTCAAAAACAGAATAGTCTGTAGCAATCTATAACTTTCGAATACTTCTGGAACTTTAAAACTCCTACCAAAATAGGAAGTCCTGGTAAATTTGTCTATTGATCTACTTCAAAAAGAATAAACTTAAAATCACGTTCCTGTGATTTATTAAAATTATTCTCGTGTGCACAAAATTTTCTGTTTTTCTGCAGAAACAAATTAACTATTACCGTAGGTTATCCTATAGGTTCTACTTGACACAAACACTAATTAAAACATAAAACCACATATAAACAGAATCTAAATGATTTATTTATTACTAAACATAAGCAAAAAGCAAGGAACAAAACTAATATTGGGTTGCCTCCCAACAAGTGTTATCGTTTAACGCCCCTAGCTAGGCATAAAAGCGAGAATAGATCTATGCATTGCCATCTTTGGCATTCAATTCATAAGTGGCTCGCATAATAGATTCATAAGGTAATTTGACTTTATTTCTAGGAAAGTGTTCCATGCCTTTCCTTAATGGAAATTGGAATCTAATATTCTCTTCCTTCATATCAATAATTGCACCAATCGTTCTAAGGAAAGGTCTACCAAGAATAATAGGACATGAAAAATTGCAATCTATATCAAGAACGATAAAATCTACGGGCACATAATTTCTATTTGCAACAATAAGAACATCATTAATCCTTCCCATAGGTTTCTTAATAGTGGAATCCACAAGGTGCAAGTTTAAAGAGAAATCATCAAATTCACGGAAACCTAGCACATCACATAAAGTTTTTGAAATCGTGGAAACACTAGCACCCAAATCACACAAAGCATAGCATTCATGATCTTTAATTTTAATTTTAATAGTAGGTTCCCACTCATCATAAAGTTTTCTAGGGATAGAAACTTCCAATTCAAGTTTTTCCTCATAAGATTGGATCAAAGCATCAACGATATGTTTGGTAAAACCTTTATTTTGACTATAAGCATGAGGAGAATTCAACACGGATTGCAACAAGGAAATAAAATCTATTAAAGAAAAATTATCATAATTAAATTCCTTGTACTCCAAAAGTAGTGGGTTCATTGCTATGTAAAGTTTTGACCTCTCCAATCCCACTTTCACCAAATTTAGCATCAAGATCTAAAAACTCCGAATCGTTTGGACGCCTTTTAACTAAAGTTGACTCATCTCCAGTCCCATCATTATCAAGATTCATATTGCAAAACAAAGATTTAATAGGATAGACATCAATCACTTTTAGATCTTCATCATTATTTTCATGGAAACTAGAAGAACACGCTTTTACAAAGCAATCTTTCTTAGCACGCATCCTAGCGGTTCTTTCTTTGCACTCATCAATGGAAATTCTCATGGCTTTGAGAGACTCATAGATATCATGCTTACGTGGAATAGATCTATGTTTCAAAGAATAAACATCAAGAGAAAGTCTATCAACGTTTCTAGCCAATTCATCAACTTTAAGCAATTTTTCTTCAAGCAAAGCATTGAAATTCTTTTGAGAGATCATAAATTCTTTAACATTATTCTAAAAATCAGAGGGCATCTTATTAAAATTTCCATAAGAGTTTTTGTAGGAATTACCATAATTATTGGAGGAATTACTAGGGAACGGCCTAGAATTAAAGTTACCTCTATACGCGTTGTTACCAAAATTATTCCTACCAACAAAATTCACATCTATAGATTCATTATTATTCTCAATCAAAGTAGACAAAGGCATATCATTAGGATCAATAGGAGCACTCTTAGTAGCAAAAAATTTCATAAGTCCATCCATCTTTCCAATCAAAACATTAATTTCTTCTATCGCATGAACTTTTTTACTAGTAGTTCTTTCGGTGTGCCATTGAGAATAATTATCCATGATAATATCTAGGAGTTTAGTAGCTTCTTCTAAAGTGATTTCCGTAAAAGTGCCTCCCGCGGCCGAATCTAAAAGATTTCTAGAAGCAAAATTCAAACCGGCATAAAACTTTTGTATGATCATCCATAAATTTAAACCATGTGTAGGGCAATTGCGAATCATTAATTTCATCCTCTCCCAAGATTGTGCAACATGCTCATGATATAGTTGCTTAAAAATCATAATACCGTTTCTAAGAGAGATGATCTTAGCGGGAGCAAAATACTTATAGATAAAAGCATCTTTGCAGTTATTCCATGAATCTATACTATTTTTAGGCAAAGACAAAAACCAAGTTTTAGCACGATCTCTAAGCAAAAACGGAAATAACTTCAATTTAACAATATCATTATCCATGTCTTTCTTCTTTTGCATATCACACAAATCAACAAAGTTGTTTAGATGAGTAGCGACATCTTCACTAGGAAGGCCGGAGAATTGATCTTTCATAACAAGATTCAACAACGCAGCATTGATTTCACAAGATTAAACATCATTAAGAGGAGCAATCAGAGTGCTAAGGAAATCATTATTGTTGGTATTGGAAAAGTCACACAATTTGGTATTATCTTGCACAATCATGACAAGCAATCCAACACACAAGCACACAAGAGACAAGCGAAAAAGAGGCAAATGAAAAAGAGAGGGCGAATAAAACGGCAAGGCTGAAGTGGGGCAGAGGAAAAAGAGAGGGAAATGGCAAATAATGTAATGCGAGGGTGTCGGGGAGGCTGATCGTACCCACGGACACCTATGGGGGCGGCGGACCAGGCCCCTTGTGGTTCGGAGGGGGGCGGAGATCGCACGAAGAGCGGATCGAGGCGAGGCACACGAGCAGTTTACCCAGCTTCGGAGCTCTCCGGAGAGATAAAACTCCTACTGCTGCTTGTTTGATCTATTGTGTTCTTGCTAGGGAGCCATGAGAGCTACAAAACCTAACGTGAGTGTATCTAGTCTCTGGTGAGTCGAATGAACCGAACCAGCCGAACCCCTTCTACGTTGCACCCGGGCCTCCTTTTATATGCTCAAGGGGTCTCCGACAGGTGGCAACATAGATGAGGGTACAAATGTAAAAACAGGAGTTGGTACACCTACTTGAACAGTGTACAGTGCAAAATACCTAACTCTGACGGCAAGGGACAAAAGCAATAAATGCCCGTCATTGTCGCCCCAAGCAGTGTAACAGAGGCCGTCAGTGCGCCTCACTTCGCCACGATGGCAAGCTTGTCGGCGCCGCTTATCGCTGCTCTCCGCTGGCTGCACAGCCGCTCGACCTGGCGCCCATGGAGCGGTCCCATGGCGACACATCGCTGGGTGAGCTGGAGGCGGAGGCGGAGAGAGGTTGCATGCAGCGGCAAAGCGCCTTGCCGCGGCCGAATCCTTGTCGCGCCCGGAGGCTTGTCGCTCGAGGCCTTCCGGCAAGCTCCTCTTGCGGGGCCTTGCCTTCCGTATGCAGGTGGCCTTCCCGACAAGCTCCTCTTGTCGGGGCCTTGTCTTCTTAATCAAATACTTTGTTCTTGAATGGCTCCAAGGAAGCCACGGAGGATCTTAGCCGTGTGAGGCAAGCCTTGCAGCTGGTGCTGCAACTGTCCGTGCAGTCACGGGATACTAGGGTACCCTACTCTAGTACACCGACAGAGCCCCGGGCCCGGGCCGTACACGGTGCCGAAGCGCTTGTCGGGCCAGGCCCAGAACTATGCACGGACACGCGGCCTCGACCACGTCGCAACTTCGCCCGGACCCACCACGATCCCCACTAGCAGCACGCACCGGACGTGGCGTCGTCACGAAGATCGTGGGCGCGGTCGTGGGGGTTCTTTATTAATATAAGCGGGCGTCCGCCCCTCCTCCCCTTTATAAGCGGAGGAAAGCGAGGCGAGCCGACCACCCTGCCATCTCTGTCTTGTCAAGAAACCACCGCCGCTCCCTCTTCTTCTCCGGTGCGAAGAGAGCGGCGCCCGCCCTTCTTTCGCCACAAGCACACTCCCGCCGTCGACCTCCTCCGCCCTCGCCATGGCTCCGAAGGCCGATAAGGAGAAGGGCGTCAAGTCGGCTTGGCGCGGCTCGCGGCGCTGCGCAAGAGCGAGCCATCTCCCCCGCAGCTCGGCGCCGCAGGAGCTGCGGGACGTCTTCTACCTTTTCTGGTCGACGGAGACTCGTGCGCATCCGCGCACGAGGGTGCTCCCCGCCTCCGCCGCTGATTTGGCCCCAACAGGGTACCCTTTCTTCGCCCTCTTCTTCTATTGCGGTCTTTGCCCGCCGTTTTCCGAGTTCTTTTGCGACATTATGAACACCTTTAGCCTCCGCCTCCTTGATTTCACCCCCAACGCCGTCTTGACCATGGCGGTTTTCGCGCATTTGTGCGAAAACTTTGTCGGGGTCCACCAACGTGGCACTCTTCCGCCATTTCTTTGTTCCCAGCGTCGAGAGAGGAGAGCCACTTGCGGAGGGATAGCACAGGTCTCTAGGATCGGCAAGAAAGAGGCCTACCTAGAGGGGAGTTCGGAACAAGTGGGAGGTGGAGAGCCAACTGGTGCCGGAGTCGTGAGGAGAACCCACATCCCTTCACCACCGTCGCGCCAAACCCCAATAGTGCGCGGCAGGGATTGGAGTAACTTGGCGCTGGAGGATCTGAAGCTTAAGATAGCTGTGACCAGTCTGCGCCTCGGGCTTGCGGGTTGTGATGGGAAGCGGTTGGCGCAGACTTCATTCGCCGCCGACGCTCCCTTGCAGGAAAGGAGGAGGCCTGCTTGGGAGTTCGAATCGCGGCGGACATCATGAGGCTGCGCCGGGCCTGAATTGGAACTTCACCGTCATGGAGCTGGATTCAGTGCTGCTCGAGCTGTTCAAGAACGACCCAGAACATCCAGAGTTGTTCAGATTGCCGCGGGGGGTCGTCCCTTTGTGCAATAACTCGGTGCTCGACCGCATCCGCGCCATGATGCCACTGTGCGACTCCCACGAAATCGTCCCAACATGGCAGGAGCCCCCCGACGAGATCGTGCAGCAATTCTTTGATGACTTAGAAGAAGTCCCGATCCGCGCCGACGAGCAGAAGAGGCTCACCCATGACACCACCGACCAGGAGATGGCGAGGATCGCCACCAGGGTGGAGGAGGCGGCAGCAGCCGCTGCCGCTGGAGCCTTTGGGTTCACCGTGGAGGAGGCGGACGCGGCGAAGGCGGCAAGCTCTGCCGAGCGAGGGGAGGTCGCCGGCGAGGAGGACGAGCTTGTCGAGCCCGAGGCCGGGTCGGGTGGACCCGCCGAGGGCGCTTCTTCTCCTCCGCCAAGCGACTTGCCGCCAGTGAGCCCGGCTCCGCCGAGGAGGCGTCTCCGCGAGGTTGGAGACGAGTCGGGCGGCAGACCGGCCCACAAAGAAGCAGCCGTGCCAGGCGACGCGCTCCACCGCATGTAAGCGAGGTTGCAGCAGGAGCGCCCCTACATCTGGCGACAAGCTGGGCGGAATCTTCTCAGGCCACCGCCGACGCCTCCGCCAAGCGGCCAAGAGAGCCCACTCCCCCGCCTCATCGCACCGGAGGCGGGCCGGAGTTTGACTTCTCCGCGCTCAGCTCCGAGGAGGAAGGCGAAGAGTAAGCTCTTGAGACCTATGCTTGTATTTCTTCAATTTTTATTGCTTCATCTTGAATCTGATTTGCTTCGTTCTGGACCTTTTTTTTTCAGGACGCTGGCCCAGAGAGCGGCGAAGAGGGCCAAGATCCCGACGATCGTCGTTGAGGACGATTCTCCCGTGGCGACAGGGGACGCGTCCGAGACCGCCTTGCCGGACCCGGCAACCCTTCCTCAGAGCAGCCCCCAGCACAACCCCCAGAGTAAGTGTGCAGTTTTCTTCTTACTATTAGGTGTGCAGGGGGGGCTCCTTCTGTGTTGATTTCTGATAGTTTGCTTGTGTAGGAGCAGAGCAGCCTCATCAGGAGGGCTCGGAAGCCGCCTCCAAGATCCTGCCCGCTGCCACTACGCCGCCAAGGGAGAACTCCCCGGCAAGGGAGCTCCCTCCGACAAGGGAGGCTACCTCGGCAAGGGAGGCCACCCCGGCAAGGCAGGCCACTCCGGCAGGGAAGCTACCCCGACAAGGGGCCAGGCGCGATGACCCTCCGGTGGTCGAGGCCACGGCTGCGGACCCCGTCGCAGGTAATTCCCTTACACGAAAATGTCCCTTGGGTTTGCTTTCTTTTGTTTCTCTCTTTGAACATCTGCTTGACTGCCCCCTTTCTTCGTCTGACGCAGACCCGGTGGAGGTCGAGGCCGCCGGCGAGGAGGAAACGCACGGCAACACCGACGAGGCCGCCGTCGAAGAAGAAGAGGTCGTCGTCGTGGAGGAAGAGGCCGTCGCCGACGAGCCTGTTGGCGAGGAGGCCACCGGGGCTGCCGACGCAGAGGCCGGCGAGGGTCGGGCGATCGTCTTGACGGCCTCGAGGCCGCAGGAGGCGGCAAGCGCTACACCGACAGCCGACTCCCCTGGCCGCCAAGGGCGTCAGCTCGAGGAGCCCCAGCCCGTGCCTACGAAGGTCGGCGAAGGCGTCTTCATCAAGCTTCCTTGGGAACCGAGCTCCAGGGCGCCGGTCGAAGGGGAGACCTTCGACGGCGAGCTACTCGCCTCCATTGGGCTGGCCGCTGGTGGGCCAGCCAAGCAGCAGTGACGAGTCCGAGGAGGAGCATTCTTGAAGAAGCTCTTGTCGCTCTACCGCACCGGCAGCCAAGTTAGAGACCCGGGAAGCCCTTGTCGCGAGGGCGGGAGGCGGACATGGAGAAACGCGCCGAGGAGCTCCGGGCGCCAACAAAGAAGCCCTCTGCGATGTGGCGGAAGCCTTGGGGCAACTTCATGGAAGAGCGCACGGCCTTCATCCTTGAGAAGGCCGCGGTGATGAGGAGCAGCGGCTGGCTGCCGAGAAGCTCGCCGCAGAAAGCGAGTTGGCGCAGCGGAAGGTCAACCCGGAAAGCCACGAAGAGGACCTTGCCGCGAGGAGTCGCTATGGGGCGCTTCAAAGAAGCGGCGATCGCTTCCGCAGCCGCCGAGGCCGCCAAGGAAGTGCTGAAGGCGAAGGTGGCACATCTGGAGGCCCCCCTAAACAAGAGCGGCGAAGAGCATGCCGTGCTCAAGCGTGAGCGAGAAGGACGCCTACACCCTTGGCGAGCTCTGAGCCGTCTCATTGACAGGCCAAGGAGCTCGACGCCGCCAAGGATTCCAAGGCGGATCTGGAGCTGAAACTGACCACTCTGACGCAGACGCTGGATGGCGCCAGAGAGCGGGAGGTGGGTTTGTTGGAGGCGATCAAGGCCAAGGAGGAGCTGCTGGCGAATGCTGCCTCCGTCCAGAACACTTTGAGGGAGAGCGTGGAGCACTGGACCGAAGGTCTTGTGGACACCGCCGCCGACATCCACAATGAGCTGATGGAGCTGGGGATGGCGGACCTGGCGTACTCCTCCGATGAGCATCTCCAACCCAGCGCCAAGCTCAGCTTATTCTTCAAAGGCGTGGCGACGGGTCTCCGGCGACTCCGAGAAGAGGTCCCGAAGCAGCTGGCCGAGGAATCGCGCCAAGTTTGTGCAGGGGCCCTCGAGAAGGTGCTGATGAAGGTGGCCTTCCGCAACCCGGGCCTCAACCTTAACGGCGTCCTCAGATCCCTGCCGCCCGAAGCCAACGTGGAGGAGCTCAAAGCCCTTGTCGCACCCATTGTGGACAAGGTGAACAAGATCAAGCGGATCGAGGGCGACCGTAGACTAGGCCGCCAACTTTATCTTTCCCTTGTCGCTGCTGATCATGTTTAGAACACTTTGTTAGATCAGCGACAAGTTATTTTGTAATATACTCTATCTTAGGTGATCGATCAATGCAATGTCATTTCCTCTACTTGATTCCTTCCTTTGTACGTTTCTGCCTTACGCATTTAGGGAACTTGTCGGTGCGGGCACTTTTGCATGGCGCCGAGTCTTGAACGTCGCCCCCTATTTGGTAGTGCCGCCTCCGACAAGCAACCTTGTCGCGACTAGCTGCAGCTCACTTAAGTTGTTGAGCGGACTCGAAACAAAGTAAGTAGCGACTAGCCATGAGTTGGTTCCTCTCACAAGCAGGTTCTCCATACAAAGTACTATCGTTCGAGGAAGATAACGAAAATTTTAAAAAATGATTGCTCAAACTTTGGCAACTTAGCTTTTCGGTCTCTTGCTTCCCGATGAGGTGAATCTTCCTCGAGCGGTGCCTGGTCCATAGTATTATCTCCTCCTCCCCCCTTGGTTAACTTGTGCGCGAGGGAGCCTTCCTTTCTTTGAGAAAAGAAAAAGAAGAGGAAATAACGTTATGGAGCCTAGCGGCTCGATTCTGCTTATCGGGTGTGGTTGCTGCACAAAGTGTTAGCCAAAGCATGCAATAAATTGATGAAAGCATGAACTTGACAAGCTGTGCGCAACACATGAGCTTTACTGATGCACGGGGTCTGCGCCCGGCTTTGTACGAAGGATTACATGCAACAGCGGCAAGACTTGTACAAAAGGTGGTTGCCGGAATGGATTCCGACAACCGCGCCCTATGGGTAAAACTTACGAAGATGCTCAATGTTCCAGGAGTTGCTCACCGGAATGCCATCTTCGGTCTCAAGGCGGACAGCGCTTGAGCCTAGTGACTCGTTTCACCCGATAAGGGCCTTCCCACTTTGGTGTCAACTTGTTTGAATTCTTGGCGGACTGAGCAGCAAAGAACAAGGTCGCCTTCCTCGAGACTTACGGCACTAACTCTGCGGCTATGGTAGCGACGCGAGCTTCTTTGTGTGGCGGCTCGCCTGACTTTGAAAGGCGATCCTCCTCAAGGAGCGTAGCGTCATCTTGTCGCAGCTGCTCTTGCTCAAGCTCATCATAAGCGAGCACCGAGGCGATCCGTATCTGAGTTCCGTGGGGAGAACTGCCTCTGCTCCGTAGACTAGAGCAAATGGTGTCCGGCGGTGGCTCGATTTGGCGTCGTCTGATCGACCAAAGAACCACCGGCAGCTCCTCGATCCGATTTCTTCCGCACTTGTGCAGCACGTCGAAATTTCTGGTCTTGAGCCCGCAGCACTTCAAAGATTTGCCCTCTACGCTTTACCGTTGCTTCTCGGGTGAGCAACGAAGCAAAGCAGACCTTGGCGCCAAGGTCTTGGACGTCTTTGCATGAAGGTGCGACTTCGTGAATTGTGTGCCGTTGTCGGTGATGATCCTGTTAGGGATTCGAAGCGGCAAACAATTGACCTGAAGAACTTGATCGCCGACCGTGCCGTCACCTTCCTCACTGCTTCCACTTCCGGCCACTTTGTGAACTTGTCGATGGCGGCGTACAAGTACTCAAAGCCCCGACAACTTCGGGGAAGGGGCCGAGGATGTCGAAACCCCGGACCGAAAATGGCGGGATAAAGGGATCGTGCGGAGAGCTTGAGCTGGCTGGTGTATCTGTTTGGAATGGGCGGCATGCTTCACACTTGGTTACTTGTGCAGTTGAATCTGGAGGCTGTCGGCCGGAAGAAACCTTCTTGGGAAAGCTTTGCTTGGCAAGTGCTCTTCTTGCGCCAATGTGGTGACCACATATGCCTCCATGTATCTCTCGCCAACAACTTACATCCATCTTCCACAGGAATACACTTCAATTTCACACCGTTGAGTCTTCTTACATGCAGTATCTTTGTCGACAAACTGGTACATACTTCATTGCCGGGCTACTCTTTCCGCTTCTTCTTGCTCTTGGGAAGTTCTCTGTCAGAAGGAAATGGACAATCTCTGCGCCCATCTTTGGAGCTTGCGGCTCGACAACAAGGACTAAAGGCACATCTGCTGCTGCGGGAACATCAGCTTCCACGGCAAGGACCTGCGGCCTGTCGGAGCTTGATGCTCCCGACAAGCTTGCCGGAGCAAGACTTGTCGGGAGCGTCTATCGACGAAACAAACTCGGGGTCCGGAGCAGACTGCTCCTTAGCTGCTGTTGGTGTTGATCTTGGGGACCTTTGCAACGACGGCTTCGGGAAGCTCTGTCGGAAAGTAGTCACCAGAGGCCAACTTCCTCTTCTTGCCTTGTCCTGTTGATGGTGTTACGGTTGGTTGAGTCAGCTTGAGCACGAAGATCCATCGTTCCACAGGCAACTTAAGTCTGGCGCACTTTGACGAAGCCGTCGACAATATCATTACGAGCTCTTGGAACATGTTCCATTTGCAGGCCGTCAAAGTGCTCTTCTAGCTTCCTCACTTCATCGACGTAGGCTTCCATCAACGGACTCTGGTAATCCTTGTTCACTTGTCGGACGACAAGTTGCGAGTCACCCCTAACAATAAACTTCTTGATCCCAAGGTCCACTACGATCCTGAGACCGGCAAGCAAACCTTCATACTCTGCAGTATTGTTTGTCGCTTGCTCCTTGGGAAAGTGCATCTGGACGACATACTTGAGGTGCTCTCCGGTGGGTGCGATAAGCAACACGCCCGGCACCGGCGCCCTGCAGCGAGAAGGCACCATCAAAGTACATCAGCCACTCTTTGCTTGCTTCTTTGAGGGGAATGCTCGTCTTCGGAATCTCTTCATCTGGTGTTGGCGTCCATTCTGCTATGAATTCTGCCAACGCTCTGCTTTGGATAGTTGATGTGCTTTCAAACTTGAGACCGAAGCTTGGCAGTTCCAACGCCCACTCAACAATCACGCCTGCCGCACGGATTCTGCGGTATCCTCTTCGGAAAGCGGTGACAAGCTGTGATCTCATGCGCTTGGAAGTAATGGCGCAGCTTTCTCGAGGCCATGAGGAGGCCGAAAAGCAATTACGCACACCAGAGTACCTCGACCTAGCCCCTTGCGAGGGAATCGACGGCAGACTGGTAGGCGCTGCACCATCCTTTTCTGCATCCGTTCATGTGTCTGCGCGGACTCATCGTTGTCGGGACCAGGGCTTGTCGGCGAAGCCCCCTGCTTGTCGCTGGACGTGTTTGCCGTGGTTGCTGGCTCGTCATCCGCCTCCCTCTCCGCTACTAACGCAGCACTAACCACTTGATTGGTTGCCGCTATATATAGCAGCAACTTCTCTTGTGGCCTAGGTGCGACAAGTGTTGGAGTGGAGGACAGGTATCTCTTTAAGTCCTGCAGCGTAGCCTCCGCTTCCGAAGTCCATTTCATTAGACCTGCCTTTTTCAATATTGTGAAAAATGGCAGGGCGCTCAGCAGAACCTAGAAATAAACTCTTTGAGAGCAGCCACGCAACCGCAAGTCTTCGTACATCCTTGACGCGCTTTGGTGCTTCGATCTGCTCAATGGCCTTGATCTTGTCGGGATTAGCTTCTATCCCTCGTTGAGACCACGAAGAACCGAGAAGCTTGCGGAAGGGACTCCAAACACGCACTTCTCGGGGTTGAGCTTGAGGTTGATCTTGCGCAGGTTTGCAAAGGTCTCGTCCAAATCTTGAACGAGTTGCTTTGTCCTTGCTTTTGACCACTATGTCATCCATGTAGGCTTCTACATTTACGTGCATTTGCGGCTCAAAAGCGTCATGGACTACCCTTGCAAATGTTGAACCAGCATTCTTCAAACCGAAAGGCATCCGTATGAAACAGTATGTGCCACATGGTGTGATGAATGCGGTCTTCTCTTCATCTTCTTCAGCCATGAAGATCTGATGGTATCCTGAGTATGCATCAAGAAAGCGAAAGCAAATCACATCCAGCCGTGGAGTCAACAATCTGGTCAATGCGGCGGCAAGGGAAATGGATCTTTGGGACAAGCTTTATTAACATCCGTGAAGTCAATACAAAGTCTCCATTTCCCATTTGCTTTGGCCGCGACTACGAGGATTGGCCAACCACGTAGGATGGAGCACTCCTCGACAAGGCCTGCTGCTTCCGGTTCTTGATCTCTTCGGCTATGAATTCTTGGCGCCCACCGCTTGCTTCCTGACTTTTTGCTTGACGGGCGCGCGATGAGGACAAACAGCCAGGCGGTGCTCAATCACTTTCACAGGAACAAGGGGATGTCGACGGTTGCCATGCAAACACGTCGACATTCGCCTGAGGAAAGCAACGAGCCGCCTTCCTATTTAGGGTCGAGAGAGGCAGCGATGGTGAAGGTACCACCGATGCCGTCCTCCTTGGCGGGCACCTTCTTGGTCTTGGTAGAGCCACCATCTTCTTGCACTTGCGGTGGAGCTCGATGGTGCGTCCTCGACGGTAGCGCAGCACTCTGAAGAGGTGCGCTTGCCGGAGTGAGCATCAGAGCCCTTGCCGGACTTGGACTTGGTCTTCTTCCCCCCGGGAGCTTCAGCGGTAAGTGCTTGGCAATCTGTCGCGGCTGCTGCATCTCGGAAGATCTTGTCAGCACAGATAAGGGCGTCCTTCTTGTCGCCATGGACAGAGATGACGCTTATCGGGCCTGGCATCTTGAGTCGATTGTAGGCGTAGTGAGAGGCCGCCATGAATTTGGCGAGCGCTGGACGGCCAAGTATTCCATTGTAAGGCAATGGGAAATCGGCAACGTCGAATGTAACCCTCTCAGTCCTGAAGTTCAGCTCGCTGCCAAATGTTACCGGCAACGTAATCTTGCCCTTCGGCTTGCTCCTTCCCGGATTGATCCCTTGGAAGGTACCGATCTCTTTGAGCTCGCTGTCAGGGATTTGAAGCTTCTCGAGCACCGTGGAGGAGATCAGATTCAAGCCGGCCCCGCCGTCAACTAACATTTTTGTGACCTTGAGGTTGCGGATGGTTGGAGAGACCAACATCGGCAAGCACCCGACCGCTTGATTATGCGATCAGGGTGGTCCTCAATATAAAAATGATAGGCGTCTTTGGACCACTTCGAGGCTTGCGTGATTCTCTGAAGGGTTCCGCTGCATTGACCTCCCGCATCCATTGCTTGAGTTGGCGGTGGGAGGTATGCAGGGAAGCACCTCCGTCAACGCAGAGAACCTCTGTGGCTTTCTGAAACTCCTGCTCATCGGCGTCGTCGTCTTCCATATCTTCGTCGTCGTCATCATCTTCATCCTTGTCGCGGCCGCGGGGAGGTCGATCTCCTTGCCGCTGCTTGGCCTTGCCGCGGCGTCCTCCCCGGCCGGGACGTTTCTTGCATGCTCCCCGGCACCTTCTGGGCCTTCTCCTTGTCGCGCCGCTTCGTACTCAGCTCTCGCTGTTCGACAAGCTGCTCGACCTTCTTGCAGCTCACGGAGGTCGTGGCCCTTGGTGCGGTGGATCTTGCAGATCGCTTGCCGGGCTGTCACCTTGTCGGCGGCCACCACCGGCTGGTGGTTGGCGTCGTGCAACCTCCTTGCCGGAGCCACCAGCCTTGGCGTTCTTGTCGCCACCTCCATTGCGGACTGCTCAAAAGCTAGCACTTCTCTGGCCTTCTTCTTCCTGTTCCCTCGCTTGGCCCTTCTTTGCAGGCGGTGTCATCCTTGTCGAGATCCTGCTACGCATTCTCTCACGGGAGTCTCCTCCCTTCCTCGGTAGCGTGCACACGTGTCGGCCAAAGCGTACAGCACACTGACGTCCTTGACATTGCACATCGCCATCACCAACCTCATCCTGCGGTTCCGCACATTACGATGAAATGCGCTGATCACCTTGGCGGGGTGGACGTCACGGGATGTTGTAGTGCACACGGCTGAATCTCTGAATGAACTTGCGTGAGGACTCTCCTTCCTTCTGGGCGAGCAAGTGAAGGTCACTCTCTTGGCCATGAGGTTTGTGGCCACCGGTGAAGGCGCCAACAAACTGATGGCACAGATCTGCCCAAGAGGATATGGAGCTGTCCGGCAAGTGCATGAGCCAAGATCTGACGTTGGGCTTGAGCACGAGCGGGAAGTAGTTGGCGAGGATCTTGTCGTCCCGTCCCCCCGCAGCCTGCACCGCGATGGTGTAGAATCTTTGAGGAACTCCGACCGGATGCGTCCTGCCATCATACTTCTCGATGCGTCTGGTTTGAAGGTTTTCTGGCTGGGCCTTTGGACTTGCCGCAGCTCACGAGTGAGCAGGGGCAACCTACAGCGTCTGACAAGTCGCTGGCTCCTCCGGCTAGCGCATGTCAACAGAAGGCCCAGCGGCAGCCGGTTGACGTCGCGCTTCTCTTCTGTGCTCGATGCGAGTTCGAGCGTCCTCTTGTTGTCGCTCATGAAGAACGCGGTGGAGTCGCTGTCGAGGAGGATCCGGTGAGTCGGCGATCTTGGCCTTCGTGGCGGAGAGTGCACGGTGGTTGCACCTCCGACAGTCTCGTCGCCACCGGCTCGTGCCTTGTCGTCACGCCGCGGCAATGATGGCGTTGGTTGCCGCGGAGCGTCGCCGTTGGCAAAGCCGATGAGGCTACGGATAGTGGCCCTCCACTCGTCGACCTTGTCGGCGGTTGGAGGGTAGTCGAGGAAACAGTGGGCTCTCGCCAGAGCTTCTGCCGGAGTAGTGGGTGGCATTGGAGAAGCGGTGCGAGGCGGGATACGCCGGACTTCTAACCACGTTAGAAGGAGCAGCACCCGCCCAGCGACCGTATCTCGCTCGTGCTAGCATGTTGGCGCGCATGCTGGTCTTGAGGGTCTCGATCCAGCGAGCGTATGGCGTTGTGAACGCCATGGCGTTGTTGGTCCCGCGTCTCTGAGATGGGCGCGGGGATCTTGTGACGCCGAGGTTTGCGGTGCCTTGTCCTTGGACTTGGCAACATCGCGAACACCTTCGTCGGCGCCCGTTCCTCCGCCAGCGTCTGCCCCACCACCCGTTTGCTGCGGTGAGGGTTGGTACGACGCGGATAGCTCTGCTGCCGCCGAAGCCTTCTTCTTCGGTGGCATGTTGAGGAAGATGTTGATGACGCTGCTCGTGTGAACGCCGGATCAGATTCACACGGCCTCGACGCCCCCTACCTGGCGCGCCAAAGATGTCGGGGAGGCTGATCGTACTCCACGGACACCTATGGGGCGGCGGACCAGGCCCCTTGTGGTTCGGAGGGGCGGAGATCGCCGCGAAGAGCGGATCGAGGCGAGGCACACGAGCAGTTTACCCAACCGGAGCTCTCCGGAGATAAAACTCCTCTTGCTGCTTTTTGATCTATTGTGTTCTTGCTAGGGAGCAATGAGAGCTACAAAACCTAACGTGAGTGTATCTAGTCTCTGGTGGGTCGAATGAACCGAACCAGCCGAACCCCCTCTACGTTGCACTCGGGCCTCCTTTTATATGCTCAAGGGGTCTCCGACAGGTGGCAACATAGATGAGGGTACAAATGTAAAACAGGAGTTGGTACACCTACTTGAGCGATTATGCGATGCAAAATACCTAACTCGACGGCAAGGGACAAAAGCAATAAATGCCCGTCATTGTCGCCCCAAGCGATTGTAACAGAGGCCGTCAGTGCGCCTCCGCCGCCACGATGGCAAGCTTGTCGGCGCCCGCTTATCGCTGCTCTCCGCTGGCTGCCTGACCGCCGACACGCGATGCCCATGGAGCGGTCCCATGGCGACACGTCGATGGGTGAGCTGGAGCGGAGACGGAGAGAGGTTGCATGCCGCGGCAAGCGCCTTGCCGCGGCCGAATCCTTGTCGCGCCCGGAGGCTTGTCGCGCTCCAAGCCTTCCCGGCAAGCTCCTCTTGCCGGGGCCTTGCCTTCCGTATGCCTGGAGTGGCCTTCCCGACAAGCTCCTCTTGTCGGGGCCTTGTCTTCTTAATCAAATACTTTGTTCTTGAATGGCTCCAAGGAAGCCACGGAGGATCTTGGCGGTGACGAGGCAAGCCTTGCAGCTGGTGTTTGAACTGTCCGTGCTGCAGTACGGGATACTAGGGTACCCCTACTCTAGTACACCGACAGAGGGAGATAAGTTTGTGATGGGTACTTGGTATGTCTTGACTTGAGCGAGGACCTCCCCGGCAACGGCGCCAGAAATCCTTCTTGCTACCTCTTGAGCATTGCGTTGGTTTTCCCTTGAAGAGGAAAGGTTGATGCAACAAAGTAGCGTAAGTATTTCCCTCAGTTTTTGAGAACCAAGGTATCAATCCAGTAGGAGGCTCCTCAAAAGTCCCTCGTACCTACACAAACGAACAAGAACCTCGCAACCAACGCGATAAAGGGGTTGTCAATCCCTTCACGGTAACTTGCGAAAGTGAGATCTAATAGAGATAATAAGATAAGATAAATAATTTTGGTATTTTTATGATATAGATTGAAAGTAAAGATTGCAAAATAAAGATATATTGAAAACTTATATGATAAAAGATAGACCCTGGGGCCATAGATTTTACTAGTGGCTTTTCTCAAGATAGCATAAGTATTACGGTGGGTGAACAAATTATTGTCGACCAATTGATAGAAAAGTGCATAGTTATGAGATTATCTAGGCATGATCATGTATATAGGCATCACGTCCTCAACAAGTAGATCGAAACGATTCTGCATCTACAACTATTACTCCACACACCGACCGCTATCCAGCATGCATCTAGAGTAGTTCATAAGAACAGAGTAACACATTAAGCAAGATGACATGATGTAGAGGGATAACTCAAGCAATATGATATAAACCCCATCTTTTTATCCTCGATGGCAACAATACAATACGTGCCTTGCTGCCCTCTCCTTTGGGAAAGGACACCGCAAGATTGAACCCAAAGCTAAGAACTTCTCCCATTGCAAGAAAGATCAATCTAGTAGGCAAAACCAAACTGATAATTCAAAGAGACTTGCAAAGATAACCAATCATACATAATATAATTCAGAGAAGATTCAAATATTTCTCATAGATAAACTTGATCATAAACCCACAATTCATCGGATCTCGACAAATACACCACAAAAAGAGTTACATGGAATAGATCTCCAAGAAGATCGAGGAGAACTTTGTATTAAGATTCAAAGAGAGAGAAGAATTCATCTAGATAATAACTATGGACCCGAAGGTTTGTGGTAAACTACTCACAACTCATTGGAGAGTCTATGGTGTTGATGTAGAAGCCCTTCGTGGTCGATTCCCCCTCCGGCGGAGCGCCGACGAAGGCTCCAAGATGGGATCTCATGAATCTGAGAAGGTTCTTGGCGGTGGAAATAGGTTTTCGTGGTGCTCCCCGATATTTTCAGGGTACGAGAGTATATATAGGCGAAGGAAGTCGGTCAGGGGAGCCATGTGGGGCCCATGAGGGTGGGGGGCGCGCCCACCCCCCTAGGGCGCGCCCTCCTGCCTCGTGGCCGCCTCGGTTGCTTCTTGACGTCCACTCCAAGTCTCCTGGATTGCGTTTGTTCCAAAAAGATCGGTCCCGAAGGTTTCATTCCGTTTGGACTCCGTTTGATATTCCTTTTCTTCGAAACACTGAAATAGGCAAAAAAAAACAGCAATTCGGGCTGGGCCTCCGGTTAGTAGGTTATTCCCAAAAATGATATAAAAGTGTAAAGTGAAGCCCATAAACATCCAAAACGGGTAATACAATAGCATGGAGCAATCAAAAATTATAGATACGTTGGAGACGTATCAGGGCCAGATGCCCGTTGGGCCCACATGTCAGTAACCGAACGCATCTGCAGTTAAGTCACTGAAGCAGCGTCCATCTGTCTACCACGGCTCATTGCCATTCGCCCGCTATATTAACTTGAGCCCCAGCTCCCAGCCATAGCCAAAGACTCACACTCATTCTCCTCCGGTCCCTTCCTTCTGTCGGCACCACTCCAACCATGGCCTCCTAGAACTCCGAAGCTCTTTTGGACGTACTATCGCAGGAGCAGACGAGGGACATCGGCGGCTCCGCTCCGGGCGCGCTCCAAAGCTCTCTTCGACGTATTGTCACATGAGCAAACGAAGGAGATCGCCGGCATCCCCCCCCGACCGCCCTCCGCCGCCACGACCATGAAGCCGGCGCGCATGCGCGGGAGCAGCCGACAGTGAGGAAGAGTAGTACACGGTAGGTCGCCGCAGCTCTGGTTCCAGGAAGGCCACCGCTACTCCACTCAGTCGACGCCAAGCTTTGTGGGGTAAACATCGGTGGCCGATTAGCTACTTGACGACGATGTGGAGGCAGAAATCTTCAGAACCTTGTGCTCCGGAGGAGGAGGTTATCGAGGAGGATGAGGAGGAGGCAAAGACAATGGCCGGCTTTCTCGGGTTCATGGCCGGACATGGTGGTCGGTCGCCGGCGAACGTTTAGATTAGGTTTACAGTAGGTTTTAGTACAGTTTGTGCGAGATATGTAATGAATTTCATCCAGTTTGTAGGAAAAGTTTTTGAAATGTAATGAATTTAATCCGGTTAATTTGAAATTTTCTTTGTTTGCACGAATTTTGTCCGATTAGTTCATATAGTTGTCGAAAGGTATGCGGCCAGCGCTAGAGATGCCCTAACTATCATGCTATAATCGCTAATAGTGCTCCATTATTTTGCAGGGAACAGTTATCCCTCGGTCAAAATCAGATCCGCGGTGTTTCGCACTCCTGCCGTGTAAGAGTGTAAACTCTTGCTTACATAAAAATGGAGCAAGTGGGCGGCCTTTGTACGTCATATCACTCTAACTAGCCCGCCTAACGAGCGGGAAAGCACCACCCTCGTCATTTTGTTCTGGATTTCTATCGATCGATCGTGCAAAAATGTTACGCTTTGCAAGTTTTAAAGGAAAAGGCAGCACACTTACGACTCATACGCGTCGCACCCCCGACAGTCCGACTCGCACGCTACTCACCAGAGGGGACACGCGTTGTCTTGCAATTTCACTGACATGTGGGACTGCAATTAAATAAGCTGTCGATAGCCGAAATCTAATCGCTCGGCGGGCGTCGGCTAAGAAGAGAGAGACGGGGGAGGGAGAAGAGATCGCCCGCCCGCCACACATGGACTCCAAGAAATATATGGTGATAATGTGAGGTGGGCCATGCTGGAGTCCGGACCGCTTCCAAGCCCGCTCTGACCGCCCTGGCCCCTCAGACGCCATCTTCCCGCCGCATGCATGCATATCAAGTAGTACTAGTAAAATACTGGGCTAGAAGCCCGCTTATGTGGAGGAGAGAGAGACATTGACAAAATCAAGGAGTGGGCTCTGCAAGGGCCCGTCTCTACACGTGCTCCTAGGTATAAAAAAATAATTCTAAAAACAAGAGGCGTAAAAAACAATTGTGTCTAAAAAAATAAAGGTAAAAAACATTTGAGAGGAAATAGATAGAAAGAAAGTGAGAAAAAGTTGTAACCTTGTAGCCAACCTTATAGTCAACATTATGATAGCATTACATGAGGAAGGAGGGAGTGGTGCACATGCCAAGTTCACTGGGCTGCCGTGTTTCACACTCCTCCGTCGTAACAGTGGAGACAATAGCTTTCATCAAAAATAAACAATCAATACTCGTTGCTCTTCCTTTATATCGAAAAGAATACTTTCATTCGCCGACATGTGGGACGTCGACACTCCTGGTCCACCTGCCATGCACAAAATTATCCTAGTCTACCCCGATCGTATCGCAGGCCCAACCTTTCCCACTATAAGTTGTTCGGAAGAAGGAACCATGATGACTTCATTGAATTCCGCTTCTTCAAGAAAACTTATTGTACCCGTAATACTGCTACCACACGCGAAGACTGGACGGCACTGTACCACGTCATATCACTGAAACCCACTAGGCCAAACTAGCCCTCCTAGGTCATCTAATTTGGAACGAAGGGAGTATGTCTCTGTACTGCTATGATTTTGTGTTGTACATCTCTGTACTTTTGCTACGATTTTCCTACCCTATGAACCAAATGAGGCCTGAATGTATCCGTGTCGACTATGGTCTGATCAATCGCTAAGCCTACAATTTTAGGAGCTTGGGCTATTGGTTGATCGACGATGGATAAGTATAAGCGTACCACGAGCTCATCAGCCCCAATGTTTCTCTTCGGTAAGTGTTTTGCAAGTACTATAGCTTGCACAGTAGCTAGCCTACTAACACCAAGAATCATCAAATAAGCCCTGCTGATATGATAAACAGTTCAAACTTACATCTAAGCATGCCATATATTATATCAAAAGCTGGTGAGGATACATCTGTTTCCATAACTCAGAGAGGGTTCGCATGATTCACTATCAAACAAAAGTAGCAAGTACCGCCCACACAAGACAATGCACTAGCCCTAAGATGGTTTGATAACACGCTTTGTTATGGTAATTAAACACAGGGCAATGCAAACTACCCTAAAGGATTAGCGCGACCAACTATTTCTTGTCATCAATCTCTCGAGCAATGACCACAGCACAGACAGCGGCATGGGAATCGATCTCTGGGGCAATGTCCACAGGACTGACCGCGACATCGGAATCGATCTCTAGGGCGATGTCCACAGGATGGACAGCGGCATCGGAATCGATCTCTGGGGCGATGCCAACAGGATGGACCGCGACGTAGAAAACGATCTCTGGGCGTTGTCCACAGGACGGGCCGTGACATCAGAATCATCAAGGACGTCCACCGGCACCTGCACAACCCTAACCACTACAAAAAAAATACACTTCCGTGATGATACGTGTTTGTCACAGTAGGTCGTGTTTTTTGTCATGCATGTACATCCATGACGATTTTATGACAGAATCAAGATAGTCATACCTATGTTGTCATAGAAGTGTATATTTTATGACAGAGGCCCATTCTTGTGAAAAGGCCGGCCCGTTTGACTTGGTCAACAGGTGGCGGGCCGGCCCATGGAAAGCCTGTTAACGACCTGTTCGCATATAGCCCATTTACAGCCCGCTAACCCAAGGCCCGTTACGCCCTGTCCAAATTAGGCCCAGTAGTGTCATCTGGGCCATCCAATATGATTCCAGCCCGTTTTCACTTCTGGCCCATGTATGGCCCATGACGTCTTTCATCCCATATGAGGCCCTTTGTAACTCTTGTCCTATTAACGGCCCGTGGTGAAACTGGCCCGTAGTGAATAATGTATCACTTTACACCCATTAACGGCCCGTGGTGAAACTGGCCGGTAATGAACAGTGTATCACCTTATACCCATTAACGGCCCGTTATTCCGTTGGGCCGTTTCCAGCCCATGTTATCTTTCGGCCTTCTCCGAGCCCATTTATTCTTGGGCTCATTTCCAGCATTCGTTTTCGTCATTTTCTGCTTGTGGGCCAAATTCAGCCCGTGGTTACAGTCGGCCCGTTTGTGGTCCATTAATACGTTGGGCCGTTTTCATAGCGTCATCAAATACGGGCTATTAACAATGGCCCGTTATGGTCGGCCCATGAACGGACGATTCCAACTCTAGCCCGTTTACGGCCATAATGCGGTCTGTTCGGCCCATGTTTGGCCAATCGATCATACGTCCCGTATAAGGCCCATTGATGATACGGCCTGCAGAAGGCACATTGTTTCTACAGCCCGTAGAAGGCCCATTGTTTCTACGGGCCGTAGAAGGCCCATCGCTTTCTGACCCGTAGGAGGCCCGATGTCACAACAAGAAATATTAGCCCATGGTTATTGTGGCCTAGTTTTAAAAAATAGGTTATTGCAGCCACTAGCAAGCCGCGGAAAAAGAACTGCAATGACTACAAGCAAACAAATAAACAAGACAACAAGGAAATAAATAAGCAAGCAACTAACACTAGGCTATCACGACTATTACACAATTACATCCACTGGGCATCAAAGTTCGCCACCAGTGCAAATATAGGGAACAAAGCATCATATCATATACACTGGTTGTCAAAGTTGGCGACAAGCGCAAATAAACGCATGACAAAACAAATCCAGGCTGAAACCACTTTAGAAGATCTCAAGAAACAATATCACAGGTACCCATAATGTGGCAAGATGCTTAGCAAACTTATTAAGTTTCTCTTGTTTGGCGCTTAAATCCTCCGGTAACTTCTTTGTTGCACCAGGAAATATGCATCTGAATTCTGCAGGGACTTCCTTAGTCCTTCAGCTTCTTGTCGCAGCACATTTGATCGATGTCTTTCAACTTGAAGTTGAGACTCAAGAAGACGATCTGATTCAGGCAGCGAGTTCGATGAGCTTGTGCCAACAGTAGTGGACAGTAACTCGAACACTACATCAAGACATGACTTTTGGGTTCTCTCACTATCGTCAAGATAGTTTTTATCAGCTTTGTTGGAGAACAACAGGGATGTCTCACTATCTTGAACCTTATCTGCATTACTTCCTTTACCATTGGATAACGCAGATCTTTGTTCTCCAATATTTTGTCTGCATTCTAAAAGAGAAACAAGCAGACACATCACATGTTTACCATGTTGTATATGAAACTCATTTTTGTAAATGAGTTCAGTAGTAAAGTGGACAGGATAACAGCATGAAACAAACATATATCTATGTACCATGGTCACTTTATGGTCTATATCATTCTAGTTTTTGTTGCCAAATCAAGATAGAGACACAGTTCAAATAATATTTGTTCAAGACAAAGCAGAATAGACAAAATATAAGTGTGGGAAACTATAGAGCAATAACAACACTTGTAATGTGCATGACATGAGAACATAACTGTTTATTCAATTGAAACTGAAATCAACATAGAGCAGGTTACAACAGCAAACTAGTTAAAGAAACAGGTTTAAAACATACCTGTTGCGCCATTGGAGTTTCAATTCCATCCTTCAAATTTGAAAATAGTTGGTATGAGTAAATACATCTGATAATGCAAGAGCAAAGGAGTATGAACCATAGCTATAGAACCTGACCTGAGAACAAATCTTCTTCTCCTTTAAGCGTTGAGTTGGGATTCGGAGTGGTGGTCCTCGTGCTTTGGGCACTGCAGTTCCCTTACTAACTGCTCGTGTTTAGGTGCTCTATGGTGGAGACGGTGATGTGTCAACTGGAACTAGGTTACTATCTGCCGGGGTAGGGTTAGAATGGGTGTAGCTGGTTCTCTGTCCAACTGGGTAGGGGTACAATCTGCGAGAGTCTGGGTTATGTGTGGTGGATCTGGTCCTTGGGCAAGTACAACTGTGGTTCTATCTGCATCAACTGGTAGCACTATCTTTTACGAAGGCGTGTTGTTACTCCTTAGATATCGCCATCACCCTCTCCAATTCAAATGGCTGATAAACAAGAAAATTAATTGAAAGTATAGACATTGTATGATAGACAGGTGCAATGGATAGTGGGGAATAAAAGAGGGCATGAAATAATTCATATTTATGTTGCCTAACCAAACATGATAGCATGACACAATTTCACATATATGATGGCTAACTAAACAGGATAGCATGACACAATTTCACATTAGGATGGCTAACTAAAAAACATGGAAAGACATAGTTCAAAATATGAGACTATGTAAACAGGATGACATGATATAACTATCTAATGTGTTTATTAAATAGGTTGGCATGCCATAATTCACATACATTCACGGATAGAGTGCCATAATTCAAAATATGATGACTGTAAACACTAAACAGGATGAGATGATATAACTATATGTTGTCTTTATTAAATGGGTTGCCATGCCATAATTCAGATAGATGATGTGTATGTACTATGTAAACATGATGGCATGATATAATTCAAATATATGATTTATATGGTAAGCAAGTAAGCAGATGGCAATCCATATATGATCTAAAAACTAAGCAATGCAAGACAACATGCATGACATGGGTAATATAACCCTGCCAAGTTTAGCATAGACCTCAGGGGGAAATAGGACTGGTCATCGCCTCAGAATCCTCCTCCGAGGAGCTCTTCAGAATCAAAGAAGATGTACGCTTCAGCAGGTAGCATTGTCTGCTCAGAATACCTTGTTTTCACTCTAGATACTTCCATCATCGCTTCAAATGGCTGATGCACAGGAAGAGTAGTTGAATATACAAACGGTGTCAACAAATGGAACACGTAATACAAAAAAAATGATAGCATGATATAATTCACATACATGATGATTGGCTAAACAACATGGCATTGCATAATTCACATATATAATGCCTTTGCAATAAGATAGCATTGTATAATTCACATATATAATGTCTTGCAACAAGATGTCAATGCATAATTCACATATATGGTAATTAGACACCTTTGAGCAGTGGCATTCACACAAAGCATGTCTAAACTAATCAAATGACATAGCAATGCGAGACACCATACGCACGATATGAGCAACATAACCCTGCCAAGTTAGAGCATACACCTCGGGGAATAGGACTGGTCATCATCTCTGAATCCTCCTCTGAGGAGCTATCCGTAACCAGCGAGATATGTGCTTCGTCAGATAGCATAGTCTGCTCTGAAGACCTTGTTTTTACTCCAGAATTTGCCATCACCTTGTCAAATGGCTGATGCACACGAAGAGCAGTTGAATGTACTAACATTGTTGACAAATGTAATATGTAACGAAAAAAAAGGATGGCCTGATATAATTTACATATAAGATGACTGGCTAAGTAGGATGGCATTGCAAAATTCACATATATGATGCCTGGCTAAACAAGATGGCGTTGCATAATTCACATAAACGATGAATGAAGTAAACAGATGGCATTCGCACAAAGGATGTCTAAACTAAGCAGATGACATATTTGATGTATAAAGTAAGAAATGCAAGACACCATATGCATGATATAAGCAACATCAGCATGCCAAGTTAGAGCGAAGACCTCAGAGGGTAAATAGGAGTTGTCTTCTCCTTCTGAATCCCCCTCAGAACAGATATCTTCCTCTCGATTACAATCCAAAATGCGTGGAGGGGGGCTGCCTTTGCGCCTACCATGGAGCGACGTCTGCATGAAATTTTATTGCCACACAAGGCTCGTCTCTTTTGCTCTACATGTTCAGTTCCATTGTTTACAATAATTGTCATGCATAGGAATAAAACATAGTGAGTTATGTAAGGAGTGCATGCAGAAATCCAGAGTGATGGTAGCAACCTGTGGATAGACCCAAAATCAATAATAGCAGGCAGATAATGGCTTCAGTTAAAAAGTACAGATAATGGCTTCTTTACTGTTTGTTTACCACCCAACATGAAACTCATAGTAGACACCGGAGATTAACCAGATAGTAGATAGATACTATTGATTGCGGACCCGATATGTACCCCACAACCATTTAAAAACTCAAGTTTGACCATTAGTTTGAGTGACTCGAGTCTAATCGGTGAACAGGGTGACGATAAAGTAGCATGTAATATTAAGCGATGCATAACGTAAGCGGACACGAAAGAGTGCGACCTCTCTTGCGGACCCGTAGTCCTCGAGGTCATCTGCTCGGTTGATGATGGTAATGCAGTTCTCATGGCTGCGGCGGCGGGGAAGAAGATACGAGGCGGCGAAAAGGCGATGCAGGAGGCGGATCCTGCTTGTCTGGACCCTTACATCGTTGGAGCAAGCGAAATTTGGGGTGGACGACGGTGCAACATGAGCGGAACAAACCACGCAAGGTTTTCTTTGACAACTATCTGTAAGAGAAGTAATTCTGTAAGGGCTCGTTTGAATTGGAGGATTTCAACAATCCAGGGATAGGAAATAGACATGAATAGGATAGGAATGCACGTGCAAAACAGAGAATTTAAAAACACAGGATTTCTTTCAATCTGGGTGTTTGATTCACAACAACTAGAAGATAACAGGATGCAAAGAAGCATGGTGAGATTAAGTCAAACCACAAGAAAATGTACGGTTATAATGCTATTATGCTACTATCTCTTTGTCTTGTGCTTAATGAATAGGAATTTGAAAAGGAGGACAAGTGAAAATTAAAATTCCTACGTTTTTTCTTTCAAGGAGACACTAAAAGGAACAAATCCGTGTGCTCAGTAGACAATATATATAACATGTTGAGTAAAAAAGAGATGCAACAAGTGTACAACCTCTTTGGCGAAGCCATGTCGATCTCAGCGTGATTGGGTTGGCCGGTGAGGATGCTCCGGCTGACTTTGCTGTCGGAGGAGGGGAAGAAGATCTTAGGCGTCTGGAGATGGAGCCCGAGGTACCGCTTCGCTGTGATGGAGAGTTTTGAAGTTGGAGCAGCTCCGGTGAGTTGTACGACGCCGAGGCTGAAGCAGTACAAGAGAGACAACGAACAACGTTAACCTGAGTGGAATTCTAATAGCATCTCCAATACATGATGTAAAATACATAACCACAAAGTTCTAGATGTAAAATACATCAGCCGCTCATCTCTGAACTTAACTGTCAAAACTGAATTTAACTGTTGAAACTGAACTTAACTGTCGAAAATGAATTTTGCTGTCGAAACTGAACGCACTAGCAAGGTGAGGCTACACGTCGGTCGACTGACTTTTTCATCTCTGGTCGATCGATTTTGGAGCCGTTGGATCTGAAATCAAGGGCCCGCGGTTCATCTTCAACCTCCACCTGGGCCGACCACCACCGGCCAAACAGCAGCCCGCCGCCCGTGGCCGGCGATTGCCCTTCCCGCCGCCCGAAAACACTCCCCACCGCCGGTCCGCCGCCGCCCGACCATCCCTTTAGCCCCCCGTGCGAGCTTTTCTTGGCGATTCCCACGCCATCACCGCCCTGCCACCGCCCGGTGACCACCGCCACCACGAACCCTAAGATAGATAGTGGGGTACCTCTCCAACGAGCCCCCTCCCTGCAGCTAGTTCTTCCTTCACCCAGTGAGCCCCCCACCTGAAAATCGGTGACCCAAAAGTCGATTCAGTCGACTGAAGTGTAGCTAAATCGGGGTAGCATCACAAGCAAGAGCAAGAGCGAGAGCAGCAACATGAGCAAGAGCAATAGCAAGAGCAGACCAGGCAGGGGACCGAGAGCAAGAGCAGAGCAGCAACAGCTCCTACTGATGTGGACGTCGCCGCCGAGGGAGCGACGCCGTGGAGGAAGTGGCCGGCGACGCCGCTGTGGATGGAGCCGCGCCGTGTCGGCTCGAGACCGAGCGCCGGCTGCACCGTGAGATCAAATCAAGAAGAAAATGTGGTGATTAGTGTACAACCTCTTTGGTGGCGCCGATTAGGCCGCAGCTTCATCCGAGGAAACGGTGATGATGATGCTCTTCCGGTGGTGCACGTGAAGACGGCGGTGTGGGAATGGAGGTGGCGCAAAAGACGAGGGGAACGTCGGGGCGGATCCTTGGAGGTGGAGGACGGGGTGGCTGAACCGGCGGGACGACGAGATCGACGACGGATCCTCATCCGGTTCGGTGGATGAGGGACGTCGAGGTGTTACTGTGGACGACGTCGTCGGGGAAGAGGCTCCGGCTGGGTGGTGGATGGAGCAGGGTGTGGGGTTTCGTCGCGGGTTTTCGTGGCCTCGGTGTATGAATGGGTGGGCGGATGGGATGGTAGTGGGGAACCATGGCTTAGGGACGCGCTTGTCCGAAATGTGGGGTAAGTTATGAAAGTACCCCCACCAATTTGAGGCGGTTATTTTGGTTCAGGGGTACCACAGGCATTTCGCGTGTCGGGATTTCATAGGAGGTGGGAGTTTTTGCACGCGTTGTAATCTCAGAATAGCAAGGCACGGGTTGAGATGGAGGGAGTTGTCGGAGCACGACGAGAAAAAGATATATCTTAAATATTTCGGGCTAATAAGGCGCGGGTTGAAATTTCCGGACAAGCCCAACATGTACTGTACCAAATCAATGCGCACTACAAATGTCATTCAAAACTTTGAATTCATGTTATGTTCAATTAAAATATTTTGCTACGTGTATAATGCATGCAACCTACTACTCAAATGAATGTTTTAGTGCATTCCAAACGTATATACTACCGCTTCAATATGAACTAAATTTGAATTCGTTTCTCTATTTGAATAAGATCTACAGTAATGATTGTTGTGAAGTGAAAGCATTTCAATTCGTTTCTCATTTTTAATAAGATCTACAATCATCACTATTGTCAAGTTAAACCATCGTTTGTGTATTATCTTCACAGCACACCACATGATTAGTCTCGAGTTACATATGAACTATGTGTACTATATGAACTCGAACTCGATAGTTTGAATCCACTTTATGTTGATTTCAAATCACATTACATTTCTATCTCTAGCTAGATCTTCATAATCTAAGCCATGTCTCATATGTATAATGTGTTTATCACATTATGTATGGTGCCCTTCAGACGCTTTGCAAGTATTTAGATGTGAGTTGCAAACACCACACATTACCACAAATTCAAATAAAATGTGAGAATGTTCAATATATAGTATTGTTTAGATTGTTCGATATTTAGTTGTAAGCTGCAGCGCCACACATTATCACAAATTCAAATAAAATGTGAGATTGTTTGATGTATAGTATGGTTTAGATTGTTCGGCATTTAGCTGTGAGTTGCAAACGCCATGCATTATCACATTATGGTATAACATGTGCCCAGCACGTGTATCACCGCTATATTCATGCATGCAATGTTTAAAACACTATGATCTCCTATTCAAATATATGAATCCGCTTTCATATCAAATCATGATCTTTGTTAGTCTCTTACACCCACACAATCCTCTAACCTTTGTAGCTACCACTAACTTTCTCGCACGCGCCCTCCTCGCCCTCCCCCTCCCTCGGCATTCTATCCACCGGGCACATTCATTTTTTTGTTTAGGTCGTTCTCCCAGAGCCTCCACAACTCCTTTCCGACACACACCGATCGATAAACCTCTCCAGCGATGCCTGCCTACAACATACACACACACACCTTCAATCTATGTGTCCTTGCCTCGTGTCTCTCATATGGTCACACACACGTGTAAACTCTCGCCCCTCTTTTCATCGATCTCACAACCGCACACTCCTCCCCCTATCTAGCTAGTAGCTGGGCCTCTCGCACCACCTCCTAGCTCCATTCTCTCTGTCTATCCGTCTCGCGTGGCCTTATTTGCCTCTAACAAATGGACGTACACCGACTGATCTATCGCTATACATATAGCTAGCTAGGTCCTTATAACTCATTTTTACCCATGCGTCGATCGATCTACCTCATTAGTTGTGTCTCTCCCTTCCTCCGACAAACAACAATTGATCTACCGATCTAGTTAGGTTTGGTTACCAAACACATGGTTCCCCTTCATCATCCATGGATGCGTCCCGACAGATCTATCACGCATAGGCACACACAGAAACACATCCCCACTCTTATTGATAACATTGCAGTTCCACCCTCGGTTTGTCTAGTAGGCCTCTCCCCCCATCTTGAGAAGAAACTCCATCACCCATCCAACACTCTACCCTCTCCCTCCCTCCCTCTCTCCTCTCTCTCTCTCTCTGTCCCAACATATTTCCCGTCCTTCAGTTATGTATGGATGTCGACCAATCTCCCTCAAGACATAGCTGGGTCTCTCCTTCTCAACACATATACGGGTCGTTCTACCTCTATAGTTAGGCCTCTACCTACCCCACCCCCTCCCCCCCCACACACACCGATACATCGAGCGCTCTAGTCATGTCTCCCTGCAACACACAAACTAGACATGTGCCCTCTAATGTTCCGGTAGGCCAGTCGCCCTATATCTTTGACTTGCACACACACACAATTTCGATGGCTCACTTCATCGATCTCGCACCCACCCACTTGATCCTCTCTTCGACTCTATCGATAGCTATGACACCTCCCTCTCTTCTCGTGGATTGCCCGACCCTCTATATATCATATGGATAGGCCTCCATTTCACACACATTGCATGCAAAATTTTGTTTGAGATGTCATCAACACATATTCCCACAAATAATTCATGAAATCAACCCCCCCCCCACCCCCCCCCCACAACAAAAACACTCACGAACGCGGTTTGTATCTCTCACACGCACCCACGTAGGTGGGGGACGTGCACGAAGAGAAGAGGTGCATGCACGGTGCACGTACTCCCGTCTCTTTCCCAACCACACCCCCGCGGGTACACGGTGGAGCTCATTTCTGTACAAAAAAGGCAGCCCACGTGGCAATTTGGCATGTGTACTGGTTGTCCACTTGGTGGAGGGAGGATCGTCTACCACGGATGAACAAACAAATTGTGACTTGACGCGTTATGTTAAATTAAAAGAAGAGGCAAACCATGTGGGGCCTACCTTAGAGGCAAGGCTCTATACACTGGAGTACTTTTGATGTGTCCCGTAAACTCGTAGAACAAGGAGAAGCTTTCTTAGTACACCTTCTCCCCCGCCCACGGGCGTGGTAGCTCGCAGATGAGGTGAAGCTTGCCCTGCCTTACGCCCGCTCCCTCGCCCATGCGCGCGGTGGCTCGCAGGACGAGGAGAAAAATTTACTACTCCCTCTGTTTACTCCTCGTCCCTACTACCTTGGTTATAGAGATTATATCATATTGTTTGGAATATATATGTCCTTTAGTAGATTTCAATATGAACTACTAGTACATACTCCAAACAACGATGTATATAGACATATTTTAGAGTGTAGATTCACTCATTTTTCTCCATATGTAGCACTCTCCCTCGCCCCTTGACCCTCGCCCACGTGGTGGACGTGCAGCAATTCATTCGGTCTCATATAGCCTGAACGATATATACTGCACTACCATTATTGCTCGACTTCCCGAAGAGGCGAAGAGCCAATCGCAAGGTTAATATTTTGGAGATGCCAAGTGCAAGGTTATAGGAGAACGAGTAGTAGGTGCCGCGTCATTTATAAATAAAGTTTTTTTTCTTCATTGGCACGTACCCAATATGATAGGTTCATATGGAGAGAAAAGGAAACCGTTGCACTATATACATAGTCAGGACGGGCCAGCCTATACGGTTGTTGTCTGGGGTTGCTCTCTTCACACTCTCTCGCACAAAACGACTGTGGCCACATCTCTAACATCCGGCGCATCACATCCGGCTGGGGAAGGGGTGGATGCTTAGTGTAGAATCACGGTCATTTGTTGCCGACGGCGAAAACCCACTATAGGCACGTCCCGATCAGGGGTCCCCGCCGTTCTCTCTCACAAAGCCGGTGAGGTTGCCTTCGTCCCTTGCTCACTGCCGCGACGTGGGAAGTTGCCGCTTCGCGCCGCCCTCCTCAAGGTTGAGCTACGTCCCTCAGGTACAACTCCCTTTACAGCCGGCTTGCACCACTGTTGCAGCTGCCCACGTCACTCCCAGTGGATATTTCTCTACTTCTTTGCCCCGCACATACCTGTACTGGCTTCTACGTGCTGTATTTGTGATGAGTTTATGTCTCATCAACTAGTCCCAGTAATCTTATTCTAATCACGATTCTTCAATTTCTTTGCCACAGGGATGCTCATCTCGATTTTGGTGAAACTGCACAAAATGATCCGATGGTCAAAAGCTTGCAAACTTCATTTATTAGGAAGCTCGAACGTTGCCAGCAAATTGATGCCTGGTTAGGAATCACGGCTTTAGCTGCCTCTGTTCCAAAATAAGTGCCAACTTTAGTAGTAGTACAACTTTGTACTAAAGTTTGCACAAAGTTGAGACACTTATTTAGGAACGGAGGGAGTACATATTTGCTATGATCTGTCAATCATTTAGATGCAATGGCATGCATGTTAGTCTCCTTTGTATTTGATGAAATGTTGCAACGGGCAACCTTGGACGCAAGATACATGCAACAGAAGCTGGAAGCATCATAGCATTGTACAAATTTATCTCACCGATAAGTTACAGTACATACTATATTAGTACTTCCTCCGTTCCTAAATATAGGTCTTTGTAGAGATTTCACCATGAACCACATGCGGATGTATATAGATGCATTTTAAGTGTAGATTCATTCATTTTGTTCCGTATGTAGTTCACCTAGTGGAATCTCTACAAAGACTTATCTACTAGTAATAGCTAGCCCCCACTACTAGGAATTCTCTATCCTCTCTTTGAGCCACATCATCAAAATTAATGTAGCCATTAGATGAACTAAATCAGTCCATAATAGTCGTCTGATCTAGGCGTTGAGAGGCTCCGCACTAAGCCACATGCAAGCATGCAGAAATACCGTGGCATGCATGTGAGTGGGTTTTAAATCACATCAACATGTCTGCATGCAAGCATGCACCGGTAGCATGCATGTAAGTGAGCTTTTAAGTCCCATTAACATGTCAAAAAGAAAAATATAATCCCATTATGCAGTAGGAGTTGGTTGATCTTTTTTCCTTACATGGGATGATCTAAATGATGATGGGAGTTTATTTAGTTTGGCTACCACATTTGTCATGCGGTTATAGAGTTTTTCTAGTTCTATGAAATCAATAATTTTGCGCAGAGAGATGTACGGCTGTTCCGCGGCAACGCGCGGGAACTCATCTAGTAATATTTAGGGATGGAGGGAGTACTATGTAAAGAGTTAGGTGTCGCACGGTGATAGATTGAGGTGGGCCATGTAATCACTGAGCCTGCGTGTTTTCACTGCTCTTGCACTCCTCCGCTGTAAGAATGGAGAAAATTGTAATCTAGTTGTACCTCCTTTCGCCGAAAGCGTGGGACATCCAGCAGTCCTACCACCTCAGTAATAAAGACCAATGAGCCGTCAAATCACATAGACCCAGCAGTAAGTTGGACGGACGAAGGCACCATCACTCTTGCGCCAGTGAGAGGTTGCGTCCGCCCTGCCCGGGCATGAATGGAGCACCGATTCTTTGGAGCGGGGCTGACCGTTTCGGGCGGGAAGCGCGCGCGGGCGATGGAGGGGCTTTGGGTGGGCTAGGCTGGTCAGGAGCGGGCGTGGCAGCTGTCTGCATGTCCCTACTGGACACTCCCGGAAACGAGAGGATGCACCGACTCTAGCGGCTAAAATCGTACACTACACACATGCTGTTAAACATGCATTGCTCTAACACAGACATGCTGTTAAACACACACACACACACACACACACACACACACACACACACACCTTTGTCCCGTTGCACCTTCTAATGTGACTTATTACACCTAGACGGAGGGAGTAGTAAGTATACGAGATACGGTGGCACACTGACTTAAGTCGAATACAAGCGCCCAAAATTGTGTGCATGTTATAATAAGGATTCACTTAAAATAGTATGTGAGCGAACAGAGGGATCAATTGGACAGTGTTCCCGAGCAGTAGCAAGATGTGTGAGGTAAGATACACCGCTGGCGCTTTTAATTTTTCTTATTAATTTGTTTGTTTCACCCTCTGACTGGTGGGGCCCAACGTACTACTTGGAGAGAGGTAAGGTGACCAAGGCGGCATTATTTCTGCACCACTGTGGATAGTCTTACCACCAAAGCCACATGACACGATTATGATTGAAATCCCAATGACTCCCACACACACACACACACACAAAACGGCATGCTTGTCACACGAATGCAGGAATGTATAAAAGGTTATTTTCCAATCGTTGAACATAACGGGAGGGTTGTGTAGCTGGTTAGCCTGTTCTCTCATCAAACATGAGGTCTCGGGTTCGATAACTACACTTGAGCATAATTTGTGCCAGGAGGATTCTTTGACTGGTCAAAATGGATGGATACGAAGCTATATGATCTCGTAGTGACCGTATAATCACCTCATCACGTATAAGCTGCAGCCTCGACACTTGTTTTCTAGGGTTTGCACGCTTCACACCCGCTCTCCAGTATATATACACACGCTGGAGCATCAGCCTTGTAGTTGCTCTCTTCACACTCTCTCGCCCTCTCCAGATCTAAACAAGACTTCGTTGGCCTCTCTCTCCCCTCACTGCTGCTCAAAGAGCCGGCAGGATCCGGCCGCCAGGAAGGGAAGGAGGCTTAACGCTGTCGCCGTCGGCGAGGGAGGGAATCCACTACCCGCGTAGCTGTTCACTTTCACCCAGCGGCGGCGCGGGAGGGCCTCCGACCCCTTCTTCTTCGTCGTCGTCCCATCGCCCACCGAACCACACCCCAAGAACCTTAAGGTATAATTTACTTACTCCACATGCATTGCTCTAGCTGCAGGTATACCATGAATCTAGGACGTGGTTCAAAGAGGAAAGGAGTGGGGGAAAGTAGTGGGAAAAGTTGTATATAGCATGAATCTAGGACGTGGTTCAAAGAGGAAATGAAGGGGGAAAGTTGTATAGCATGAATCTAGGACGTGGTTCAAAGAGGAAAGGAATGGGGGAAAGTTGTATCGCATAAATCTAGGACGTGGTTCAAAGAGGAAAGGAAGGGGTGAAAGTACTAGTACAGACTGGCTGTCCAGCACCTATGTTGGTCGAAAAGGGAAAACAATGACAAACGCAGTACGCACATCTGTAACAAACTGATCTTTTGTTTTGGGGGACAAGGTTGTAAAGTTTGAGCAGGACTAGATTTGCTGCGCTCACATAGGGAAAGGTGTCTAAAGATAACAAAACTGGGACCAACACAAATATGCTCCTTGGTTGTTTGTTCTTTGTTGCAACAGACTATGCATGACCACAATACATCGGTAGATGCACATGGTGCTGGTGCGTCCACTATCCCGTGTAACTCATTAGCTGTTGTTAATCTAAGGCCCTGTTTGGTTAAAAACTCCCTAGTCCCTACCTGCTTGGTTCTAGGGACTAAACATGGACTAGACATTATTAAATGACATGCTAAAAGACCATGTTACCCCTAGTAATGAACTAATAGAGACAAAGTGTGATGCGTGGCAGGGGCAACTGTTGGAAAAAGTCCCAAATAGACTCCCTCGGGGTCTTATTTCTTTAGTCCCAAATGCCCACTTTTAGTCCCTAAAAGTCCCTCCTGTTTGGTTTAGATGGGACTGACACGGAGTTTTTTTAGTCTCTACACCAAAATGTCCCTGTAAACAAACACCCTAAAATAATGCCGCTGAAAAATTGATGTAATGCCACAGTTAAAAGCAAATTACATGTTTAACGAATTTTATTGTTAATATAATCTCTATGTTAATATTAATCAATGCCACCGTTTGAGAAATGCTACTGTCTTGCTTTCTTTCCCATTTAGATAAGGTAGATGCTTCTTTTTGTTGGCTTCTATGTCATCCACCATTATTGACCATTAATTGTTTCCTTTGCACCTCTGTGTAAACAGGGTATCTAATTCACCTCCTTGCCGTTGTGACCTTTTGTTGCACTGTACAAAACACTTTTGTTTTAAGAGTGTTTTGTGCAGTTCAACCAAAATGTCACACCGACAACGTTGCTTGATTGCTTGATCCTAGTGGAACTGCACAACAGGAGATCTTACTTCCTATCCTAGTTGGCAAATTTGGTTCAGATCTTCTTCTTTTGAGTTGTTTGAATTCCACATCATGAGAGATTAGTACTAGCCTTCTTTCACATGATTCTGCAGTGTGCTTTCATATGTTGTGCTACTTGTACGATAATGTTGCTTGATTTTAGTGAACTGCACAAATGGAGACAAGACTTCCAATCTGTATGTGCACCATAATATCCCATTGAGGTAATATAAGGATATTTCACAACTGTTGGCCTGTATTTTGCCACTTTCATCAGAAAATTAAGTTTAGTACTATACTTGTGCTCCCTAATTGACATGCCAAATCTTACATTGAAGGCGAAGCTTATGCATTATTGAACCAAGTGATGAAGGGTAAGAACAAAGCGGAATAAAACAAAAATAAACTCCGGTCTTTGTAATGAAACACTTTGGAACTGTGATGACACAAGTAATGATATAGTTATGCATCTTAATTTATTGCTATATCCGAACGAGCAATTTTTTGCCACTGATTTGATGCCACTCTTAATGTAATACGTAATTATCTCTACTTGTGCAAACCGGGATCTTCTTTGAAGATACCATATATTTTAGTGGAACTGCACAAGAAGATGTTGGAAACATTAAACTAATCCAGGAGTATATAGTAAGCATGGTCACCACTTTAGATAGCAATAGATGGTTTCGGAGAAGTGCTTCATCTGTATGCTCTACACAATAAGCCTCCTGACAAATGTTGGTACTCGCCCAATGATTTCATCAGTATGATTGAGCTTTGTCATCTCTATTGGTGTTGTGCTAATGTTTAGATACTCTCATGAAAAAGTGGTATTGTCCTTGAGAAGTGCTTCATCTGTGTTGTTTTAAATATTTCCTTTCCTTTTTTTCGAGCAAACAGGGATGCTAGCATTTAGTAGTCCTCTTTTCTTTGCACAACAGGATCATCTTACTCTGAAGAAGAATATGGAGTATGTGAAGTGACTAGTTCCGATTATGCCAGGGTGAAGAAGCCACATCTATCTTCTCATCGTAAAGGAGCAGTTGAAGGATGGTTACATTACTCCCCACAAGACCAAACTAACTTCAGCTCAGAAGGACTGACAAATCTCCATTTTTTTGCTATGATGCGCGAGTACAATGTTGTTCTAGGATTCTTTCTGGTGAGTTCCATTTTTCTAAAAGTGTGCTCTACATGGACCATGTAGGTGCTTGTTTAAACTGTCAATTCATAGTACAGTTTGCTTTATACTAATCACTTTTTTGTATTTGTGCAAACAGGGGTGCTCATCTTGATTTCAATGGGAACTGCACAAAATGTTCATGAATACATCAGATCATTCATTCCACCACAAGAAACGAGGTGCCCATAAGTTCAAGGCATTGCAACATATAAGGGCGAAATCATACAAGCTAAGCGTGAATTTGGTTGATTTTGGTGGAACTGCACAAAAATAACAGCTGTTTTGTTTAGCATGAGTTGCCATGTCAATGTCCGAACTGATGGCAAACCCTGCCCATTCCACAATCTTAGGCATTTGATATTTTGGAATGGGACAACCTTGTCAAATTTTGCTCATTGATTTTAGCAAGACATGCGTTTGATATTTTCGAATGGGACGCCCTTTGCTTTCAACAAATACGATCAATTTTTTTCTTTATTCTTTAGTTGTGAAGTAAATATTGCCTCGACATGTGAGTCATTTGAGATGCATAATCATCGATTTTTGAATGTTCTCTATGAATTGCCACCCTGTGTGTTTGATTGCAATGTCTGTAAATGCTAAAAAGCTGCTCAAACTCTTTGTACTCATACATTTCCTTTTTACTTCGCACATTATGAAAGTGCATACTTTTTTGTATAAGATTGGTCAAAGTAGAGATACTTTGACTGCAGACAAAACTTGTATGCAGACTAGAAAGGGCCGAAGGGAGTACATGTGAAACTGCTGCAAACAAGGTGATCACCCTGGGAATAATGCTAGTACGTATTGTTTTGCATGTTCATCCAATGCCAGTGATACAGGAATTCAAACTAATCGAAATAAATTCAGTCATACATGGTCGGATTTCATATAAACATGCCGAATTTCATTACATTCATACATTCTTCAACTAAAAAGGGATGCGCTGGAGGTATAATTAATTAACCCACTAGTATAAAAGAGGGCTTTGGTCCAGGCCGGGTTATCCCATTAGTCCCGGTTCAGTCTAGAACAGGGACCCATGGGGGCATCGGTCCCGGTTCGTGAGCCCAGGGAGCCGGCCGGGCCACGTGGGCCATTTGTCTCGGTTCGTCTGGACCTTTTGGTCCCGGTTGGTGGGATGAATCGAGACCAATGGGCCTGGCTCCTGGCCCACCACCATTGGTCCCGGTTGGTGGCTTGAACCGAGACAACAGGCTGCCCTTTAGTCCCGGTTCGTTCCACGAACCGGGACCAATGTGGTGCCTATATATACCCTCGCCCATGGCGAGCACTCCACTACTGCATTTTCTCTGCCCGGGGAGGGCTTTGTGGTGCTCTAGCTCACCTCCTATCCACATGAGGTGTTCGTTGAAATGCCTGAGCCACACTAGTTAAGCTTTCTCCTCTCGAAGCACGACCTCCGAACTCTATTTTTCCTAAGATTTGTCCTAGGTTTATATTAGCGGCCCGTCACGCCCCATCCCCGTCTTCATTGTCGTCGATCGCCCGCGCCGATCTCGTCGACGGCACCACCGTGGTGAGCCACTTGTTCTTATCTTCTTTCTAAAAGAAAAAATTCTTGCTTTAGAGATATATACTTGTCTAATTTTCTTACCATTTTATTGCTTGTTATTATATAGTGCGATGGTTTTGGTATCCGCCCCCGTCGTCCCTCATCCTGTCTATGATTCGGATGTGGTATATATTATCTTTATAACTATTGCTTCATTTATTGTTTATGAAAACTATGCCTACCAACGTGACATAGATTTTATTTATCTAGGAGGTATGTGAACCGGAAATTCCAACCGACCCTATTGTCGAGAGGTTAAATTTAGTTGAAGAAGAAAACAATTTCTTGAAGGAAAAAATAAAAATATTGAGGAGGAGAAGATGATATTGGAGTTGCATGTTGCGGATGTAAATGCGATGATCACAAGATCAAGATGGATGCAATGCGCTTGAAGATTAGAAAGATTAGGAAATATGCCATTCATACCGAGGCTTGGTATCATTATGCCGTTGGATCAATTGTTACCTTGGTTGCGATTATGATTGCATTTGTTTTCACATTGAAATGTTTTACATAGTTTCAATGTATGGTTTAATCAATTTAGATGCTCTACAGAGCTTTATGTTGTTAGATGAGAACTATGTATGTACTTTGGTTTTAATGTGATGATGAACTTCTATTAATTTGGTCACTTAATTATCTATTCATGATGTTCTGTAATGGTTTTTGACACACTTAATTATATATAATGCACGCAGATGAACCGGAAATGGATGTACGGTGACAGACACACCTCCGAGTACATTAAGGGCGTGCATAATTTTCTCAAAGTGGCTGAGGCAAACAAGCAGAATGGTTTTATGTGTTGTCCATGCCCTATATGTGGGAATACGAAGTCTTACGCTTACCGGAAAATCCTTCACACCCACCTGCTTTACAAGGGTTTCATGCCACACTATAATGTTTGGACGAGGCACAGAGAAATAGGGGTCATGATGGAAGACGGCGTAGAAGAAGAGTACGATGACAACTATGTGCCCCCCGAATACGGTGATGCTACCGAACATCAAGAGGAACCAGACGATGTGCACGATGATGCTGCAATAGGCGAAGCTGCTGAAGATCAAGAGGAACCAGACGATGTACCCAATGATGATGATCTCCGCTGGGTCATTGTCGATGGAAGGACGCAATGCGAAAGTCAAAAGGAGAAGCTGAAGTTCGATCGCATGTTAGAGGATCACAAAAAAGGGTTTTACCCCAATTGCGAAGATGGCAACACAAAGCTCGGTACCGTACTGGAATTGCTGCAGTGGAAGGCAGAGAATGTTGTGCTTGACAAAGGATTTGAGAAGCTACTGAAAATATTGAAGATGAAGCTTCCAAAGGATAACGAATTGCCCGACAGTACGTACGCAGCAAAGAAGGTCGTATGCCCTCTAGGATTGGAGGTGCAGAAGATACATGCATGCCCTAATGATTTGCATCCTCTATCGCGGTGCGTACAAGGATCTGACGCATGCGGTGTCACGGTGCATTACGGTATAAGATCGCATTTAGATGACCTGGTGATGTTGACGGCGAGCCCCCTAGGAAGAGGGTTCCTCCGAAGGTGATGTGGTATGCTCCTATAATACCACGGTTGAAACGTCTGTTCAGAAACGGAGAGCATGCCAAGTTGATGCAATGGCACAGTGAGGACCGTGAGAAAGACGGGAAGTTGAGAGCACCCGCTGACGGGTCATGATGGAGAAAAATCGAGAGAAAGTGCTTGGGATGAGTTTGCAAGTGACCCAAGGAACGTATGGTTTGCTTTAAGCGCGGATGACATTAATCCTTTCGGGGAGCGGAGCAGCAACCACAAAGACTGGCCCGTGACTCTATGTATGTATAACCTTCCTCCTTGGATGTGCATGAAGCGGAAGTTCATTATGATGCCAGTTCTCATCCAAGGCCCTAAGCAACGCGGCAACGACATTGATGTGTACCTAAGGCCATTAATTGAAGAATTTTTACAGCTATGGAATGGAAACGGTGTACGTACATGGGATGAGCACAAACAGGAGGAATTGGACCTAAAGGTGTTGCTGTTCGTGACCATCAACGATTGGCCCGCTCTCAGTAACCTTTCAGGACAGACAAACAAGGGATACCACGCATGCACGCACTATTTAGATGACACTGAAAGTATAGACCTGGGAAGCTGCAGGAAGAATGTGTACCTGGGCCATCATCGATTTCTTCCGACCAACCATCAATGTCGAAAGAAAGGCAAGCATTTCAAAGGCGAGGCAGATCACCGGAACAAGCCCGCCATGCGTATCGGTGATCACGTACTTGCTATGGTCAATGATTTACACATAATCTTTGGAAAGGGTCCCGGCGGACTAGCTGATCCGAATGACGCTGAGAAACACGCACCCATGTGGAAGAAGAAATCTATATTTTGGGACCTACCCTACTGGAAAGACCTAGAGGTCCTCTCTTCGATCGACGTGATGCACATGACGAAGAACCTTTGCGTGAACCTGCTAGGCTTCTTGGGCGTGTATGGGAAGACAAAAGATACACCTTAGGCACGGGAGGACCTGCAACGCTTGCACGAAAAAGACGGCATGCCTCCGAAGCACTATGAAGGTCTTGCCAGCTACGCTCTTACGAAAGAAGAGAAAGAAATCTTCTTTGAATGCACTGCTTTCAAGATGAAGGTCCCGACTGGCTTCTCGTCGAATATAAAGGGAATAATAAATATGCCATAGAAAAAGTTCTAGAACCTAAAGTATCATGACTGCCACGTGATTATGACGCAACTTCTTCTGGTTGCATTGAGGGGGCTTCTACCGGAAAAAGTCCGATTAGCCATTGTGAAGCTATGTGCATTCCTTAATGCAATATCTCAGAAGGTGATCGATCCAGAAATCGTACCAACGCTAAGGGGTGATGTGGCGCAATGTCTTGTCAGTTTCGAGCTGGTGTTCCCACCATCCTTCTTTAATATCATGACGCACGTCCTAGTTCATCTAGTCGACGAGATTGTCATTCTGGGGCCCGTATTTCTACACAATATGTTCCCCTTTGAGAGGTTCATGGGAGTCCTAAAGAAATATGTCTTTAACCGTGGTAGGCCAGAAGGAAGCATCTCCATGGGACATCAAACAGAGGATAACATTGGGTTTTGTGTTGACTTCATTCCTGGCCTCAAGAAGATAGGTCTCCCTAAATCGCGGTATGAGGGGAGTATTTGGAAAAAGGCACGCTTGGAGGGGACTCAATAATATGCGAGGGACGGATATTCTTGGTCTCAAGCACACTACATAGTTCTCTGAGAACTCTACCTTGGTGACCCTGTATGTGATGAACACAAGAACGATCTGCGCTCTAAACACCCGGAGCAAAGGCGATGACTAGATTACATGTGAACACATCGGGACTTTCAGCGATTGGTTGTAAACACGTCTCGGAGGTGACAAGACTGTTTGTGATGAGCTGTACTTGTTGTCCAGGGACCATCTTTGGTGTATTGACTTACAAAGGATCTGAGATAAATGAGAATACATTTTACACGATTGAACAAGATCAAAAGAGCACCAACCAAAACAGCGGTGTCCGCTTTGATGTAGCAACCGAGAGGGGAAAGGACACATATTATGGTTACATAGTGGACATATGGGAACTTGACTACGGACATGATTTTAAAGTCCCTTTGTTTTAGTGCAAATGGGTCAATCTGTCAGGAGGCGGGGTACAAGTAGACCCACAGTACGGAATGACAACAATGGATCTGAAAAATCTTGGGTACACTGACAAACCGTTCGTCCTAACCAATGATGTGGCACAGGTTATCTATGTGAAGGACATGTCTACCAAACCGAGAAAAAGAAAAGATAACAAAGCGAATACATCATACGATGAGCCAAAGCGCCACATAGTTCTTTCAGGAAAAAGGGACATCGTGGGAGTGGAGGGCAAGCGGGCATGTCGAAGATTATGAGAAGTTTCATGAAATTCCTCCCTTCTAAGTCAAGGCTGACCCAAGCATCACGATAAACGATGAAGATTATCCATGGTTACTGGCAACAAGCAAATGACACAAGCGAAGAAAAAGTGAAGACTTTCTCCATAACTATTATGATGATACCATGCCAACTTTGTGATGCATTTAGTATGATACCATTGTCCGTTTTGTACATGCACATGCTATGTGGGTGAAATTATGATACCATGCCAACTTTCAACTTTTGTAGTTCATTTGAAATGCTTTAATTTAATGTCTTATGGTTGGGACCTCGTAATACCATTAATCCCGGTTCGCTCCTTGTCAACTATGTTCTCACCAAGAACACTCAATAGGGCAGCGTGGGCCATTGGTCCCGGTTTATGCAGACCTTTTGGTCCCGGTTCCACATTACGAACCGGGACCTATGCGCCTCGCCTGGCCCATGACCATTAGTCCCGGTTTGTGCGTAAACCGGGACTAAAGGATGGTCCTCGTCATGATGGGAGTTTAGTCCCACCTCGCCAAAGAAGGCGCTCACGCCGGTTTATAAGCCCCTCCCTCTACGCCTTGTTGAGCTCCTCCCAAAGTGAAAATAGATGCCCTTATCTGAGAATTTGACCTAAATTCATCTTGAATTTCTCTGAATTTAGGTTGAATTCTCTCTATAAGCATCTATGCTCATTTTTAGTAAAGTTAATCACAAACTTGTGATTCACACAATTTCAAAGAATTCAAATTTTAACTATTCAAATTTGAAAACTAATGGCACTAACAGAAAGTTTATAATTTTTCTAAAACTAATGGCACTAACAGAAAGTTTATAATTTTGCTGACCTAAAAGCAAAAAGAATAAAAAATTATAGCAAAAAACAAAGAAAATAAATAATACAAAAAACAAAACAAAAAATGGAAAAAACTATTTTTTAGTAAAGTTAATCACAAACTTGTGATTCACATAAATTTCAAAGAATTCAAATTTTAACTATTCAAATTTGAAAACTAATGGCACTATCATAAAGTTTATAATTTTTCTAAAACTAATGGCACTAACAGAAAGTTTATAATTTTGCTGACCTAAAAGCAAAAAGAATTAAAAATAAAGCAAAAAACAAAAGAAAATAAATAATGCAAAAAACAAAACAAAAAAATGAAAAAAAACTATTTTTATAGTAAAGTTAATCACAAACTTGTGATTCACACAAATTTCAAAGAATTCAAATTTTAACTATTCTAATTTGAAAACTAATGGCACTAACAGAATGTTTATAATTTTTCTGACCTAAAAGAAAAAGAATTAAAAATAAAGCAAAAAAGAAAATAAATAATGCAAAAAACAAAACAAAAAAACTGGAAAAAACTAAAAATAGCAACAATAAGTATTTTATTGTAAGTAGAAACAAAATAAAATAAATAAAGCAACATATAAAACAAAAAAAAGTGCCACCTACTGGGCCCCCACGGCCTGAATACGACTAGAAACCCTACCATGGGCCATGATTTAGGCCTGCAGGAGGCCCAGTAGGCCCACATGCACACACATCGTACGGTTAGGCCTGAAAGCCTACAATTGAGAGCAGCTCGAGAGGGTGGGCGCAACAGCGCTTATAAACCACTCTCGAGCTCTCTCAGCTAGCGAGGTGGTACTAAACTTTTGTGAGGGCAGCACAAGGCCTTTGGTCCCGGTTGGTGCCACCAACCGGGACTAAAGGGGCGCATTGGTACCGGTTCGTGGCACCAACCGGGACCAATGCCCCCTTTAGTCCCGGTGCCGGTGCAAGAAGGAGACCGTGAGGACGGCTCCGATGACCAAATGACGGTGCAAGAAGGAGACCGTGATGACGTCTCCTGTGACCGAACCGAGCACAGCCAGTATATATATTAGTTAAGCTGTCTTTGTTGCTAGCTAATTGATGCATTCATTGTTTTGGTATATGTACACATATTAATTAACTCTCGTCTTTCTTCTTTTTTCTAGCCCTCCGGATCGAGCAAAACTTCGGTAAGGAGACGGGGCCCGAAGAAAAAGTTGAGATCGGATGAAAGGTTTGAGATCACAGCAATCGCGCGCGAGGGCGAACCGATTGAACCCATCCGGACAAAGAACACATTTGCTGCTCAGTGCGGGGTTCTTGTTAGGGACAAGATCCCTATCAGCATCCACCAATGGTATAAGCCTAAGAACGAAGACCCAGAGGTGTCTTATGTCAATGATATGCAGAAAGATGATCTTTGGACTGAGTTGAAGGCAAATTTCACCCTACCGCCGGAGGAGGATCCGGAGAAGCCAGTTATAGAGCAATTAATCAAGTCTTTTGCTCTTAAGAAGATGGCAGGCCTATTCTGGAGGTGGAGGAAAGAGCTAAAATAGTTTGTCGACAAAGAAGAGACACCAGAATTCATCGGCAAATATGAGAAGATCAGAGATCACTTGCCCGCATTTGTGGCCCACAAGACATCGGAAAAGAGTAAGAAGATGTCGGCGACAAACAAGCAAAATGCTGCGAAGAAGAAGTTTCACCATCGCACAGGGTCAGGTGGCTACCTCAAAGCCCGGCCTAAGTGGGCCAAGGCTAAGAATGATCTGCTTGATAAAGCGATCGAACCAGAGACAATGAACTGGCCAGACCATTACCGGACTTGGTTCTTCGGGGCTGGCGGAACCTTGGACCCTGTATCAGGGAGGCGCCGTTGGATGGACGAGCAACTGTAAATACCAGTCAAGAGGCTTTGGCACTATATCGATGCAGACCATCAAGGGACGTTCATTCCAGACAGAGAGAACGACGAGCTCACAATGGCCCTCGGGAATCCTGAGCACCCTGGACGGACACGAGGCATGCCGAGCTACATTAGTGGAAGGTTGGTTTTCGGACGCAGCGGTTACAAATGCCAGGAGAGGAGGAAGAAAGTGCAGCGAACCCGAGCTGCGGCGATGCACGCAAGGGTACAAGCGATAGAGGAGCGAGAAGCAAATCGCAACAAACGAATCGCCGAAGCTTCCCCGAAGCTACCCCGCCATCTCGGCGGAGAAGCAGCGTGGCTTCCACCGAGCTGCTTCAGCCGGAGCATGTCTTGACGGCTCCTGCTAGCTACCCCGTGGATTCTATCACGGAGTCTCAAAATTGCCACCTTATGACGCAATGGCAGAACCTAAAAGTCAAGGCGGCTGTCGGCCAAGTTCGACCTTCTGAACCCGGCACAACTTTTCACTGTCGTACGATTCCAGAAGGATATGCTAGGGTGACGGTGGATGAAATAACGGAGGGATTTGAGGACCTCCGGCTTGACCACCCTACCGGTGAAGGGGAGACTCGGCTCGGTTCTGCTCTGAAGACTCCATACCTATGGCGGAAGGAGTTCATCAACCTTCCGAACTGGACGCCTCCTCCTCCTCCTCCTCCTCCTCCGGCGAGTCAGGGCACTCCGCCTCCTCGACCGCCTCCTCCTCCGGCGAGTGACGATCAGGGCACTCAGCCTCCTCCTCCGGCGCGTGGCGGCACTCCGCCTCCTTCTCTGCCTACGCCGGCGCGCCCGAGAAGCCAGCAGCCTCCTCCTTCTCCGCCTCGCCAGCAACGGCGGAAGAGACCCACCGCCGCCCCGGCTGCTCCGGCGCGTCATTGTCCTTCTCCTCCGCCTCGCAAGCAAGCACGAAAGAAGACAGCCGCAGCCGCTCCGTCTGCTCTGGCGTCTAGCAGTACAGCTAGAGGCGGGAGGCAATACAGATAGGGTCCACCTCTCAAGCCTCTAGAGAAGTTACCGTACGAGATGACCATGGAGGAAAACAAGAAGATCATGCGGACCGAAGTGAAGGACTTCTTTGAAGGGTTGAAAGCGCAGAGACATCCACCTCCGGAGGAGAAGGTAGATCCGGTGAAAGCAAAGCGCACTATCGATGCCCTGAGGAAACCACCAAAGTCTCCACCAAAACCAACTATGAGCGCATTCTTGAAAAGGCATATCTCGGCGGAGCGGTCGGGAAATCTTGTCCGTGATCAAAGGTTAAAAGAACGAGCAGCTGGGAATAAATTGCCCATTTCGGCGAACAAGCAAAGCAATCGTGCCCCCGCTCAATGTATCTAGCGACATCGTCGCTAATACTCGAGGGACGGTGCCCGGTTATAACAATCTTGAGATTACACTGCCCGACGATGTAAATTTTGATTTCATGGAGGTGGTCGAACACGAATCTGAGTACGGAAGCCTCTCGTCAAAGATGAAAAATCCCTAACAACGATGATGCGAAGATTCCATAATTGGTACATGAAAACCTGCAGAGAGTCTGGGGGATTAATACTTTGTATCTAAGAATTAAAGAGGAGCCCGACCTCGTTGGAATTGATCTGTTGCCTATTCCATTTGAGGAGTTCTTCGAGTTCTTCAATCAAAAGGCCCTCGATAAATTAACGGTCTTTTGCTACTGTCTGTAAGTACTATTTATGTCATTAAGTCTCTATATATAGCTCAGCTCTTTCATTGCATGTATTTATAATTAATTATCCTCACTATATTATGCAGATTGAAGATCGTCGAGTGCGAAAACAAGAAATGTATGATATTGGGTTCATTAACACAAATATCATAGATGAAATTCAGGTTAAAAAAGCACCAAGAGGCCGAGGCCAACTTGCTACAATCGTTGATCAAAAATCAAAACAAAGATACCATACTCTTTCCTTACAACTTCAAGTGAGTGTTCTTTATCGTGTGCATATTCGGTTTCCCTTATTACTCGAGCGAGGTTATAGCAATGTAATTGATGAGTTATGCATGCGTGCGCAGCTTCCACTATGTTCTTCTAGAGATTAAGTTTGAGCGGGGACTAGTAACCGTCTTAGACTCAAGACGAAAAGATCCCGAAACCTATGCGGACATGACTAAATTGCTCAACAAGTTCAATCGATCATTATCGCACCATATCGGCAAATTTTTGTTCATTTCCTGATATCTCACGTAATAATAATTATTTTCTTTAACTTGCAGGGTTTGGACCGCAGAAGCTGCGATATACATACCCGAAAGTAAGTACTACTAGCTAGCTAGTTGTGCGCATCTCCCGTTGACTCTATAGCTATACTTTCATCAATGCCATTTATAATGCTTCATTATCAGTTTGATTGACCTCTATTTCTCGGAAAGTGCTTGTGGCAGGAACAAGGGAATAATTACTGTGGTACTACGTGTGCGAGTTCATCAACAACGCGACTTTGAAAAATAAGCGGGGCTACTCTAAAAGACAATATGAAGTGCGTAAGCAATAATATTCACAATTTAATTTTATTACACCATCATTTCTGTTGAGTTTCATTCATATATATGTATTAACCCCCTTCTTCAAATTAGACGTGGCAGATGCGGAATGAACTCCTACCACAAGATCGCATTAAAGCAATTCAAGAGGAATTGGATGGATTCTTGCTTGACCACGTCATCAATAAAGCTAGAGAATACCATGTGGAAGTTAATTTCAAATGCTAGGGGATTGTAAGAGATCTTACATATTGTATATGTATGTAGCCAGTAGCGTCGGATAGATAATGTCTGAAAACTTGTTGTTCGACCAATCTCTCGGAGAAGGAGAGGTCGATCAATCACTTCTCTCGGTATGCATGGCGAACTTACACTTAATGGTTTCCTTCATTTTCTTACTAGCTAGCGTGTCGAGGGCCTCTCTATGTATAGTACGTAGCATCGACCAAGCATGGACATAAGAGAGGACACTTCTCTCTATTAATTAGCTAGCTAACACAATATATGAAACACCTAAATTAACCCGCAAAAACCCCCCAACCCCCCCCCCCCCTTAAAATAAACAAAAACCCCAGCCCCTGAAATCTTGTGGCGTGGATGCCTTTTGGTCCCGGTTGGTGCCACCAACTAGGACCAAAGGCCCTCCTTCCTGGGCTCGGCGCACCGGCCACGTGGAGGTCCATCTGTCCTGGTTCGTGTTTGAACCGGGACTAAAGGTCTAGGGCATTAGTAACGACCCTTTAGTCCCTGTTCAAGAACCGGGACAAAAGGCCCTTACCAACCGGGATGATAGGGGGTTTTTCTACTAGTGACCGAAGCTACCCACTTGTGTCCCGCTGAGCCGAACAGAAGCTTCAGTGACTTCACTGCAGGTGCAGTTGCATAACTGACATGTGGCCTGTTGGGCCCATGTGTCAGTCAGTCAACTGCGACAGCAATTAAGTAGAAGCAGCGTTCTTCTCCAGTGCAGCTCTCCGACTCCACGTCGCCGCCAAGAAGCTAATCGGCCGTCAATGGTCAACCCGCCTAGCTTGGCTTCAACCGGAGGGTAGCAGCGGTGCCCTTACTTGGATCCGAGCGGTGGCGACCTACCGTGTTCTACTCTTCCTCGTTTTTAGTGTGGCGCGGCTGAGGGAGTCCTGGATTAGGGGGTATCCGGACAGCCGGACTATATACTTTGTCCGGACTATTGGAGCGTGAAGATACAAGACTCAAGACTCCGTCCCGTGTCCGGATGGGACTCTCCTTTGCATGGAAGACAAGCTTGGCGATCCAGATAATATATTTCCTTCCTTGTAGCCGACTCCGGGTAAACCCTGGCCCTCTTTGGTGTCTATATAAACCGGAGAGGTTGGTCCTTAGAAGGCCGATCACGATCACAATCATAATCATCAGAGGCTAGCTTCTAGGGTTTAGCCTCTATGATCTCATGGTAGATATACTCTTGTACTACTCATATCATCAATATTAATCAAGCAGGAAGTAGGGTTTTACCTCCATCGAGAGGGCCCGAACACAGGTAAACATTACATCCCTTGCTTCCTGTTACCATCAGCCTAAGACGCATGCAGATCGGGACCCCTACCGAGATCCGCCGGTTTTGACACCGACATTGGTGATTTCATTGAGAGTTCCTACGTATGTCGTCGCTGCAAGGCTCGATGGCTCCTTCAATCGTCAACAACACGGTCCAGGGTGAGACTTTTCACCCCGGACAGATCTTCATGTTCGGCGGCTTCGCGCCGCGGGCCAATTCGCTTGGCCAACTGGAGCAGATCAACAGCTACGCCCCTGGCCACCAGGTCAGGTTCGAAAACCTGAACCACACGGCCGATATCCGCGGAGACTTGATCTTCGACGGAACCGGGCCTGTCCCAGGAGCGCCGGATAGTCACGATGAGCACGACTTAAACTTGCTGTCGGACAATGCTCAGGAAATCACCCATGAAGTAGCCCCGGACCTAAATCCGGAGCAGACTGCATGGCCCAAGGACGGGTGGATAGACCCCGCCCCGTGGGCCGCACACTCATCGGCGGTAGAGCCGAACCCAGGCCATACTTCTAAGGAGGCCTGCAACACCGAACCCCCTAACTCATATCCGGTTGTAGGTTCCAGTCCGCGCGCTCCCGAGCCCGCAGAGCCTGGTTGGGCTCTGGTAATGGAGTTTGCCGCCACGGATATCTTCTAGAACTCGCCCTTTGGCAACATGCTGAACTCGTTAAAATCTCTCTCTTTGACAGGAGACTCTCGGCCGAACTATGTCCGGCTCGAGTGGGAAGCAGGTGATGAAGGAATTCCTTGCCCGCCCACCACCCACTTCATTTCCATGGTCGATGATCTAACTGGCGTGCTTGACTTCGACTCTGAAGACATCGATGGTATGGACGAAGATACATGAGAAGAACAGGAACCACCGCTCACTAGGCGGCGGACATCCACCTCCTCATACGATATATATATATGGCGGACACTCGGAAGGAAACCAATGGCGATGAGGCAACGGAGGATAATCCCTCAGGGAAGAAAGCAAAGCATGGGTGTCGTCAACGCCGCTCCAAGCCCCGCCACAGCAATACCGGCACAGGAGACAAAAACAATCCGGATGGCGCCAAAGATGAATACAACCCTGATCAGCCTGCCTTCAAGCAGGCGGACGCTGCAGTGGGATACTTGGAGAGGAACAACTATATGCCCCCCTCAAGACGAGGTATGCCTCGACAATGGCCAATTCGGCGTGCTGAAGATCGATAGAACAAGTTCGCTTCAAGCGACGGCTCATGGCCACGGCAAGGAGCCTGCAAAGGAAGCAACGACAGCTTAAAGCTGACCAAGATTTTCTCGCGGACAGGTGGACCAAGGTCCTGGCCACCGAAAAATACGGACTCGACCGCCCCGACAAACGGCACACACGGCATAATTGGCTACCTCAACCTAAGTAGGAGAACCCAAGGCACATACCCCAACGTCAACACACCACCACGGTCCAAGAAAATACGAAGGATACACGAAGAGGCATCCTCAAGCCTCGGCGTAATGGTCATAAACGTCAAGTCAGGGAAGTTGGTGCCAAGTCCAACAACTCCCAGTCCGGTCATTAGACAAAGAACAGCTCAAGCCTATCCGGCCCGAGCCACATACTCGATCAACCATGTGAAATTCATGGTACTCCTAGAAGGACGGCCAGACATACCAATAGAGAATGACGGATCCTCAAAACAAAGCGGCCGGTCGTGTGCCAGAAACAATGAGGGGAGGAGTCTAGTCAAAAGATCCCCCAGAGCATAAAAGTACGGCCGGTCTCCCCCGATCATATCGACCGTCCGGACAATATCAACCACAACAATTTAATTGCATTACCTCTGGACAAAGTAGTTTGGGGGCTCCATCTCACATAAAGCCCCCGCGGCTATGAGACCATAAATAACATCTCCTAAAAGATGCTGGGTGCAAAGGCCAAGTTTTACTGGCCCACCACTCTAGCGGTTGTCTTCGGATCACCAAACAAATACCATGTCAGAGAACAAGTCTTTGGCACTTTCCCCACATACAGTAATTACCATATGTTAACGGGACGAACCACGCTCACTAGATTCCACGTGGCACACCCTTAGGCCAGCCCCGTGTGATATAGTCACACCCATGGGCAAGGCCGAATCCCACCCTTAGAGCGGAAATCATGCACGCTGCCGGATGTGAGTCGTGCCTGCCTATCAAAATTTTGATATGGCAGCCGACTATCCGGACACCAACTGAGGAGTCCGCGCTACTTTATGATATAACGGTTGGGTTAACCAGGTTCCGATCAGGCACCCTCGGTCCAACCACAAGAGGACATTCAGCTGCCCTCAAGTATTTACCTTCACAAACTAACTTTGACGCAGAACAGGATTGGCGACATGGAATCAGCCCAGACACACAAGGGCAGGAACACACAAGCGAACCCCCCCCCCCCCCAAAGAAGGCAGTCCGGATTCACTGCAGATCCACTCACAGCCCCCTCCAGTCCGGCCATGAAAGGTTCCGCCAAAAATACCTCTTTTCATAATCATAAATCATACTCATATGCATAGACATATCATTCTACTACAGTGCGTAGATTTAAACAACACTTACCGGCTGTCATTCTTAATTAGACGCCACTTTTTCGCCCTAAACGGCACCCATACGTCGTATTAGGCCCCACTACGCCAGGGGCTTCAGAATACTCCTAATACGACAAAGTCCAGCCACCTTCCTCAGCTCCGAATCAAGTCTTAGGTCATTAGTTGGGTTTGGCCGGCTCCCATGTTTTGGTACCTTACGTTCCGCTCTAACGGCTAAGGTAGCGCTGGGAGAACTACTGCGATTGTGTCCCGGTTCTTCCGGACGAGCACCTCAGTAGAGAAAGCCGAAAACTGACTGTCATGATACAGCGAGAGCTGGTCAGCTGTTCGAGAGGTTATAAAATACTTAAAGATTTATTCCGCACAATGCCATTATAAATGCAAAGTGCGAAGGATCAGTTTTCCAATCAGGCGCTGATAGAGCCTGTAGCGACCAGACCTCAAACAATCTGACCTCTGTGCATTAGTGTCATCCCTGGATCAGTAATGCTGACACGCACAGTACTTGAAGGATTTATAACAGAGTAGCAATCACACACTTATTACATCAAATGTCTCAAAAGAGAACTTATTACAATAAATATGGCTTAAGGCCATCTAATATGATAACAGTGGAAGGCTTGGAAGATAAGCGAGTCCATCAACTCCAACGGCATCCTTGAGTATAGAACCACGACCTAAGGCACCTTACTGTCGTAAATGCGAAAAGTTACGCAACATGAACGTTGCAGCCCGAAAATGGGCCATCACATGGAATATGCTGGCAATGTAACACATAGAGAGTAATATGAAAGAGTAATGCTATACTACATGCATATATGGCTGGTGGAAAGCTCTATGGTTACAGTTTTGCGTAAAGCCAAATTTTCCCTACTACAAAGGAATAAATTTTATTTAACTATCATGGTTGTTGTTAAACATTGAGAATGGTTGACAACATTCTCAATCCCAATTAAGCATCATCATTTAAAAACCCAACAACATTAATTAGAGTAACATGATGAGTGTCGGTGTACTAGAGTAGGGGTACCCTAGTATCCCGAACTTGTGCACTGGGCGATTCTTGACCCTCCATGGCAAGGCTTAGGGTGACCGCCAAGGTCCTCCGTGGTTCCTTTGGAGCCATTCAAGAACAAAGTATTCAAGCCAAGGAGACAAGGCCCCGGCAAGAGGAGCTTGCCGGGAAGGCCACCCAAGGCACCTAGGGAGACAAGGCCCGGCAAGAGGAGCTTGCGGGAAGGCCCGGCGCGCGACAAGCTTCCGGGCGCGACAAGACAACAACCGACAAAGGCGCTTGCATGGGCAGACCACCTCTCTGTATCTACGCTCCAGCACATCCACTAACGTGTCGCCACAGGACCTTTCGGTAGCGTGTGGCGAGAGGTTGTGCAGCCGGGCCAGCGAGGTGGCAAGCGGCGTGACAAGATTGCCATCGTGGCAAGCGGTGGCGCCCGACGGTCCCTGTTTGCCTTTGTTAGGCGGCGTGAGACAGGCATTTAATGCCTATGTCCCCTGCCGTCGAGGTTAGGTATGATACATCATACCTTTGTACAAGTAGGTGTACCAACCACTACTTTTCCATTTGTACCCTTGTCTACGTTGCCACCTGTGGGAAACCCCTTGAGCATATAAAAGGAGGCCCATGCGCAACGTAGGGAAGGTCGGTCGGTTCCCCCCACGCTCAGTCTCGTTAGCAGCTCATGTGTACTGTAGCACTCAGCGCTCCTGAGCAAGAACGCAAAACACCTAGACATGCAGCAGTAGGAGTATTATCTCTCCGGAGAGCTCCGAAGCTGGGTAAACCTCTCGCGTGCTTCGCCTCGATCTGCTCTTCGTGCGACCTCTGCTCCCACTTGAACCGAAAGGGCTCGGTCCGCCGGTCCCATAGGTGTCTATGGGCGATCAGCCTGCCCGACATCTTTGGCGCGCCGGTAGAAGCGTCGAGTTTGTCTTGAACCTGATCCGGCGTCCACCTTGAGCTAGATCTTCATCTTCTTCATCAACATGCCACCGAAGAAGAAGGCTTCGTGGCGAAGCCCCGGCCCGCATCGAACCCACCACCACCAGAGCAAGCGGGTGGTGGGGTAGACGCCAGCGGAAGAATGGACGGCGACAGGGAGCTCACGGTGCTGCCAAGTCAAGGACAAGGCTGCCTGCAGACCTCGGCGTCCGTACATGCACCGCGCCCGTCTCGGAGGCGCGGGACCGGCGGCAGCGTCATGGCATTCACAATGCCATACGCTCGTTGGACCAAGATCGAGTGGAGGATCTCGGGAAGCTCAAGACCAGCATGCTGCGCCAACATCTTTGGCGCTGGCGAGCACGATCGCTCGACGGGATACTGCTCCTTCTAACATAGTTAGAAGTCCGAGCATATCCCGCTCCTCGCGCCGTTCACCACTGCCACCCACCACTCCAGCAGAAGCTTTGGCAAGAGCACAACTGCTCTTAGATTACCCTCCAACGGCCGACAAGGTTGATGAATGGAGGGCCACCATTCAGAGTCTCATCGGCTTTGCCAACGGCGACGCTCCGCGGCAACCGAGTGCATCGCTGCCGCGGCAAGACCCCCAAGCACGAGCCGGTGGCGGCAGAGACCGGTGGGGTGCAACCACCATGCACTCTCCGCCCGAAGGCCAAGATCGCCGACTTCGCCGGATCCACCTCGACAACGACTCCACCGCATCATCGGATCCACGAGCTCGTCGCGATCGGCGCCAAGTTCTTCACGAATGACAACAAGAAGACGCTTTCGAACTTCGTGATCGAAGCGCCAAGAGAAGCGCGGCGTCAATCCGACAAGCGGCTGGGCCCTGTTGACATGCATGCGCCCGGAGGAACCAGGCGACTTGCCGTGTCGCGGTAGGTTGCCCTGCGTTCACTCGTGAGCTGCGGCAAGTCGATGGCCCAAGAAGAAAAACTTCAAGCCGGGCGTACTAGAGAAGTACGGCGGTAAGACGCATCCGTCGGAGTTCCTCGGCATCTACACCATCGCGGTGCAGGCTGCCGGGGCGAGACGACAAGATTCAGCCAACTACTTCCTGCTGGTGCTCAAGCCCAATGTCGATCTGGCTCATGCACTTGCCGGACAATACCATATCCTCTTGGGCAGATCTATGCCATCGGTTTGTCGGCGCCTTCTGGTGACCACAAGCCCCATGGCCAATTGCGACCTTCATCTGCCGCCCGGAAAGGGAAGGAGAGCCCTGCGCAAAGTACATTCAGAGATTCAGCCGTGTACGGACAACATCCTAGATGTCCACCACCGCTGATGTCAATCGCGTTCCATCGAAACGTCTGAAACCGCAGGATGCGGGAGGAGATGGCGATGTGCAAGATCGAGAGATGTCGATGAGCTATATGCCTGCCCGACAAGTGTGCACGTCTTTGAGGAAGGGAGGAGACTCCGGAGAGAATATCAAGCGGGAGGACTGATAGTGAGGAGACCGCTCCGGCAAGGAAGAGCCGTGGCGGCGGGCAACAGGAAGAAGAAAGGCAAAGATGTGCTAGTTGTTGAGCAGTCCGCAAGCGGGTGGCGCCAAGAAAGCCAAAGTTTGTAGCTCCGGCAAGGAGGTTGCCGCGCCAACTGCCAGTTGTGGCGGTCGCCGACAAGCGGGTGACGGCTCCAACAAGCGATCTTGCAAGATCCACCGCACCAAGGGCCATGACCTCCAGAGCTGCAAGAAGGTCGAGCAGCTTGTCGAGCAGCAGAAGGCTGAATATGAACGACGCGACAAGGAGAAGGCCCAGGAAGGTGCTGGAGGAGCTAGCAAGAAACGTCCCGGCCGAGGAGGACGCCGCGGCAAGGCCAAGCAGCGGCAAGGAGACAGACCTTCCCGCGGCCACGACAAGGATGACGACGACGACGATGATGAAGACATGGATGATGACGAGGCCGATGAGCAGGAGTTCCAGAAAGCCACGGAGGTCCTGTGCGTTGACGGCGGTGCTTCTCTGCATACCTCACACCGCCAGCTCAAGCAGTGGATGCGGGAGGTCAATGCGGCAGAACCAACCATCGAGTCACGCAAGCCTCTGAAATGGTCCAGCACGCCTATCATCTTTGATATTGAGGACCACCCTGATCGCGTAACTGCGGTCGGGTGCTTGCCGATGTTGGTTTCACCAACTATCCGCAACCTCAAGGTCACCAAGATGTTAGTTGACGGTGGGGCCGGCTTGAACCTGATCTCCTCCGCGGTGCTCCAGAAACTCCAGATCCCTGATAGTGAGCTTGAAGAGACCGGCACTTTCCAAGGAATCAATCCGGGAAGGAGCAAGCCGAAGGGAAAGATCACGTTGCCGGTGACATTTGGCAGCGAGTTGAACTTCAGAACTGAGAGGGTCACCTTTGACGTTGCTAACTTTCCATTGCCTTACAATGGGATACTTGGCCGTCTAGCACTCGCCAAATTCATGGCGGCCTCTCACTATGCCTACAACATGCTGAAGATGCCAGGCCCGATAAGTGTCATTTCAGTCCTTGGCGACAAGAAGGATGCTCTTATCTGCGCCGAAAAGATCTACCGGGAAGCAGCAGCTGCAACAGATTGCAAGCCACTTGCCGCTGAAGCTCCCGGGGGGAAGAAGAAGACCAAGTCCGGCAAGAGCTCTGGTGCCCACTCCGGCAAGCGCACCTCCTCGAGTGCTGCGCTACCGTCGAGGACGCACCATCGAGCTCCACCGGCAAGTGTAAGAAGGCGATGGCAGCTCCGCCCGAAGACCAAGAGGGTGTCCGCCAAGGAGGACGGCACCGGTGGTACCTTCACCATCGGTGCCTCTCTCGACCCTAAATAGGAAGGCGCTCGTTGCTTTCCCGGGCGAACGTCCGACGCGTGTTTGCGTGGCAACCGTCCCGACATCCCCGGTGTTCCTGTGAAAGTAATTGAGCACCATCTTGCCGTTTGTCCTCATGCGCGGCCGTCAAGCAGAAAGTCGAGCGAAGCGTTGGAGCGCCAAGAGTTCATCGCAGAGGAAATCAAGAAATTGGAAGCAGCAGGCCTTGTCGGAGAGTGCTCCATCCTACGTGGTTGGCCAATCCGTAGTTGTGCAAGAAGGCTAACGGGAAATGGAGGCTTTGTATCGACTTTACCGATGTCAATAAAGCTTGTCCCAAAGACCCATTTCCTTGCCGCGCATCGACCAGATTGTTGACTCCACGGCCGGATGTGATTTTCTTTCATTTCTGGATGCATACTCAGGATATCATCAGATCTTCATGGCAGAAGAGGATGAGGAGAAAACCGCATTCATCACCCCATGTGGCACATACTGTTTTGTACGGATGCCCTTCGGGTTAAAGAATGCCGGTTCAACGTTTGTAAGGGTAGTCCATGACGCTTTTGAGCCGCAAATGCACAGAAATGTGGAAGCCTACATGGATGACATAGTGGTCAAAAGCAAGGACAAGGCGACTCTGATTCAAGATTTAGACGAAACCTTTGCAAATCTGCGCAAGATCAACCTCAAACTCAACCACGAGAAGTGTGTGTTTGGAGTCCCGGCAAGCTTCTCGGGTTCTTCGTGTCTCAGCGGGGAATTGAAGCCAATCCCGACAAGATCAAAGCCATTGAGCAGATTGAAGCACCAAAGCGCGTCAAGGATGTACGAAGGCTTGCCGGTTGCGTAGCTGCTCTCAGCAGGTTTATCTCTAGGTCTGCTGAGTGCACCCTGCCATTTTTCAAAATTTTGAAGAAGGCAGGTCCGATGCAATGGACTCCGGAATTGGAGGCTGCGCTGCAGGACTTGAAGAGATACCTGTCCTCCACTCCAACACTTGTCGCACCTAGGCCACAAGAGAAGTTGCTGCTGTATATAGCGGCGACCAATCAAGTGGTTAGTGTTGCGTTAGTAGCGGAGAGGGAGGCGGATGATGAGCTAGCAACCATGGCAGATGCATCCAGCGACAAGCGAGGGGCTTCACCGGCAAGCTACATTCTGACAAGGATGGATCTGCGCAGACACATGAGAAGATGCGAGAAAAGAATGGTGCAGCGCCCGGTTTACTTTGTCGGTTCCCTTACGGAGGGGCTAGGTCAAGGTACTACGGTGTGCAGAAATTGCTTTTCGGCCTCCTCATGGCCTCGAGAAAGCTGCGCCATTACTTCCAGCACATGAAATCACAGCTTGTCACTCGTTTTCCGCTGAAGAGGATCTTGCAAAATCCAGAGGCAACAGGCGGGATTGTCGAGTGGGCACTGGGCTGTCAAGATTTGGCCTCAAGTTTGAGAGCACTTCAACTATCCAAAGCGAGCATTGGCGGAGTTCATAGCAGAATGGACACCAACACGGATGAAGAAATTCGAAACGAGCATCCCGTCAAGGAAGCAAGCAAAGAGTGGCTGATGTACTTTGATGGTGCCTTCTCGCTGCAAAGGCGCCGGTCTTGGCGTGCTACTTGTTGCACCCACGGAGATCACCTCAAGTATGTAGTCCGGATGCACTTTCCCAAGGAGCAAGCAACAAACAATACTGCAGAGTATGAAGGTTTGCTTGCCGGTCTCGAGATCATGATGAGACCTTGGGATCAAGAAGCTCCTTGTCAGGGGTGACTCACAGACTTGTTATCCGCCAAGTGAACAAGAATTATCAGAGTCGGTCGATGGAAGCTTATGTTGATGAAGTGAGAAAGCTAGAAGAGCACTTTGACGGCTCTGAGATGGAATATATTCCAAGGGCTCGTAACGACATTGCTGATGGCCTGTCAAAGTGCGCCGCACTTAAGTTACCTGTGGAACCAGGGATCTTTGTGCTCAAGCTGACTCAACCGTCTGTAACACCATCAACTGGACAGAGCAAGAAGAGGAAGTTGATCTCTGGTGACTATTTTCTGGTAGAGCTCCCCGAAGCCGCCATCAAGAAGGTCCCCAAGATCAACACCAACTGTGCTGAGGAGCAGTCTGCTCCGACAAGCCCTAGGGTTTGTTTCGTTGAAGCAGACGCTCCCGACAAGCTTTGCCCCGGCAAGCTTGCCGGGGAACGTCAAGCTTCCGGCTGAGCCGCGGTGTTCTCATTGTGGAAGCTGGTGTTCCCACGGCAGCAGATGTGCCTTTAGTCCTTGTTGTCGAGCCGCAAGCTCCAAAGATGGGCACAGCAGATTGTCCATTTCCTTGAGACGGAGAACTTCCGAAGAGCAAGAAGAAGCGGAAAGAGTAGCCCGGCGGTCAAGTATGTACCAGTTTGTCGACAAAGACTGCTGCATGTAAGAAGACTCAACGGTGTGAAATTGAAGTGTATTCACCGGGAAGACGGACAAAAGCTGTGGGCGAAGATACATGGAGGCATATGTGGTCACCACATTGGCGCCAGAGCACTTGCCGGAAAAGCGTCCGGCAAGGTTTCTTTGGCCGACAGCCCTCCGGGATGCAACCGCACAAGTAACCAAGTGTGAAGCGTGCGGTTCCATTCCAAGCAGATACACCAGCCCGGCTCAAGCTCTCCAGACGATCCCTTTATCCTGGCCATTTTCGATGCAGGGGCTCGACATCCTCGGCCCCTTTCCCGAAGTTGTCGGGGCTTTGAGTACTTATGCGTTGCAATCGACAAGTTCACAAAGTGGCCGGAAGTGGAAGCGATGAGGAAGGTGACAACACGGTCGGCGATCAAGTTCTTGGTCGATTGTTTGCCGTTTCGAATCCCTAACAGGATCATCACCGACAACGGCACGCAATTCACGAGCCGCACCTTCATGCAAGACGTCCAAGATCTTGGCGCCAAAGGTCCGCTTTCGCTTCATTGCTCATCCGAGAACCAACAACAAGCGGAGAAGGCAATGCTTTGGCGTCGCGGGCTCAAGACCGTAACTTTCGACGAGGCTGCACAAGTGCGGAAGAAATCGATCGAGGCTGCCGGTGGTTCTTTGGTCGATCAGGACGACGCCAAATCAAACCACTGGCCAGACACCTTTCGCTCTAGTCTATGGAGCAGAGGCAGTTCTCCCCACGGAACTCGTATACGGATCGCCTCGAGTGCTCGCTTATGATGAGCTTGAGCAAGAGCAGCTGCGACAAGATGACGTCTTTGCTCCTTGAGGAGGATCGTCTTGAGCTGTATGAGCTGCTCGATACCGACAAGCTTTGCGCCCGCTACCATAGCCGCAAAGTTAATGCCAGAAGTCTCGAGGAAGGCGAACTTGTTCTTGGTAGCGTTCAGTCCGCCAAGAATTCCAACAAGTTGGCCTTGAAGTGGGAAGGCCCTTACCGGGTGAAACGAGTCACTAGGCACTGGCGTTGTCCGCCTTGAGACCGAAGATGGCATTCCGGTGAGCAACTCACGGAACATTGAGCATCTTCGTAAGTTTTACTCAGGCGCGTTGCCGGAACCTGTTCCGGCAACCACCACCTGTACAAGTCTTGCCGCTGTTGCATGTAATCCTTTGTACAAAGCCGGGCGTAGACCCCGTGCATAAGTAAAGCTAGCGTGCTTCGCACACCTTGTCAATTTCATGCTTTTTACTTCTATTTTGCATGCGTTATCTGACACTTTGTGCAGCACCTACCCCGGTAAGCAATAACGAGCCATAAGGCTCCATATCTTTATTTTCTCTTCTTTCTTTCCCTCGCACACAAGTTTGCCGGGGGGAAAGGAGAAGATAATGGTGTGGACCAAGCGTCACTCAAGGAAGTCTAGCCTTACCGGGAAGCAAACGACAGAAAAGCTAAGTTGCCAAAGTTTGAGCAATCAGTTTTAAAATTTTTAAGTTATCTTCCTCGAACGACCGTACTTTGTATGGAAAACCTGTGCGCGGAGGAACCAAGTCGTAGTTAGTTGCGCCCTTACTTTGTTTTGAGTCCGCTCAACAACTTAAGTGAGCTGCGACTAGTTGTGACAAGGTTACTTGTCGGAAGCGGCACCGCCAAAGGCTCCGACGTCCGCACTTTTCAGCTCGGCTCGGTGCCAAAGTTCGCCACGACAAGTTCCCTAAAAGCGTAGGGCAAAAACATACAAAGGAAAGAATCAAGTAAAGGAAATAACATAGCAATTGATACCCAAAATAGAGTTATATTACAAGATAGCTTGCCGCAGCTCTAATGGATTGTTCTTATGACATGACCAGCAGCGGCAAGAGAAAGAGAAAACGGGCGGCCTAATCTACGCGATCGCCCTCAACCCTCTTGATTCCGCTCACCCTATCCACGATGGGTGCGACAAGGGTCTTGAGCGCCTCCACATCAGCATCCGATGGCAGGGACTTGAGGACGTTGGTGAGGTTGAGGCCTGGATTGCGGAAGGCCACCTTCATCAGCACCTTTTGAAGAGCTCCCGCGCAGATCTGGCGCGACTCCTTGGCCAGCTGTTTTGGGACTTCTTCCCGGAGTCGCTGGAGGGCCGTCACCACGCCTTTGAAGAACAAGCTAAGCTTGGCGCTGGGTTGGAGGTGCTCGTCGGAGGAATACCCAAGATCCACCATCCCCAGCTGCGCCAGCTCCTCGTCGATGGCTGCAGCAACATTCACGAGACCCTCGGTCCAGTGCTCCACATTCTCCCTCAAGGCACTCTGGGCGGCAACAGCACTCGCCAGCAGCGCCTCGTCGGCCTTGATCTTCTCCTTCAAGGCCACTTCCTGCTCCCTGGCGCCGTCCAGCGTCTGAGTCAAAGTAGTTAGCTTCAACTCAAGATCTGCATTGGAGTCCTTGGCGGTGCTGAGCTCCTTGCTCCTCTCGGCGAGACGGCCCTGCAACTCGCCAAGAGTGTAGGCGTCCTTCTCGTGCTTGAGTGCAGCAAGCTCCTCGTCGCTCTCCTTGAGACTGGCCTCCAATCGCGCCACCTTCGTCTCCGGCTCCTTCTTGGCGGCCTCGGCATTGCGGCAGCATCCTTTGCTTCCTTGAGAGCCCCGCCAAATGTTTGCTCGCGCATGGCAAGATCCTCCTCGTGGCTGTCAAGGTTAACCTTCCGCTGCGCCAACTCACCTTCCCTTGAGACGGCTTCTCGGCGGCAAGCCGCTGTTCCTCCTCGGCTTCAACCTTCTCGAGGAGGAAGGCCTTACGCTCCTCGGCGAAGTTGCTCCCGCTCCTCTGCCAGGGACCGGAGAGCTTCACAGTTGCGGCCCCGGAGCTCCTCCACGCGCTTCGATGTCTGCTCCGCCTTTGCGACAAGCGCCTCCGGGATTCCAGCTTGGCTTGTCCGCGGTAGAGCGACTCTTGACTTCCTTATTGCTCCTCCTCAGGCTCGCCGCTGCTGCTGCTTGGCACGTCGACCAGCGTCAGTCCAGCGGAGGCGAGCAGTCTTCATCGAAAGTCTCTCCTTCGGCCGGCGCCCTGGAGCTCGACTCCCATGGGAGCTTGATGAAGACGCCATCGCCGGCCTTCAGATAGGCGCCAGGCTGTGGCTCTTCGGAGCCCGACGCTGCCGCAACGGCGGAGGGATCGGCGGTCGGCGTAGCGCCTGGCGCTCCTGCGGCCTCAGGGTCGTCGTCGGCGATCGCCAGGACCCCTCGCCCGGCTTCTGGGCGGCAGCTTTGGCGGCCTCTTCGCCCGGCGGGCTCGTCGGCGCCGGCTTCTTCTTCCATGGCGGCAGCTTCATCAGGTGTTGCAAGACGTCCTCCTCGCCGGCGACCTCGGTCTCCATTGGCTCTGTGGCGGATGGATGAAGAAAGTCAAGCAAATATTTAAAAACAAAATCAGAAGAAGAAGAACACAAGGGAGGTTTTCAAGCAAGAAGATTACCTGTGCCGGGGTCTGCGGTCATGGTCTCCGCCGCCAAGGGATCGCTGGTGCCGTCCCTTGCCGGAGGGCTGCCCCTTGCCGGAGAACGCTCCCTTGCCGGGGAATCCTCCCTTGGCGGCATAGTCGAAGCAGAAGGAGGTTGCTCTGCTCCTACACAAGTCAACAGTCAGATATCAACAAAGAAAGAGCACCCATGCGCGCCGAACAGCAAGAAGTAGACCATATACTTACCGGGGCTGTGGGGCTGCTTGGAAGAAGAGTTGCCGCATCCGGCAAGGTGGTCTCGGACGCGCCCTCTACCGTCGCAGTGGGTTCGTCCTCGACGACAATCATCGGGGTCTTGGCTCTCTTCGACATTCTCTGGGCCAGCGTCCTGAAAAGGAATGAGTTCAGAGTAAAGCGAATCAGATACAAGACAAAGCAACAAATCGAAGAATTACAAGTACGGCAAAGAATCTAACTCTTCTTCTTCCTCGTCGGAGCTGAGCGCGGAGAGATCAAGTTCTGGCCCGCCTCCAGTACGACGAGGCGGAGGAGTGGGTTCCCTTGACGCCAGGAGCGGAACCGGTGGTGCGAGGGCCCCGCTCCGATTGCCGCAGCGGCGTGAGGTGCTACTGCGGCAACTTGATGCTTGCCGCTGTGATGGAAGCGCGTCGCGCCAGCGGCTGTTGGTCTGCCCGTCTGCCGCCACGCTCGTCTCGATCTTGCGAAGACGCCTTCTTGGTGGAGCCGGGCTCCGCTTTCGCATGACAAGCTACTTGGAGGTGGGGAGGATGCGCCCTCGGCGGGCTCGCTCGACTTCGGCAGTGCTCGGCAAGCTCTTCCTCGCGGCAAACTCCTTTCGCTCGACAATGCTTGCCGCCTCTGCTGCCTCTGCCTCCTCCACGGTGAAGCCAAACTTCGCTTGGCAGCGGCCTGCCGCCGCCTCTTCGGCTGGTGGCGCGCTGCATCTCATCATCGGTGGTGTCGCGGGTGAGGCCCCTCTGCTCATCGGGGTGGACCGGCATTTCCACCAGATTGTCAAAGAACTGCCGCACGACGTCATCCGTAGGCTCTTGCCAACTTGGGACAATTCCATGTGAGTCGCACGACGGCATCATTGCACGGATGCGGTCAAGCGCGGAATTGTTGCACAGTGGAACGACGCCCCTTGGCAACCTAAACATCTCTGGATGATCAGGATCGGGCTTGAACAGCTCTAAGAGCATCGCGTCAAGCTCCAAGACGGTGAAGTTGAAGTTGAGGCCTGGGCGCAGCCTCATGATATCTGCCGCGTTCTGAAACTCCCAGGCAGGTCTCCTCCTCTCCTGCAAGGGGGCGATGCGGCGGCGAAGAAAGTCTGCGCCAACAGTGCCTACGGTGAGTCCGGCAAGTCTGAGGCGAAGGATTCGGGTGACTGCGATCTTCAGCATAGCGTCTTCCAGGGCCAGATTGCTCCAATCGTTGCCGCGCACTACCGGGTTTGGTATTTGGGCGGTAAAAGGCTGCGGGTTCTCCTCGACAATCCAGCACCAATCTGCCCTCCATTCCTCCCATTTGCTATGGAGCTCTCCCTCCAGATAGGCTTCCTTCTTGCCTACCCTCGAGATCCAAGCGATCCCTCCGGCAAGAGGCTCTCCTCTCTCAACTCGGGGTAAAAAGAAGTGGCGGAAAAGGGCTACATTTGGGTGGACTCCGACAAAGTTTTCGCAAAGATGTGTGAAAACTGCCATGGTCGAGAAACGGCATTGGGGTGAAATCAAGGAGGCGAAACCCGTAGGTGTTCATGATGTCGCTGAAGAATTAGAGAAAGGCGGCAGAGCCCGTAGTAGAAGAAGAGCGCGAAGAAGGGATACCCTGTCGGGGCCAATTCCAAAGCAGCGGCGGGGAGTACCTTCGTGTGTGGATGCGCTCGCGTCTCCGTCGACCAGAAGAGGTATAGTTCTCCCTCAGCTCCCTCGGGCGATCTTTCCGCAGCGCCGCAAGCCGCTGCGCCTCGGCCGACTTCACGGCCTTCCCCTTGTCAGCTTTCGGAGCCATGGCGGAGGTGGTGAGGAAGATCGGCGGCGTTGATGATGCTGGTGGCGATGGGGGGCGGAGCGCTGCTCTCTTTTCAGCCTTGAAGAGAAGGGGGAGCAGCGGTGGTTTTTCGATGGGACAGCAACTGGCGAGATGGGCGGCCTGCCCCTGTTTCCCCTGCTTATAAAGAGGGAGGGGGCGTTCCGTTATTCCAAATAAAGAAACCCCCACGATCTCACCCACGATCTCTCACACGACGCCGCAATGACGGCGCTGCCTGTGGAGGCGTGGTGGATCCGGGGTGAGTTACGGCGTGACCCGGGCCGCGTGTACCCGTGCCTGTTTGGGCCTGGCCCAACAGCGCTTCGGAACCGTGTGTGGCCCAGGCAGGGGCTCTGTCGGTGTACTAGAGTAGGGTACCCTAGTATCCCGAACTTGTGCACGGGCGATTGCAGCCCTCCGCGGCAAGGCTTACCGGGTGACCGCCAAGGTCCTCCGTGGTTCCTTTGGAGCCATTCAAGAACAAAGTATTCAAGCCAAGGAGACAAGGCCCGGCAAGAGGAGCTTGCCGGAAGGCCACCCAAGGCACCTAGGAGACAAGGCCCGGCAAGAGGAGCTTGGGGAAGGCCCGTCTTGGCGACAAGCTTCGGTAGCGACAAGACAACAACCGCGGCAAAGGCGCTTGTCATGCGGCAGACCTCTCTCGTATTTACGCTCCGGCACATCCACTAACATGTCATACAGGACCTTTCCAGCGCTAGCGTGGCGAGAGGTCAGGCAGCCAGCGGTGCGAGGTGGCAAGCCCGCCGACAAGATTACCATCGTGGCAAGCGGTGGCGCCCTGACGGTCCCTCGTTTGCCTTTATTAGGGCGACGTGAAGCGGGCATTTAATGCCTTTGTCCCCCCGCCGTGGTTAGGTATGATACATCGCACACCTTTGTACAAGTAGGTGTAACAACCACTACTTTTCCATTTGTACCCTTGTCTACGTTGCCATGTGGGAAACCCCTTGAGCATATAAAAGGAGGCCCATGCATAGCGTAGGGAAGGTCGGTCGGTTCCCCCACGCCAGTCCTCGTTAGCGGCTCGTGTGTCTTTGTAGCACTCAGCGCTCCTGAGCAAGAACGCAATACACCTAGACATGCAGCAGTAGGAGTATTATCTCTCCGGAGAGCTCCGAAGCTGGGTAAACCTCTCGCGTGCTTCGCCTCGATTTGCTCTTCGTGCGACCTCCACTCCCCGCCGAACCGAAAGGGGCTCGGTCCGCCGGTCCCATAGGTGTCCGTGGGCCAGATCAGCCTGCCCCGACAATGAGATTCACATGATAATCCAAGTACTAGATATTCAAGATGTCCATAACCGGGGACACAGCTAACCATGATTAGTTTGTACACTCTGTAGAGGTTTGTGCACTTTTCCCCACAAGACTCGATCTCCTCCATTGGGATTCTCGCACTACATGGTGTTTGAGAAACGGATGACCGAGACATAGTCTTTCAGAAGCGCTAGCACCTTACGATGGGTAGACCGTTACACCTACATCCCCTACTTCTGCTAGTCTACCACTGTAAGAGTTCACACGACTTAGTCAACTATGCTAGAGCCCGTAGTAGCTTGTGGCTGCACACGGAAGTTTCTAGCATGAATAATCTCATGATCCCTTTGAGCCTGGGTGGCGGTCCATAAAGAAAAACAGGCAATCCTGGAATACCCAGGTACCTCAATCCACCCAGATGTGTGTTTAAGTTGCCACCTTAAATAAACCATTAAATAACAATCTCACATCTGTCATGGATACACTCACCCAATCCAGGTCTACTAGCATAGCATGGCATAATAAGCAAACGTAGAAGTAACTCCCAAGGGTTTGAAAATAAAACAGGTAATAGGTACTACCACAACTACTTTCCCAAAGCCCACAGTTTAACTAGATCCTAATCATGCAATGTTTGAGGATTGATCTAATGCATAAAAACTGGGTATGAAAGGGATATGATCAAAGTGTTGCTTGCCTTGCCGATGATCCGCGAAACATAGCGATTCAAAGAAGCAAGCGGCGCAAACCGGGTACTCTATTGCAAACAAACAAGCATACAATAAGTACTCAACTAGTGCACAGGTAAAACTCAAATAAAAGATCTAACCATAAAGTTCAACTTAAGAACTTCGGTTTGCAAAAAGAATCAAATCAAACGAAGCAACGAAAGTCAAACGGCGAAAGAAACAAGCTTCGTTTACCAATCTGGATCTAAGTCAAATTTTACAGAGGCAAAAACTTGTTTGAGTTGATTATTCGGAAAGAGGGTTTCGAGACGAAACTCTAGGCGCTTCAGTCGCCCGATTCCGATAAACGAGCGAAAAGTTATACTAGATCGAAAATCGGATCAGAAATCGCGATCAAAAATAATCGCGGAAAATCCGAGAAAAAGAAAAACGACGAACAGCTTAACGAACGGACGCTCGTTAACTATAACTAAATGGCAAACACGTTCGTTAAAACGAATGAACAAGCGAACGCTCGCTAAAAAAACCGATCTAAAAAAAAGGAAAACAAAAACCTAGGTGTTTTTTAAAAACCGGATTAGTTTTTCTCAGAAAACCGGGCGGCGGGGCGGCTACCTCGGCTCGGCTCCGGCAGGATTCCGGCGGGGCTCGGGGCGGCGGCGGGTGGCGCGGGGCGGTGGTGGCTCCTAGCGGCGGCGCAAGGCGAGCGGAGCGCGGCTGCGGCGGTTGGGCGGCTGCGGGAGGCAGGCGGCGCGGGAGGCGGGGTGAGTGGGCGTGGCGACTACTATTTAAAGGTGGTGGGGGGCGGCGGCTACTATTTAAAGGGGGGGCGGCCATGGCTTGGGGGAGGGGGCGGCCTCGGGAGGCGTGCTCTTCCCGGAGTGGAGCGGCGGCGGCGATCGGGACTCCGGTCCCAATCCGGACGCGGGAGGCGGCGGGCGGGCCTTGACTGGTATGCCATGGCGTTTTTAAATTCCGCCGAAACTTAGGAAAGTTCTAGAAAAATAAATAAAAAATCTAAAAATGCCAAAATAAATTTTCACCGCCTATACAAAATATTTAGAACGAGGTGATCATTTTCTTGGCCCTAAAATGCAGTTTTGAAAACGTGCAGTTTTTCCTAAATTCAAATAAAACAGCAATAAACTCCAAAATAAAATCTTATTTGATTTTTTTATTAAACCTTCAATATTTCTTCATTTTGGAAAGTCATATTATTCCCTCTCTCATATTTTTATAACAGAAATAATTGAGGGTAAAATAAATAAAATCAAATGATCCTATTTTCAGAATTTGAGAAAACTCAAATATGAAAATAACGAAATCTCCAACTCTCTCCATGGGTCCTCGAGTTGCGTGAAATTTCTAGGATCAAGCCAAAATGCAATAAAATACGATATGCAAATGATGATCTATGTATAACATTCCAAATTAAAAATTTGGGATGTTACAAAGCCCCCAGTTCGGCCTTCAGAACACTAGGGGCTACGCCGACCATACTCGAATTCCTATGGCTAAGTGAGAGTGGTAAAGCCCTATAGTCTGATTGCTTGGTTCGTAGCGAGGAACACCTCCTTAAAAGGACCCAACAATGGGATAAAGAGTGTTCAGATTTGTCTCGAACACCCCGTGCATTTCTTTACGTAAAGCGGTTTAATGACGGCCAACTCTCAGGTTTTATGTACACTAAACGGCCGCACAGGAAGAACAAGAGTTCACATAAAAAGGGAATAATTAATAAAAGTGTCATTTCCCCGCATTACAATGGCACGACGGCCTTCAGATAAATATAGTGTCTTTAGCACACTTGTCCGCCACAAGGCGGGCCCCTTTTAGTACACCTTCATAGTACAACTCGTGCTTGCGATGCTCCTTACCCTGCGGTGGCCCCTCAGTCATCAACTTCTCAGCATCAAGCTTCCCCCAGTGCACCTTCGTACGGGCAAACTCCATGCGCGCACCCTCTATGAAAACCGATCGCTTGATGATATCAAGCCGAGGGCAAGAACTAACAGCTCGCTTCACGAGTCCGAAGTAACTGCTTGGAATTGGCTCCGCAGGCCACAGCTGGACAACCAAGTCCTTCATGGCCAGTTCAGCCGCCTGGTGCAGTTCGACCAGCTGCTTCAGCTCATCGATAAATGGCACCGGATAATTCGGCGCCAAATACTGCGACCAGAAATCCTTCTCTGCAGACTTCTTCTCCTCCGCACGGTAGAATTGGGCGGCATCCGATATGTCTGCGTGGCAAGGTGTCCGCACACACACGAAGGAACAAGAATTCCGTCCGTCCGCTTAGCGCCTATTACTATGCAAAAAATGGCTTTGAGTACAAAAAGCCTTACGATCGCAACCTTCCGTGCCTCCCGAATATCCTTCAGGCACCTCGGCTTCTTCCCGAGCATCCTCCATGCTTGAGAGCTTGGTCGAGTTCGGATACTTTCCCTACTAAACTCTGCTCCAAATCCTCACTCTACTTCACCGCCTCCTGGAGCTCTCGCTCAGCTTCGATGACCCTGGCCTCGTGTTTCTCACGAAGAGCCTGTTTCGCGCCAGCCTTCCCGTTGGCTTCGGCCACAGCCTTCTTCAGCGCCTCAAATTCGGCACTCGCTCCTAGAGCATACAATACAAATAATTTGCATCAGGCACAATTACTCATTCGTGCCGAATTCAAGACAATGTTTCAACATACCTTGCTTTTCCTCCAATTGCTTCCTCACACGGCCAAGTTCCTCTTCGGCCCGTTCCAGGCTCTGCTTTAGCCCGGACACCTCCGCATTATGAGCGGCGGTCTTCACTGCAGACGCCTGTTTTTAAACAAAGGGATATACATCATTAACAAAGACTCCTGCAAAAGCAGGTGATTTGATCCCCTGTCTGGCTTTTTCTCTCTTCCGCCGAACAGTGCATCAGGGGCTACTACTCATATTATGACAATTCCTCAAAGGTTTCTTAGAAAACATACCTCAAAAGCCTTTATAAGGCCAAGGCAGGACTCAGTCAGCCTGCTCTCGGCGGACTGAATCTTTTCAATCACCGCACCCATGAGGGTCCGATGTTCATCGACGATAGACGCGCTCCTCAACGCTGTCGATAGGCCGCCCGGCAGCTCTGCTTGTACAGAGATTGTGGGAGGAGTAGGCAAGCCTCCCCCCATCAAAGGTGGATGCTCGCCTGATCCTGGAGCCTTAAAAGTCTCCAGGACCGTGTGTGGCTGTGGCCCGAACTCGAGATCGCCCCCGCCGTCGACACGCCTGGGGGCCACCGCTCCCGTGTGTCCGGCCCCAGAGATATGCCCCCCTAGTCCGGGTCCCGTCGAGACGACACCTAAGTGTCGCGCCTGGACTTTGGGGAAGGGGCCGCTGGAGGCGTCTCGCTCGCAAAAGCGTCTGAGCTCAGCAAATCCTCCGATGAGGACTATCCGGCGCAAGACCTCCCCGGGCTGTAATATAGCAACAATTAAAACTACTATACCCAAAAAAACCCGGACGCATATGCGTGTTCGGATTTTGTATACTTACGACTTTTCCAGGGGCTGGGCCCTGGGATCCCACTCCGGGCTGCTGTCGGCAATCGTGGTGGATGCTTCTGGGAGGGAACATTTCCCCTTCTTGGGTGATTCGGCCTCCAGTGATGAGGAGGCTGTCCTTTTCTTCCCACCTCCTACGGGAGGCTCGTCTGCTTCCTCCTCTTCGTCTTTGGAAGAAGGATGGTCGCTGGAGTCTTCGGATTTCGCGTCCGAAGCATCGCGACGACGGAGGCCACTCCGAGTCTTTTTGACCTTCTTGTAGGCCTCTTTCTTTGGCGCCTCGTAAGGCGCTGGGACCAGCATCTTCGTCAGAAGAGGTCCGGCCGGTTCCTCCGACAGCGGGGCCGGACAATGTATCCGCTCCACCTTCTTTATCCATCCCTGGAGTCATGATAAAGCATGATAAAAATGTCTCCCTCAGGACATGCCAACTGAAGCATGGATGGACAGAGCATAGCAATAACTTACCGGGCTTGCAAAATGGGATAATTGATACCCACGGTCCTCGGCGGAGCCCGGCCATGATTTGTCGGACTTAAAGAGCACCTTCCAAATATCCTTGTGGGAGGAATCATAGAACTCCCGAAAGGTCTGGTGCTCGGTTGGGTCGTACTCCCACAAATTGCTGGCTCGACGCTGGCAAGGGAGAACCAGGCGAACTAACATCACCTAGACTATGTCGACGAGTTTGACGTCCTTGTTGACCACACTCTGGACGCGCATCTGGAGTAGTGACAGCTCATCGGACGAGGACCAGTTCAGGCCCTTCTTGGGCCAGGACGTGAGCCACAGTGGGGCTCCGGATCTGAACTCGGGAGCCGCAACCCACTTTTTGCCGTGTGGTTTGATGATATAGAACCATTGCTGCTGCCACTCCTTGACGGAGTTGTTGAAGGCACCCGTTGGCCAAACGACCTTGGGCATCTTGCTCACCATGGCACCGCCAAGACTCGGGCGTGTTTCGCCACTCACCACCTTGGGCTTCACATTGAAAATCTTGAGCCACGGGACGAAGTGAGGCGAAATCGGGAGAAAAGCCTCACACACGACGACGAACGTTGAGATGTTAAGGAAGGAATTGGCGGAAAGATCATGAAAATCAATCCCGTAATAATACATGACTCCGCGAGCAAATGGGTGAAGGGGAAACCCGAGCCCGCGGACAAAATGAGGAAGAAACACGACTCTCTCATGGGGCTCCGGAGTAGGGACGATCTGTCCCGCCGGTGGGAGACGGTGGACGATCTTCTTGGCCAGGTACCCGGCCTCTCGGAGCCTCTTGATATCCTTCTCCTGGACAGTAGAGGCCATCCATTTTCCTCCTGGTCCGGATCCGGACATCTTTGGAAAACCTCTCTTCGATGGAGAAGAAGGGAGCTTGGGCGCAAGGGCCCGGACAGAGGAGAATGGGCTAGCGGAAGGAGAAGGCGTGGGTAAAGAGGAAGAGACCTTATCTCTTTATAGAAACGGCAAAAGCTTTTTTGCGCCTCCCCACTTGCCTGGTGAAACCCGCTCGTTCTCCACTCGCCGCAATTAGCGGTGCGGTTGGATTACCCATACCCGTATTGATGAGAATCCCGCAATAAGGGGACATGATCTCTGCTACGGCAAAACCTGCAGAGAAAACCGCCTCGCGATATGCGCTGAGGCTGGTTGTGGGAAAACGATTCGAATAATGACCCGACCATGGCGATTAGGGGGTATCCGGACAGCCGGACTATATACTTTGTCCGGACTATTGAAGCGTGAAGATACAAGACTCAAGACTCCGTCCCGTGTCGGGATGGGACTCTCCTTTGCATGGAAGACAAGCTTGGCGATCCGGATAATATATTTCCTTCCTTGTAACCGACTCCGGGTAAACCCTAGCCCTCTTCGGTGTCTATATAAACCAGAGAGGTTGGTCCTTAGAAGGCCGATCACGATCACAATCATAATCATCATAGGCTAGCTTCTAGGGTTTAGCCTCTATGATCTCATGGTAGATCTACTCTTGTACTACTCATATCATCAATATTAATCAAGCAGGAAGTAGGGTTTTACCTCCATCGAGAGGGCCCGAACCTGGGTAAACATTGTGTCCCTTGCTTCATGTTACCATCAGCCTAAGACGCACAGATCGGGACCCCCTACCCGAGATCCGCCTGTTTTGACACCGACAGCGGCCTCGTTGGCAGCGGGGCGGGGCCTCGGCGGAGCCGGCGATGTCCTCTGTCTCATTGCCGGCGGGCAGCGCCTCAGCGGAGTGGTGGAAATCCTCCCCCATGTTGCCGGCAGGGTGGGGCCTCGGCTGAGCCGGCGATGTCCTCTGCCTCGTTGTTGGCGGGGCGGGTCCTCAACGGAGCCGGCGGTGTCCTCTGCCTCGTTGTTGGCACCGCGGGGCCTCGGCTGAACAGGGCCTTGTCGACGCAAGCGGAGCAGGGACTCGTCGGAGCCAGGATTGTCCTCTGCCTCGTCCTCGGTCTCGCCAAACAGCGCCTCGCCCGCTTCATCGCCCTCTTTGTAGGCGGCCGCAGCCTCCGCCACCCGCATGCGGTACCGCCAGCGCTCGAGGCGTTCCTTTCGGGCGGAGCGGTACGAGTCGAGCAGCGCCTCCTGCTCCGCCCGCTCCGCGGCGATCTGCTCCTCCTCCTGCAGGTGCTCCTGGAGGAGATGGTGGTTGTAGGCGGCGTCGGCCTGCGCCTCCCGGAACAGCTCCTCACGCATCTGCCTCACCGTGTCCATATATTGGGCACGGGCCTCGCCGATGGTCATGGTGCAATGCACTGGCGAGGATGGCATGGAGGAGGGGGTTGGCACCAGATCATCGACTACCATGTTCTCCATTGGGACTTCGTCGTCCTCCGGCTGCCTGCCAGCCAGCCGGTCGGCAGCAATTGCTGCCATCTCCTTGTGGTCCGTATTCCGCCCGTCCCGATGAGCACTGGAGCGCGAGGAAGCCATGGTGGGCTATAGTGGTGTGGACAGGAGAAAGGGAACGGATGCGGACGACTGCGGCTATGGTCGGCGCAGCAGTTTATATAGCAATGGTGGGCGGCGGAGGGACGGATGTGTGGTGCCGGAGTAGCCGCCTCGGCAACCGCATATCATTAATGCGGGCGGTAGATGGACGGACAGACGGCACTTGCGTCATTTGAAGGCGGAGGAATCGCCTGCACCGGGAAGCGGGGCGGGAGGCGCTAACTATTTCGGGTGGAAAGCGCGCGCGGGCAAGGAGATGACTTTACTTGGAGAGGATGACAATGAGGACCCACCAGGGCCATAGCCTCACGTACGCAAGTGCCTCCTTATTATATATATATATATATATATATATATATATATATATATATATATATATATAACTATAATTTATTTTGCTTCCTCCTGGTTTCCTGACATCACGGTCCCACACCATTGTCAACCTATGTACTCCCTCCTTTCCGGTTTATAGGGCTTATCTCAAAATTTTAGTTTTTCCATTTTATAAGGATCAATTTGGTTGTTTTCCATCACATGTTCAGATTCCAAGGTGCATTAAGAGAAAATTGACCAATGCATGTACTTTATCCATGCATGCATTGCAATTAATGCATTGATAAACATAGTTTTTGAGGATAACAAGAGCATTAATTAGGTGCTTTTGCAAAACTACAAAAAATATTCCACCAATCGCCATCTACCTTGATTGGTGAGATTTTTGAATTGAGCACTATAAACCGGAAAGGAGAGAGTAGTCAATAAACGAGAGAATTGCACAAGAAGCGGCCGACAACTGGGACCAAGCAGCTCGAACAGTATTTGTGTTTTTGAGGTGGGAAAACTTCAGAGTTTTTCGATGTTTAGCCCAGATATTAATTGTTCTCCTCTGAGCAACAACGAAAACATCGATGCAGGTATTAATCGGGCAGGTGTGGTCTGCCAGCCCAGTGCCGTATATCCAGCCCAGATATTAATTTTTTCAAGTTGAAAATGGCTAGCCCAGCTATACTTTTTTTTAGGAATACCTGTGCAAGGTCAATATGTTATCGTCACTACCGGGCTGCAAATCTTTCCTAGGAGGGATACATTAGGCTTAATAAGAAAATGGGCTTTAAGAAATAATAAATGGGATGTAATTATAAAATCGGGCAAGAATTATAAAGAAAATGCACCAAACACGTAATTACTTTATAAAATATTGTTTTTGGATATTGAAAATTTTAATTTCATTAATTTTTGCGAGCGCAATGTTTCGTTGGATTTTTCCGTAATATAAATTTATATTGAAATTGTATTTAATCTGACTAGAAATTTCCGGATAAAAATATTTTGGATCCCATCAAAATGTGGGAAATTTTATTGAATCTGTTTTGAACGGTTGGTTGAAATGGGTTGTACTTTTAACAAACTGTAAATGGGTTGTAGTAAATTCCATTAGAATTCAAAAATGGGCTGCACATTCTTACAAATTTCAAATGGGCTATAAGTTCTCTGCCACATACTTCTGGCCTTACTAAGTTGATGCGTCCCCTAAAAAAACAGAGTTGACGTGTATGTAAGGCTTTGTCAACTTATAGTCAACACACGGTTCTAGCAGCAGTGGTCGTTGGATGTCCATCCAACGGATGCCGTGCTTCTTCTTCAATCTCGAATATTCTAGCTTCACCCGCCCAAAAAATGATTCCTCCCCCTGACATCTGGGGTGCACCTTTTCGGAAGCTGACCTGTGGGCTTTGTCAACTTAGTCAATATAAATGATTCTAGCTGCAGTGACCGTACGATGTCCATCCAACGACCATCGTGCTTCTTCAACCTCTGGTCTTCTTGCTCCAGCCGCCCAAAGCATGGCCGGTCGTCGCCTGCTCGACTCCCGTGGCGGCTGTCAGGCCGGTGAGGCCTCACCGCCCCCTACTACTCCCACCGCTGGCCAGGCCATCCCTCCACTCACCCACACCCCCTGTTATTCTGCGGCGACGGTAGCGCAGCCGAACCAGTGAACCCTCATACTCCTCTCCGTGTGTGCATCCACTGCCGCGTCTTCCCCGGCTCCGTGTCATCCCCTTCCTAGGCCTCGCCATCGTCCACCGCCGTGGTGCTCTCGGCGCGGCGTGGTCAACATGGTCAAGGAACGACTTCCATCGGACGTGGACTGTACATGGAGAGGCTGACAGCTAGGTCCACGCCAGCCGCAAGGAAGTGCCTCCTTATTGCGCGCAAAATGATTATTCCTCCACCTGACAGCGGGGACCCACCAGATGGGCCACCGTATTTCACGAAAAAAATGATTCGCCCCCTGACTGCTGCGACCCACCAGCTACATCTTCACACGCAAGGAAGTGTGTCCAGGAAAAAAAGATTCGCCCCCCTGACTTCTGGGACCCACCAGCTACATCTTCGCACGAAAGGAAGTGCGACTAGGAAAAAACGATTCGCCCCCCTGACTGTTGGGACTCACCAGCTACACCTTCACACTCAAGGAAGTGCGTCGGGGCAAAAAAATGATTTGCCCCCTGACTGCTGGGACCCACCAGCTACATCTTCGCACGCAAGTAAGTGCCTGACAGTCGGGACCCACCTGGTCGAAGCGCACGTAGCGTTGTCAATCTGGTCGCGAACATGTACGTACATACTGGTCGATGTAGAGGTGCGCACGTGTCGTAGTAGAGGCGCGCACGTGTCGTAGTAGAGGCGCGCATGTGTCGTAGTAGAGGCACGCACGTGTCGTAGTAGAGGCGCGCACGTAGCATGTACACGTACGTACAACGGCCTGGGTGCAAGAAAGAAAATACGGCCACATATGTGTACATACGGGTGGGGTCTCGAACGCCTACTCGCGCTTACGTACGGCCAGGGCTCGTGTACATGGCTGGGTCGGAACGGAGAAACAACGTTGTCGTCGTGTTCATGGGGAGCCAACCGGCTGGATCGAAACGGAATGCATCGTCGTGTTCATCGGGAGGGCTTGGACGGAACAGGCGATGGAAACGAGGCCTGGTGTACCGCAGAACAGAGGAAACGGCCTTGTGTTCGACCGGCCACGTTCGAAACGAGATCATGTTCATCGGGAGGGGTCTGGTGTACCGCAAAACGGAGGAAATGGACCTCATACGGTCAAAACGGGGGTCCTAATGATCGGGAGGGGTGTGGCGTACCGCAAAACGGACAAAACAGACTTGTGTTGGAGCGCTACGGTCGAAACGGGGGTCCTATTCATCGGGAGGGGTGTGGCGTATCGCAAAATGGGAATCCACGGGATACTGTTCATCTCCACCGTCGACCTGCTCCAGCCTCCACGGGCTACTGTCGACCTCCTCCAGCCTCCACAGGCTCCTGTTCATCCAGCCTCCACCGCGCGCTACTCCACCGTCTACTGTTCAACCACCCCTCCACCATCTGCTATTCATCCAGCCCTCCACGGGGTTGTCCTGTTCATCCAGCCCTCCACACCACGGGGTGCTGTTCATCCAGAGGCAACACCACCGCTCCATCGCTCATCCATCCCCGCAACGCTCACTGTCCATCCAGAGAGGCAGCATTGATCGGATGCAGTTAGCAGCAGTAGCGAAGGAATCACTTGATCGGGTTCAATTAACAACCATCGATCGATCGCTCGGGTTCAAGAACGCCAGATCTCCGCAAGTGCAATCGCCGGGTTCGATTAGAGCCCAACGCCGCGACACACGCTGCAGACGTACGAGAGAAACGTGCATCACTCGGCCCCCAACCACCCACCGTAACCGGGAACTCCCCGAAATTTTCCTCGCCCTCGCTTCTACCACGGTATTTCCGTCATGGACGGTCCAAAGAATGTCATGCAGCTGCGGGTCCGGCCCGCCCAGGATGAAAAGCCCATTTTCTGTCATGATTTTTTGTCATAGAAGTAGGAGCCCACCACATCTATGATGATACCGAGTTTTGTCACAATTATCGTCATAGAAGTGTCATATGTATGACAGAAAAAAGTTTCGTTCGGCCCAAAATGTCACGGATGTGTCTTTTTTTGTAGTGAACATATTAGCAAGCACATTGCAAATAATCAAAAACCACAACTATGGTAATAAGCCATTATTTTTTACCTTGTGCAGCTCACCGGGGGATCTCATCCCTCTGGGGGCCATCTCCTCGTCCTCGATGGGGTCCATCACCTTGCCAGGGAATATCGCTTCTCAACAAATGATTATCTCCTCAAACTCGGCCTTGAGCCTCGTGATAGGTGGCGGTCGAGTTCCTAGGGTAGGCACGGTGGGGCCCTTTGCTGTTCTTCCAACTTTCTTTGAGGAGTTCGTCCGCCAACGTCCTCAACTCTTTGGCCAGTGCTTGTTTCTTGGAGTTCTTCGTCTCCATGGGTTGGCCCACCAACATGGTCAACTCGTTGGTCGGTGTTCGCTTCCTGGAGATCGCTGTCTCCAGTGGGTTGTCCGCTGGCAACTCTTTGCCTAGTGCTCTAGGGTCCATCAATGAACTGACAAACAAAAAGAAATCGAAAGGAAACCACAATCGCAATGAAAACGGGAAAAGAATAGGATGTGAGAATCGGTCGGTGCTTCGCAAAAAGAAGATTCTTGGAATGAAAATATAGCAGCATAAGTGATTCGCCCACTTTTCCTTCATCGGTACAGAAGAAAAATGGCAGAAGTGAGTAGCCTGGAGTGAGGTTTTTTTGAAGAAAGGGAAGAAAGGGCTTGAACGAGCGTTCCAGTGAAATGATGGTTGCTTCATCCAGTCCAATTTGGAGGCCACCTTACCACTGCTGGTAAAGGTGTGGGTTTTGTGATATGACGGGTCATGACGGCCACACCGGAGTGACAGGTGAGTCTCGACTGTAGCACCTCGTTGTGATTTGGTGGATGGCACGCGGGCCCGGATGCTTTGATGTCCCGCATGTAGATAGAGTGGCTAGTCATATAGGAGTGCTCAAAATTGTGCACCGCTACCAAGGCGGAGAGGAAAATTACAGAACTATGTAATTAATGCATGAGTTTAATTAGGGTAGTTTTGTAAAGTACGAGATACATTCCTCCAATCGCAAAATGCCTTGGTTCATGAGATTTGAGATTTGAGCCCTATAAATCAGAAGGGAGGGAGTATCGCACGTGTAGTCTAGTCACTTGTTGAAATCTCTAGAAAGGAAAATACTCCTTTCCGGTTTCTGTGGCTATACTACTCCCTCCGTCTAGGTGTGTAAGTCATCTTACGAAAACCAAATAATCCCAAAACACATAGGCGCGGTGCATTAACTTCTACCTTGTTTCTTGTTTCTTGACATATCAACCAATAAGAGATGAGAGGTGTGCATGCTTTTAATGACTTGAGACTACTAAACACGACATGTAGTGGCTAGTTCATTGCATGTAATGCTATTAATTAGCAAATAAACATTAAGGTCTCTCGTTTTCCCCTCCTCCTTGGTCATGGTGCACAATCTATAAGATGACTTACTCACCTAGACGGAGGGAGTAGCAAGTACTACCTCCGTTCCAAAATAGATGACCCAACTTTGTACTCCCTCCTTTCCAGTTTATAAGGCTTATCTAAACTTTTTTTGTTTTTCCAATTTAAAGGGCTCACCTCCATCTCATTTTACTTTCCAATGCGCATTTAATATTTACATGCAAGAATTAATAAGAACACACCAATGCATGTAATGTTTTTACTCATCTAGTGGCCAAGCATGTATGCCCTTTAATTAATCCAAATTAATGCATGAGTTTAATTAGTGTAGTTTTGTAGAGTACGATATACATTTCTCCACTCACAAAATGACTTGGTTGATGAAATTTGAGATTTGAGCCCTATAAACCGGAAGGGAGGGAGTACTTACTTTGTACTAAAGTTAGTACAAAATTGAGTCAACTATTTTGGAATGGGGGGAGTACTAGTACTACTACAATAGTGGGCTCAAATAGCAATTTTGTCTCATGCAAGAGCCTGGCTATATGCGTGCTCCAAGGCACCGCACCACGCGAGCGTTCACAGCTGCCACGTTCGGGTTGCGCTTGGCTCTTCGCCTCTTCGAAAAGACGAACAATGATGTTACTCCTACTTCTACAGTATCAAATCCACTCCTGCATGTACGTCCATCTCGTGCGGGAGGGATAACATGTAGCGAAAGCTTCTACTAGTCCCGCACACCACCACGCTCATACGCGAGGGAGGGATGCAGCTTCATTGACTTACTGCTCCTGCCTTTGCGTCTATGACAGGTGGGCCCAATAGGTGGTTGGCCCACCTATCATCCAGCCAAAGGTAGGTGCAGTTAAGGCACCGGAGCTCAGTCCGCGAGGGAGAGGGCGTTTTAGTAATCAAACTTCTCGGTCTTGTACGAGTTGACGCGACACATCAAAGCATCAAGATTTTCGATATAAGTCTTTTTACACATTTCAAATGGACTACAACATACGGATGTATGTAGACATATTTTGCTTCGTATGTAGTCACTTTTTGCAATCTCTAAAAAGACTTATATTTGGAAATGGAGGGAGTACAACGCATGCATGCATGCCGTGACTTTCCTTTTGATACTTGCATGTGTTGAATTGATGCACCTAGCCAAATTTTGACTATAAATTTAACTAACCAAATTTTCATGCATGTCACAAAAAATTACAGGGTTGTTTGGATTGTGACTATGTTTGTCTTATCTTGACACATTATTTTTCCCACACTTGCCACACTTGCCTAACTTGAGTTGCTCAAATTGTTAGACACACTTTGGCTTGCCTAAGGGAATCTTGCCACACTTTTTGTGTCTATGACATGTGGGGTTCACTTCTAATAAAAAAAATTCTTCTCTTAGGTATGGCTAATAAAAAAGACTTATATTTAGGAACGGAGGTAGTAGAAAATATAAATAATAATGCATGTTGGGGCAACCCATGTTTCCGATAATTTTAGCCATGGGCTTGTTCACAATTTTTACGAGGAGGTGGTTGTTCATTTAATGGAGGGACTTGTACCAGACTTGAACGATACAAAGTGCGACCTGGCACACCGTAACACCACTTGGAACAAGTGGGTAGCTATCTCAAAAAACAATCAACAACTAAAAAAAATGGCGACCTGGCACGTAGTACACAATTTTAAATGATTTTTTTGATGGAGTGAAAAAGGAAAACTACCCCACTACGTATATATTGGCCGGAGCCTCCGCGCTTGCTTGCTAGGGTTGCTCTATTCACACACTCTCATCCTCTCCAGATCTAAACAAGATAGGGGTGGTAACACTGTCTTTCTCCCTTCAAAAAACATTGTCTTTCTATCCTCACTCCTGGTTACAGATCCGGACGTATCCCCCTCCGCCGGTGAAGGGGAGGAGGGGCAGCGTTTAGGCCGTCATCGACAGCGAGGGAGGAGACCCACTGCCGGCCGCACCGTTATCTCTGGCCGAGCGCCGGCGCGGGAGGTCCTCCGATCCCTTCGTCGTTGCCCTAGTGTGGGCAGATTCGGCCTCCCGCCGCCCACCTATCCACATCCCGACGACCTTCAGGTATATCTTCGTTCGAAACCGCCTTACCTCTACTTCCCCAGCTCACTACGTCGCTGCATGTGCATAATTTTCTACCTCTCAGCCCCTCTCGATTGGATGGTCCAACGTCACCTGTTTTTTCTTCTATTATTAGAGGTAAAGCTACTTCATGGAGTCGAATCTTGTACTCCCTCATTGAAATACTTGTCATTGAAATGGATGTATCTAGATGTATTTTAGTTCTAGACACATCCATTTTGATGACAAGTAATTCCGGACGGAGGGAGTACTTGGTTCAAACAAGAAATAAAGTGGGGGTGGGGGAATTTAGTATGTACATCGGACATGGTAAAAACAGGAAGGAAAGGGGGTGAAAGTAGTATAGACTGGTCATCCAACCGGTCTCTTGGTCGAAAAGGGAAATATAGGGGTAACGTTGTACACAGTGGTATGACCAGGACTAGATTTGCTATCCACACATAGGAGTAGGTGGCTAGAGTGAACAAAAATGGGACCAACCCAGATATGTTTCTTGGATGTTTGTTTCTTGGGGCAACAAACTATGAATCACCACTTTATGCCCCTGTTTACGTACATGGTGCTGGACTGCTGGTGCACCCACTGTCCCATGCCACTGTTATAAGCCATGACAAGTTTAGCCAAATGTGTTTGCCTATAATCGTTTGAGACTCTGATTGTTTGCTCTGTAGCTTTTTGTGCAAACAGGGATATCCAATTCACCTGGTTGCTGTCGTGACCTTTTGGTGCACTACACAAAACTCTTCTTAAAAGAAGTGACTTTTGTGCTGTTTAACTGGAATGTCAGAATGGAACAGTTGGCTCATTTCGGTGGAGCTGCACAAAGGGATGTCTGTGTTCCAATCCTCATCATCCATATTGGCGCCATAACCTTCCTTTAGGTAAGAATGATATTTAATGCATGTGTTCGTCTCTATTTTCCGACTGCCATGAGAAAATAATACTATTTTTTACTAGTACACTTGTACTCCCTCACTGACAAAACCAATTCTGAAATAGAAGGCCAATCATGTACTTGGTTTCACCAACTAGTGAGGAGAAAGAGAAACAGAGCATGAAGAGGAAGAAGAAGAAGAATAAACAATGCCAAGGCGATCTTGCTGAAGCCAGAGGCCTCACTCGAGGCCATTCAAGGGCTCCAGCAAGGACTACCTTATATGTGAGATGATCCTTCAGGGAGCTCTTCCACTTCCGCTTTCTCACTTAATTAATTAGGAGTACTTAAGTACCACTAATTTATTGCTTCCTAATTTTCCTGTCGGAGTTAAACAAATCTTTAGTAGGACCCTATGCTGAATCATGTACGTGTGTATGTTTGTCTATGGAGGTGAATCATGTGGTGGAGCAGGGAGGAAATATTAGTAGTGTAATGACATAATAGTGCTATTGTTTTGCATGTCAATTTATTGCCATTGGTTCAATGAGGCAATGTTTTGCGTATTGTCCATCATGAATTTGATGCTACTGTTAGAGTAATATGCTAATGTCTTTCTATCCTTTCTCACTAAGCTAATGAAGGTTTCACCTTGTTCCTACTTGTGCAAACAGGGATCATGTTGAGCCAATCATACATTTTAGTGGAACTACACAAGACAATACAATGAACTGTATCCCAGCCAGTGCTGAAGTTCTTGATAATCTTTCGATATAATCTCAGCACTCGTAAACAAGAGTGATTTCAACCATACATTTGAAGTGCACACAAATATATACTATTGAGTGATTCCAGTGAGTGCTTTATCATCTCTTATGGGACTGAATGAATAAGCTTTTGTTCTCAGGTTGGTACGGGCCTAAGGCCTTCACCCATATTAGTTTGTTGTCATATCTATTTGTATCGTGCTACTGTCATGAGAAACTCCTTTATCTTTGCACGTTAAAGTTTTGCAACCTATGATAAATGGCAATGCTTTGAGTGTTGAGCTAATTGGCACTGATTAAATAAACTAATACCTCTCTTTAAGCAATACTACTATGTTGCTAACTTTACCCATTAAGATAATGAGGGTGCTTCTATTTCTTAGTGTATGTTTCATCAACTAGTCCCACTATTACAGTAATCTCACTCTCTCAATATATGTAACAACAGGGATGCTCGATTTTGGTGGAACTGCACAAAATCTTTGGGTGCTTCATTGCCTCGACAGCTTCCGTCCTTTCTTGTCAGTCGCTAATCTGGGCTTGCTTTCTTCCTTTGCTGTCAGTCGCTTTGCTTATCTCGGCTTCCAGTCAAAGGAAATAGTAATTGATATGCTACCTCACACAGGTTGGTACTGGTCTTTATCCTGATTATTGTGCTTGTCATGTATTGGTAATTTGGTATTGTGCTACAGTTTGCCTATTTTATAAAGGAGTAACTTGGAGCCCGAACTCGCAGGAAAATCATTGCATTGGGTGATTTCAGTATAACTGCACAAAAATATCAGATGGACAGATACTTATGCTGCTGCTATGTACTCCAAAGTTCACTCAGACAAGCATCAATGTTGACAAGAAGTGCCTATATTCATTCGAGTATCAACCAGCGTCAACCAGTTGTCAAACTCCAAGTATTAGGAGAGTGAACGCCAAAAATATTGCTTGGCGCATAGCCCAGAAGAACACAGTCCAGTCTTTCGTCCCAACTTGTGCCTTTTGGTTATCGGTAGATATGGTAGCGAACTTTATGGCATGGAGTCTAAAGATTCCAGACAAGTTGGTTGACGCCAGATATTCATCTCGGCACTTAATCACCGCACGCCAAAGGATGCTCCATTTCAGTTGAACTGCACAAAAGATCTAGGTGGTTCATTTTCTCAACCGCCTCCTTTCTCGTCTGCAATGTAGAATTTTGGCAAGCTACAGGACCAAGATGAGCCAGTAAACTAGTTGGATGAAAGTAGTGGCTAAGTTTCTCAAACCTCCCTCGGCACGAGGCTACTATTTGAGGATAAACCTACAAGCAAAGTTCAGATTGTCTATGTTGCCTCTTATGTACTCGAAATTTTACTCGTACAAGCATTAATTTTAGCAAGAAGTACCTCCAACTGAACACCATTTACCAGTCTGTACCCTAGGTAATTAAAGTTCGTCCATGGATCATATTGGATGTGATCTCAATCATTTGGATGCATAAACAAACATGTGTATATCTAAATCTTTTTGTGAATTATCTATGAATATTGTCGTGTGATCTATCAATCATTTGGATGCATAGACATGTTGAACTTGTGTATATATGAATCTTTTGAGTTGTTGATAGTGAATGTTGGCAATGAATATGAACGTGTTATGTGAACCTGAGTTTGATACAAATGTTTACCTTTTCTGTTTTACTTGTGTGTGAACTTGTTAGTATGCCTACTGTGGGGTATGTGACGTGTGGGTGTCCACGACACACCTTCTTCCCGAGAAGAATTGCACCTGCTTTGTTAGGGTAGCAACGACGCATGAGCTCTTTTTAATCTTTTTACTCTATCTTCCCCCTCCCCCGCTAAACCCCTGCCGTAATGTTTTCGGCCTCAAAACAAACATAGTACTGCGTTGTTTTTGGGGCTTGATAAAAAATTGAGTGCTAGTTTTTGTAGGTTGGCCCGCCCAGCAAATGGGCTGCTGGTCCACCACGACGGACTAGGAGGCTAAAAATACAAGTTGTATGGTGCAGAGGCAAGTCAAAAAACGCCATCGAGAGCCATCCACTGAAGACAAAAATTCACTCCTGATGTGCTTCTTCAGTCGTGCCGCCGGCCCCCTCTTTAACCCAGTTCACTCGGGGATCTGGATATCATTTTTTTTCTAGAGGGCGAACAAGTATCAGCTAGGCCTAGATTTTGTATTCTAACATGCGTAGCCCACGACATACGGAGACAGTGGTTTCAACTTATTTTTTGAGGTCCATACCGGCCTATGGGCTTTTTCTTAAAGATGGGCAACCCAATGTATTTTTTAATAAAACGCAGGTCTTTGTTCTATTTATCTATATATAAGAATAATAATGTTGTGTCCAATTTATGTTTTCCCTTCTAACCACATTATATATATTTATATTATTACTATTACCGTATATTTTATAGAGACTTATATATACATTATAAAAACATCCCACGTGTTATTAACTTATAAAAGTAAATGTTTAACAGAAGTTGGCAAGGAAAATCCTAGTTGTTTTTGACTCACACGCAAGGAAAATCCTGGTGATTGCATACAAAAGCTTGCAAAGATTTTAAGGACCAATGTAATAATAACACGCTCATTTTTATTTTGAGCAATAACTCGCTAATTTGTTAATTATATATATATATATATAATGTGCCTCTCCGGTTTATTTTTTGATATTAATTTCTCCTTCTAACATAACATTATATATATAACGGGCCCAGCTAATTTATGTATTTCAAGGAATTGCAAATGGGCTGGGATTTCTTTGAAAATATAAATGGGCCTGATTGACGCGAAATTATTTGTTCACCAGCCCAGCAAATGGACTGTACATTCTAGAAAACATGTGTTAAATATACACCACATTTTTGCAGGCTGACATGTGAGCCAATAGGTCGAAGCCTATGCAGGGCATTGTCAACTTGGTCGACAAATGATTATGACATCCACAGCCATAGGATTTATATCCAATGGCCGGCATGCACCTTCAATCTCTCGTCTTCTGTCTCAAGCGTCGCCGTGACCGCCTGGTCCGGCCTCCAGCGGCTAGCGGCTCTGCTTAGCATGCATCGCTGCAAAGCGTTACTGTTGGAGAACGTTGCAGAAAATTAAAATTTTTCTACGGTTTCACCAAGATCCATCTATGAGTTCATCTAAGCAACGAGTCAAGAGAGAGAGTTTGCATCTACATACCACTTGTAGATCGAGTACGGAAGCGTTCGAGGGAGTGGTGATGATGAAGACGCGTTCCCAACGTGATTCCGATCACCGATGACCAAGTGCTGAATGGACAGCACCTCCGCGTTCAACACACGTGACGGACGATGGCGTCTCCTCCGCCTTGATCCAGCAAGGATGAAGGAGAGGTTGAGGAAGACAACTCCAATGGCAGCACGACGGCGTGGTGCGGTTGGTACTGGCTGTTCTCCGTGAGGCTTCGCCAAGCTCTCGTGGAGAAAGAGAGGTGTTGGGAGGGAGGGCTGCGCCTTCAATGGTGTGTGCAGCCCTCCCCACCCCTCTATTTATAGGAGGAAGGGAGAGGGCTGGCCCCCTAGATGGCATCTAGAGGGGCGGCGGCCAAGGGAGGAGGAAAGGGGTGGCTTGCCCCCAAGCCGGCGCCCCTTTGCCCCTTTAGGGTTTCCCTCCCATGCCCTAGCCGCATGGGCCTAGGTGGGAGGTGCGCCCAGCCCACCAGGGGCTGGCTCCTCTCCCACTTAGCCCATGTGGCCCCCGGAGGGGTGGCCCTCCCGGTGGACCTCCGAACTCTCCCAGTGGCCCCGGTACATTACTGCAGTATACCCCGAAACTTTCCGAGTCCGTTTAACCACTTTCCATATATAAATATTTACCTCCGGACCATTCCGGAACTCCTCGTGATGTCGGGGATCTCATCCGGACTCAACAACATTCGGTAATCACATACTTGTCTTCCTATTAACCCTAGCGCCACCGAACCTTAAGTGTGTAGACCCTACGGGTTCGGGAGACATCTGAGACATGACCGAGGCGCTCTCGGTCAATAACCAACAGCGGGATCTGGATACCCATGTTGGTTCCCACACGCTCCTCGATGTTGTCATCGGATGAACCACGATGTCGAGGGTTCAATCAACCTCGTATGCTATTCCCTTTGTCGACGGTATGTTACTTGCCCGAGACTCGATCGTCGGTATCCCAATACCTCGTTTAGTCTTGCATCGGCAAGTCACTTTACTCGCATCAGTAATGCATGATCCCGTGACCAGACACTTGATCACTTTGAGCTCATTATGATGATGCATTACCGAGTGGGCCCAGTGATACCTCTCCGTCATACGGAGTGACAAATCCCTGTCTCGGTCCGTGTCAACCCAACAGACACTTTCGGAGATACCTGTAATGCACCTTTGTAGTCACCCAGTTACGTTGTGACGTTTGGTACACCCAAAGCATTCCTACGGTATCCGGGAGTTACACGATCTCACGGTCTAAGGAAGAGATACTTGACATTGGAAAAGCTCTAGCAAAACGAACTACACGATCTTTGTGCTATGCTTAGGATTGGGTCTTGTCCATCACGTCATTCTCCTAATGACGTGATCCCGTTGTCAATGACATCCGATGTCCATAGTCGTGAAACCATGACTATCTCGTCGACCAACGAGCTAGTCAACTAGAGGCTCACTAGGGACGTATTGTGGTCTATGTATTCACACGTGTATTACGATTTCCGGATAATACAGCTTATAGCATGAATAAAAGACAATTATCATGAACAAGGAAATATAATAATAATGCTTTTATTATTGCCTCTAGGGCATATTTCCAACAGTCTCCCACTTGCACTAGAGTCAATAATCTAGTTACATTGTGATGAATCGAACACCCATAGAGTTGGTGTTGATCATGTTTTGCCCGCTGGAAGAGAAAGTTTAGTCAACGGATCTGCGACATTCAGATCCGTATGCACTTTACAAATTTCTATGTCTCCATCCTGAACGTTTTCACGGATGGAGTTGAAGCGACACTTGATGTGCCTGGTCTTCTTGTGAAACCTGGGCTCCTTGGCAAGGGCAATAGCTCCAAGTGTTGTCACGGAAGAGTTTGATCGGCCCCGACGCATTGGGTATGACTCCTAGGTCGGTGATGAACTCCTTCACCCAAATTGCTTCATGCGCTGCCTCCGAGGCTGCCATGTACTCCGCTTCACATGTAGATCCCGCCACGACGCTTCCGCTTGGTACCGCACTAGCCATCGCTCCACCATGCAACATATACACGTATCCGGTTTGTGACTTAGAGTCATCCAGATCTGTGTCGAAGCTAGCATCGACGTAACACTTTACGACGAGATCTTCGTCACCTCCATAAACGAGAAACATGTCCTTAGTCCTCCTCAGGTACTTCAGGATATTCTTGACCGCTGTCCAGTGTTCCACGCCGGGATTACTTTGGTACCTTCCTACCAAACTTACGGCAAGGTTTACATCAGGTCTGGTACACAAAGATGGCATACATAATAGATCCTATGGCCGAGGCATAGGGGATGACACTCATCTCTTCTTTATCTTTTGCTTGGTCGGGCATTGAGCTGAGCTCAATCTTACACCTTGCAAAGACAGTGCAAGAACCCTTTCTTGACTGATCCATTTTGAACTTCTTCAAAATCTTATCAAGGTATGTGCTTTGTGAAAGACCTATGAGGCGTCTCGATCTATCTCTATAGATCTTGATGCCTAATATGTAAGCAGCTTCTCCAAGGTCCTTCATTGAAAAACACTTATTCAAGTAGGCCTTAATGCTGTCCAAGAATTCTATATCATTTCCCATCAAAAGTATGTCATCTACATATAATATGAGAAATGCTACAAAGCTCGACTCACTTTCTTGTAAACGCAGGCTTCTCCATAAGTCTCCAAGATAAACCCAAACGCTTTGATCATCTCATCAAAGCGAATGTTCCAACTCCGAGATGCTTGCACCAGCCCATAAATGGATCATTGGAGCTTGCATACTTTGTTAGCGCCCTTAGGATCGACAAAACCTTCCGGCTGCATCATATATGACTCTTCCTTAAGATAACCGTTAAGGAATGCTGTTTTTGACGTCCATCCGCCATATCTCATAATCATAGTATGCGGCAATTGCTAACATGATTCGGACGGACTTAAGCTTCGCTACGGAGAGAAAGTCTCATCGTAGTCAATCCCTTGAACTTGTCGATAACCCTTAGCGACAAGTCGAGCTTTATAGATGGTGACATTACCATCCGGCCCCGTCTTCTTCTTAAAAATCCATTCATTTGTTTTCTATCGCCGCCGATCATCGGGCAAGTCACCAAAGTCCACACTTTGTTTTCATACATGGATTCTATCTCGGACTTCATGGCTTCTAGCCATTTGTTGGAATCTGGGCCGCCATCGCTTCTTCATAGTTCGAAGGTTCATTGTTGTCTAACAACATGATTTCCAAGACAGGGTTGCCGTACCACTGCAGTGCGGAACGTGTCCTAGTGGACCCTCTGAAGTTCAAGAGCAACTTGATCTGAAATACCTTGATCATCATCATGAATTTCCTCTTGATTGGTGTAGGCATCACAGAACATTTTCCCGAGCTGCACTACTCTCCTGCTCAAGAGGTAGTACTTCATCGAGTTCTACTTTCCTCCCACTTACTTCTTTCGAGAGAAACTCTTTTTCCGTAAAGGATCCGTTCTTGGCAACAAAGATCTTGCCCTCGGATCTTAAGTAGAAGGTATACCCAATGGTTTCTTTAGGGTATCCTATAAAGACGCATTTTTCCGACTTGGGTTCGAGCTTTTCAGGTTGAAGTTTCTTGACATAAGCATCGCATCCCCAAACTTTTAGAAACGACAGCTTAGGTTTCTTCCCAAACCATAATTCATACGGTGTCGTCTCAACGGATTTAGACGGTGCCCTATTTAAAGTGAATGTAGCTGTCTCTAGAGCGTATCCCCAAAATGATAGCGGTAAATCGGTAAGAGACATCATAGATCGCACCATATCCAATAGAGTGCGACACGACGTTCGGACACACCGTTACGCTGAGGTGTTCCAGCGGCGTGAATTGTGAAACGATTCCACATTTTCTTAAGTGTGTACCAAATTCGTGACTTAAATATTCTCCTCCACGATCCGATCGTAGGAATTTTATTTTCGGTCACGTTGATTCTCTACCTCATTCTGAAATTCTTTGAACTTTTCAAAGGTCTCGGACTTGTGTTTCATTAAGTAGACATACCCATATCTACTCAAGTCATCGGTGAGAGTGAGAACATAATGATATCCTCCATGAGCCTCAACACTCATTGGACCGCACATCGGTATGTATGATTTCCAATAAGTTGGTTGCTCGCTCCATTGTTCCGTAGAACGGAGTCTTGGTCATCTTGCCCATAAGGCATGGTTCGCATGTGTCAAATGATTCATAATCTAGAGACTCCAAAAGTCCATCAAAGATGGAGCTTCTTCATGCGCTTGACACCAATGTGACCAAGGCGGCGGTGCCACAAATATGTGGGACTATCGTTATCAACTTTACATCTTTTGGTATCCACGCTTATAAACATGTGTAATACTACGCCGAGATTCATTAAGAATAAACCATTGACCATCGGAGCATGACCATAAAACATATCTCTCATATAAATAGAACAACCATTATTCTCGGATTTAAATGAGTAGCCATCTCGCATTAAACGAGATCCGGATACAATATTCATGCTCAAACTTGGCACCAAATAACAATTATTAAGGTTCATAACTAATCCCGTAGGTAAATGAAGAGGTAGCGTGCCGACGGGCGATCACATCGACTGGAACCATTCCCGACGCGCATCGTCACCTCGTCCTTTGCCGCTTCCGCTTATTCCGCAGCTCCTGCTGTGAGTTACAAATATGAGCAACGGCACCGTATCAAATACCCAAGAGTTACTACGAGTAATCGGCAAAGTACACATCAATTACATGTATATCGGATATACCTTTGGTGTTGCCGGCCTTCTTGTCCGCTAAGTATTTGGGGAAGTTCCGCTCAAAGGACCCCTCCCTTGCAATAAAAGCACTCAGTCTCGGGTTTGGGTCCATTCTTTGACTTCTTCCCCAACTTGCTTACCGGGCGTGGCAACCTCCTTGCCGTCCTTCTTGAAGTTCTTCTTACCCTTGCCCTTCTTGAACTTAGTGGTCTTATTGACCATCAACACTTGATGTTCTTTCTTGATTTCAACCTCAGCTGACTTCAGCATAGAGAACACTTCATGAATGGTCTTTACCATCCCCTGCATGTTGTAGTTCATCACAAAGCTCTTGTAGCTTGGTGGAGCGATCGAGGATTCTGTCAATGACCGCCTCATCGTGGAGGTTAATATTCACTGGGTCATACGGTTGTGCAACCTGAGACATCTTCAAGATGTGCTCACCGACGTAACTGTTTTCCTCCATCTTACAACTATAGAACTTGTCGGAGATGTCATATCTCTCGACCAAGCGTGAGCTTGGAAAACAAGTTTCAGCTCCTCGAACATCTCATATGCCCCGTGATGCTCAAAACGCTTTTGGAGCCCGGTTCTAAGTCAGAAAGCATGCCGCCTTGACGAGGGAGTAATCATCGGTATGAGTTTGCCAAGCATTCATAATGTCTTGGTTCTTCGGGACGGAGCGTCACCTAGCGGTCCTTCTAGGACATATTGTTTCCTGGCAGCTATGAGGATGATCTCGTGTTAGGACCCGGTCCGTATAGTTCTTGCCGTCATCTTTCGACTTGGTTTTCTCTAGGAACGCGTTGAAGTTCAAGTTGACATGAGCGTTGGCCATTTGATCTACAAGACATATTATTCAAAAGTTTTAGACTAAGTTCATGATAATTAAGTTCATTTAATCAAATTATTTGAATGAACTCCCACTCAGATTAGACATCCCTCTAGTCATCTAAGTGTTACACGATCCGAGTCGACTAAGCCGTGTCCGATCATCACGTGAGACGGACTAGTCATCATCGGTGAACATACTCATGTTGATCGTATCTTCTATATGACTCGTGTTCGACCTTTCGGTCTCCGTGTTCCGAGGCCATGTCTGTACATGCTAGGCTCATCAAGTAAACCCCAAGTGTTTTCGCGTGTGTAAATCTGTCTTACACCCGTTGTATGTGAACGTAAGAATCCATCACACCCGATCATCACGTGGTGCTTAGAAGCTTACGAACTTTAGCAACGGTGCACGCTTAGGGGAAACACTTCTTGAAATTGTTGTAAGGGATCATCTTATTTACTACCGTCGTTCTAAGTAAACAAGATGTATAAACATAATAAACATCACATGCAATTATATATAGTAGTGACATGATATGGCCAATATCATAAAGCTCCATTGATCTCCATCTTCGAGGCTCCATGATCATCTTGTCACCGCATGACACCATGATCTCCATCATCATGATCTCCATCATTGTGCCTCCATGAAGTTGTCACGCCAACGACTACTTCTACTTCTATGGCTAACGCGTTTAGCAATAAAGTAAAGTAAGTTACATGGCGTTCTTCAATGACACGCAGGTCATACAAAATAAAGACAACTCCTATGGCTCCTGCCGGTTGTCATACTCATCGACATGCAAGTCGTGATTCCTATTACAAGAACATGATCTCATACATCACAATGTGTCATTCATCATTCATCACAACTTGGCCATATCACATCACATGACAATTGCCGCAAAAAACAAGTTAGACGCCCTCTAATTTTTTGTTGCATCTTTACGTGGCTGCAATTGGGTTCTAGCAAGAACGCGTTTTATTACCTACGAATAACCACAACGTGATCTTGTCAACTTCTATTTACCCTTCATAAGGACCCTTTTCATCGAATCCGCTCCAACTAAGGTAGGAGAGACAGACACCCGCCACCACCTTATGCAACTAGTGCATGTTAGTCGGTGGAACCGGTCTCACGTAAGCGCACGTGTAAGGTTGGTCCGGCCGCTTCATCCCACAATACCGCGGAAGCAAGATAAGACTAGTAGCGGCAAGTAAATTGACAAGATCCACGCCCACAACCAAATTGTGTTCTACTCGTGCAATAGAGAACTACGCATAAACCTGGCTCGATACCACTTTGTTGGAGAACGTTGCAGAAAATTAAAATTTTCTACGGTTTCACCAAGATCCATCTATGAGTTCATCTAAGCAACGAGTCAAGAGAGAGAGTTTGCATCTACATACCACTTGTAGATCGAGTACGGAAGCGTTCGAGGGAGTGGTGATGATGAAGACGTTCCCAACGTGATTCCGATCACCGATGACCAAGTGCTGAACGGACAGCACCTCCGCGTTCAACACACGTACGGGACGATGGCGTCTCCTCCGTCTTGATCCAGCAAGGATGAAGGAGAGGTTGAGGAAGACAACTCCAATGGCAGCACGACGGCATGGTGCAGTTGGTACGGCAGTTCTCCGGCAGGGCTTCGCCAAGCTCGCGTGGAGAAAGAGAGGTGTTGGGGAGGGAGGGCTGCGCCTTCAATGGTGTGTGCAGCCCTCCCCCACCCCTCTATTTATAGGAGGAAGGGAGAGGGGCGGCCCCTCTAGATGGCATCTAGAGGGGGGCGGGCGCCAAGGGAGGAGGAAAGGGGTGGCTTGCCCCCAAGCCCGGGGGCGCCCCCTTTGCCCCTTTAGGGTTTCCCCTCCCCATGCCCTAGCCGCATGGGCCTAGGTGGGGAGGTGCGCCCAGCCCACCAGGGGCTGGCTCCCTCTCCCACTTAGCCCATGTGGCCCCCGGGAGGGGTGGCCCCTCCCGGTGGACCTCCGGAACTCTCCCGGTGGCCCCGGTACATTACCGGTATACCCCAAACTTTCCGAGTCCGCTTAACCACTTTCCATATATAAATATTTACCTCCGGACCATTCCGGAACTCCTCGTGACGTCGGGGATCTCATCCGGGACTCAACAACATTCGGTAATCACATACTTGTCTTCCTATTAACCCTAGCGCCATCGAACCTTATGTGTAGACCCTACGGGTTCGGGAGACATGCAGACATGACCGAGACGCTCTCCGTCAATAACCAACAGCGGATTTGGATACCCATGTTGGTTCCCACACGCCTCGATGTTGTCATCGGATGAACCACGATGTCGAGGGTTCAATCAACCCGTATGCTATTCCCTTTGTCAAGCGGTATGTTACTTGCCCGAGACTTCGATCGTCGGTATCCCAATACCTCGTTTAGTCTCGTTACCGGCAAGTCACTTTACTGCATCCGTAATGCATGATCCCGTGACGGACACTTGATCACTTTGAGCTCATTATGATGATGCATTACCGAGTGGGCCCGATGATACCTCTCCGTCATACGGAGTGACAAATCTGTCTCGGTCCGTGTCAACCCAATGAGACACTTTCGGAGATACCTGTAATGCACCTTTATAGTCACCCGATTACGTTGTGACGTTTGGTACACCCAAAGCATTCCTACGGTATCCGGGAGTTACACGATCTCACGGTCTAAGGAAGAGATACTTGACATTGGAAAAGCTCTAGCAAAACGAACTACACGATCTTTGTGCTATGCTTAGGATTGGGTCTTGTCCATCACGTCATTCTCCTAATGACGTGATCCCGCTGTCAATGTCATCCGATGTCCATAGTCGAAACCATGACTATCCGTCGACCAACGAGCTAGTCAACTAGAGGCTCACTAGGGACGTATTGTGGTCTATGTATTCACACGTGTATTACGATTTCCGGATAATACAGTTATAGCATGAATAAAAGACAATTATCATGAACAAGGAAATATAATAATAATGCTTTTATTATTGCCTCTAGGGCATATTTCCAACAGTTACCCCACCGCCGGCCAGGCTATCCCTCCACCCCTTCACACCTCCTGTTATTCTCCACCGACTGCAGCCCCATGCCGCACCAGAACCAGTTATAACCCTTCTCCTCCTCTCAATCTGCGACTCCACTGCCACGTCTTCCCATCTCCGAGTCGTTCCTGTCCGGGGCCTATCCGTCGTCCACCGCCTCGCTGCGCTCGGTGCGGCGTGGTGAACAAACGAGAGTCGTCGGAAGAGGACTGTACGTGGAGAGCCTGACGGCTGGGACCCACGAGGTCCATGGTCACACGCAAGGAAAGCTCCTCCTTATTAAGCTGAAAAAAATGTTTCCTCACCTGACAGCTGGGACCCACCGGCTGTATCTTCGCATGGAAGGAAGTGCCTCCTTGTTATGCGAAAAAAATTATTCCTCCCGTTGACAGCTGGGATCCGTCAGATTTGGTGGCTGAATTATGGGCCTACTAAGTGGACATGTACGCAGGGCTTTGTCAACTTAATCAACAAATGATTCTAGCAGCTGGACCATTGGATGTTAATCCAACAGCCGTGCTCCTTCTTCAACCTCTGTTCTTGCTCCTGTCTCCCGTTCGCAGCACCGCAGCTGTGCTGCCGCGCACTCGAACCAGTCAAGTTTCCCACTCCTCTCCATCTGTGACTCCACTACCCCGTCTTCCCCTTCTCCAGGTCGTTCCAGTCTAGGGCCTCGCCGTCGTCCACCGGCCTTGGTGCGCTCGGCACGGTGTGGTCAACGTGGTCAACAACTAAGAGTCATCGGAAGATGACTATACGTGAGAGGCTGATAGTGGGGACGCACCACGCCCATGGACGCATGCATGCAACGGAACGCAGCGTGGTCAACATGGTCAAGGAACGACTTCCATCAGAAGTGTCTTTATGCGTGGAGAGGCTGACAGCTGGGTCCACGGCCGCAGCAAGGAAGTGCCTCCTTATTACGCAGAAAATAATGATTCCTCCACCTGACAGCAAGGACCCACTGGATGGGCCATCGTATTTTGCGAAAAAATGTTTCCCCCCTGACTGCTGGGACCCACCTAAAGGGCCACCGTATTTTGCAAAAAAATGTTCCCCCCGCTGTCAGCTCAGACCCATCGGAAGTTCCTCCTTATTACGTAGAAAAAAATGAATACTCCCCCTGCTAGCTGGGACCCACCTTGCTGGGAGGCTGACTTGTGGGCCTAAAAAGTTGACGGGGACGGAAGGCTTTGTCAACTTAGTCAATATGAACGATTCTAGCTCCAGTGACCATACGATGTCCATCCAACGGCCGTAGTGCTTCTTCAACCTTTGGTCTTCTTGCTCCAGCCGCCCAAAGCAGCGCTGGTCGTGTCGCGTGCTCCTGCCTCCCGTGGCCAGATGTGATGCCGCGGAGGCCTCACCGCCCCCTACTACTCCCACCGCTGGCGGGCCATCCTCTACTCACCCACACCCTGTTATTAGCGGCATGACGGCAATTTCACACCGCAATTAACTAGTGAACCCTCATACTCCTCTCTGGCGTGGGCATCCAGCAGTCGTCTTCCCGGCTCCGCGCCGTCCCCTTCCTAGGCCTCGCCGTCGTCCACCGCCCTGGTGCTCTCGGCGCGGTGTGGTCACCGTGGTCAAGGAACGACTTCCATCGAAAGAGTATTGTACGTGGAGAGGCTAACAACTGGGTCCACGGCGGCCGCAAGCAAGTGCCTCCTTATTAAATTCAAAATAATTATTCCTCTACCTGACAGCAGGGACCCACCGGACGGGCCACCTTATTTCGCGAAAAAAGTTTCCCCCCTGACTGCTGGGACCCACCAGCTACATCTTCGCACGCAAGGAAGTGCGTCCGGGCAAAAAAAATGATTCGCCCCCCTGACTGCTGGGACCCACCGTCTACATCATTGCACGCAGGGAAGTGCCTGACAGTTGGGACCCACCTTGTCGAACCGTACGTAGCGTTGTCATTCTGGTCGCGAACGTGTAAGTACATACTGGTCCATGTAGAGGCGCGCACGAGTCGTAGTAGAGGCGCGCATGTAGCATGTACACATACGTACAGCGGCCAGTGTGGAAGAAAGAAAATACGGCCACGTATGTACATACGGGTTGGGTCTCGAAAGCCTACTCGCGCATAGGTATGGCCAGGGCTCGTGTACATGGCTGGGTCGGAACGGAGAAACAGCGTGGTCGTCATGTTCATGGGGAGCCAACCGGCTGGGTCAGAACAGAATGCATCGTCGGGTTCATCGGGAGGGCTTGGACGGAACAACCGATGGAAACGAGGCCTGGCATACTGTAGAACGGAGGAAACGGCCTTGTGTTCGACCAGCCACATTTGAAACGGGATCCTGTTCATCGGGAGGGGTCTGGCGTACCGCAAACGGAGGAAATGGACTTGTGTTGGACCTCCTACGGTTGAAACGGGGTCATGTTGATCGAGAGGGGTGTGGCGTACCGCAAAACGGAGGAAACGGACTTGTGTTGGAGCACTACGGTCGAAACGGGGGTCCTGTTCATCGGGAGGGGTGTGGCGTACCGCAAAACAGGACTCCACGAGATACTGTTCATCTCCACCGTCGACCTCCTCCAGCCTCCACGGGCTACTGTTCATCCTCCGTCGACCTCCTCCAGCCTCCACCTGTGACTGTTCATCCACGGGCTCCTGTTCATACAACCTCCACCGTGCGCTACTCCACCGGCTACTGTTCAACCACCCCTCTCCACGGGCTCCTGTTCAACCACCCCTCCACGGGCTACTGTTCATCCATCCCTCAACAGTCTACTATTCATCCAGCCCTCCACGGGGTCATCCTGTTCATCCAGCCCTCCACGGGGTCATGTTCATCCAGCCCCAACCGGCTCGATCGATCAGGGTCCTTTTCATCCAGAGGCAACACCACGGGGACCTGTTCATCCACCCCCACCGGGAACTATTCATCCAAACCCCCCCTGCAACGCTCACTATTCATCCAAACCCCCCAGCAAACGCTCATTGTTCATCCAGAGGCAACATCGATTGGCTTCAATTAGCAACAGTAGTGAAGGAATCGCTCGGGTTCAATAACGTAGCTAGTGCAATCGCTCGGGGTCAGTTAGAGCCCAACGCCTCGCACACACGCGCGTACGTGTACGAGAGAAATGCGCATCGCTCGGCCCCCAACCACCCACCGTAACCGGGAACTCCCTGAAATTTGCCTCGCCCTCGCTTCTACCACGGTTTTTTCCGTCATGGATGGCCCAAAGAATGTCATGCAGCTGCGTCTCCGGCCCGCCCGGGACGTAAAGCCCATTTTCTGTCATGATTTTTTGTCATAGAAGTTGGATCCCACCACATCTATGATGATACCGGGTTTTGTCACAATTATCGTCATAGACGTGTCATAAGTATGACAGAAAAAATAATTGTTCGGCCCAAAATGTCATGAATGTGTTTTTTTGTAGTGGTGGTGTGTGTGGAGGGGGCCGTGGGGGGGGGGGCACGGTGGTGTTTGAGGAAATACTGCGGCAACTGAAAATTTTACTAGGCGGGAGTAACAAGGCGGGGCTACTGAAAATTTGGATCAAGAGCGAGCAGATATTTTTGAGATTGTGAGGGATGGAGAGGCGGGAGTAAAATGCCGGGGCTAGTGAAAATCTGAATAAAGGGATTGAAGCAGATCGGGAGTAACAGACATCGCACACGGTCCGCACATACTAATCGTGTGCTATCAAACATTAAAACCTTCCAGGCGGTAGATATTTTCAAGATTACGAGGCAGTAATATTTTCGAGATTGTGAGGGACGCAGAGGCGGGAGTATTTGGGCAGTGAGGTAGTTTGCTTGACACGCCGCCTGTGGACTCTAGCCGACGCAGCATCTCGCGTAAGCCGTAGGCGTACTATACACCGACGGTGCTCCAGGATATTTTGTACTACATCTCACACGGTTGGTGATAATTAACTGTGTGGGATCTACTTGATTTTTCCTCTTGATTTGAATTACATAATGGGGTAACAGCGGCAATGGACAGTGTTTGAATTGCTAGACCTTTTATCTGCAGTGAACATGCAACTATATGTGTGTCGTAAAAGAATTGGAATTATTCAGGGTTCCTTTGGACATTTTATACATTAAACTGGTTTTGTAGCCATTTCAGGTGCACAATTCAAAATTAAACTGCATGCACATGCTCCGGTGCATATAAATTAGTTGAAAAATCAAATCTTGTCCTTGGGTGCATGCTAAGGTCCCATGCAAGAAATGGGAATGAATTTCAAATACCAGGGCACTGTTGATTGCCGGCAAAACGTTGAGATACCTGGTTTTTAAATTCTAGTAAATCCAAAACTCGTCTGAAATTCATGAAAATTGGCATGGTATCATGGAGCGGCATCAACATGTCGTGGTAAAATTTTTGTCCCATTTGGGGCAGGTTTGGGTATAAGCTTCTCACAAACCAGAGCTTCTCACAACAAGCCTGATGGTTTCGGTATGGAACGTGCCACCTTTGGGGACGAAATGATATCCGTTGCCTCTTATTGCTTTCCAATTTTTTTTCAGTGTCAACATAGAACAACATGAGTGTTGTGTTAAGTTTTGGATTTTTTCGGGGTTCGTTGAACATTTTTATACACTAAACGGGTTTTCTAGGCATTTCATGTGCATAATTAAAATTTGAAATACATGCACATGCTCCAGTGCATATAAATTGGTCGAAAAATCAAATCTTTGTCCTTGGGTGCAGACTTAGGTCCCATGCAAGAAATGGGAATGAATTTAAAACACCAGGGCACTGTTGATTGCCGGCAAAACATTGAGATACCTGGTTTTTAAATTCTAGTAAATCCAAAACTCGTCTGAAATTCATGAAACTTGGCATGGTATCATGGAGCGGCATCAATATGCCGTGATAAAAATTTTGTCCCGTTTGCCGCAGGTTTGGGTATAAGCTTCTCACAAACCAGAGATTCTCACAACAAGCCTGTTGGTTTCAGTATGGAACGTGCCACCTTTGGGGACGAAACGAAAATCATTGCCTCTTATTGCTTTCCAAAATTTTCTAGTCTCAACATAGAACAACAGGAGTGTTGTGTTAAGTTTTGGAATTTTTTGGGGTTTTTTTGGACATTTTTATACATTAAATGGGTTTTCTAGGCATTTTATGTGCATAATTCAAATTTGAAATACATGCACATGCTCCAGTGCATATAAATTGGTTGAAAAATAAAATCTTTGTCCTTGGGTGCATGCTTATGTCCCATGCAAGAAACGGGAATGAATTTCAAACACCAGGGCACTGTTGATTGCCGGCAAAAAGTTGAGATACCTGGTTTGTAAATTCTAGTAAATCCAAAACTCGTCTGAAATTCATGAAACTTGGCATGTTATCATGGAGCGGCACCCGACATGCCGTGGTAAATTTTTTGTCCCATTTGGGGCAGGTTTGGGTATAAACTTCTCACAAACCAGAGCTTCTCACAACAAGCCTGATTGTTTTGGTAGGGAACATGACACCTTTGGGGACGAAACGATATCCATTGCCTCTTATTGCTTTCCAAAATTTTCTAGTGTCAACATAGAACAACACGAGTGTTGTGTTAAGTTTTGGAATTTTTTAGGGTTCGTTTGGACATTTTTATACATTAACTTGGTTTTCTAGTCATTTTATGTGCATAATTCAAATTTGAAATACATGCACATGCTCCAGTGCATATAAATTGGTTGAAAATCAAATTTGTGTCCTTGGGTGCATGCTTAGGTCCCATGCAAGAAATGGGAATGAATTTCAAACACCAGGGCACTGTTGATTGCCGGCAAAACACTGAGATACCTGGTTTTTAAATTCTAGTAAATCCAAAACTTGTCTGAAATTCATGAAACTTGGCATGGTATCATGGAGCGGCACCCGACATGTCGTGGTACAAATTTTGTCCTATTTGGGGCAGGTTTGGGTATAAGCTTCTCACAAACCAGAGCTTCTCACAACAAGCCTGATAGTTTCGGTAGGGAACATGCCACCTTTGGGGACGAAACGATATTCGTTGCCTCTTATTGCCGTCAAAATTTTCTAGTGCCAACATAGAACAACAGGAGTCTTGTGTTAAGTTTTGGAATTTTTCGGGGTTCGTTTGGATATTTATACATTAACTGGGTTTTTTAGTCATTTTATGTGCATAATTCAAATTTGAAATACATGCACATGCTCCCATGCATATAAATTGGTTGAAAAATCAAACCTGTGTCCTTGGGTGCATGCTTAGGTCCCATGCAAGAAATGGTAATGAATTTGTAATACCAGGGCACTGTTGATTGCCGGCAAAATATTGAGATATATACCTGGTTTCTAAATTCTAGTAAATCCAAAACTCGTGTGAAATTCATGAAACTTGGCATCATATCATGGAGCGGTACCCGACATGCCGTGCTAAATTTTTTGTCCCATTTGGGACAGGTTCGGGTATAAGCTTCTCACAACAAGCCTGATTGTTTCGGTAGGGAACGTACCACCTTTGGGGACAAAACAATATCCATAGCCTCTTATTGCTTTACAAAATTTTCTAGTCCCAACATAGAACAACAGGAGTGTTGTGTTAAGTTTTAGATTTTTTTAGGGTTGTTTGGACATTTATATATATATTAACTCGGTTTTCTAGGCATTTTATGTGCATAATCCAAATTTGAAATACATGCACATGCTCCAGTGCATATAAATTGGTGGAAAAACTAAATCTGTGTTCTTGAGTGCATGCTTAGGTCCCATGCAAGAAATGAGAATGAATTTCAAACACCAGGGCACTGTTGATTGCCGGCAAACGTTGAGATACCTGGTTTTTAAATTCTAGTAAACCCAAAACTCGTCTGAAATTCATGAAACTAGGCATGGTATCATGGAGCAGCACCCGACATGCCGTGGTAAATTTTTTGTCCCATTTGGGGCAGGTTTGGGTATAAGATTCTCACAAACCAGAGCTTCTCACAACAAGCCTGATGGTTTCGGTAGGCAACATGCCACCTTTGGGTACAAAAACAATATCTGTTGCCTCTTATTGCTTTCCAAAATTTTCTAGTGTCAACATAGAACAAAGGAGTGTTGTGTTAAGTTTTGGAATTTTTAAGGGTTCATTTGGACATTTTTATACATTAACTGGGTTTTCTAGGCATTTTATGTGCATAATTCAAATTTGAAATACATGCACATGCTCCAGTGCATATAAATTGGTTGAAAAATCAGATATGTGTCCTTGGGTGCATGCATAGGGGCCATGCAAGAAATGGGAATGAGTTTCAAACACCAGGGAATTGTTGATTGCCGACAAAACATTGAGATACCTGATTTTTAAATTCTAATAAATCCAAAACTCGTCTGAAATTCATGAAACTTGGCATGCTATCATGGACACCCGACATGTTGTGGTATTTTTCATGTCCATTTTGAGAGAAGGCGCACTCGAATGACAGGCAACAAAGGCATTTTGAAAAAATAGCTGCCACTTTAATATCTCAAACGTTTGTATAATTCAAACTGTGTGCGTTCTGTTAACCATTCCCGTGACTCCACGTGTCTTGGTTTTAATGGCTATAGGAGGTGTCACGGACAACCGCTTGATCGAACGGGAGGCGTCACAGCCTTGATCCGGTCTTGAGCTCACCAGAAGCGTGCAAGCTGTTCAACGCAGGATCTGTGCATCTCTTCAACGCATAAGCAGTTCAGATTACGGTATGCAAATTAAAGCCAGACTTCGGCGCTAAGCCAAGAGACACAGCGATTTGTCAAAATATGCAGCTAAAAATCAATAGCACTATCTAATTTTTGCAACTAAAATTCAGTAATTAAGCATAGATTTCATTCATAGATTAAGTAGTCGTTCTCACCGGGAAGTGAGACAACCTAGGACCACCGCCCGCCTTGGTCCCACTGGTCTGTATTAATGGCGCGGCCGAGCCATTAATGTTTATAACGACAATCACATGGAATGCCTGGATCTGTATCTCTCAAATATTACTTTTGAACTCCTACCGAGGGACCTTACCGGAGATTACATTCGCCAAGTTCTTTCTTGCCTGAGCAAAGGTGCTGAGGGTACTGAGGTTGAACACACATTTAATTAGGAAAGATGAATGGTATGTTGATCAAAGCCGGCAGGTACTGCAGAATGGAAGAGGCTCCAAAAAAGTTAAATTTCGTATTGGAAGAGCATATTGCAAAGCAATTGGAAGTCATTGTGTCAAACCCATACATGACTTGTCAGTGGCTGATCCCTTTTCAGAAATGACGATGTTTGCAATGTTTGAATTTGGGCGTTGTAATCTTTGAATTTGAACCTTGCAACATTAATGGTATTTGTTATATAACGTAATTGGATGTTTTGTCTAATGAAGACATGGGCATCCCGATGCAATGTTTGAATTTGGGCGCGCTCTGCGGTTCGGTGTGCGCACGATCACGTCGGGGGCCCCATATGCATGCGGTTGCGCCGCGCGCATTGCCACGCGACGCAGTTACGTGCGGCACGATGGAGTTACGCGCTGCAAATTAGAACTGCCATCGGAGCCGCCAATATTCCTGGCCGTCTAGCTTCCCCTTTAATTCCCGCAGCCATTATAACCTTAGTCTATTCAACCTTTCGATCGCGCCCCACAAAACAACAAGCACACCCACGACGACACATAGATAGGGGATGTCTAGCGGCGCTCCAATGGAGTTCGGCGAGCATAGAGTGGAGACCCACAGAGGGAGACGGATCTCCCGATGGTGTACACCGTCGACCCGGACGTGGTGGACGGCTACATCAATAGCGTTGAGCAGTTGCTTGCTCGAGACAAGTACAAGGTGGTCAGCATCGAACTCCAGTACACTGCCGGTCGTGCTGACATAGATCAGAAGGTTGTCGTCACCTAGTTGTGCGTGCGCCATCATGTCCTCATTTACCACTACTGCATGGCCATAGAGCCTTGCGACCGTTTCAACAGGTTTGTCAACATCACCGACTACAATTTCGCCACGGTGGAAACCACCGACGATGTAAAAGCGCTCAACGTTACAGGCTTGGCCTGCAAGAACCTTGTCAAAATCCATGAGCACTACAGGGTATGGGGCAGCACGAAGAAGGACTCCCTGGTTGAACTCGCCTCGGCCATCATCAACCCCTACTATGAAAAGATGAAGCAGGATGCCCAGAGAACAAGTCCCGTATCCTGGCACAAGGCCTGGATGCGGCAACTGGATGAACCTCACCTCAGGTTCGTGGCCAAGAGCGTGTACACATGCTATGAGATGCACAGGAGGATCGTTGACATGAGGAAGTGCCTCGTTACCTAGATCGACGAGCCTGAATCGAGCCATAAGTAGAGCCAACGTCACAAGAAGTAGATGATGATCAGATGATCGTTTATGCTAGTTAATCATGCATGTAATATATAGTTTACTTTATTGGTGTGTGAAAATGTCAAGTGTGTAGTAGCCACCTATGTAAGTGGATGTTTAATCTGGGCTATTCTGTTACGTGTAATAGAATATTATTCTGTTACCCTTTTTGAACTAATGAATTGGAGCGGTTGTACTAATGATGTCATTCTGTTGAACTGATCTTTTTTTATTAAAAGTGCAAATAAAAGGGCTCTCCCCGTTCCGCCGGCCACTCCAGCCGTCGACGGAGCTGCTTGCGCCGATCCCTCCACCCGTCGGCTTCTTCCCGGAAACCCAGGCCCCACCCTAGGCACGGCGATGGGCGCCGGGGCGCGGGCGAAGGCGGTGGCGCTAGCGAGGGCGGACGCCGGCGGCGACATCGTCCATCAGGACGTCGACGCGCCCAAATCCTCGGCTACTTGAACAATTCATGCCCGTACGCCCCCTCCCCTCCCCCTCCTCCTCCTCCTTCTCCTCCTCCTCCCCGCCTGTCCTGAGCGAGTGGAGCGGCCGGCCCGGTTCCTGCTTTCGACCCCATGGCGGGGTGACCGGCGGAGTTCTCTTCTGGCTGGGCGCGCGACCCCGGAGCCTCCCGATTCTGAACCCGTGGCTGGGTGTCCGGCAGAGCTCCGTTCTGGCCGGGCGCGCGACCCCGGAGCCTCCCAGTTTCGAGCCTGTGGCCGGGTGGCCGGCGGAGCTCCATTCTGGCCGTTCCTCACCCCAACGCCGCAGTCCAGCCGACGCCACCGACCGTTCATCAGCTAGCTTAAAAGCCCAAATTTGACACCCGGACCCCTGTAGGTATTCTCCGTCTCTCCAGCCGCCAGACACGAAGAAGAAGTCCGCGACTTTGGCGGCGGTTGCCCACGGCCAATGAGAAGGAAGCCGCGGCAGTTCCAGGGATAAGAAGATGACAGCAGCCCCCCGACAGCCTCCTGCAAGCACAGCGAGGTTCATGCCGTCGTCTGCTGCAGTTCTCTATTTTGTGTTTTTTCTGAAGATAAATGGAAGTGCAAATGCAGTCCGCTAGTGATTTCCTCTTGAGGTTCATTTTACTTATGTTTGCAGGAAAAAAGGGTGGTGTGGTTCGGTTGGATGCCCCGTTACTAAAAAATCTTGTTCAAAAACTGCAGTTTTCTGTAAAGATATATGTTTGAGTGTACGCCCCTTTGCCCTCACCTCTGATGTTCATAGTTCTGTGATATTCTTTGAGTACTTGGCAATGTATGTCTAGGTGCAAGTGGGCTGATGTGCTACCCATTTCCTTTAACAATGAGATTTCACTAGAAGTTCATTCACTTTACGCAAATATCACTTAACTAGATGGGTTGGTGCGTCGCTCAACAGCCCATACTTGCATCCATAATTAGATATAAAATATACTGAAGAGAAGTACATATATAGCCATGATTGTGTGATAAATTGTTTGTCAGGATATAGTTGAACTTGATTAATCCTATATTGTAGACAGAGTGTCCAAATTTACCAAGGTGTTAGCTTTCTTATTCAGGAAGAGGTTGTCAAGAAGACAAAATCAGTTGGGAAGCTCAAACAAGAAGCTGAGAATTGCCTATAATAGAGTGAAAGATTTAACAACGAGAAGGCTGAGTTTGAACAAGCTTCCTTCACAAAAGGTACAGTTCCTTGTCTCGACCTCTTTCTTGTGTGCCTGTCGCTAGCTAGCGATGTTTTGGTTATGCAATTTTTGTGTGAAGTTCACCCTCGGCATGGAAAGCATGTCATGGACCCTCTGTTCCTGGCCTCCACTCCGTCGAGGCACATATGAGGGTTACCATGATTCTGGTAGTGCTTGTTCTACCATAAGGTGGAGGGCCATGAGGATGTTGTGGCAATAAGACTATGACGCCATATAGGTTCAATCAGTACATGAAGCAGATGCCGCGTACTATATTGCTTACCTGTGCAGGGCTAAGAGGAAGTTGATGCATGGCAGGGGACGGAGGTGCAGCGAGATCCTGGAGAGGCCGCGCCGATGCATCTTCTAAAGGGTGACTCGAAACTAGCAGAGGGACAGGGATCATGCGAAAACGCTGATTCAGTGAAAATCTGGAAACTCAACTCTTGGGCCATCGGATCAATAAGGAGCGCACAGATTCAGTTAAAATCTGGAAACTCAACTCGTGGGCCATCGGATCAATAAGGAGCGCACAGATCATGGCTCGGCTTGCTAATCACCTGGTTGTACTTTTACACGGGGCTAACTGTATTCATGGAAAATTTGTTGGCAACAAGTATGGTGATTCATGGAAAGTAAAATGGTTATGTTCTCTGATCTAAACATGTGATAAAAAACATGGCAATTTCTGAAACTTTTATTTGTACTAATCGTTTGTTTGTAGTTGAACGGTTTATCATACTGTGTTCGAAGTTATATATATATATATTTTTTTTTTATTCATGGAAAGTAAAATGGTTATTTTCTCTGATCTAATTCAAACTGATCATTTCTTTTATTTTGAAGTGATCATTTTTTTATTTCAAATGCTCATTGTTTTTACTTCAAACCCATTTTTTAATTTGAACCGGTCAATTCTTTTATTTCGCATTGATCGTTGTTTTAAATTCGTACTGATCGATGTTTTCATTTTTAATACAAACCATTTTTTTCCTTTCTTGCACAAACATCGAACCGTCGTGCACACTCTTTATGTAAGCTCAATAATTTTTAGACATATGAATGAACATTCCCTATTTGTCAACTTAGAACTTTTGTAAAAATAAACTCTGAACTTGTCATATCCTCGAGTTTGAACTAATGAAAATACTTATTGCCAAATTGCTCCAGGTTTTTGTATGGTACGCACACCACCTTGATGAGCCAATGTACAAGTTCATATCACTTGAACAATGATCACTTGAACTAATTGGAGTATAATATGCGAGCTTATAGCATTTGATCACTTGAACTTATAGCAATAGAAATAAGAAATGTGTACGGCCTCCGACCTTTGGAAATTATAACAAATTTGTAAATACTAGTACTGCAACCAACATTTATAAATACTAGTGAGGATGTTTTGAACGGCCTCCTTTCAAGACATGGACTTATAGAACTGAACCTTTTTTGGGATTACAATTTTAGATTTGATTTCTCGTCCAAACTGACAACACCATTAGGTGTGAATTTGCATGGTTTCACTAGTTGAACTGATGGATGTTTTCTTTTTGTTTTGTTCAAACTCGAACATTTTTTGCAATGAAGGTATGTACTTCCTTTTGTTTGCAACTTGAATTTTTTTCATGATTTTTGTAATAAATATTTGTACTTCATTTTGTTTTGTTCAATGAAGAAAACAATGATCATTTGAACTAATTGGACAATAACATGTGAGCTTACAGTAATTTATCACTCAAACTTGTAGCAATAGATATAAGAAATTTGTACGGCCTTCGCACCATTGCATTGGTGTACTCCAGCGCGAGGAACAAATCCTCCCATATTTGATACATACACACGCATCCTAGTTGACGTTTGTTCTGTGGAATGTCGATGCCATTTATTGATTCCAAAAAAGATAGCAAGATGGCACATGGATTCAAGATGTACCTAAACCGAAACAATCCATATTTTCTGGAGAAATTGCAGAGCAGCACAACAAAGGTTACATGTTTTCTGTAGTAGAGAGAAACAAGTTCAGATTATCAACAGTACACCCACCACGCTAAGTTCTTAACTGAACATATGCATTTGTTTCAGAGATGGTGGTACATCCTGTGATATAAATGAAAATTACAGCAAAACAAAAAACCTGTAAGAGAAGCATTTTGCCAAACCATAAGATAATTGAACCATTGAATCTTGAGCTTATGTACTGCATGCACTTCTTCACCTCTCTTTTTTGTGGTTCATATACTGAAGATCCTTCAATTCAGTTATCAACACACCGTAGCAGGCATGCTTGCCACCTATCTTTTGGATGCACTCCCTTGTCATTTTCTATTGCTAATTAGAGCACTTCAGGAGCAATCGACTCATGTGCGAATGTGTGGCTAACTTCAGACTAGAGCGATTACTACGGCAATACACATGCAATTGAGCAACAAGTTGAGCAGGAGAAGCAACCAAGAATCATTACATACGAAGAGTCTTGAATAAAAATAGGAATTACATTTAAGAGTACTTCATTTCAACTAGCACCAAGAGCCAGCAGCGTGAGTAACTTGAACCCATGGGTGAGTTCATAAATGCACCTTTGAGACAGTAATGCTTGAATGTCTTGGAAAAACATCTAGGTGAAAACTACAATTAGAATAAGAAAAGCACACGCACAACTGTCGGTGTACTAGAGTAGGGGTACCCTAGTATCCCGAACTTGTGCACTGCAGGCGATTCTGACCCTCCATGACAAGGCTTACGGGTGACCACCAAGGTCCTCCGTGGTTCCTTTGGAGCCATTCAAGAACAAAGTATTCAAGCCTAGGAGACAAAGCCCGGCAAGAGGAGCTTGCCGGAAGGCCACCCAAGGCACCTACAAGACAAGGCCCCGGCAAGAGGAGCTTGGGAAGGCCCGATGAGCGACAAGCTTCCAGACGCGACAAGACAACAACGCGGCAAAGGCGCTTTGCCGCAAGTGACCACCACTCGCACTCCACGCTTCCAAAGACATCCACTAACGTGTCATACAGGACCTTTCGGTAGCGCAGCGTGGCAAGAGCCGTCTGCGGCCGTGAGCTGTGATGTGGCAAGCGAATGACAAGATTGCCATCCGGCAAGCGGTGGCGCCTCGACGGTCCTTTTACGCCTTTGTTAGGGCGGCCTTGACGGGCATTTAATGCCTTTGTCCCCGCTGTCGAGGTTAGGTATGATACACTGTACAAGTAGCTGTACCAACCACTCCTTTTCCATTTTACCCTTGTCTACGTTGCCACCTGTCGGAGACCCCTTGAGCATATAAAAGGAGGCCCATGCGCAACGTAGAGAGAGGTTCGAGGGGTTCGACCTCACGCTCGGTCTCGTTAGCACTGTAGCACTCAGCGCTCCTGAGCAAGAACTCAATACACCCAGACATGCAGCAGTAGGAGTGTTATCTCTCCGGAGAGCTCCGAAGCTGGGTAAACCGCTCGTGTGCTTCGCCTCGATCTGCTCTTCGTGCGACCTCCGCCCCCCCGCCGAACCGAAAGGGGCTCGGTCCGCCGGTCCCATAGGTGTTAAATGGGCGGATCAGCCTGCCCGACATCTTTGGCGCGCCCGGTAGAAGCGTCGAGATTGTGTGAACCTGGTCCGGCGTCCACACGAAGCTAGATCTTCGTCATCTTCATCGACATGCCACCGAAGAAGAAGGCGGCGGCAGATGTTCCGTCTGCGTCGAACCCACCACCACCGGAGCAAGCGGGTGGTGGGGTAGACGCCAATGAAGAATGGACGTCGACAGGAGCCACGGTGCTGCCAAGTCAAGGACAAGGCAGCGCAGACCTCGGCGTCCAGTACATGCACCGCGCCCGTCTCGGAGGCGCGGGACCGATAACGTCATGGTATTCACAACGCCATACGCTCGTTGGACCAAGATCGAGCTGGTGGATCTCGGGATGCTCAAGACCAGCATGCACGCCAACATCTTTGGCCTTGGCGAAACGCGATCGCTGGGCGGGATACTGCTCCTTCTAACATAGTTAGAAGTCCGAGCATATCCCGATCCTCGCGTCGTTCGCCATCGCCACCCACCACTCCGGCAGAAGCTTTGGCGAGAGCTCAACTGCTCCTGGATTACCCTCCAACAGCCGACAAGGTCGATGAATGGAGGGCCACCATTCAGAGTCTCATCGGCTTTGCCAACGGCGACGCTCCGCGGCAACCGAGTGCATCGCTGCTGCGGCAAGACTGCCAAGCACGAGCCGGTGGCGACGAAACCGGTGGGGGTGCAACCACCATGCACTCTCCGCCCCAAAGGCCAAGATCGCCGACTCGCCGGATCCACCTCGACAGCGACTCCACCGCATCATCGGATCCACGAGCTCGTCGCGATCAGCGCCAAGTTCTTCACGAACGGCAAGAAGAAGACGCCGACTTTTCGCATCGAGCGCCGAAGAGAAGCGTGGCGTCAATCCGACCAGCGCGCTGGGCCCTCTGTCGACATGCATGCTCCAGGGGAACCAATCGACTTGCCGTACGCGGTAGGTTGCCCTGCGTTCACTCGTGAGCTGCGGCAAGTCCAGTGGCCCAGCAAGAAGAATTTCAAGCCAGACGTACCAGAGAAATACGACGGCAAGACGCATCCGTCGGAGTTCCTCAGCATCTACACCATCGCGGTGCAAGCTGCGGGGCGAGGCGACAAGATCTGGCCAACTACTTCCGCTGGTGCTCAAGCCCAATGTCGGATCTGGCTCATGCACTTGCCGGATAACTCCATATCCTCTTGGCGGATCTATGCCATCGGTTTGTCGGTGCCTTCTGGTGACCACAAGCCCCATGGCCAAGAAAGCGACCTTCATCTGCTCGCCCGGAAGGAAGGAGAGCCCTGCGCAAGTACATTCAGAGATTCACCGCGTCAAAGACAACATCCCAGATGTCCACTCGCCATGTAATCAGCGCGTTCCATCGAGCGTGCGAAACCGCGAGATGCGGGAGGAGATGGCGATGTGCAAGATCGAGAGGCGTCGATGAGCTATATGCCCCGGCCGACAAGTGTGCGTCTTTGAGGAAGGAGGAGACTCCGGAGAGAATCCGAAGAAGGAGGATCGATAGTGAGGAGACCGCCCAGCAAAGAAAAACCGGTGGCGGAACAACAGGAAGAAGAAAAGCAAAGATGTGCTAGTTGTTGAGCAGTCCAAGAACGGAGGTGGCGCCAATAAAGCCAAAGCTGGTAGCTCCGGCAAGGAGGTTACGGCGGCACCAACTGCCAGTGTGGTGGTCGCCGACAAGCGGGGCGGCTCCAACAAGCGATCTTGCAAGATCCACCGCACCAAGGGTCATGACCTCCAAAGCTGCAAAAGGTCGAGCAGCTTGTCGAGCGTGAAGGCTGAATATGAACGACGCGACAAGGACAAGGCCGTGAAGGTCTTTGGAGGAGCTAGCAAGAAGCGTCCGGCCAAGGAGGACGCGCGGCAAGGCCAATAGCGGCAAGAGACAGACCTCCTCAGCGGTCGCGACAAGGAGGAAGAGCGGCGGCGATGATGAAGACATGGATGATGACGAGACCGATGAGTAGGAGTTCGAGAAAGCCACAGAGGTCCTGTGCGTTGGCGGCGGTGCTTCTCTGCATACTTCACACCGCCAGCTCAAGCGGTGGATGCGGGAAGTCAATGCGCGAGAACCATCCATCGAGTCATGCAAGCCTGCGAAATGGTCCGGACGCCTATCATCTTTGATATTGAGGACCACCCTGATCGCGTAACTGCGGTCGGGTGCTTGCCGATCTTGGTTTCACCAACTATCCGCAACCTCAAGATCACTAAGATGCTAGTTGACGGCGGGGCCGGCTTGAACTTGATCTCCTCCGCGGTGCTCCAGAAACTCTAGATCCCTGATGGCGAGCTCGAAGAGACAGGCACATTCCAAGGAATCAATCCGGGAAGGAGCAAGCCGAAGGGAAAGATCACGTTGCCGGTGACATTTGGCATGAAGTTAAACTTCGGGGCCGAGAAGGTCACTTTTGGCGTTCTTGACTTTCCATTGCCTTACAATGGGATACTTGGCCAAAGACTCGCCAAATTCATGGCGGCCTCTCACTATGCATACAACATCTTTGAAGATGCCAGGACCAATAAGTGTCATCTCTATCCTGGCGACAAGAAGGATGCTCTTATCTGCGCGCCGACAAGATCTACCGGAAGCGGCGGTACGGCGATTGCAAGCCACTTGCCGCTGAAGCTCCCGGGGCGAAGAAGAAGACCAAGTCCGGCAAGAGCTTTGATGCCCACTCCGGCAAGCGCACCTCTTCGAAGTGCTGCGCTACCGTTGAGGACGCACCATCGAGCTCCACCGGCAAGTGTAAGAAAGGCGATGGCAGCTCCACGAGAGACCAAGAAGGTGTCCGCCAAAGAGGGCGGCACTGGTTGTACCTTCACCATCGGTGCCACTCTCGACCCTAAATAGGAAGCGGCGCTTCGTTGCTTTCCTGGGCGAACGTCGGCGTGTTTGCGTGGCAACCGTCGACATCCCGGTGTTCGTGAAAGTAATTGAGCACCATCTTGCCGTTTGTCCTCATGCGCGCCGTCAAGCGAGAAAGTCGAAGCGAGCCTTTGGGCGCCAAGAATTCGTCGCAGAAGAAATCAAGAAATTGGAAGCAACAGGCCTTGTCGGAGGAGTGCTCCATCCTCGTGGTTGGCCAATCCTGTAGTTATGCATAAAGGCAAGCGGAAATGGAGGCTTTGTATCGACTTTACCGATGTCAATAAAGCTTGTCCCAAAGACCCATTTCCCTTGCCGCACATCGACCAGATTGTTGACTCCACGGCGGATGTGATTTGCTTTCATTTACGGATGCATACTCAGGATATCATCGGATCTTCATGGCGAGAAGAGGATGAGGAGAAGACCGCATTCATCACCCCATGTGGCACATCTTTGTTTCATACGGATGCCTTTCGGATTAAAGAATGCTGGTTCAACATTTGCAAGAGTAGTCCATGGCGCTTTTGAGCCGCAAATGCACGTAAATGTGGAAGCCTACATGGATGACATAGTGGTCAAAAGCAAGGACAAGGCGACTACGATTCAAGATTTAGACGAAACCTTTGCAAATCTGCGCCAAGATCAACCTCAAGCTCAACCACGAGAAGTGTGTGTTTGGAGTCCCTTCGGCAAGCTTCTCGGATTCTTCGATGTCTCGGCGGGGAATTGAAGCCAATCCGGCAAGATCAAGGCCATTGAGCAGATTGAAGCACCAAAGCGCGTCAAGGATGTCACGAAGACTTGCGGTTGCGTAGCTGCTCTCGGCAGGTTTATCTCTAGGTTCTGCTGAAGGCCACCGCCATTTTTCAAAATTTTGAAAAGGCAGGTCCGATGAAATGGACTCGAGCGGAGGCTGCGCTGCAGGACTTGAAGAGATACATCCTCCACTCCAACACTTGTCGCACCTAAGCCACAAGAGAAGTTGCTTTGCTATATATAGCGGCAACCAATCAAGTGGTTAGTGCTGCGTTAGTAGCGGAGAGGGAGGCAGATGATGAGCTAGCAACCATGGCAGATGCATCCGGCTGACAAGCGGGGGCTTCACCGGCAAGCTCTGGTCCCGACAAGGATGGATCTCTGAGCGCATGAGAAGACGCAGAAAAGAATGGTGCAGCGCTTGGTTTACTTTGTCGGTTCCCTTCTGCGGGGGCTAGGTCAAGGTACTACGGTTTTGCAGAAATTGCTTTTCGGCCTCCTCATGGCCTCGAAAGCTGCGCCATTACTTCCAAGCACATGAGATCACAATCGTCACTCGTTTTCGGCGAAGAGGATCTTGCAAAATCCAGAGGCAGCAGGCGGGGATTGTCGAGTGGGCCTTTGGAACTGTCAAGCTTTGGCCTCAAGTTTGAGAGCACTTCAACTATCCAAAGCGAGCATTGGCGGAGTTCATAGCGTAATGGGCGCCAACACAAGATGAAGAAATTCGAAACGAGCATCCCGTCAAGGAAGCAAGCAAAGAGTGGCTAATGTACTTTGATGGTGCCTTCTCACTTTGCAAAGGCGCTGGTGCGGGCGTGCTACTTGTTGCACCCACGGAGAGCACCTCAAGTCGTGAGTCCGGATGCACTTTCCCAAGGATCAAGCAACAAACAATCTGCAGAGTATGAAGGTTTGCTTGCGGTCTCGAGATCGCGATGAGACCTTGGGATCAAGAAGCTCATTGTCGGGGTGACTCACGACTTGTCATCCGCCAAGTGAACAAGATTTATCGAGTCCGTTGATGGAAGCTTATGTTGATGAAGTGAGAAAGCTAGAAGAGCACTTTGACGGGCTACAAATGGAACATGTTCCAAGAGCTCGAGCGACATTGCCGATGGTTCGTCGAAGTGCGCTGCACTTAAGTTACACTGTGGAACCAGGGATTTTTGTGCTCAAGCTGACTAAACCGTCAGAACGCCATCAACCAGACAGAGCAAGAAGAGGAAGTTGATCTCTGGTGACTATTTTCGGCAGGGCTTCGAAGTCGCCCGTCAAGAAGGTCCTCAAGATCAACACCAAGGATCTTGAGGAAGCGATCTGCTCCGGCAAGACCTAGGGTTTGTTCCGTTGAAGCGAGCGCTCCCGACAAGTTTTGCTCCGGCAAGCTTGCGGGAACGTCAAGCTCCGGCTGAGCCGCGAGTTCTCGCCGTGGAAGCGGATGTTCCCGCAGCAGCAAATGTGCCTTTAGTCCTTGTTGTCGAGTCATAAGCTCCAAAGCATGGGCACAACAGATTGTCCATTTCCTTGAGACGGAGAACTTCCGAAGAGCAAGAAGAAGCGGAAAGAGTAGCCCGGCGGTCAAGTATGTACCGGTTTGTCGACAACACCTTTATGCAGAAGAAGGCTCAACGGTGTGAAATTGAAGTGTATTCACGGGAAGACGGACAAAAGCTGTTGGCAGAGATACATGGAGGCATATGTGGTCACCACATTGGCGCCAGAGCACTTGCCGCAAAGCGTTCGGCAAGGTTTCTTTTGGCCGACAGCCCTCCGTGATGCAAGCTGCACAAGTAACCAAGTGTGAAGCGTGCGGTTCCATTCCAAGCGAATACACCAGCCAGCTCAAGCTCTCCAAGCGATCCCTTTATCCTGGCCATTTTCGATGCAGGGCTCGACATCCTCGGCCCCTTTCCCGAAGCTGTCGGGGCTTTGAGTACTTATGCGTTGCAGTCGACAAGTTCACAAAGTGGCGGAAGTGGAAGCGATGAGGAAGGTGACAGCACGATCGTGATCAAGTTCTTTAGGTCGATTGTTTGCGTTGCGGAATCCCTAACAGGATCATCACCGATAACGGACGCAATTCCTGAGCCGCACCTTCATGCAAGACGTCCAAGATCTTGGCGCCAAGGTGCCGCTTTCGCTACATTGCTCATCCGAGAAGCAGCGGTCAAGCGGAGAGGGCAAATCTTTGAAGTCTGCGCGGGCTCAAGACCAGAACTTCGACAGGCTGCACAAGTCGCGGAAGGAACTGGATTGAGGAGCTGCCGGTGGTTCTTTGGTCGATCAGACGACGCCAAATCGAGCCACCGGCGGACACCTTTCGCTCTAGTCTATGGAGCGAGGCAGTTCTCCCCACGGACCTCGTATCACGGATCACCTCGAGTGCTCGCTTATGATGAGCTTGAGCAAGAGCAGCTGCGACAAGATGACGACCGCTGCTCCTTGAGGGGATCATCTTTAGGCTCTGTCTGAGCTGCTCGATACCGACAAGCTTTGCACCGCTACCATAGCTGCAAAGTTAATGCCGAAGTCTCGAGGAAGGCGACCTTGTTCTTGGTAGCGTTCACCGCCAAGAATTCCAACAAGTTGGCCTTGAAGTGGGAAGGCCCTTACGGGTGAAGCGAGTCACTAGGCTGGCGCTGTCGCCTTGAGACCGAAGATGGCATTCGGTGAGCAACTCCTGGAACATTGAGCATCTTCGTAAGTTTTACCCGTGAAAGCGCGGTTGCGGAACCTGTTCCGGCAACCACCTTTTGTACAAGTCTTGCCGATGTTGCATGTAATCCTTTATACAAAGCCGGGCGCAGACCCCGTGCATAAGTAAAGCTAATGTGCTTCACACATCTTGTCAATTTCATGCTTTCTACTTCTATTTTGCATGCGTTATATGACACTTTGTGCAGCACCTGCCCCCGGTAAGCAATAACGAGCCACAAGGCTCCATATCTTTATTTTGTCTTCTTTCTCTTTCTCAAAGAAAGGAAGGTTCCCTCGCCCACAAGTTTGCCGGGGGGAATGGAGAAGATAATGGTGTGGACCAAGCGTCGCTCAAGGAAGTCTAGCCTTACGGGAAGCAAGCAGCGAGAAAAGCTAAGTTGCTAAAGTTTGAGAAATCAGTTTTAAAATTTTTAAGTTATCTTCCTCGAACGCCCGTACTTTGTATGGAAAACCTGTGTGCGGAGGAACCAACTCGTAGCTAGTTGCGCCCTTACTTTGTTTCGAGTCCGCTCAACAACTTAAGTGAGCTGCAACTAGTTGCGACAAGGTTTCTTGTCGGTAGCAGCACCGCTTGACAGTGGCCGACGTTCCTCACTCGGCCTTCATGACCAGTGCCTGCACTGACAAGTTTCCTAAAAGCGTAGTACAAAGGAAGGGACCAAGTAAAGGAAATAACATAGCAATTGCTACCCGAAATAGAGTTATATTACAAGATAGCTTGTCGCAGCTCTAATAGATTGTTCTCATAACATGACCAGCAGCGGCAAGAAAAAGAGAAAGTAGGCGGCCTAATCTACGCGATCGCCCTCAACCCTCTTGATCCCGCTCACCCTGTCCCACGATGGAGTGCGACAAGGGTCTTGGCGCTTCCACATCAACATCCGTGGCAAGGACTTGAGGGCGTTGGTGAGGTTGAGGACTGGGTTGCGGAAGGCCACCTTCATCGACACCTTTGAAGAGCTCCAGCAGATCTGGCGCGACTCCTCGGCCAGCTGCTTTGGGATTTCTTCCCGGAGTCGCTGGAGGGCTGTCACCACGCCCTTGAAGAACAAGCTGAGCTTGGCGCTGGGTTGGAGGTGCTCATCGGAGGAATATCCAAGATCCTCCATCCTCAGCTGCGCCAGCTCCCTGTCAATCGCTGCAGCAACATCCACGAGACCCTCGGTCCAATGCTCCACATTCTCCCTAAAGGTATGCAGGCGGCGGCGGCTTCGCCTTGACACCTCGTCGGCCTTGATCTTCTCCTTCAAGGCCACCTCCTGCTCCTCGGCGCCCGTCCATTTGAGTCAAGGTGGTCAGCTTCAACTCAAGATCTGCGTTGGAGTCCTTGGCGGTCTTGAGCTCCTTGCTCCTCTCGGCGAGACGGCCCTGCAGCCTCGCCAAGAGTGTAGGCGTCCTTCTCGCGCTCATGCTTGAGTGCAGCGAGCTCCTCGCCGCTCTCCTTGAGATTGGCCTCCAGCTGCATCACCTTCGTCTCCGGCTCCTTCTTGGCGGCCTCGGCATTGCGGTAGCATCCTTTGCTTCCTTGAGAGCCCCGCCAAATGTTTGCTCGCAGCGTGGCTAGATCCTCCTCATGGCTGTCAAGATAAACCTTCCTCTGCGCCAACTCGCCTTCCCTCTGAGATAGCTTCTCGCCGACAAGTCAGCTGTTGCTCCTCGGCTTCAGCCTTCTCGAGGAGGAAGGCTTTGCGCTCCTCGGCGAAGTCGCTCCCGCTCCTCTGCCAAGGACGGAGAGCCTCTGGTTGAGGCCCCGAGCTCCTCCAGCGGCGCTTCTCGATGTCTGCTCCCGCCTTCGCGACAAGCGCTTCCGGGATTCCAGCTTGGCTTGTCGGCGCGGTAGAGCGACAATGACTTCGCGGCTTGCTCCTCCTCGACTTCGCCATCGCTGCTGTTTGGTGCATCGGCAAGCGTCGATCCAGCGAGGCAGCTCTTCATCAAAAGTTTCTCCTTGGCCGGCGCCACGAGCTCGGCGCCCATGGGAGCTTGATGAAGACGCCATCGCCCGACCTTCAAATAGGCGCCGGGCTGGGGCTCTTCGAACTGCCGCAGCTGCCAGCGTGAGAGGGATCGGTGGTCGGCGTAAGCGCTGGCGCTCCTGCGGCCTCGGGCCGTCGGTCGTCGATGGGACCCCTCGCCGGCTTTCTGCGGCAGCTTTGGCGGCCTCTTCGCCGGCGGGCTCATCGATTGACTTCTTCTCTCCGATAATGATGGCGTCATCAAGATTGCAGCCTTGGCGTCCTCCTCGGGCGGCCTCGGTCTCCATTGGCTCATGGCGGATGGACTGACGACCAGAAAATGAAGAAAAGTCAAGCAAATATTCAAAAAGAAAATCAGAAGAAGAAGAACACAAGGAAAGTTTTCAAGCAAGAGGATTACTGTCTTTGAGGTCTGCGATCATGGTCTCCGCCACGGAGGATCGGTCTTTGTCCCTTCTTAGGAAAAACTGCCCCTTGCCGGAGAAGCCTCCCTTGCCGGAGAACGCTCCCTTGCCGGGGAATCCTCCCTTGGCGGTGTAGTCGAAGCAGAAGGCATGTCAGGAGCGGCTTCAGGGCACTCCTGGTAAGGCTGCTCTGCTCCTACACAAATCAGCAGTCAAATATCAGCAAAGAAAGAGCACCCATGCGCGCGCCTAACGATGAGGAAGTAAACCATATACTTACGCTGGGGGCTGCGCTGAGAATGCTTTGAGGAAGAGTTGCCACGTCCGGCAAGGTGGTCTCGACGCGCCTCCTCTTTGTCGCGGTGGGTTCGTCCTCGATGACAATCACCGGGGCCTTGGCTCTCTTCGACGCTCTGGGCCAGCGTCACGAAAAGGAATGGGTTGAGTGAAGCAAATCGAGATACAAGACAAAGCAACAAATCGAAGAACTACAAGTACAACAAAGAATCTTACTCTTCTTCTTCCTCGTCCGAAGTGAGCACGGAGAGATCAAGTCTGGCTCGCCTCCAGGCGACGAGGCGGAGGAGTAGGTTCCTTGGCCGCTTGGTGGGAAGCGAAGCGGTGGTCCGCGAGGGCCCCGCACTTTTGATTGCGGGCGTGAGGTGCTCAGCTGCTTGATGCTTGCCGCGGTGGAACGTGGCCAGCTGCGGCTGTTGGCCCGTCTGCCGCCCCGCTACGTCTCCGGCCTTGCGAAGACGCCTTCTTGGTGGAGCTGGGGGCTCCGCTCGCGGCAAGCTGTTTGAAGGTGGGGAGGAGGCGCCCTCGGCGGGCTCGCTCGACTCAGCTTCAGGCTCGGCAAGCTCCTCCTCGCCGGCAAACTCCCTTCGCTCGACAAGGCTTGCCGCCTCTGCTGCCTCTGCCTCCTCCATGGTGAATCCGAACTCGCCACGCGCATTGCTGCCGCCTCTTCGCGATGGCGATGGCGCTGCATCTCATCATCGGTGGTGTCGCGGTGAGGCTCTTACCTTTCGTCCCGGGCGGATCGGCACTTCTACCAGTCAAAAGAACTGTCAGACGACGTCATCTGCAGGCTCTTGCCAAGTTGGGACAATTCCATGCGAAGTCGCACAACAGCATCATTGCACGGATGCGGTCAAGTGAGGAATTGTTGCCTGGCGAACGACGCCTCGGCAACCTAAACATTTACGGATGATCGAGGATCGGGCTTGAACAGCTCCAAGAGCATCGCGTCAAGTTCCAAGACGGTGAAGTTGAAGTTGAGGCCTGGGCGCAGCCTCATGATATCTGCCGCGTTCAAACTTCCAGCGGGTCTCCTCCTCTCTGCCGAAGCGTCTGGCGGCGAAGAAAGTCTGCACCAACGGTGCCTCACGGTGAGCCCGGCAAGTCTAAGGCGAAGCGATTCGGTGATCGCAATCTTGACCCTAGCATCTTCCGGGCCACGTTGCTCCAATCGTTGCCGCGCTCTATTGGGCTTTGGCGCTGGGCGATGGCAGCTGCGGGTTCTCCTCGACAATCCAGCACCAATCCGCCCTCCATTCCTCCCATTTGCTACGGAGCTCTCCCTCCAGATAGGCTTCCTTCTTGCCGATCCTCGAGATCCAAGCGATTCCTCTGGCAAGAGGCTCCCCTCTCTCAACTCGTGGTATAAAGAAGTGGCGGAAAAGGGCTACGTTTGGATGGACTCCGACAAAGTTTTCGCAGAGATGTGCGAAAACTGCCATGGTCAGAACGACATTGGGGGTGAAGTCAAGGAGGCGGAACCCGTAGGTGTTCATGATATCGCAGAAAAATTCAGAGAAAGGCGGCAGAGCCCGCAGAGAAGAACAACGCGAAGAAAGGGTACCCATTCGAGCCGGTTCAAGCGACAAGAATCGGGAGTACCTTCGTGCGCTGGATGCGCTCGCGTCTCCGTCGACCGAGAAGAGGTAGTGCTCCCTCAGCTCCCTCGCGGCGAGCTGGGGAGAAGATTGCCCGCTCCTTCCAGCGCCGCAAGCCGCGTGCCTTGGCCGACTTCACGGCCTTCCCTTGTCGGCTTGGAGCCATGGCGGAGGTGGTGAGGGAGATCGGCGGCGTTGGTGATCTTTGAGTGGCGATGGAGCGGGCTGCTCTCTCTTCACCTTGGGGAGAAGGGGAGCAGCGGAGGTTTTTCGAGATTGGACAACAACTGGCGAGATGGGCGGACTGCCCCTGTTTCCCCTGCTTATAAAGCGGGAGGGGGCGGACGTTCCGTTTTTCCGAATAAAGAAACCACCCACGATCTCACCCACGATCTCTCACACGACGCCGCATTCGACGCATGCCGTTCGTGGAGGGCGTGGTGGGTCCGGGGTGAGTTACGGCGTAACCCGGGCCGCGCGTGCCCGTGCCCTGTTTTGGGCCTGGCCCAACATCGCTTTCGACTGCAGTGTGTGGCCCAGGCCCGGGGCTCCTGTCGGTGTACTAGAGTAGGGGTACCCTAGTATCCCGAACTTGTGCACGGGCAGTTGCAGCCCTCCGCGGCAAGGCTTACCGGGCGACCACCAAGGTCCTCCGTGGTTCCTTTGGAGCCATTCAAGAACAAAGTATTCAAGCCTAGGAGACAAAGCCCCGGCAAGAGGAGCTTGCCGGGAAGGCCACCCAAGGCACCTACAAGACAAGGCCCCGGCAAGAGGAGCTTGCCGGGAAGGCTGATGAGCGACAAGCTTCCGGACGTGACAAGACAACAACCGCGGCAAGAAGGCGCTTGCCACGGCGGACCACCACTCTGCACTGCGCTCCAAAGACATCCACTAACGTGTCGCCTGCAGGACCTTTCGGTAGCAGCGTGGCAGAAAACCGTGCAGCCACCCGGCGGTGGCAAGCGGCCCGACAAGATTGCCATGTGGCAAGCGGTGGCGCCGACGGTCCTTTTACGCCTTTAGGGGCGACGTAGACGGGCATTTAATGCCTTTGTCCCCTGCCGTCAGGGTTAGGTATGATACACTATACAAGTAGCTGTACCAACCACTCCTTTTCCATTTTTACCCTTGTCTATGTTGCCACCTGTCGGAGACCCCTTGAGCATATAAAAGGAGGCCCATGCGCAACGTAGAGAGAGGTTCGAGGGGTTCGACCTCACGCTCGGTCTCGTTAACCTGTAGCACTCAGCGCTCCCGAGCAAGAACTCAATACACCCGGACATGCGGCGAAGAGGAGTGTTATCTCTCCGGAGAGCTCCGAAGCTGGGTAAACCGCTCGTGTGCTTCGCCTCGATCTGCTCTTCGTGCGACGTCCGCCCCCCACCGAACCGAAAGGGGCTCGGTCCGCCGGTCCCAGAGGTGTTCGTGGGCCAGATCAGCCTGCCCCGACAACAACCCACACCAGTACAACACATGAGCACATGCAGGCACGCACACGAAGCCGTCATCGTTCAGCGGACGCATGCCATGGCTAGGCTTGACAACTCGAAAGGCTCTGACCTCGACCAAGTGCAGTAGCTGAGCCACACTGCTGCAGGACAGCGACGACGTGCTCGAACGGATGTCGCTGGTGGGAACCAGTGGGATCCAGGTCGCTGCTACGATGAACCGCCTGCGGAGGTGGCGTAGAACGGCCTGCGGTGGTGGTTGTGATCGGCCAGGGCACTCCTAAAGACATGACAATATAAAAAGAATTCTTAGTGTTACAAGAGATAATACAAGCAAAGATGCATTCCAGTGATACGAGCAAATGAATAAAAATTCAGCCATACAAGCCAAAAAGAAATGAATAATCACATGTAATTTCTAGAGAGGGAAGAACATTTTGAACACTTTTGCAAGTATATGTGATAAACAGATACAGTGTATCCATTGAACTGGCATTTTTTTCGCAATGAACTTGTGTGATATAGGTACTAGAATTTGTACCAATAGTTTTTATATACCATGTCGAAAGCTAACAACATGCATATATATTGATCTGCTAGTCCACATCAATAAGCACGACACCAGCATACAACAATAACCAGTCATGGCGCCTTGATCCGGCCTCCTTCGCCCCTCTGATCTGGTGTCGTTGGTTCGTTGTCCTTGCCATCAGTGGCAATGCTCCTGAACTTGGCTTAGACTGGTCGTACAACTTACCGGCTCTCCACACTAGCACTGAAGACATTTACACAAACACAAAATGAACCTCCTAGCATTTATTCAGTGAACTTTTCTCAAGGTACACATGTTTCCCTAAATTTGCAAGTTGATTTTCTTCTTTCTTTTATCAGATAACTTACACATATCGATCTTCTTTACAAAACTATATAAACAACACCACACGTGTGTACTGGTTTATTTGAACATCCCATAAGTATAAAATCCGTATTATTAGAATAAAAGTGCTTTTTGGAGTAACTTAGGTAGTCAATACAAGCTTATTTAGAACATGCTATCAAGAATTCAGCGAGGAGAATGGATGTTCTTTAAGATAATTTAGGGAAGAGAGCGAGGGGAAACCTTGGCGGCAGCAATATGAGGTTGTGGCGACTAATATGATAGTGGGCTTGACCTCATCCGAGCATAGGAACTATGCGAACGAACTTACCACGACCATGTCGGCACAGGCGATCGGACATTGGCAGGGAGATGTAGGCCTTAGCAGCTTGAGACGTCTGGACCTGCAAAAAAATGGTGAATCAACTGCTAACCTAGGCACATGAACACATTGGTTTACCAGTTAATACATCCATCTCATTATTCAGTTTTACCAGTTAATTCAAACAAACCAGAAGTGAAGCTTAGTTGCGAGCACTTGAATACGAGGAAGTCCAACTCTGCTGCAATCATAAGGTCCACTAGAGCATCAGAAAAATGTAATCATACAAGAGTTCTAGTACAGAGCATGTATAACACAAAATTTGTTTCTTCGAACTTACCAGTTTTCAGGGTCAAAACTTATCTCTGCATTTTGCCTATCCTACTGAGGGCTTGCAGATGTCAGCTTGGAAAACATACCCTCCTTTTAGCATTCCCTTCATTGTTTATGGAAGAACTCCAAGAGTTATTGCATGCCAACTCACATCATAACAGCCATAGAACTATCGAGTGACAGAATGAATAAGTACAGAGAATTACAAAAAGTCAACCCGGTTACAAAAAGTCAGTCCAAATAGATTCGGAATGTTTTTTTACAAAGTACCATGTGTTTTCTTACAAAAAGTACTGCAATCGTACACAGAAAATTACAAAAAGTCAACCCGGTTGTTACTGCCATCTTATTTATTCTGTTTATTTTTTTTCAGGTGCCTCCTCAAATAATAGAAGAACTACACATCCCATTTGGTTCATCTAACCAAGGTGAACATTTTTTTCAGGTGCCTACTCGAATAACAGAAGAACATTGAGTTTTTTAATCACCCAGTCTAACATTCATTTTCTTTTTTGTACAAGAATATGAGGGTGTGGGCACACAACTACATCAGATATGTCGGATGTTGAATTAGCTATATATTAGGTAGGTTTCAACAAACTTACAGTATGAGCAGAACTGGAAAAAAAATGTGATGTGAGGCTAGAGCATGGCAATCAAACTTGACAAAACTTCGAATGGAGTTACCAAAGGAGCATTCTTGAGAAGATCAATGGAGTTGGTAGGAGTATCGATACAAACCTGGACGTCTGAGGCCGGGCCTCTATCCTCTGTGGTACACCAGCCCGCCTTGGCTCCTGGAACCATGGCAAGGCAACGAGCTTCCCCTCCCTTCCAACTACCCTGCGTTACATGCCTTGCCCACCCAGTAAATCAAGATTTTGATGATGCAAGGGCGGCCATTCAAGTAACACAAAATGGCTAGCAGCACACGTAGTTCAAGCTCATCAGTTCAAGCAGTATGTGGTCGGCCAGAAACGGGCTTGAAATGAAGGAGTCGACAACACACTGTATAGAAGATAACAAGGACAGAGACGACCAAACATGGTGGAGGCCACAGTTCCCGCATGGGCTCGTCCGAGGTAGAGTTTCAGTACTGATGCGGCAACACACACATACTGATGCAGCAGTAGCTATTCGTGTGTCACAGTAGAGGATAGCTGCTCGATGCGGCGCTTGTATCTAATGCAGAGTAGCAGCAGGGCGCTGTCCTCCAACCACAACGACTTGACCCTCCTGTTTCCACTACAGATTTGGCACGGCCATCATCTGCCAAAGCTTGGACAGAACTGAAGTGTAAAATAAGAATTGAACCGAGCTGAAACTTAAGATAAGAATTGACCTGAACTAAAACAAGAAATTGAACTGAACTAAAATAATTAATTGAAACTGAGTGTGTTTGTATTTTGTAGTGCCGATTACCTAGAAGAACAAACACTTCAATTTACAATCTTTACAACAGTTCAATTTCTGAAGGAAACAGTTCCTGAACTTTAGTTTCAGCTTTTGTTTGTTTAGACTTTTGAACTCTTGAGGCAGTTGAAAGTGTGATATTTTCAGGAAATGCTACATAAAAAGAGGCAGGGGAAAGTCCAGATCTCATCATTGCGTCGTTGAACGGCCTCGTGTGTCAGCGGTGAGCAATTTGTCTTGAAAGCAGTTTGAGCTGATCTTGACAATGAACTACCGATGGCTAGAGGCGGAGGAGCAAACTTTCTGCTCACGCTGAATACTAGAATATAGATACAGAAATAAATCATTTTTATCTAATGCTTCATAGCCCATTTGTCTTCAACCTTCAGAAGATGAAATTTTTTGGTCACGCAAAAGATGAACATCTTACCTATAGTATATTGCACTGACTCCTTCTCACATGGTGAACTTTTTACTTGCAGTAGCCCAAATCACAGATTACGGAGAAAGAAAGTCTCCATGACTACTTGCAGGCACAACTTGGAAGCACATTTGGTGGGAGATGGAGAAGGGACGGAGATGCACAGGAGCAGGGGGTCTACGGGGACGAACCTGATCCAGAGAGTGGAGGAGGACAGCTGAATCAGGGGGGCTCCTGCTTGCGTGAATGAGTGGTTGGAGCCATGGTGGTCGGAGGGAGGGCGGCGGCCAGAGCTGAACGGAGACGCTGCCGGCGATGGGGATAGGGCCGGGCGACAGCACGCTTGAGGAGGAGGCCGGGCGGCGGCGCAGTGGGGAGGAGGCCTGCTGGAGGCACGGTGGGAGGAGGTCGGGCGGAGGCGCGGAGGGGAGTAGGCCGGGCGGCGGCGTGTGGGGGGAGGAGGTTAGGCGGCGGCACGGTGGGGAGTAGGCCGGGCGGTGGCGCATGGGGGGAGGAGGTCAGGCGGCAGCGCGATGAGGAGGAAGCGGCCGGCAGCGGGCTTGGGGAGGAGGTGGTGTGGAGGATCTGCGGGGAGGAGTCGGGCAGTTTACTTTTTTTGGGACGGGCGCGCCTTATAGGGCTGAGGGTAACAGAATATTATTCTATTACTAGTAACAAAATATTATTCTGTTACTAGTAACAAAATATTATTCTGTTACTAGTAACAAAATAGCCCTGTCCTATATATATATATATATATATATATATATATATATATATATATATATATATATTGTTCTTCTGTATGCAATCCCATCGCACAACACAAACGTCATATTAGCAAAGAACCGTCATACGTGTTATTATCGGTCTTCGCACACATTTACGATTCATGCACTGTTTGCGTATCTCACTCATCTTGTTATATTGAACCATTTTTGTTCTCTTGTCTCAACACAAGCAGTTCATCCTAGTGAACCGCATGTCGTATATCGCACACACCTTGATCTCACTGACGATTTCTTTTGTGTTGCCTAATCACAAAAAATTCATCTAAGTGACCCGTATGCTCTATAACACACCTTCATCTGGCTGCCCATTTCTTTTGTTCCTTCTCATCGCAAATAGTTAATTAAATTGAACCGTATACCCTGCATCATACACGCAACTAAAATCTGAACCGTGTTTGATGCATCCGTCAGCGCAAACGTTTTGCACCTTTTTTGACGGTTTTTTACACCACCGTTTACGATTATTGCATCACACACAGTTTCGTCAAAGGGTCTCTGACGTAGTGTCGTGTTAGCAACAACCTGCAATAGTGATACTTACAGATAAATGGTCGAGGAAGGTGTTGTACTTGGTTTTGTCTTTGTCATTCCTGTACTGAATCCATGTTGGGAGGATACATGCATGACACCTAACAGCAACCGATGCCTCTGATACTAACTTGGCTGACTCTCAGAACATCACGTGGCCTTTTTAAACCTACCTCAAAATGGATCTCCATTCTTCCTGCTATAGATTTAGTTAACCTATTGAGCATTATCCCTGATGTCTATTTCCTCTCGCGCCTAGGTTCAAGTCCAACAATGAACATTGGAAGTGTTAGTGTACATGAAACTGTTAGACTACATATAAAGAAGCATGCAACCGCAACTTGACTCTAGCAACAACCTTCTTGCTGTTGAAGCTCACAAAGTTCATCTGATCTTGCCAACTCGTCTTGTGTCAAGAGTGCTTCGGAAGTAGTGTTAGGTGGCATGGGAGCTTGGGAACTTGCTGCTAGCTGAGTTGACAAATGAGTATCTCGTGCAGCTCGTGGTACTGTGGAAGGTGTTGCAACAACTAGGGCTGTCGCTGCTTGTTTGGTGGCAGTTATTAGTTTCTATTTGGATTATTTCGCGCTCGTGTAGCATAGGATATCGTGTTTGTACAATTTTCCGATGGACTTTGACCTTCTATTGCACCATCAGTACCAGCAGAATCTGCATAATTCTTCCGCTTTCATTTCCATACGTCCTGAGTATTAACACCATCCCCTTCCATTATGTGTTCCTTCGTATTTCTCTGTGCCATGTCAAGTCAAGCCGACAAGAAAAAGGAATAAAAATTTGGTTCTTCAGAACAAATTGATGCGTGATACAGATGAACTGAATTTTTATGTTAGACAACCGCATGATAGGAGGATGTAATATGTACGAAAAACTAGACGTCATGAGAAAATCAGAACTATGATGCGTAAACTAAGCAGAAGGCATTTCAATAAATTAGAAGAAATGCGGAAGGTAGACACCAGATGAAAGATGCTACAAATATCGCTCTACCAAGTTAACAGTGTCTCGTCATTACTGGCATTTAAACAAATGTGAAGCAGTACAAGAAATAAATTATATGCAAGATGCAAACCACATCAAACTACCAAGTTAAAGGTCTCTCGTCATTAGTGCCATTGCATACTCACAACATTGCATATTCATAGCTATGATGTGCAACTAAGCAGAAGGCATTTCAACAAATTAGAAGAAATGAAAGCTCGACACTATTTGTAAGACGCAACGAATATCACTCTACCAAGCTAAAATTGTCTCGTCATTAGTGCCATTTCAACAAATTAGTAGTGCAAGCTAGAAAATAATATCATATGTAAACTATATAATACTCCCAAGTTAAACGTGTCACTACAAGGAAAAGGGCTATAGATAGGATGGACACTAATGGCGCACTGTACATGTGGTGCGCCATTACTAAATACTAATGGCGCACCATGTGTTGGTGCGCCATTAGTGTGCAAATACTAATGGTGCACCACATCCCACGGTGCGCCATTAGTAATTTTTTTTTCAAAACTACTAATGGCGCACCGTGGGAGTGGTGCGCCATTACTGAGTGGTGCGCCATTACTAGTTGACATAGTAATGGCGCACCACCCCCACCGTGCGCCATTTGGAGTTTTGAAAATAATTATAATAATTTGTTAGTAATGGCGCTTTGTGGACGATGCGCCATTACTAATTTAACTCAGTAATGGCGCATCGGCCCACTGGTGCGCCATTACTATGTTTTTTTCAAAACAAAAATAAAAAAGTTCAAATTTTTTTATATTTTTTTTTCAAAACTAGTAATGGCGAAACGTTGGTGTGGTGGGTCATTACAAGTTTAAATACTAATGGCGCACCACCACACGGTGCGCCATTACCATTACTTAACTTCCAATGAATGCACTCCCGTGGACCGCCTTTTCAGTTAAAAAAAATCAAAAAAATGATAAAAATGTCAAAAAAATAAATTTCTACTTTATTTGCAAAATCTCTCTGGAAATTTGTAAAATGGGCATAACTTTTGCATACGAACTCGGATTAAAAAGTTTTATATATGAAAAATCATCTACTCGAAAAGTTACATCCAAATTTAACCGGGGGAACCCCGTTAAACATTTTAAAAATCCTCAAAAACCTAACAGAAAAAAAATTATGGGGCTTGCGGCGCCAAAAAAAAATTGATTTTGAATTTTTTTGAATTGTTTTTCAAAAAATGATACGTAATATGACCGGGAAGTTTGAAATATTTTTCAAAATTTCATCATAGTCGTGAACATGAACAAAGTTGTCACGACCGGTTTTTCAATAAAAATATTTATTGAACAACCGACCTGTGAAGTCCAATATGAGGAAAAATCCTTCATACCGGTTGACAAAACTTTGATACAAGAAGCCAGTAGCATTACAATATTACAAGGGTCGGACTGAAGATGCCCAACCAATTATTACAACACGCCAATAATTATACATAGTGGCGGATATGACTCAAAGGAGTGGGGTGGAAATACTATTGACTCGAACTATGAGTGGTTGGTGGAATAACACAGCGGGGTGGTTAATAAGTCTACTGCATTGGCGGCTCATCGAGCGTCGAGGTGAGGCTCGATGAATTTATTTGGGTAGCGGAAGCGGATATATCACAATGATTGATCCAGGGTCGACGAGACCGACTAGATTCCTCTAGGCGTCGGACTCGCTATCGAACTCTTCATCCATGAGATCGCCCGTCGGCATCTGGCCAAATCAACAAGCCAGGTGAGTACTATGAAAGTACTCGCAAGACAGTTCGGACAAAAGATATAACAAATGAATGCATGAATGCAACATGGTTAATCTCAACATTTCTCAATTAAAACATCATAGCAAAAATAATCAAGAAGGGAATCGGCGGTAGTCCGCTCAAAAAACCCAAAGAAGATAAACTCAAAACCGATCGGGTGTCTGAAGCGACGCCTCGAAGGGTGAAGAAATAAGCAAAACATGCCACAGATGGCGTCTGAGCGACACCTCATAAAGGGCTTATATTGAAAAATAAAGATACATGCGTGCCGCAGTCGGACGTCTGAGCGACATCACAGAAAGGGCTTATAATGAAAGTAAATAACAACAATGCCACAGTCGGACGTCTGAGCGACATCACAGAAAGGGCTTATAATGAAAATAAATAACAACAATGCCACAGTCGGACGTCTGAGCGACATCACAGAAAGGGCTTATAATGAAAATAAATAACAACAATGCCACGCGATCGGACGTCCGAGCGACATCACGTAAAGGGCTTATAATGAAAATAAATAACAACAATGCCACAGTCGGACGACTGAGCGACATCACAGAAAGGGCTTATAATGAAAATAAATAACAACAATGCCGCAGTCGGACGTCTGAGCGACATCACAGAAAGGGCTTTCATCACAAGAAAATAGCACTCGTAATAAATATTCAACACAGGAGTATAAACGGGTTAGTCCATCCACAGGAATAAACATTTAACCGGACTTAGTACTCATGTGAAACACCGGAGTATCTGTCACCAAAATTGACACTTGTCGAGGATAAGATAATCTGAACTTGGACATGGATAAGATGATTCGAGGAATTTAGGACTCTGCAGAGTTTGTACTAAAATTACTCACAGCCAACGGATTTCCGTAGTCTGAAGGACTAGTTCCGTTTATGGTATTTCGGAAGAAACACAGCTAACCGTACACACCCATCCTACCTCACGAATGCCAGGAATCACCCTAGACATCGTCCGAGAAAAACTTTTGAGACGGGAGATCACAATCTCGAATAGCATGGGATCAAATTTATATTCAAGGCGCTCTAAGGGGTACCCCTCTCGGTCCCAACCGGAAACACCCATGCCCCCGACCGGATGACTAGCTTTAATCCAGGGCCATGGAACCATCATCACGGCCTCTCCATTTGGTGTGTACCAGAAAGCGGTTCGCAACTTACTAAGCCATATCCCTTGCGGAAAACGTGTGGTAGTACGGGAAGGAAATGGATGGAACCGAATCGACACGGGTTGACACTGAAGTCAAATAGCATGGCATAAGACTGGCATGCTACAACACTGCCATCTTACCCGTCCTCATGCCAACACATGGCCATGCACCTTCACATCCAATACGTATGGATTATCGAACTCACTTGCCTCAAATTTGCATGAAAAATAACCTTCATCGGTATGCTCACAAACTTGCCATGAAACTACTTAATGCAAACTTGCCAGAACACTCATCATATCAAATGTTCAAACATGCTTGCCTGGTTCAGAGTAGTCGGGGTCTAGCTCGGCGAAGTTCGTGGTTCCGTCACCTCCTCCGGAACCTACGGTATAGCGAAAAGGCATACTAACGTGAAAACCAACGCGTGCATAAAAGTTGTTCCAAATTTTTCCAAATAAATCCCATAAAAAACTAGACAAAATTATAAGACTGTCAGAAAAGAATCACTCAAAAATCACTTTTTATTAAAAAGTTATAAGGGTTTCTGTCGAGGACTAATCTGTAATGAAACAGAAAAGTTCCAGGGGTTTAACTGAGAAAACAGAAAACGGTTCGAATAGAAACGCGCAAGCCCACATGGAAAACGTACTCTGCCCGAAGGCGCCAACGGAAAACGGTTCGCGGGAAAAGAAAGAGAGGCTGACATGGGGGTCCACATGTCAGGTTTAAAAGACCTCGCCGGCGCCCGAAGGCTGCGGTGGTCGCCGGCGTCGAACCACGACGAGTCAGGGAGATCAGAGTGTACCAAGAGTATCAGTGTGTCCTTTCGCGTCGGTGGGTGGTGGACTTGGGCGTCGGGGAGCACCACGTCGATGGCGACACTTTCTCCGGCGGACGGCGGCTCGGGCGATGGTGGATCTCGCCGAGGAGGGCTGCAAGGTTCGAATTGAGGTGGGGTTAGAGCACTAGGTGTAAGAGAAGGCTGCAGACGAGGTTTGGGTGCCGGAGATGGCCTCACCGCATGATGAATCAAGCTGGTGGCCGAGGCGGATCGAGGCGGCGGAGTTGGGAGGAGACCTCCTCGAGGTCCTCCCAAAGGGCTAGGCAGGTCTTGGTGAAGTGCAGGGGTGGTGTGTGCACGAGAGCGAGCTCGGGGCTCCTTTTTATAGGCGATCCGAGGCGGTGGCCGTGAACGGACTTCTCCGATGATGGTTACAGCGGCGCAGAGCTTAGTCGGGGAGGTTTAGGGAGTGGGGCGTCAGCGTGGAGTTCCACTGGTGCCGTTTTGACGCTAAACCAACTTGGATTAGGAGCCCTGGGTGGATTCGACGGAACGGGGCGGCGCGGGTCCGTCGGCGGCAGAGAGCACGCTCTGTGCGTGCCGCGCCACGGCGACGGTGTTGCATGCGCGTCGGCGAGGAAGTGGCCACGCGGAGCCACCAGAGGGATTGGCGGCGCCAACGGCGTTACGCCGCCGTTGATTCGGTCGGCCGCCACGGTGGTTCGCCACCGCAAGACACGCCGGCGCCAGCGGGCCAGCGCCACCGACGCCAGAACGCGCCAAGCACGCGTGTGAGGCTCCGGACAGCACGCTTAGGCCATGAGCAACGTGCCAAAGGCACCTTTGTGAACATGTGACAGAATTAATCGGCGAAGATTGACATCAAACTCTGAACTTTACGAATTTAGCGAAGATGCATGTAACAAAGGTGCATGCAAGGTGCTCGGCGACTGATTCTCGCACGTGGGAAATTTTTCTTGAGCTGATCTTTGGTGTGGTGGTCTCTCATTGCATCGAGGGCTGCCTGAATTTTGGTAGAATTTTGGAGAAGTGTAGATATGAATTTCACCAAATTTGGCAAATCTGGTCCAAACTTGCAGTGAGTGAAATTTGAAATATTTGTAAAGGAGAAGAGTGGATCAAGATGGTTCTGGGTTGTGGGTACCAAGGACTATCCAAGGGAGTTGGTTTGAGGTCAAACTCAAAAGCATTAGGGTACTTGCTTTGCAAATCACTTAGGCTCAAAAGAAAAGACAGAATTATTTTGGGAGAGGAAATAATTGGAATAAAGTCCAAAAATGGATTTTACTAGTTTGGACAGAATGTTTGAGTGGAACCAAAGTGGAAGGAGGGTTTTGGGAGAAATTTACCACAAGAGGCATGGTAAAATCAAGGATGGATCAAAACCAAAGAATAACCCAAAACCAAAAAGATTTCTTTTTAGAAGAAAATAAATCCAATAAATGCTTTCAGAGAAGAAAACTCAGGAGGGAGGTTTTTAAGAAGGGTTTAAATGACCTTCTTCAAACCAAGCAAGGCTTTTGCTGAAAACAAAAACAACAAAAATTTTGGAGTGTCACAACACCTACCCCCTTAGGAAAAATCTCGTCCCCGAGATTCCAGTTGATTTTCAAATAATTGTGGGTGCTCTGCTCAAGGAAATCCTCCCTTTCCGGTGGCTTCACTTTCGGTGTGGTTGCTCCAATCGAACTTTGAAGAACTTGGTGGTTTTCTGTCGGGTTCTCCTTTCTGACTCTTCCAAGATTTTTATCGGATGCTCCCGATATGTGAGATTTGGTTGCACGTCAATGTTTTTATGGGGTACTTGTTTCTCTGGGTTGCTTACGCACTTCCGTAATTGGGAGACGTGGAATACGTTGTGGATGTCGGATAATTCTTCGGGTAAGTCTAGCTGGTAGGCCACCGTGCCTCTTCGTGCTACTATGCGTAAAGCGCCCGATGAATCTCGGTGCTAGTTTTCCTTTAATCTTGAATCGGTGCAGGCCTCTCATGGGTGATACTCGAGGTACACAAATTCACCGGTTCAAAATGGACTCCACGATGCTTCTAATCGTAATAACTCTTTTGTCGACTTTGGGCTGTCTTGAGCCGGTCCTTAATTACCTTGACTTTACCCTCAGCCTCCTTGAACAGGTCTGGGCCAAAGATATGAGTGTCTCCGGTTTCCGACCAATTTAGCGGGGTACGACATCTTCGTCCGTACAGAGCTTCAAATGGTGCCATTTGCAGGCTGGACTGATAGCTGTTGTTATATCCGAATTCTGCGTATGGTAAGCTCTCCTCCCGACTGGTCCCATAGGTGAGGACACATGCTCTCAAAGATATCTTCTAGAATTTGATTTACTCGCTCGGTCTGCCCATCCGTCTGGGATGGTATGCGGTCTTGAATGCTAGCTGAGTTCCCAGAGCTTGTTGTAAGTGATCCCAAAACCGGGAGGCTAATTGAGTGCCTCTATCCGAGATTATTTTCTTTGGGACTCCATGTAGGCAAACGACACGGGAGAGGTAGAGCCTAGCAAGCTTCCGAGTGGTGTGTGTTGTCTTCACGGGGATGAAGTGAGCTACTTTAGTCAGTCTATCGGTGATTACCCATATGGCATCATGTCCGTGTCGTGACCGAGGTAGTCCAAGAATAAAATCCATTCCAATTTCGTCCCATTTCCACTCGGGTATCTTATTCGGTTGCAATAGTCCGGCTGGTTTCTGGTGCTCGGCCTTGATGCGTTGACAAGAGTCACAACATGCAATAAACGTGGCTATGCCTCTTTTTATACCATGCCACAAAAATGTCTCTTGAAGATCTTTGTACATTTTTGTTCCTCCAGGATGGATTGAATATGGAGCGGTGTGGCTTTCAGCCATGATTTGCTGTTTAAGGTCATGAATATTTGGTACACAGAGCCTATTCAAGTACCACAATATTAATTGCTCATCAATACTGAATTTCGAGGCCTTGCCCAATTTCATCTTACGCTTTATGCCTTCAATCTTTGGGGTGTCCACGTTGAGCCTCTTTAACCTTCTCTATCAGGGTAGGCTGTACTTCTAAGTTTGACACACTGCCTTTGGTGACCACCATTAGGTTGAGCCTTGCGAACTCCTGCTGGAATTCAGGTCTTAAGTCTGGCATGCTATCGTTGTCTGGATTGGGATTACGACTCAGAGCGTCTGCTACAACATTTGCTTTGCCCGGGTGGTAGTGGATCCCAACATCATAATCCTTTACTAATTCCAACCAGCGTCGCTGCCGTAAATTCAGTTCTGGTTGTGTGAAAATATACTTGAGGCTTTTGTGGTCCGTGTATATTTTGCAACGATTACCAAGTAGAAAGTGTCTCCATTCCTTGAGTGCATGTATCACTGCTTTGCTAATTCAGTGTCATGGGTAGGGTAATTTTCCTCATCTTTGGTGAGCTGTCTGGAAACATATCGACAACCTTGCCTTCTTGCATTAATACGCACCGAGGCCCTTTCGAGATGCGTCACAAAATACTTCAAAATTCTTGTGTATATCTGGCACAATTAGTACCGGTCTTTGTCGTCAGTTTCTTTTTAGTTCTTGGAAACTTTTCTCGCAGGCTTACATCCATTCAAACTTCCTGTCTTTCTTGAGTAGTTGCGTCATTGGCTTTGCTATGGTGGAGAATCCTTCAATAAATCTTGGTAGTATCCTACCATTCCCAAGAAACTTCGTACATCCGTCACCTTTGGCTGGTGGCTTCCAGCCAAGCACGGCCTTGACTTTTTCCGGGTCTCTGGCGATACCTTCTTGAGTTAGTACGTGGCCGGAAAACCTACTTGCTTTAGCCAAAATTCACACTTGCTGAATTTGGCGTACAACCGATGTTTCTGAGTTCTCCTAGTACAATCCGGAGATGTTCAGTGTGTTCTTCCGGTGTTTTGGAGTATACCAGAATATCATCGATAAATACCACAACAAACTTATCCATAAACTTCATGAATACTTTGTTCATGAGGTGAACAAAATATGCGGGGGCGTTTGTTAGTCCGAATGGCATCACGGTGAACTCGTACAATCCGTATCTGGAGGTGAAGGCGGTCTTGGGAATATCCTCGGTTCGTACCTTCAGTTGATGATATCCCGATCTCAAGTCAATCTTTGAGAAAACCTTGGCCTTAGCGAGTTGATCGAATAAATCATTTATTCGAGGCATCGGATATTTTTTCTTGATTGTGACCATGTTTAGCGCTCGATAGTCTATGCACAATCTCAGTGTTCCATCCTTCTTTTTGGCGAGTAAAATTGGTGAACCCTGTATGCGAGGAACCTGCTCGTATGTACCCTTTTTCCAACAGTCCCTTTATTTGCTTCTTCAGCTCCACCAATTCGGATGGTGCCATTCTGTATGGTTTCTTGTATATGGAGGCGGTTCGGTGCTAGCTCAATGCTGAATTCTATCTCTCGATCTGGTGGCATGCCCGGTAGTTCTTCGAAATACATCCGGAAATTCACACACTCTGGAACTTTGCTCAATTCGTAAATATCCACCTTGTTCAATCTCGGTTGCCTGGATATTTTTCTTTCGTTGGCTGAAACTTTTATGGTTTTCCCGTGGTGATGGGTGAGAATTACGGTCCTGTTGAAGCAGTCGATAAAACCTTTGTTGGTGGTTAACCAATCCATCCCTAAGATGACATCCAGTCCTTTATTTTCCAATACGATAAGATTTGCGTGAAACTTCAACCCTTCAAACTCGATAACCACACCCTGGCAATAATTCTGGGTAACTTGCTTAATTCCAGGGGACTTGACGATCATAGATTTTCCCAAGGGAAGCATCGAAAAATTATTTCGCAAAGCAAAACTTTTCGAAACGAACGAGTGAGAAGCTCCAGAATCAAACAAAACCATGGCAGGTATTGTGTTGACAGGAAACGCATCGTAATGCGATATCCGGGGCATTTGTGCTTCCTCTTTGGCCACGTGGTTCAAATGACCCTTCCGTGGTTGTTATTTGGGTTGAAATTGTTGCGCTTTGGTGCGAATTATTGCTTCCGTTGTTCGGCTTTGGGGTCGAAGTTCCTTGGCTTGGGGCACGCTTGGCGTAGTGTCCTTCTTCTCCACAAGCGTAACAGTAACGCCTGGGCGGTATGTGAACTCCTTGTCCCTTGCGTGGAAATTCTTGATTGGGCGTGAGATGCTTGTCGTGGGTTTGGGTGTCGGTTATTACGAACACTGTCTTCTTGCTGCGGTGGTTGCGGGTGTGTTTAATCTGGTCCCTCTTCCGCTTACGGAAATCTTCTAAGCTGCATCTCTCATTTTCCAATGTAATGGCCTTATCCACCAGCGTCTTAAAATCTGGAAATGTGTACGACCAATTGACATTTAAGCGCGGGTGTCGGACTGCCTAGGAATTTCTCCATCTTTTGTTTTTCGACATACGCTCCTCGTTGGCGAAGCGAGATAGCAGTGGTAAACCGACTGTTGTATTCTCGACACCGTCATTGTCCTTTGCTTGAGGTCGTCAAATTCTCTCTTTTGATCTTCATAAGGCTCTTAGGAATATGTGCCCCACGAAAACCTTCTTTAAATTCTTCCCATGATATATTATTTTCGTTGGGGTGCATGTGCAGGAAATTTTCCCACCACGATTTACGCGGTTGCTCCAAAGGTGAGATAGTGCGGAGCATAAAGTACTTTCTCGAGGTCTGAACACTAGGCGATAATTAATTTTCTCTCCATGTCTCAAGCCAGTCCTCGGCTTCCGTGAGGTTTGTCGGTGTGACAAAATGTTTGGGGACGCGTCTTCGTAGCTCAGATAACTTGGATTGCTGCCGATACGGTCTGCGGTGATTTCCCATATTAATGACTTGGTTCAGTATTTCTGATGTTGCTGCTGACTTTGTTCATAAAGGCGGCACATTTGGGAAAGTGCCGTTTCACCGTCTCCGCTGATTTGTGCATCCTGTGTGAAATTGTTGCCTGGGGGTGTGCCATAATTTTCCTCTGTCGGAGTTGGCATTGAGCGCGTCCAAGGACGAGACATAGTTCCATCTGGGGATATATTTTGAAACACTCATAAGAAAAAGGAATTGAGCCGCAAAAATCAATAAATTCAAGAAGATGCAAAAAGTTGCGAATGCTCCAAGATTTTTCAAGAGTAAAAAAATACGTTTGCGCACGGAGAATGGCTGCTCATTACATATCTTACACGCAAGTAGTAATTATACAATACATCACTCAGGATATGCGTACATAAATCCTGACATGTTAGTTAGTCTAGTGCACTCCTCCGGATCCTACATGATGCGCAAACAGACTACTTCTCACAGCCTATTTACATATAAACATATCGCACAAGTCGGTACATTGCATGGCGGCTAAGCATACTTAGTCGGAGATGGTAAGGATTTCCCTTGGCCTGCCAAGGGTGAGGCGAGAGGCTGGGGACTCAACCTCCTCCTCGTAGATAGGCTCCAGACGAGAGGTGCTATGCGGAGTTGGTGGAGCAGGTGCCTGTCTTGGGACAACACGAATCTGGCGGGCACGAGGGGTGGTGCAGAACAAACCGGAGTAGGCGCAATGACGTGGTTGAATTCTTCCGTGGTAGGCGGCGACGAGTAGCGGTGCGGCGGTAGGAGCGAACGATGCGATGATGAGGCGAAAGTCGGTGGTGGTGCAAAGACGCAGGAGCTCCCTCCTGTTGGCGGTACAGCCATGAACCGAGTTCATGCGGCAGCTACAAAGTCGTCCACCAGGTTGTCGAAGGCTGCCTCCAAAGCCCAAAGATACTCGATGAGCATCTCAAAAGCTTCATCCCGTTCTCCTCTGGGGCAAGAGAACGCGTAGTGGCAAGTGTATGGCACGTGACATGGCAGGTAACGGTAGCGACGAGTCTTCATCGAGGGCAGGATATCCCTGAGATGGGCTATCGCCTCACGGGCTGCCATCTGTAGCGCGTGCTTCTCTGTGGGCATGGCTCTCCCCATGAACCGGTAACGCTCAACTCGTCCTCTCTTGAATTCCACCGCGGCTTGGTGCATGGTTAGACGGTCATTGACCTTGTCTTTGAGAGAGAGAGAGAAGACTGGCGACATCCGGCCCCATCGCGACTTGGACGATGAAGGAGAGAAGCTTGACAAACCCATCGGGCATGTTGGCGAACATCTGCGACTCGCATGATCGTTGCAGAGCCATCTACAAAAAGTAGGCAAAAATCACGAGGAGTCAAATCATAAATTTATCTTGGTATCCGAAATTGACTACATTTGTAAAAACAACAAATAGCTCTACTATGCTAATAACCGATTAGCGATCGCATCGTACCTAGTGGCTTCCCTACAGTCACCTGGCTCTGGTACCAAGCTTGTCACGACCGGTTTTTCAATAAAAATATTTATTGAACAACCGACCTGTGAAGTCCAATATGAGGAAAAATACTTCATACCGGTTGACAAAACTTTGATACAAGAAGCCAGTAGCATTACAATATTACAAGGGTCGGACTGAAGATGCTCAACCAATTATTACAACACGCCAATAATTATACATAGTGGTGGATATGACTCAAAGGTGTGGGGTGGAAATACTACTGACTCGAACTATGAGTGGTTGGTGGAATAACACAGCGGGGTGGTTAATAAGTCTACTGCATTGGCGGCTCATCGAGCGTCGAGGTGAGGCTCGATGAATTTATTTGGGTAGCGGAAGCAGATATATCACAATGACTGATCCAGGGGCCGCACGAGACTGACTGGGATTCCTCTAGGCGTCAGACTCGCTATCGAACTCTTCATCCATGAGATCGCCTTCGTCGGCATCTGGCCAAATCAACAAGCCAGGTGAGTACTATGAAAGTACTCGCAAGACAGTTCGGACAAAAGATATAACAAATGAATGCATGAATGCAACATGGTTAATCTCAACATTTCTCAATTAAAACAGCATAGCAAAAATAATCAAGAAGGGAATCGGCGGTAGTCCGCTCAAAAAACCCAAAGAAGATAAACTCAAAACCGATCAGGTGTCTGAAGCGACGCCTCGAAGGGTGAAGAAATAAGCAAAACATGCCATAGTCGGGCATCTGAGCGACACCTCATAAAGGGCTTATATTGAAAAATAAAGATACATGCGTGCCGCAGTCGGACGTCTGAGCGACATCACAGAAAGGGCTTATAATGAAAGTAAATAACAACAATGCCACAGTCGGACGTCTGAGCGACATCACGTAAAGGGCTTATAATGAAAATAAGTAACAACAATGCCACGATCGGACGTCTCGAGCGACATCACGTAAAGGGCTTATAATGAAAATAAATAACAACAATGCCCGATCGGACGTCCGAGCGACATCACGAAAAGGGCTTATAATGAAAATAAATAACAACAATGCCACGATCGGACGTCTGAGCGACATCACGAAAGGGCTTATAATGAAAATAAATAACAACAATGCCACGATCGGACGTCTCGAGCGACATCACGTAAAGGGCTTTCATCACAAGAAAATAGCACTCGTAATAAATATTCAACACAGGAGTATAAACGGGTTAGTCCATCCACAGGAATAAACATTTAACCGGACTTAGTACTCATGTGGAACACCAGAGTATCTGTCACCAAAATTGACACTTGTCAGGATAAGATAATCTGAGAACTTGGACATGGATAAGATGATTCGAGGAATTTAGGACTCTGCAGAGTTTGTACTAAAATTACTCACAGCCAACGGATTTCCGTAGTCTGAAGGACTAGTTCCGTTTATGGTATTTCGGAAGGAACACAGCTAACCAAGTACACACCCATCCTACCTCACGAATGCCAGGAATCACCCTAGACATCGTCCGAGAAAAACTTTTGAGACGGGAGATCACAATCTCGAATAGCATGGGATCAAATTTATATTCGCGCTCTAAGGGGTGCCCTCTCTCGGTCCCAACCGGAAACACCCATGCCCCTGACCGGATGGTGGCTTTAGTCCAGGGCCATGGAACCATCATCACGGCCTCTCCATTTGGTGTGTACCAGGAAAGCGGTTCGCAACTTACTAAGCCATATCCCTTGCGGAAAACATGTGGTAGTACGGGAAGGGAAATGGATGGGAACCGAACTATACGGGTTGACACTGAAGTCAAATAGCATGGCACAAGACTGGCATGCTACAACACTGCCATCTTACCCATCCTCATGCCAACACATGGCCATGCACCTTCACATCCAATACATATGGATTATCGAACTCACTTGCCTCAAATTTGCATGAAAAATAACCTCATCGGTATGCTCACAAACTTGCCATGAAACTACTTAATGCAAACTTGCCAGAACACTCATCATATCAAATGTTCAAACATGCTTGCCTGGTTCAGAGTAGTCGGGGTCTAGCTCGGTGAAGTTCATGGTTCCGTCACCTCCTCCGGAACCTACGGTATAGCGAAAAGGCATACTAACGTGAAAACCAACGCGTGCATAAAAGTTGTTCCAAAAATTTTCCAAGTAAATCCCATAAAAAACTAGACAAAATTATAAGACTGTCAGAAAAAGAATCACTCAAAAATCACTTTTTATTAAAAAGTTATAAGGGTTTCTGTCCAGGGACTCATCTGTAATGAAACAGAAAAGTTCCAGGGTTTTAACTGAGAAAACAGAAAACGGTTCGAATAGAAACGCGCAAGCCCACAGGAAAAACGTACTCTGCCCGAAGGCGCCAACGGAAAACGGTTCGCGGGGAAAGAAAGAGAGGCTGACATGGGGGGTCCACATGTCAGGTTTAAAAGACCTCGCCGGCGCCCGAAGGCTGCGGTGGTCGCCAGCGTCGAACCACGGCGAGTCAGGGAGATCGGAGTGTACCAAGAGTATCAGCGTGTCCTTCCACTTCGGTGGTTGGTGGACTTGGGCGTCGGGGAGCACCACATCGACGGCGACACTTTCTCCGGCGGACGGCGGCTCGGGCGATGGTGGATCTCGCCGAGGAGGGCTGCAAGGTTCGAATTGAGGTGGGGGTTAGAGCACTAGGTGTAAGAGAAGGCTGCGGATGAGGTTTGGGTGCCGGAGATGGCCTCACCGCAGTGAATCAAGCTGGTGGCCGAGGCGGATCGAGGCGGCCAGAGTTGGGGGAGGAGACCTCCTCGAGGTCCTCCCAGTGGCTAGGCAGGGTCTTGGTGAAGTGCAGGGTGGTGTGTGCACGAGAGCGAGCTCGGGGCTCCTTTTATAGGCGATCCGAGGCGGTGGCCGTGAAACGGACTTCTTCGGTGATGGTTACGGCGGCGCAGAGCTTGGTCGGGAGGTTTAGGGAGTGGGGCGTCGGCGTGGAGTTCCACCGGTGCCGTTTGACGCTAAACCAACTTGGATTAGGAGCCCCAGGTGGATTCGACGAACGGGCGCGCGGGTCCGTCGGCGGCAGAGAGCACGCTCAGGCGTGCCGCGCCATGGCGACGGTGTTGCATGCGTGTCTTTGGCGAGAAGTGGCCACGCTGAGCCACCAGAGGGATTGGGCGGCGCCAACGGCGTTACGCCGCCGCTCGTTTCCCGGTCGGCCGCCACGGTGGTTCGCCACCGCAAGACACGCCACAAGATGCGGGCTGTGGCGCCACCGACGCCAGAACACGCCAAGCACGCGTGTGAGGGTCTGACAGGCACGCTTAGGCCGTGAGCAACGTGCCAAAGGCTTTGTGAACATGTGATGTAATTAATCGGCGAAGATTGACACTTTGAAACTACTGAACTTTCTGAATTTGGCGAAGATGCATGTAAGCGGTGCATGCAAGGTGCTCGGCAGAATGATTACGCACGTGGGAAATTTTTCTTGAGCTGATCTTTGGTGCAGTGGTCTCTCATTGCATCTGAGGGCTGCCTGAATTTTGGTAGAATTTTTGGAGAAGTGTAGATATGAATTTCACCAAATTTGGCAAATCTGATCCGAACTTGCAGTGAGTGAAATTTGAAATATTTGAAAAGGAGAAGAGTGGATGAAGATGGTTCTGGGTTGTGGGTACCAAGGACTATCCAAGGGAGTTGGTTTGAGGTCAAAACTCAAAAGCATTAGGGTACTTGCTTTGCAAATCACTTAGGCTCAAAAGAAAAGACATAATTATTTTGGGAGAGGAAATAATTGGAATAAAGTCCAAAAATGGATTTTACTAGTTTGGACAGAATGTTTGAGTTGAACCAAAGTGGAAGGAGGGTTTTGGGAGAAATTTACCACAAGAGGCATGGTAAAATCAAGGATGGATCAAAACCAAAGAATAACCCAAAACCAAAAAGGTTTCTTTTTAGAAGAAAATAAATCCAATAAATGCTTTTAGAGAAGAAAACTCAGAAGGGAGGTTTTTAAGAAGGGTTTAAATGACCTTCTTCAAACCAAGCAAGGCTTTTGCTGAAAACAAAAACAACAAAATTTTTGGAGTGTCACAATAGTCCTTGAGATCAACAAGGTATAATAGGATTGATATGCTAGATATATCAACAAGTGCCTGTGAAGTGAGCTGTTGCTGGGGTTGGATAGAACTCTGAAGTTAAGCGTGCTTTTATTTGGAGTAGTGTGAGGATGGGTGACCTTTCGGAAAGTTTGACCACGGAGTGCGATTTGACCTGAGTTTAAGCATATTGACCCGAGATTAAGCTATAGTGACCTGAGATTAAGAAAAAAACCAAAAAAAAGAAAAAAAATAAAAAAAATTTACAAAAAATTAAAAAAAAAATTTGAAATTTTTTTTTGAAAAAAATGTTACTAATGGCGCACTTCTATGTGGTGCGCCATTAGTATACCAGATACTAATGGCGCACTTCTATGTGGTGCGCCATTAGTATAATGGCGCACCGTGGGCTATACTGATGGCGCACTGCGTGGTGCGCCATTAGTGTACCAGATACTAATGGCGCACCAGTGGTGCGCCATTAGTAAAAAATACTAGTGGCGTGATAGTAATGGCGCACCGGTAGTGCGCCATTAGTAGGCAAAACCGGTGCGCCATTAGTAGGCCTTTTCCTAGTAGTGTATCTTGTGAAAAGTGATTGTTGCACGTTACAAAACAATAGTACTTTGATGTAAGAACATGGTGTGATAGACATATATTGTATGTTCTAGAAACAGGAACACGTGTCTTATTCACAAGTATAATGTGTAAAGTAAGCAGATGGAATTCAACAAAATTAGAAGCAATACAAGCTAGATATCATATATAATATGCAACCACATATAACATTGCAATTTTAGAGGGAGCGCTTGTGATGGTGGACAAGGGGAGACATGCTCATCATCAACACAGCTACGTTGAGTGTCTATGCATGTGTTGTCTTCCAAACCTTGTTGGTGGGATGGCGGAGTAGAATCTGTAGAGGCCCTCCGTTTCAGTTGTTTGGAAGGAGCACCTTTATCCACTGCCTTGCTAATTTCCTTCCGCTTTATTGATTTTTCATTATCAAGTAAAACCGACAAGAAAAAGCAATAAAAATCACTCTTCAGAACTCATTCATGCATGATACTAACAATCACTACCTTGATGTAAGGCAAACACATTATACAAGGATGGAATATGTACGAAAAAACAGACATGCATATTCACAACTATTTGTGTAAACTAAGCAGAAGCCATTTCAATAAATTAGAAGCAATGAAAGCTAGACACCACATGAAAGATGTAACCAATATGACTCTGCCAAGTTAAAAGCGTCCCATCACAAATGGCATTTCAACAAATTAGAAGCAGTGCATGCTATAAATCATATGAAAGATGCAACCAATATCACTCTGCATATACTAAAGGTGTCTCGTCATAATTGATTGATGCGGGATACAAAAAATCAGTAGTTTCATGTAAGGACATGCTTAATAGACAGATGTACTATGTACCAAAAACAGGAAGTCATGTTACATTAACAGGTATAATGTATAAACTAAGCAGAATAACACATGCAATTTAACCAGATTGGAAGACTTACAATCTAGACACTATGCAACATGCAACCACATATCACACTGCCAAGTTAGATCAAGCACCTGAGATGGTGGTGTAAGGGAAATGCGGTCATCAACTACAAAGCTACGTTGACTAGCTTCATCTAGCATTGCTGTTTCTTGAGAATCATGTGGGAAGGCTGACACTGCTTTCTTTAAAAGAGAATCTTTTCTCACAGTAATCCACGGGATTGACTGTCTCATCATAAGTGATTGATGAGGGATACACAAGAATATTAGTCTGATGTAAGAACATGGTTAATAGATGGATGTAGTAGTATGTACAAAAAACAGGAAGACATGTCATATTCAAAGGTATAATGTGTAAGCTAAGCAGATGCAGTTTAACCAAATTGAAAGCAATACAAGCTAGAGACCCGGCTGGAGTGGTGAGCATGATCGTCGAGGACCCGAGAGCCTGGTGGGAGGCGGGACGCTTCACCACCATCGTGGCTTTTTAGTTGGCTTGCAGGTGATGTTTGTCTGTGCTGGGCTTGTCACTGGCTCGGCCAGTGCCCTGACTAGCTATTTGGCTTCTGGTGCTCCCAGGATGGTGGTTCATGTAAAAAATATCTTTCCTTATCTTAATAAATACCGACTTTGGCCTTTCGAATACAAGCTAGACACCATATTCAACATGCAAACACATATGACACCGTGAAGTTAAAGCAAGCACCTGGGATGGTGGTTCATGGCGAGCGAGATCATCAACTCCATAGCTATGTTTACTTTCTCCGTCTGTTGAACATGCAACCTTTAAAGTGCCGAGATTTGTCTTGCCTGCCCACGAAGAAAGCAGGAGCGACTTCTCTCTTTTATTTCGTGCTTCTCTCAACAATTTGGCAGAGGCTGAAATGCCCATGCATAAAAAAACAATAGAGAGAGTATGGATGAAGCGTGTGCAGAACTAGTGCACTATAAAAGTAGCAGATATTTGGTGGCTGAAAAATAAATGACAGGAGACATATGATAGCTCTACAACATTGTGTGACAAACAAAATTAGATTCTACTCCGTATGATTTTGTAATATATGAGCACAGGGATGGCTGGGAAATGAGGTACTCCTCCAACACACCACCACATGTGGTCCTATCAAAATAACAGTCGACTGAAAATAAATAGGTCAGTCGATTTTTTAATGAACCATCCGATCTATAAGGAACATGCAGATGGCCTTCGTCTACCTCCTGCGAGTCACTGTTCACGATCTTTCTTGAACCGCCGGCGACCACCGGCCCAGACCCCTGCCTCCATCGCCCCGCCCTCCCCACAACCTCACACCACCGCCGTGCTTGGCAGCGCCCCCGGCCATCCCTTTAAGTCCGGCCGACCTCCGGATCGGGCGTCAACAACTCCTAGGCCCCACACACACCTAAGATAAACATAGAGGCGCTGCTTCCTCGGTGTAATAGGCGGACTAGCGCCTGTTATGCCGGGGAATGCTTCCTTTTATTGGGAATCAACTGACTAGGAATTGAAATCCAGGGGGGCGACGGACCTCTAGCTAAGGTGAAATAGTATATGAGGAGAAACCTTGTGCATCGCGAGTTACTAGGAACATCTAGTATCAGGAAGAAGGTGTAGGAAGAAGCGGTCAACTAGTGTCTTCTGTGGGATGAGTACCATGCAAGCAGACACGTAAGATTTGAACGAATAAGGGAAGAGGAGTACCAGATCTGGTTGCTAGTGCTGTGTCCTCTTGATATCGCAGCGATGTTCTTCTTTTTACCGGGGGAACCGATGTTTTGGAGGAGGGTGGAGCCTTGGACGAACCCATGGCCACATTGTTGACTATGTTGCGGTGGTCACGGTGTATGAATGTTTAGGCGGCCATGGTGTATGAATGTTTTTTGGAGGCGGTTGTGCGGCATCTAGATGAAGTTATAAACATACCCCAATTTAGACGTATAGACGTCGGGCCGGTAGGCTTCACAAGTCGGAGTTAGAAAAGTAATTTCCTTCTACCAAACATTGGTCTCACGCGGTTTTAGGCGAGTAGAGGCTCTTTTGGCGCTATGTTCAAAATTTTGAAACAGAAGCATTCACGTATAGAGTACTCTTTGATACGTCTCCAACATATGTACTTTTCCTAAGGCTTTTCCTCTTGTTTTGGACTCTAATTTGCATGATTTGAATGAAACTAACCCCAGACTAACGTTGTTTTCAGCAGAACTACCATGGTGTTGTTTTTCTGCAGAAATAAAAGTTCTTGGAATGGAACATAACTTTGTGAGGATTTTTATATAATAAAAGAGAATTTCTGGAGCCAAGAGCCATCGAAGGGGGACACCTAGGTGGGCTCAACCCACGAGGGCGCGCCAGCCCTCCCAGGCGCACCCAGGTGACTTATCCCCACCTGGTGGCCCCGCAGACCCTGAAACCGACGCTATAAAATCCTATTTTTCTAGAAAAAAAACTAGGGAGAAGGAATTATCGTGTACCGTCACCTCCTGTTCTTCATCGGGAGGCTAGATCTGGAGTCCGTTTGGGGCTCCGAAGAGGGGGATCTTCGATCATCACCAACCCTTGTCCATCGCTAATTCCATGATGCTCCCCACCGGGAGTGAGTAATTCCTTCGTAGGCTCGCTGGTCGGTGAGGAGTTGGATGTGATTCATCATGTAATCGAGTTATATTTGTTAGGGCTTGATCCCTAGTATCCACTATGTTCTAACATTGATGTTGCTATCACTTTGCCATGCTTAATGCTTGTCACCTTGGGCCCGGGTGCCATGATTTCAGGCCTGAACCGTTTATGTTATCACCATTATATCCATGTTCTAGACCCGATATTGCAAGTTATAGTCACCTACCACGTGTTATGATCCGGCAACCCCGGAGTGACAATAGTCGGGACCACTCCCGGTGATGACCGTAGTTTGAGGAGTTCATATATTCACCGTGTGTTAATGCTTTGTTCCGATTCTCTATTAAAAGGAGGCATTAATATCCCTTAGTTTCCAATAGGACCCCGCTGCCATGGGAGGGTAGGACAAAATATGTCATGCAAGTTCTTTCCACAAGCACGTATGACTATTTACAGAATACATGCCTACATTATATTGATGAACTGGAGCTAGTGTCGTATCACCCTAGGTTATAACTGTCTCATGATGAATATCATCCAACAAGTCACCGATCCAATGCCTACAAATTTATCTTATATTGTTCTTGCTAGAGTTACTACTGCTATCATTATTGTTGCACTTGCTACAAAATTACTGCTATCATTGTTACCGTTACCGTTGTTGCTGCTACTATTATCAAAACTATCATACTACTTTGCTACTGATCACTTTGCTGCAGATAATTAATCTCCAGGTGTGGCTGAATTGACAACTCAGCTGCTAATACTTACAAATATTCTTTGGCTCCCCTTGTATCGAATCTATAAATTTTGGTTGAATACTCTACCCTCGAAAACGGTTGCGATCCCCTATACTTGTGGGTTATCAAGACCTTTTTCTATTGCCGTTGCCGGGGAGCATAGCTATATTTGTTGAGTCACTTGGGATTATTATCAATTTATCACTATGATGAATCTGACGGACGCTAAGACTACTATTTTTTCCTCTAAGACGAGGGGAGGTAAGGAACTGCCATCCAGTTTTGCTTTAGATTCACCTTCTGTTATAAGTAAACTTGCAACCACTACTAGGGAAAAGCCTAGCAGCAGCGCGGGTTTTGGGCCTATTAGCAGCGCGGGGGCCGACGCTACTAATAAGGCGCTACAGCTAACGTATAGCAGTAGTGCGGGTGGCACCCGCGCTACTTCTACGTCCTTTAGTAGTAGCGTGGGTAAAAACCCGCGCTACTACTACCATCGCGGGTTTTTTTTGAATTTTTTCAAAAAAATATTTCGATTTTTTCCCTAATTTTCAAATTTATGAATTATTTTAACCTCAAACCTCTAATCACCCCTCATCGCTGCTCAATTTAATCTCTAATCACCCCTCATCATTCCAAATCATCTAACTTCCCGGACGGTCACCCATCCTCTCACTACTCCAGCTGAGCACGCTTAACTTCGTGGTTCTATTCTCCTCGTTTCCAAGTCTGCACTTGTTGTTTTCCCGACAATAGTAAGATGTCAATCCTATTAACCTCAGGAATTTAGCTTGAGCATGAAGTCACACATTTCACTATTTGAGTTTGAAACTATTGTTCTAAAAAATTACTAACACTAATATTTCTTGAATAATTAGTTTGACCACAATTTGACCACAGTTTGACCACAATTTGGCCATAGTTTGACCAGATTTGACCAAAATTCAAAAAACTAAAATAATTATTTAGTAACACAGTTTGACCATTGTTTGACCACAGTTTGACCACACAGTTTGAAATTTTTTCGATTTTTTCCACTCTAGATCTTAAAAGCCCTGTAACTTTTTTCTGTTAGGTTTTTGAGGATTTTGAAAATTTGGATGTAACTTTTCGAGTAGATGATTTTTCATATAAAAAACTTTTTCATCCGAGTTAGTATGCAAAATTTATGCCCATTTTTACAAATTCTCGACAGATTTTGCAAATAAAGTCGAAATTCATATTTGCAAATTTTCCCAACAATTAGACCACATATCACATGGGAAACTTATTTTCTTTTATTTTTTTGACATTTTCATCATTTTCTTTTATTTTTTTAAAACTAAAAAGGCGATCCGGGGGGTAGAGTTTGAAAATGGGACCTTTAGTAGTAGCGGTTTTTACCCCTCGCTACTACTATGGCACCACTTAGTAGTAGCGAGGGCTAAAACCAACGCTACTGCTATCAAACTTAGTAGTAGCGAGGTTTTAAAACCCGCTACTACTATGGCATGTCCCGGGGCACGGTAGAGACGCTTAGTAGTAGCGAGGTTAAAACCGGCGCTCACTATCAACTTAGTAGTAGCGAGGTTTAAAAAACCACGCAGGTTTTTAAACCTCCCTACTACTAAGTTGTTAGCAGTAGCGAGGGTTTTTAACCCTCGCTACTAGTAACTTTCTGTGTATAGGCTTTTCCCTGGTAGTGAATACCACCACATGCTACCAATTCTGATTTATCACAAGTTATTGATGATGCTACTTCTGCTATGAATGATTCTTATGATGATGCTAGTACCTTGCATCATGATGATATTGTTGAATCTGATGATGAACTTGAAACTGAAAATATTGAAACACCTGCTAGAACTAGCCTTCCTAGATATGATTTGCCTAAGGTACCAGAAGGTTATGTTATGAATGAGGAGACAACTAGAGATATTCTTTCTTGTAAGGATAGAGATGATCTAGAGAAATTATTATGCAAGTATAAAGAAAAATCTCTAAATGCTAGAATGTAATATGATCCTAAGTTTGCTACCTCACCTATCTTTATTGATAATAAGGATTATGAATTTTTTGTTGACCTAGAGTTAATTACTTTGGTTGAATCTGATCCTTTACATGGTTATGAAACTGAAACTGTTGTGGCACATCTTACTAAGTTGAGTTACATAGCCACCCTTTTTACTCATGATGAGAAGACTCGCTATTACATTATTGTCAAACTATTTCCATTCTCACTAAAGGGTGATGCTAAAGCTTGGCACAATACTCTTGCTCCTGGTTTTGTGCGTAGTCCCGAGGATATGATTTACTACTTGTCTGAAAATATTTTCCTGCTCATAAGAAACAAGCTGCCTTAAAGGAAATATTTAACTTTGTGCAAATTGAAGAAGAGAGTCTCCCACAAGCTTGGGGGAGGCTTCTCTAGTTGCTTAATGCTTTGCCTGATCATCCTCTTAAAAAAATGAAATACTTGATATCTTTTATAATGGACTAACCGATGCTTCTAGGGATTTCCTAGACAGTTGTGCTGGTTGTGTTTTCAGGGAACGAACTGTTGGGCAAGCTGAAGAATTATTGAATAACATATTGAGAAATTATGATGATTGGACTCTTCCCGGACCACCGCCTAAACCCACTCCGAAGAAGAGGGGTATATTATATGTCAATCCTGAAGATATGTAAGAGGCAAAGAAATCTATGAAGGAAAAAGGTATTAAAGCTGATGATGTCAAAATTTTACCCCCTATTGAAGAAATAAATGGGCTTAAAATACCACCACTGCCTAAGGTAGTAGAGGTAAATTCTGTAATGAAGTTCAATGATAATGACAATCCTCATAATATGCACCCTAGCCAATGCCTCTATCAGTTTGAAAATTACATTAAAAAACAAGATCACTTCAATGCAAATGTTATGAAACAATTGAAATACAATTCTGATATGATTGCTCGCTTAAGTGAATTGTTATTTAGAATTACCAATGATGTTAGAGTTGTAGGAAAACATGCCTCTATGGTTCAAACTCAACTAGAACAAGTTGCTAAATCTCAAAGAGAATTACTTGATGAAATGATCAATAATATAAATGACTTCGCTGTTAGAGTAGCAACTAGAGGAGGTAAAATTACTCCGGAACCACTTTACCCTGAGGGACACCCAAAAAGAATTGAACAAGATTCTCAAAGACTTAACACAAATGCACCTAGTCCTTCTAAAAAGAAAAAGAAAAAGAAAAATGATAGTACTTTGCATACCTCTAGTGAACCTGAAATAGAAAAACCTCCTGAAGCTAATAATGATGTTTCTATTTCTGATGTTGAAACTCAATCTGGTAATGAACACTCACCTTGTGATAATGAAAAAGATAATGATGAGGTCCATGAAGATACTCAAACAAATAATGAAAAACAACCAGACAATGATGTTGAGATAGAACCACCTGTTGATCTTGATAACCCACAACCTAAGAATAAAAGATATGATAAAAGAGACTTCATTGCTAGAAAACACGATAAAGAAAGAGAACCGTGGGTTCAAAAACCTATACCTTTTCCACCCAAGTCAACTAAAAAGAAAGACGATGAAGAATTGGAACAATTTGCTGAAATGCCGAGGCTAGTCTTTTTGCGTACTCACTTGACTGATATCTTGAAAATGCCTCCTTATGTAAAGTATATGAAAGACATCATCACCAATAAGAGAAAAATACCAGAAGCTGAAATCTTCACCATGCTTGCTAATTATACTTTTAAAGATGGAGTACCTAAAAAGCTTGGAGACCCAGGAATACCAACTATACCTTGCTCCATAAAAAAAATGTGAAAACTGCTTTATGTGATTTAGGAGCTGGTGTCACTGTTATGCCTTTCTCTTTATATAAAAGACTTGATTTGAATAAGCTCACACCTACTGAAATATCTTTGCAAATGGCTGACAAATCAACTGCCATACCTATCGGTATTTGTGAGGATGTGCCCGTTGTTGTTGCTAATGTTACTATTTTGACTGACTATGTTATACTTGAGATGCCCGAGGACGACAACATGTTGATTATCCTTGGTAGACCCTTCTTGAATACTGTAGGGGCTGTTATTGATTACAATAAAAGCAAGGTCACTTTTCATATCAATGGTAATGAGCATATGGTGCACTTTCCGAAGAAATAATTCCAAGTGAATGGTATTAATGTTATTGATAAATCTCCGACAATCACTATTGGGTGTTTTCAAATACCTCTACCTACTGTCAAAAATAAATATGAAATGCTTATTGTTGGGGACATTCATATCCCCGTTGAGGTAAGTTAGTGATTTACGATTGTTCTTCGGTTTCATGCTAATCAAAAGTGGTTGTTAATAAGACTTGATCAACCTTATTAATGGATAATTTTTGAGCGGTATGAACTTGATGACCTTATGTCCCTACATTTTGTTTTTTGTTCTTATTAGTTAAATAAAATAAATGCCATGTTATGTCTGTTTTTAGAATTTTCGGTGCAATAAAAAATGACCAAAAATAAAAGTTCTCAGAATGCTCTGAAAATTTAATACGATTTTTTTTCTTAATATTTGAGAATTTCCGGTGCAAATAATGTCAGAGGGAGGTGCACCAAGTGGGCACAACCCACCTGGGCGCGCCAGGACCCCCAGGCGCGCCCTGGTGGGTTGTGGTCCCCATGTGGCCCCCTCACTTATCTCTTCACACCACAACATCACCTACCTCCAGAAAAAATTCCCCATTGCTCTCTCTCTCTCTCTCTCTCTCTCCCTCTCGTGTTCTTGCTCTCAAACTCGCGGATTTTGATCTCTTTGCTCGAAGCTACATTTCCAAAACTGTTTCAAGGGATTGTTGCTTGGTATGTGACTCCTCCGTTTGTCCAATTAGTTTTTGTTTTAGTGGTTTATATTTGAATAATTAACTACTCTTGGTGCTGCTGTAGATGAGCTTGTATGTTGAATTCTTGGATTTCTAAGTAGTTTGAATGGTTGCTTTGGCCTCTATGTATCCCTATGAGTAGTTGCTATCAATTTTTCAAAGTTTTGCTGAGAAAAATTTGTGGACTAAAAATTTCAGAATTTTTGTTCTTAGAAAGAGATGAATATCTTTAGGAAGTTTGCTTCCAAGAAGAACTCCAAGGGATTTATTGGGGAGTCGTCTGACAGTGATCTCGATAGCCAGCGGTTAGCGGAAGTACGACCGTGCGAATGGCCGCATATTCTGTTCATGGAAAAGGCTGGAATCCTGCAAGAGTTCACACAATATGCTGCTAATGGCGGCCTCACCGACTTCATCGCAGCTGAACGTGAACAGTATCATCTCCTCACAAACATCTTTGTTCAAAGTTTTACTTTCCTTCCTAGGAATAACCCCCCCTGAGGTGCAATTCAAATTATATGCTGAACCCCGTCAGATACCTCTTACTGATTTTTGTGAAATATGCTTGCTTCCTGCTGATGGTAGTTTCGCGGAGCCTAGGCCCGCATAGTTTGAAAGTTTTTATCGTACCTTGATAGTGGGGGATGAGAGAGGGGTGTCGGGTATCACTGCCGCTGGCTTGCATTTTCCTGTTGTTCATTACTTTGTTCTTTTCATTGCAAAATGTTTGCTTGCTAGAGAGAAGGTGGGTGCACTCAGTTCACCAGACCTTGCTGTTTTATGTCATGCACTTGAGGGCGAAAACACTTATAGCTTGGGAGCTATTGTGGCACGTCGCCTCCACATTAATAAGTCCAAGGGTAAAATACATGGTGGTTGTAACACCCCAAAAATTTTAACCTTGTTTTGTTAATTAAAATTTGGCAGGAAATTAAAACTTTTATTTTCTGGGCTCCCTTTTGTTTTTTTAAACATTTCCTTCCTTTTTATCATGGAGTTATTTCCTTCAGTGAAAACTTTTCAAATATGTTATTGGACTTGTTTATCCTCTCAAGAAAAATCTTTCTTTTCATCAGAGGAATTAATTATATAATAACCACCATAATCTTTATTTTCTTGAAAAATGGTTCCCCATGGTTTTATGGTCCTTTTTGAACTGCAACCCTTTTATAAATTCTTTCAAAAATTCCACCAAAAATTGGGGATGTCCTGTGATGTCACCAAACCACTTTTATGCAAAAAGATATTTCATTCCTTGGATAGTTTGAGCTCTACATCATATTTTCAAATCTGGTCTAGTGAGCCGTTTTACACTACAACCCATTTAAATATTCCTTTCTAGCTTCCACCAAAATTATGGGTTGTTAGTAGCAGCCTGTGATTCAACTTTATGCAAAAAACCTAGTGATGTTATTTGAAAATTTTGAGTGAATCAACCCCATCTTCGTTCTGGTCCAACATGATGGTTTCTACATCATCCATATTTTTGCTTGCTCTTTGGCCCTTGATTCTTTCCCCTGCTTGTAGACCACCCTACTAAACCCCTAAGTCCAGGAGCATGCACCCATTGGATCATTTTTGGTTCAAGAAGTGATGCCATTTGTCTCCTGTCCAGAATTGAGGTTTTGCAAAACTTGCACTAACTAGTTTCTGTATTTGGCCACCTAACCTCACCACCCTTTTATTCACCTAATGAGACCACCATCTGGAGTTTTTGACCACTCCAAGACCTGCCTAGATGCCTCTGGCATTTTGTCAAACACCCTGTGGGCATGAACAGATTTGGCATGATTGTAAGTTTGTGTTGTGAACTTTCCCATCTGTCCAAACCAAGTTGTCAAGTAGCCTGCTAACGGTCTCTAGCCCAGGCCTGTGGATTTGCATTAGCTCTCTAGCAGTTTTTGCCATCCTGGCATTTCGTCGAACAGTCGCCGTGCATGCTTGGAGCGCGAGCAATGCACGTTTTGCGTGCTCGGCGCTGAGCTAGCATACCGGATAAGCTTCCCGAGCTCATCCTGATCCTTCCCCTCTCGCCGCGTCATGCCAAAGGCCCCGACCGCCACCTCGCCCCCTGCAGCGTTGCCAGCCTCTTGGCGGCACGCCCGCGGCCGCATCCGCCACCGCCCTAGGCAGCACCGCCCAAACCACCACAGCGCGCCAGCTCGCCTCCTTCGACAGTGGAGTGGTCGCCGTTAGCCCTGAGCTAGCCACCATCGCCACGCCGCCTGCAGCTGCAGGGAGGCGGTTCACCGCCGTTCTTATCTCCGACCACCTCGGACCGACCTAACCGCGCTATAAAGGAAGCCCCGAGCTCCTCCGAGCCCTCGGGAAACCCCACACCGTCCTTCTCGTGCCCCCTTAGTCATCAAACAAAGCGAGGAGGTCATCTTCAACCTCTCCGGTCAACTAGGCCGCCGCCTTGTCCCGGTCAGTTCCGATACACCAAGACCTCCCCTGCCCTCCCAAACGCCACCATCCGACTCCACTTGAACCCGCGGAGCTGCCTAGCCTCCCAGACACAGCTAGGAACCACCATGGCCGGAATCCCCAAATCCACCGAAGCCTCCCCTCCGCCGCGGAGCTCGCCGCCGGCGACTCCCTCCACCCCCGGCGACCCTACGACCACCGGGAGGACCGCCTAGGAGTGGCGGATCCATCCTGCACTTTCGGATGCCCGCGAAGAACCGCTGTCACGGCGACGATCGCCGGACGTCCCGCCTGCTCGGGCAAGAGAAGAGGAGGAGTGGGGACTAGTCAAACCTCACTAGTGGGCCCCTGGACCCACTTGTCGCTGACTTCGCGGTCCACGCTGGATAAGTGGAGGCGTAAAAGCTAAGCACGTCTCCTCTGCGAAAGCGTAATCCCGCTTGAACCGCTTTTCCTTTTCTAATTTTATTAAAAGCAGATTTTGACCAAATGTTTGACTGGCTGTATCTTTTTAAATGAAACTCCAAATGAGTTGATTCTTTTTCCTACCTCTCTCAAATTTAATCTAGTTTATTTTAAGATTTATTTGAAAAATTTCCAAAACAACTTGTTGTGCTGTTTTGAATTTGTGTGTTAATTCAAATATTTTCTAAATAGGATTTTTGAAGAGAGGAGAAAGCTTTCAAAGTTTTGGAATGCACCCTGACTTTCCACACCTTGAAGGCAAGCATTCTGAACCCTGGAATAATACTTTTGGTGTGTTAGCCGACACGTTTATAACACCACCTCATTTCGAAGAGTTCGTTATTTCATGTGATATGATCATTTGCATGAATGCATATTAGTGATCTCCTTGTTGTTGGAAATGAATATACTCGTGATGGTAACCACTCTCATGTGCCTTGCATGCATGCCGGAAAGGAATCCGGGAAAGCCTCTGCCTTGGGTAGGCGTGAGCTTGTCGCCGGTCCCCGTCGGGACGGTTATGTCCGGTATGGCATGGTAAGGTATAGTGAGTGGTGACTTTGTTGGTTGAAATATTTTTGTTATGCTAATCATGCAGGGAATGCTTAAACCTCCTAAGTCGACCATAGATCGAGTCTTGTTCCAGTAACCCCCATACTTGTTTCGTACTACCACTTGTCTCTACAACAAGTAGGGTACGGTTCAGTAAGTTGTCAACCCCTTTCCTAGCACACACCATACAGAGAGACCATGGTGGAAGATACCGAAGGAGGCATGCCATCTGACCCGGGGGCATGGGTGTTTCGGTTGTAGCCGAAGGGGTAGCTCCCCTAGTTTGCGCGCGGTATAAATTTTGTGATCCCATGCTACATCGAGGTTGTAGCCTCCCCACTTAGAGTTTTGCTTGACAGGCGTCGTGGGTGATTCCAGACACCAGTAAGTTAAGCTGGTGTGTGCAAGTTAGGTGTGTTTTCAACTAAAAGACCGTAGACGGAATTAGCCCCGATGGACTAAAGAAATCCGTTACTCGTGGGTAAAGAGTACACCCTCTGCAGAGATATTAAACCTATTCGAATAGCCGTGTCCATGGTTAAGGACTACAGTCTGGGTCAGGTCAAGTGTCGGTCTTAGTGTCGGTCTTGGGAGGATAAACTGCTAAACCGGAACATGGATCGTGATTTGTGACTTATGTTGATTATGATGATTATGATTATTTTTATCATGGAGTAACTATTGCCGTTACTTGATTTATTGAGTATCCCTGGGACGGTTCTACCACCTGGATATTCACTATGAATGTATTTGCTTCATAAGCCCTTTATGTGGTGTCGCTTTCGATCTGGGTGGCATTACTTGTTATTTATTTCCTTATAAGCCCTTTATGTGGTGTCGCTCGACGCCTGACCGTGGCATTACTTGTTATTTATTTCCCTTATAAGCCCTTTATGTGGTGTCGCTCAGATGCCCGACTGTGGCATTACTTGTTATTTATTTCCCTTATAAGCCCTTTTATGTGGTGTCACTCAGACGCCCGACTGTGGCATTACTTGTTATTTATTTCCCTTATAAGCCCTTTATGTGGTGTCGCTCAGACACCCGACTGAGGCATGCTTGTTATTTACCATCATTTCGAGACGCCGCCTGGACATCCGAATGGTGCATTTTATTTCCTCCTCTGTCATTTCATATTCTTGTTACATATAAATAACCTGTTTGCATGCATCGAAGATTTTATTTTATGACTGACAATGTGATCATAGAATATTTCCGTGCATGTTTATCATTTATATTATACCCGTGTTCATAATGTTTGCGATTACATTCAAAGTACTCACTGGCTTGTCCGTGGCTATTGTCTTGGCCAGATTTCTTGCATGGATAGGAGCGTTGCGATGACAGCCCTGAAACCTAAGCAATGGTGATAGCAGCCTCGCGAAGATAGGAGCTAACCTGGTCAGCTGTTCCTGTGGGAAATGGATGTTCCACGGACGCTGATGATCCCCAAACCGCTTCCGCCTTCAACCTCTAGAAACCATTCGTTGTACTCACAGGCCAGAATGGTCTTGTACTTCATATATTTGTGTTTTGCTTGGAATTTCTGTATCAAGTTGATGCCTCATCAGCTAACAGTAAACCTGGGGCTGATGAGCACGACGGCCATTTTCTGGAAATTAATACCCGGAAAAAAACGGTTGCCACAGACTTGGTATCAGAGCCAGGCTGACCATTGGCTAATCCTATCTTAGCCAGGTCGATAAACCTAGGTAAACCAACCCACCAGACCTTAACCTGAACCCAGCCAAGCTTCTCGTGCAAGATAGCCACACAGTGACCCGACACTTTTGGCGCCGGTGCCCAACCTATCAACCTAGCACATCGATCACGCGCCAGTGACCGACGCCTATAATGTCTCATTCGCAAGTGTGCGAAGGAAGACTTCGTTCCCTTTTTTATAAAAAGGGCACGCTCGCCTCAACCCAGCACAGCACAGCCGCTACCCCAAACTGAGTCACAATGCCTGGTCCCGTCGTGCACAATGAGACCACCGCAACCAACCTTGGAGGTTTTGTGACCATACTCGCAAACCTCACCCGTCGTGCCTATGTGTTAGAGGAGCCCCCAGAATATGTTGTGTACCAAGGGTCCATGAGCGGCGAGAGCCATCAATTCTGGGCCATCAGGCACATCTACGTGAGGGGTGCACGCTGTAACGCCTTCTGAGTTCACCGGAAGGACGACTTCCTTCGAGCCACAAGCCATCCAGCTAGCTGCTCGAGAGGCTATAGTTCAACTCCGGCAGTTGTCGCCCAGAGTTAACTGTCGCTCGCTCTGCTACTACCCCAGGTGTGAAGGGTATGGTAGACCACCCCAAATTGCCAATGGAGATCACGAGACAGATCCTGCACTGTTGCACCTAGTACGCTATGTGGGTGCACTGGAGGAACTGTTCGATCAAATCACCATTGATCTGATTGCAGCTCGTGGAGAGCTGGTTCGTCGATCCCCGGCGAGAGAAGAAAATGAGCCCGACGCCGAAAACCCAGGCGTGCTGTTCGGACACCCGAGCGAGACCCTGAGGTCAGCCCCATCCGTCAACCAAGGTGCTTTGATGACCCCAGAAGTACTTCGTCGTCTTTTGGGAGCACACTCCAACGGGACTGTGGCGAACAATCCCCGCGATGGTCATCATTGCTACCCCGAGCCGGCAGCCCCTCAACCCTCTCCAGCTGATTCTGACGGTGAAACCAGTGGAGAAGCCACGACATCCACAAGGCACGCCCGTTTGGACGTAAACGAGGTAGACTAAGTCACTTGAGTAGTGCCGAGTCTCAGTGTATCCTCGCTTTGTAATTGTGTGACCTTGTGAATTTGCGCAGCCCGCTGTTGTGCCTCTGTTTTAATAGTAACCTTGCATATGTATGTCAAGACGCGATTAGCGTATTTTTGGGCACAGCTACCAAAACCACCCCGACAACACCCACGTGATACGCCTCTTTGGTGAGATATGTATACGTGGCTTTGACCCCGACCCTTGGAGCTGAGTGGCAAATTACTTACCGTTCACCACGGTAAAATGACCCAGTTCAATGCTACAAAAGGCCACCGTGACCTTGCCAAGCACCCCTCACTTGTGCACCCTCCTCACAACTATTTCTTGCCATGCCGAGCCCTAGTATTTATCTGAGAACTCCAGATGCAACCCCAGGTAGTTTTGTCAAGATATTGTGGGAGTTTACCTGCAGTACCATGGGCGCTACCCAGCCACCCCAGTACGAATTGTTCAAATCAAGGATCACCCCTTCCACCTCGAGATACTGGGCAGCAGTGCACATCCCTCCCGTAAGCCCAAACCAAGACCCAACGGAGGTCTCCTTCGTGGGGAAATCTATGCCAACACCGCATATGGCCGTAGAAGCTGCTGCATACGAAGCGCTTGCTCGCCTTTGATTTGCAGTACCCTATGCCAGTGAACGAGGGTACTATTACTTTCCGAGCCGTGCAGCACCCGGAGAAGTAACATCTTTTCCCAGTGGACGAATGGAGAGAGACCCAGTCCTGGCCAACCTTGTCCAGTACGTCATCGCTCAAGGGCGTTTAACCCAACGCGTGATGGGTTATCTCCAGAGTCTCGCGGATTTAAATCCTCAGATCGCCATCGGCAGATGAATGAGGCCCGACCAGGAGAGACACATTCATCGACTGGTCAATCCACTTTCTCCGATAGAAGAGGAGTGTATCCCGATGCAGAGACGTTTTCTCGGGACCCCGTCCGGTTACCGTTTCCATTTTAGACGTCGCCGCTGTATTTATTGCTGTGACATTTATTTATGTGTTGTAACTTATGCGTGGTACCCCGAGTTTGTGCGGCAAGTAAACTATTTAGTTTCTATTAATATGAGTAGTTCTGTTGCGGTTTGACTCTAATATTTTACTGTTTTCTCTCACGAGAAATCCTGGAGTGGGATTTCTTTTCCCTGAGTTGCCGCATCATATATCTTCTCACGACATGGATTTATTCGCGCAACACCCCACCACTCGAACTCATACACTGCTTGCAAAATCCCGTAACCGTGGAGTAATGTGTTTTCAAAGCACCTCTTAGCAAATCTCGAGGATGAGATTTTTCTTAAGGGGGGGGGGGGGGTAGTGTTGTAACACCCCAAAAATTTTATCCTTGTTTTGTTAATTAAAATTTTGCCAGGAAATTAAAACTTTTATTTTCTCGGCTCCCTTTTGTTTTTTTAAAACATTTCCTTCCTTTTTATCATGGAGTTATTTCCTTCAGTGAAAACTTTTCAAATATGTTATTGGACTTGTTTATCCTCTCAAGGAAAATCTTTCCTTTCATCAGAGGAATTAATTATATAATAACCCCCATAATCTTTATTTTCTTGAAAAATGGTTTCCCATGGTTTTATGGTCCTTTTTGAACTGCAACCCTTCTATAAATTCTTTCAAAAATTCCACCAAAAATTGGGGATGTCCTGTGATGTCACCAAACCACTTTTTATGCAAAAGATATTTCATTCCTTGGATATTTTGAGCTCTGCATCATATTTTCAAATCTGGTCCAGTGAGCAGTTTTACACTACAACCCATTTAAATATTCCTTTCTAGCTTCCACCAAAATTATGGGTTGTTAGTAGCAGCCTGTGATTCAACTTTATTCAAAAACCCTAGTGATGTTATTTGAAAATTTTGAGTGAATCAACCTCATCTTCATTCTGGTCCAACATGATGGTTTGTACAACATCCATATTTTTGCTTGCTCTTTGGCCCTTGATTCTTTCCCCTACTTGTAGACCACCCTACTAAACCCCTAAGTCCAGGAGCATGCACCCATTGGATCATTTTTGGTTCAAGAAGTGATGCCATTTGTCTCCTATCCAGAATTGAGTTTTTGCAAAACTTGCACTAACTAGTTTCTGTATTTGGCCACCTAACCTCACCACCCTTTTATTCACCTAATGAGACCACCATCTGGAGTTTTGACCACTCCAAGACCTGCCTAGATGCCTCGGCATTTTGTCAAACACCACAAGGCATGAACAGATTTGGCATGATTGTAAGTTTGTGTTGAACTTTCCCATCTGTCCAAACCAAGTTGTCAAGTAGCCTGCTAACGGTCTCTAGCCCAGGCCTGTGGATTTGCATAAGCTCTCTAGCAGTTTTTGCCATCCTGGCATTTCGTCGAACAGTCGCCGTGCACGCCTGGAGTGCGAGCAGAGCACGCGTTTTGCACGTGCTCGTGCCCGAGCCATCGCGCCCCTGGATAAGCTTCCCCGAGCTCATCCTGATCCTTCCCCTCTCGCCGCGTCATGCCAAAGGCCCCGACCGCCACCTCGCCCCCTGCAGCGTTGCCAGCCTCTTGGCGGCACGCCCGCGGCCGCATCCGCCACCGCCCTGGGTAGCACCGCCCAAACCACCACAGCGCGCCAGCTCGCCTCCTTCGACAGTGGAGTGGTAGTCGTTAGCCCTTGGAGCTAGCCAGCCACCGCCACGTCGCCCTGCAGCACAGGGAGGCGGTTCACCGCCGTTCTTATCTCCGGCCACCTCGGACTGACCTAACCGCGCTATAAAGGAAGCCACGAGCTCCTCCGAGCTCTCGGGCAACCCCACACCGTCCTTCTCGTGCCCCCTTAGTCGTCAATCGAAGCGAGGAGGTCGTCTTCAACCTCTCCGGTCAACTAGGCCGCCGCCTCGTCCCGGTCAGTTCCGACGCACCAAGACCTCCCCTGCCCTCCCAAACACCACCATCCGACTCCACTTGAACCTGCGGAGCTGCCTAGCCTCCCAGACACAGCTAGGAACCACCATGGTCGGAATCCCCAAATCCACCGAAGCCTCCCCTCTGCCGCGGAGCTCGCCACCGGCGACTCCCTCCACCCCTGGTGACCCTACGACCACCAGGAGGACCGCGTAGGAGTGGCGGATCCATCCCTGCACTTGGATGCCCGCGAAGAACCACCGTTCGCCGGTGACGATCGCCAGACGTCCCGCCTGCCTTTCGGGCAAGAGAAGAGGAGGAGTGGGGACTAGTCGAGCGACTAGTGGGCCCCTGGACCTTGTCGGCGACTCCCGTCTGATCCACGCTGGATAAGTGGAGGCGTAAAAGCTTAAGTCACGTATCCTCTGCTGAAAAGCGTAATCCCGCTTGAACCGTTTTCCTTTTCTAATTTTATTAAAAGCAGATTTTGACCAAATGTTTGACTGGCTGTATCTTTTTAAATAAAACTCCAAATGAGTTGATTCTTTTTCCTACCTCTCTCAAATTTAATCTAGTTTATTTTAAGATTTATTTGAAATTTTTCCAAAACAACTTGTTGTGCTGTTTTGAATTTGTGTGTTAATTCAAATATTTTCTAAATATGATTTTTGAAGAGAGGAGAAAGCTTTCAAAGTTTTGGAATGCACCCTGACTTTCCACACCTTGAAGGCAAGCATTCTGAACCCTGGCATAATACTTTTGGTGTGTTAGCCGACATGTTTATAACACCACCACATTTCGAAGAGTTTGTTATTTCATGTGATATGATCATTTGCATGAATGCATATTAGTGATCTCCTTGTTGTTGGAAATGAATATAATCGTGATGGTAACCACTCTCATGTGCCTTGCATGCATGCCGGAAAGGAATCCGGGAAAGCCTCTGCCTTGGGTAGGCATGAGCTTGTCGCCGGTCCCCGTCGGGACGGTTATGTCCGGTATGGCATGGTAAGGTATAGTGAGTGGTGACTTTGTTGGTTGAAATATTTTTGTTATGCTAATCATGCAGGTAATGCTTAAACCTCCTGAGTCGACCATAGATCGAGTCTTGTTCCAGTAACCCCCATACTTGTTTCGTACTACCACTTGTCTCTACAACAAGTAGGCCATGGTGGAATATACCGGAGGCATCCGGTAGGCATGCCATCTGACACGAGGGCATGGGTGTTTCGGTTGTAGCCGAAGGGGTAGCTCCCCTAGTTTGCGCGCGGTATAAATTTTGGGATCCCATGCTACGTCGAGGTTGTAGCCTCCCCACTTAGAGTTTTGCTTGACAGCGCCGTGGGTGATTCCGGACACCGTAAGTTAAGCTGGTGTGTGCAAGTTAGGTGTGTTTTCAACTAAAAGACCAGAGACGGAATTAGCCCGATGGACTAAAGAAATCTGCTACTCGTGGGTCAAGAGTACACCCTCCGCAGAGATATTAAACCTATTCGAATAGCCGTGTCCATGGTTAGGGACTACTGATGGGTCAGGTCAAGTGTCGGTCTTAGTGTCGGTCTTGAGGAGAAACTGCTAAACCGTAACATGGATCATGATTTGTGACTTATGTTGATTATGATGATTATGATTATTTTTATCATGGAGTAACTATTGCCGTTACTTGATTTATTGAGTATCCCTGGGACGGTTCTACCTCCTGGATATTCACTATGAATGTATTTGCTTCATAAGACCTTTATGTGGTGTCGGTCAGACACCCGACTGTGGCATTACTTGTTATTTATTTCCCTTATAAGCCCTTTATGTGGTGTCGCTCAGATGCCCGACTGTGGCATTACTTGTTATTTATTTCCCTTATAAGCCCTTTATGTGGTGTCTCTCTCGGGCCGATCGTGGCATTACTTGTTATTTATTTCCCTTATAAGCCCTTTATGTGGTGTCGCTCAGACGCCCGACTGTGGCATTACTTGTTATTTATTTCCCTTATAAGCCCTTTATGTGGTGTCGCTCAGACGCCCGACTGAGGCATGCTTGTTATTTACCATCATTTCGAGACGTCGCTTCAGACATCCGAATGGTGCATTTTATTTCCTCCTCTGTCATTTCATATTCTTGTTACATATAAATAATCTGTTTGCATGCATCGGAGATTTTATTTTAGGACTGACAATGTGATCATAGAATATTTCCGTGCATGTTTATCATTTATATTATACCCGTGTTCATAATGTTTGCGAGTACATTCAAAGTACTCACTGGCTTGTCCCTGGCTATTATCTTGGCCAGATTTCTTGCATGGAGAGGAGCGTTGCGATGACAGCCCCGGAACCTAAGCAATGGTGATAGCAGCCTCGCGAAGATAGGAGTTAACCTGGTCAGCTGTTCCTGTGGGAAATGGATGTTCCACGGACGCTGATGATCCCCAACCGCTTCCGCCATCAACCTCTAGAAACCATTCGTTGTACTCACAGGCCAGAATGGTCTTGTACTTCATATATTTGTGTTTTGCTTGGAATTTCTGTATCAAGTTGATGCCGCATCAGCTAACAGTAATCCTAGGGTTGATGAGCACGACGACCATTTTCTGGAAATTAATACCCGGAAAAAAACGGTCGCCACAATGGTATTTTCGCTACTCGATTGGCGGCTCGCTTTAATGTTGAGATACGCCTTCATGATTACCCTCTCACCAAAGTTTACCCATATCGCGCAGCCATGGAACACCACCATTTTATTGCACAAGATTACCCTAACATTCCTATTCCGTATAACCTGGTTTTCAGCATGGACACTCATGATAGTATTCCATTGCCTGCTCCTGCTTTGTTTGATCCTGTTGCCACGGGCAGATATAGGATTATGCCTAAGGATATCATCGCCTACCGTAACGACCAGGCTGCAGCAGAGGAGGAGCCTCAGCAGTGGGATCCGTGGATGCCCGCTCCTCAACACCCCGACTACTATCCAGGATTTTGATTGATTACCAAGTTAGGCCAAAAGCCTAAGCTTGGGGGAGTACATGTGTCCCACCGACATAACATTCATGTCCACTTATTTCAATTTGTCGATGTTCACACTTTTTCATTGTATCATCCATGTTAAATTTATTTCCTTGCTTTCTTCTTGTGTGTTTGAAAACCCTTAGAAAAACCAAAAAAACTTAGCTGTAGTTAATTTACTTTCTATGCATGCTTAGTTGTAATACTAAAAAGAAAACCCAAAAAAAGATTTCCTTGTTCTTCTTTTGCTTGTTGGAGCTTTCCTGTGTAAATAGTTTTTCTCGTTTTTGCTTTTCCCTTTTTTTGCCTGTTCAAGAAAACCAAAAACTCCAAAAATATTTCAGTGTGTTTCTCTGAATTTCTTTTCTTTTTATTTTGAGTCGTACCAAGGAGAAGACCACGATGAAAATGTTGAGTGGCTCTCATATGCATAATTGTTGACCTAACAAAGAGACCATTTTACTTTGTCTTTTCCTGTTGAATAAAATGTTTGCAGATTCCAGCTTAGTACACGAAACTCTTGCACTGTTATTATTTTCACATCGTTTAGTTGTGCAAGTGAAAGGCAATAATGATCTTATTCGATGAACTGGCCGTGGCAGAGAGAAACTGGTATGAACTCGACTTGTTCTGTTTTTGTAAATATGTTTAACCTAGTATCCACGATTCAGCCCATTATGATTAAACATGTTTGCAATGACAATTAGAGATTATAGTTTCTCATGCCATGCATAAGTAGCTAGGAGTGGATAATGATTTATCTTGGAAGTCAACATTGCGTTAAAATGATTGCGATGCAGTATGATGATATGGTATACTCCTTTGAATGTTCGAGTGGCTTGACTTGGCACAAGTTCATGCATGTAGTTGAATAAAATCCAACATAGCCTCTATGATATTTATGTTCATGTTGTTAATATCCTACTCATGCTAGTGTCCAATGTTACTTACACATAATGCATGTTCATGACCGTTGTTGCTCTCTAGCTGGCTACTTCTCAACCTATTTGCTGGCCTTCACCTGCATTTAAGTGGAAATTCTGCTTGTACATCAAAAACCTTGAACCCAAGTTATTCCAGATGAGTCCACCATACCTACCTATATGCGGTATTACCTTGCCGTCCTAAGTAAATTTGCATGTGCCATCTCTAAAAACTTCAAATAAATATCCTTTTTGTGTGCCTGGATCGTTCATGGAACGACAGCAGGTGGTCAGTATCTTCCATGCTAAGCGGGTTATTCTTAGGTTGAGTGTTTATTCACTGGCCATTGTGTCGGTGTACTAGAGTAGGGGTACCCTAGTATCCCGAACTTGTGCACGGGCAGTTGCAGCCCTCCGCGGCAAGGCTTACCGGGTGACCGCCAAGGTCCTCCGTGGTTCCTTTGGAGCCATTCAAGAACAAAGTATTCAAGCCAAGGAGACAAGGCCCGGCAAGAGAAGCTTGCCGGAAGGCCACCCAAGGCACCTAGGAAACAAGGCCCGGCAAGAGGAGCTTTCGGAAGGCCACCCAAGGCACCTAGGAGACAAGGCCCCAAGAAGAGGAGCTTGCCGGAAGGCCCGTGAGCGACAAGCTTCCGGATGCGACAAGACAACAACCGCGACAAGCCGCTTGCCACGGCAGACCACCACTCTGTACCTGCGCTCCAGCACATCCACTAACGTGTCACCACAGGACCTTTCCAGCGCCACAGTGGCAAGAGGTCTGGCGGCCGAGGAGCGCTGGGTGGCAAGCGGGCTACCGACAAGATTGCCATCGTGGCAAGCGGTGGCGCCCCGACGGTCCCTTTCAGACCGTTAGGGCGACGTGAGACGGGCATTTAATGCCTTTGTCCCCGCCGCCGTGGTTAGGTATGATACACTGCAAGTAGCTGTACCAACCACTCCTTTTCCATTTTTACCCTTGTCTATGTTGCCACCTGTCGGAGACCCCTTTAGCATATAAAAGGAGGCCCATGCGCAACGTAGAGGGGGGAGAGGTTGAGGTTCGAGAGGAGGGAAAGGTTCGAAGCCAGAGAACACTCATGCTCGGTCTCGTTAGCAGCTTGTGTGTACTGTAGCACTCAGCGCTCCTGAGCAAGAACTCAATACACTTTCGGACATGCAGCAAGAGGAGTGTTATCTCTCCGAGAGCTCGAAGCTGGGTAAACTGCTCGTGGTAACCGCCTCGATCTGCTCTTCGTGCGACCTCCGCTTCGCCGAACCGAAGGGGCTCGGTCCGCGGTCCCATAGGTGTTAAATGGGCGAATCAGCCTCCCGACATCTTTGGCGCGCCCGGTAGGGGCGTCGAGATTGTGTGAACCTGATCCGGCGTCCACACGAAGCTAGATCTTCATCATCTTCATCGACATGCCACCAAGAAGAAGGCTTCGGCGGCAGATGTTCCGTCTGTCGAACCCAACACCACCGGAGCAAGCGGGTGGTGGGGTAGACGCCGGCGAAGAATGGACGTCGACGGGAGCCCACGGTGCTGCCAAGTCCAAGGACAAGGCTGCGCAGACCTCGGCGTCCAGACATGCACCGCGCCCGCCTCGGAGGCGCGGGACCGACAGCGTCATGGTATTCACAACGCCATACGCCGTTGGACCAAGATCGAGCCGGTGGATCTCGGGATGCTCAAGACCGGCATGCACGCCAACATGCTGGCGCTGAAGCGAGGCATCGGTCGCTCGACGGGATATCGCTCCTTCTAACATAGTTAGAAGTCCGAGCATATCCCGATCCTCGCGCCGCTCGCCATCGCCACCCACCACTCCAGCGAAGCTTTGGCGAGCTCAATCGCTCTGGATTACCCTCCAACAGCCGACAAGGTCGATGAATGGAGGGCCACCATTCAGAGTCTCATGGGCTTTGCCCGGTGGCGACGCCCGCGGCAGCCGAGTGCATCGCTGCTGGCAGGACTGCTAAACACGAGCCGGTGGCGATTTAAACCGTGGGGTGCAACCACCATGCACTCTCCGCCGAAGGCCAAGATCGCCGACTCGCGGATCCACCTCGGCAATGACTCCACCGCATCATCGGATCCACGAGCTCGTCGCGGTCAGCGCCAAGTTCTTCACGAACGACAGCAAGAAGACGCTCGAACTCGCATCGAGCGCCGAAGAGAAGCGCGACGTCAATCCGACCAGCGTCCTGGGCCCTCTATCAACATGCATACGCCAGGGAACCAGGCGACTTGCCGTACGCGGTAGGTTGCCCTGCGTTCACTCGTGAGCTGCGGCAAGTCCAAAGGGCCCAAAGCAAGAAGAATTTCAAGCCGACGCATTCGCAGAAATGCACGACGGCAAGACGATTCGTCGGAGTTCCTTAGCATCTACACCATCGCGGTGCAAGCCGGGGCGAGACGGCAAGATCCTGGCCAACTACTTCCCGCTGGTGCTCAAGCCCAATGTCAGATCCTGGCTCATGCATTTGCCGGACAACTCCATATCCTCTTGGGCAGATCTACGCCATCAGTTTGTCGGCGCCTTTACAGGCGGCCACAAGCCCCATGGCCAAGAAAGCTACCTTCATCTGCTCACCCAGAAGGAAGGAGAGCCCCTGCGCAAGTACATTCAGAGATTCAGCCATGTACAGCACAACATCCCAGATGTCCACCCTGCCGCGGTAATCAGCGTTGCTCCATCGAAACGTCGCGAACCGCAGGATGCGGAGGAGATGGCAATGTGCAAGATCGAGAGACGTCGATGAGCTATATGCCCTGGCCGACAAGTGTGCACGTCTGAGAAGGGAGGAGACTACCCGGAGAGAATACTGAAGCGGGGAGGATCTCGATAGTGAGGAGACCGCCCGGCAAAGAAAAACCGGCGGAACAACAGGAAGAAGAAAGGCAAAGATGTGCTTGTTGTTGAGCAGTCCGCAACGGAGGTGGCGCCAAGAAAGCCAAAGCTGGTAGCTCGGCAAGGAGGTTTCCTGCACCAACTGCGCTATGGCGGTCGCCGACAAGCTGTGACGGCTCCAACAAGCGATCTTGCAAGATCCACCGCACCAAGGGCCATGACCTCCGTGAGCTGCAAAAGGTCGAGCAGCTTGTCGAGCAGCGAAGGCTGAATACGAACGACGCGACAAGGAGAAGGCCCAGGAAGGTGGAGGAGCTAGCAAGAAACGTCCGGCCGAGGAGGACGCCGCGGCAAGGCCAAGCAATGCAAGGGGACAGACCTCCCCGCGGCCGCGACAAGGATGAAGACGACGACGATGATGAAGACATGGATGATGACGAGACCGATGAGCAGGAGTTCCAGAAAGCCACAGAGGTCCTGTGCGTTGATGGCGGTGCTTCTTTGCATACTTCACACCGCCAACTCAAGCGGTGGATGCGGAAGTCAATGCGGCGTAACCATCCATCGAGTCACGCAAACCTCTCGAAATGGTCCAAAGACGCCTATCATCTTTGATATTGAGTACCACCGATCGGCGTAACTACGGTCGGGTGCTTGCCGATGTTGGTTTCACCAACTATCCGCAACCTCAAGGTCAATAAGATGCTAGTTGACGGCGGGGCCGGCTTGAACCTGATCTCCTCCGCGGTGCTCCGGAAACTCTAGATCCCTGATGGCGAGCTCGAAGAGACCGGCACATTCCAAGGAATCAATCCGGGAAGGAGCAAGCCGAAGGGAAAGATCACGTTGCCGGTGACATTTGGCAGCAAGTTGAACTTCAGGACTGAGAGGGTCACTTTTGACGTTGCTGACTTTCCATTGCCTTACAATGGGATACTTGGCTGTCCAGCACTCGCCAAATTCATGGCAGCCTCTCACTATGCATACAACATGCTGAAGATGCCAGGACCGATAAGTGTCATCTCTGTCCCTGGCGACAAGAAGGATGCTCTTATCTGCGCCGACAAGATCTACCGGGAAGCAGCAGCTGCAGCAGATTGCAAGCCACTTGCCGTTGAAGCTCCCGGGGCGAAGAAGAAGACCAAGTCCGGCAAGAGCTCTGATGCCCACTCCGGCAAGCGCACCTCTTCGGAGTGCTGCGCTATCGTCGATGACGCACCATCGAGCTCCACTGGCAAGTGTAAGAAGACGATGGCAAGATCTACACCAAGGGTGCTGAGGAGCAGTCTGCTCCGGCAAGCCCTAGGGTTTGTTCCGTTGAAGCAGACGCTCCCGACAAGTTTTGCTCCGGCAAGCTTGCCGGGGAACGTCAAGCTCCGGCTGAGCCGCAGGTTCTCGCCGTGGAAGCGGATGTTCCGCGGCAGCAGATGTGCCTTTAGTCCTTGTTGTCGAGCCGCAAGCTCCAAAGCATGGGCACAGCAGATTGTCCGCTTCCTTGAGACGGAGAACTTCCGAAGAGCAAGAAGAAGCGGAAAGAGTAGCCCGACAGTCAAGTATGTACCGGTTTGTCGAAAACACACTGCATGTAAGAAGGCTCAACGGTGTGAAATTGAAGTGTATTCACCGGAAGACGGACAAAAGCTGTTGGCAGAGATACATGGAGGCATATGTGGTCACCACATTGGCGCCAGAGCACTTGCCGGCAAAGCGTTCCGGCAAGGTTTCTTTTGGCCGACAGCCCTCTAGGATGCAACTGCACAAGTAACCAAGTGTGAAGCGTGCCAGTTCCATTCCAAGCAGATACACCACCAGCTCAAGCTCTCCGTGACGATCCCTTTATCCGGCCATTTTCGGTCCGGGGCTCGACATCCTTGGCCCCTTTCCCTCGAGCTGTCGGGGCTTTGAGTACTTATACGTTGTAATCGACAAGTTCACAAAGTGGCCGGAAGTGGAAGCGATGAGGAAGGTGACAACACAACAGTGATCAAGTTCTTTAGGTCGATTGTTTGCCGTTTCGGAATCCCTAACAGGATCATCACCGACAACGGCACGCAATTCACGAGCGGCACCTTCAGGCAGTACGTCCAAGATCTTGGCGCCAAGGTCTGCTTTGCTTCTGTTGCTCATCCGAGAAGTAACGGTCAAGCGGAGACGGCGAATGCTGAAGTGTTGCGCGGGCTCAAGACCAGAACTTTTGACAGGCTGCACAAGTGCGGAAAGAACTGGATTGAGGAGCTGCCGGTGATTCTTTGGTCGATCAGGACGACGCCGAATCAAGCCACTGGCCAGACACCTTTCGCTCTAGTCTATGGAGCAGAGGCAGTTCTCCCCACGGAACTCGTATACGGATCACCTCGAGTGCTCACTTATGATGAGCTTGAGCAAGAGCAGTTGCGACAAGATGACGCGCTGCTCCTTGAGGAGGATCGTCTTTGCTGTCAGACGAGCTGCTCGATACCAGCAAGCTTTGCGCCGCTATCATAGCCGCAAAGTTAATGCCAGAAGTCTCGAGGATGGCGACCTTGTTCTTCGGCGTGTTCAGTCCACCAAGAATTCCAACAAGTTGACGCTGAAGTGGGAAGGCCCTTACCGGGTGAAACGATTCACTAGGCTGGCGCTGTCCGCCTTTGAGACCGAAGATGGCATTCGGTGAGCAACTCACGGAACATTGAGCATCTTCGTAAGTTTTACCCGTAGAAGCGCGGTTGCCGGAACCCGCTCTGGGAACCACCTTTTGTACAAGTCTTGCCGATGTTGCATGTAATCCTTTCAGACAAAGCCGGGCGAAGACCCGTGCATAGGTAAAGCTAATGTGCTTCACATCTTGTCAATTTCATGCTTTCTACTTCTATTTGCATGCGTTATCGACACTTTGTGCAGCACCTACCCCGGTAAGCAATAACGAGCCATAAGGCTCCATATCTTTATTTTCTCTTCTTTCTCTTTCTCAAAGAAAGGAAGGTTCCTCGCCCACAAGTTTGCCGGGGAAAGGAGAAGATAATGGTGTGGACCAAGCGTCGCTCAAGGAAGTCTAGCCTTACCGGAAGCAAACGATGTAAAAGCTAAGTTGCTAAAGTTTGAGCAATCAGTTTTAAAATTTTAAGTTATCTTCCTCGAACGACCGTACTTTGTATGGAAAACACGTGCGGAGGAACCAACTCGTAGCTAGTTGCGCCCTTACTTTGTTTCGAGTCCGCTCAACAACTTAAGTGAGCTGCGACTAGTTGCGACAAGGTTTCTTGTCGGTAGCAAAGACCGCCAAGTCTTGACGTCCGCACTCGGCCATGACCAGTGTGCCTGAGCTAGTTGCGCCCTTACTTTGTTTCGAGTCCGCTCAATAACTTAAGTGAGCTGCGACTAGTTGCGACAAGGTTTCTTGTCGGTAGCAGCACCGCCAAAGAAGCTTGACGTCGACTTTTCGGCGCTCATGCGGCCTGTGTGCTCACCGACAAGTTCCCTAAAAGCGAGGGGCAAAAACATACAAAGGAAGGAACCAAGTAAAGGAAATAACATAGCAATTGCTACCGAAATAAAGTTATATTACAAGATAGCTTGTCGCAGCTCTAATAGATTGTTCTCATAACATGACCAGCAGCGGCAAGAAAAAGAGAAAGCGGGCGGCCTAATCCACGCGATCGCCCTCAACCCTCTTGATCCCGCTCACCCTGTCCACGATGGGTGCGACAAGGGTCTTGAGCGCTTCCACATCAGCATCCGCGGCAAGGACTTGAAAGACGTTGGCGAGGTTGAGGCCTGGATTGCGGAAGGCCACCTTCATCACACCTTTTGAAGGGCTCCGTGCAGATCTGGCGCGACTCCTCGGCCAGCTGCTTTGGGATTTCTTCCCGAGTCATTTGGAGGGCCGTCACCACGCCCTTGAAGAACAAGCTGAGCTTGGCGCTGGGTCGGAGGTGCTCATCGAAGGAATATCCAAGATCCTCCATCCCCAGCTGCACCAGCTCCCTGTCGGTGGCTGCAGCAACATCCACGAGACCCAGGCCGCGTGTCTGCCTGCTTTTGGCCTCGCCCAACAGCGCTCGGCAAGACTGTGTGGCCTGTGCCCGGGCTCCTGTCTCAGGTACTAGAGTAGGGGTACCCTAGTATCCCGAACTTGTGCACGGGCAGTTGCAGCCCTCCGGGGCAGGGCTTACCGGGTGACCGCCAAGGTCCTCCGTGGTTCCTTTGGAGCCATTCAAGAACAAAGTATTCAAGCCAAGGAGACAAGGCCCCGGCAAGAGGAGCTTGCCGAAGGCCACCCAAGGCACCTAGGAAACAAGGCCCGGCAAGAGGAGCTTGCCGGGAAGGCCACCCAAGGCACCTAGGAGACAAGGCCCGGCAAGAGGAGCTTGCCGGGAAGGCCCGTGAGCGACAAGCTTCCGGACGCGACAAGACAACAACCGCGGCAAGGCGCTTGCCACGACAGACCACCACTCAGTACTGCGCTCCGGCACATCCACTAACGTGTCGCATACAGGACCTTTCCGGTAGCCAGCGTGGCAAGAGGCCGCGCGCGCCCGGAGCGCTGGTGGCAAGCGGCGCGACAAGATTGCCATCGTGGCAAGCGGTGGCGCCGACGGTCCCTTTTCGCACTGTTAGGGCGACGTGAGCGGGCATATAATGCCTTTGTCCCCTGCCGTCGGGGTTAGGTATGATACACTGTACAAGTAGCTGTACCAACCACTCCTTTTCCATTTTTACCCTTGTCTACGTTGCCACCTGTCGGAGACCCCTTTAGCGTATAAAAGGAGGCCCATGCGCAACGTAGAGGGGGGAGAGGTTGAGTTTCGAGAGGAGGGAAAGGTTCGAAGCCAGAGAACACTCACGCTCGGTCTCGTTAGCAGATTGTGTGTACTGTAGCACTCAGCGCTCCTGAGCAAGAACTCAATACACTCAGACATGCAGCAGTAGGAGTGTTATCTCTCCGGAGAGCTCCGAAGTTGGGTAAACTGCTCGTGTGCTTCGCCTCGATCTGCTCTTCGTGCGACCTCCGCCCCCCGCCGAACCGAAAGGGGCTCGGTCCGCCGGTCCCATAGGTGTTCGTGGGCCAGATCAGCCTCCCCGACACATTGCATGAGAAAATGGCGGAAATAGGGATGCCCAGTCCCAGACTGCAAACAGAAAAATCTTACAAATAATCAAACAAAAACTCCCAATGGAGTCAAAACCTTTACTTTTATCGCTTGGGAACCGCCACTAGCGTGTTTAGCATGGAAGATATTGATACTGATGGTCATGAAGTAAATGAGAAGGGTGCATGTCTCAAAATTTCATTTACCTCTATTTTAAAACTTGAGTTCTGGCACCTCTGCAAATCACTGCTTCCCTCTGCGAAGAGACTATCTATTTATTTTTATGTTGTGTCACCACCTTCTAAAATAAGCCCCAGAACCTGAGAGCATTGCTGTCATGCTGATGCATTGTGTGTAGCTAATGTTGGGTGCATCACGATTGGATCTTTTCTACCATGAATTACAATGTTTACTCGCTGCTTGAACTTTGGAGGTGCTCTGCATTTATGTTTTGCGGTCTCAGAAAGGACTAGCGAGATACCACTATTGTCATATTATATCATGGTTGTTTTGACAACATGTTGCCGTTTGAGATATCTTATTATTGCTCGCTAGCTGATTATGTCATTGATATGAGTTAATATAATTTTTAAGAGTTACTGTTGGCATGGTTAGTTATAATGTTGGCGGAAAACCTGGGTGCTGTTTAAGCTTATTTATGCAAACGAGAGTACAAGAGTTCATAAAAGTTTTTCTTTTTCACTTTCAGTTTATCAACTGAATTGCTTGAGGACAATCAAAGGTTTAAGCTTCGGGGAGTTGATACGTCTGTAACGTATCTACTTTTCCTAATGCTTTTCCTCTTGTTTTGGACTACAATTTGCATGATCTGAATGAAACTAACCCCGGACTGACGCTGTTTTCAGCAGAACTACCATGGTGTTGTTTTTGTGCAGAAATAAAAGTTCTCGGAATGGAATGAAACTTTGCGAGGATTTTTTATATAATAAAAGAGAATTTCTGGAGCCAAGAGCCACCGGAGGGGGCACCTGTGTGGGCACAACCCACCAGGGCGCGCCAGCCCTCCCCGGCGCGCCCAGGTGGGTTGTCCCTACCTGGTGGCCCCACAGACCCTGAAACTGACGCTATGAAATCCTATTTTTCCAGAAAAAATAAGGGAGAAAGAATTATCATGTTCCACGAGATGGAGCCGCTGTCACCTCCTGTTCTTCATCGGGAGGTCAGATCTGGAGTCCGTTTGGGGCTCCGGAGAGGGGGATCTTCATTGTTTGTCATCACCAACCCTTCTCCATCGCCAATTCCATGATGCTCCCCACCGGGAGTGAGTAATTCCTTCATAGGATCGCTGGTCGGTGAGGAGTTGGATGAGATTCATAATTTAACCGAGGTAGTTTTGCTAGGGCCTTATCCCTAGTATCCACTATGTTCTAAGATTGATGTTGTATGACTTTTCCATGCTTAATGCTTGTCACTTTGGGCCCGGGTGCCATGATTTCAGATCTGAACCGTTTATGCTATCACCATTATATCCATGTTCTAGATCCGATCTTCTAGGTTATAGTCACATACTACGTGTTATGATCGGGCAACCCCGGAGTGATAATAGCCGGGACCACTCCCGGTGATGATCGTAGTTTGAGGAGTTCATGTATTCACCGTGTGTTAATGCTTTGTTCTGGTTCTCTATTAAAAGGAGGCCTTAATATCCCTTAGTTTCCAATTGGACCCCGCTGCCACAGGAGGGTAGGACAAAAGATGTAATGCAAGTTCTTTCCATAAGCACGTATGACTATTTACAAAATACATGCCTACATTATATTGATGAACTGGAGCTAGTGCCGTATCATCCTAGGTTATAACTGTCTCATGATGAATATCATCCAACAAGTAACCGATCCAATGACTACGAATTTATCTTATTTTGTTCTTGCTAAAGTTACTACCGCTATCATTATTATTGCACTTCCTACAAAAGTACTGCTATCATTGTTACCGTTACCGTTGTTGCCGCTAATATTATCAAAACTATCATACTACTTTGCTACTGATCACTTTGCTGTAGATAATTAATCTCCAAGTGTGGCTAAATTGACAACTCAGGTGCTAATTGTCGGTGTCAAAATCGGCGGATCTCGGGTAGGGGGTCCCGAACTGTGCGTTTAAGGTCGATGGTAACATGAGACGGGGGACACGATGTTTACCCAGGTTCGGGCCCTCTCTATGGAGGTAATACCCTACTTCCTGCTTGATTGATCTTGATGAATATGAGTATTACAAGTGTTGATCTACCTCGAGATCGATGTGGCTAAACCCTAGAAGTCTAGCCTATATGATTATGATTGTGTCCTATGGACTAAACCCTCCAGTTTATATAGACATCGGAGGAGGCTAGGGTTGTACAAAGTCGGTTACAGAGAAAGGAATCTACATATCCTAGTCGCCAAGCTTGTCTTCAACACCAAGGAGAGTCCCATCCCGATATGGGAAGAAGTCTTCTATCTTGTATCTTCATAGCCCAACAGTCCGGCCCATGTATATAGTCCGACTGTCCGAGGACTCCTTAGTCTAGGACTCCTTCAGTAACCCCTGAACCAGGCTTCAATGACAAGGTATCCGGTGCACAGATTGTCTTCGGCATTGCAAAGGCGGGTTCCTTCTCCGAATACTCCAACATAGTCTTCGAACATAGAAAACATGTCCGGCTCTGCAAAACAAGTACCACACACAGGTGTAGAAAGTATAATATTTCATGAGTCCAATCCACTGACAACTTTTTGTAGCGTGACATCACGTCACCGCCCGGTCATTGTTCGAACCGTTTTTAGCCTGCCGCTCCATATTTCGAGATGCGGTTTCATTGGCATGTCTTGTCAAAGCAGAGTTCGTGTCCCCTTATTGCGGGATTCTCATTAATACGGGCAAGGGCAACCTAACCGTGCCATCTGCACGACCCTTGGGGAATGGGCGAGTTTTAAGGCGAGTGGGGAGGCGCTTGATTTTCACTGCCTTTATGAAGAGATAAGGATTCACCCCCTTTTCACCCACGCCTTCTCCTTCCTCTGCCCATCCATTCTCGAGGTCCAGTGCCCAAGCTATCGTATTTTCTAACCAAAAAAGCATTACAACCATGTCCGGATCCGGAGCTGGAGGCAAGTGGATGGACTCCTCCATCAAGGAGAAGGATATCACAAAGCTCCGGGAGGCCGGGTACTTGGCCAAGGAGATCGCCCATCGGCTTCCGGTCGAGGGACACATCGTACCCACCCCCGAGCCCAATGAGAGGGTGGTGTTCATCTCCCACTTCGTCCATGGGCTGGGATTCCCTCTCCACCCGTTCATCCGCGGACTTGTGTTCTACTACGGGCTGGACATCCACGACCTGGCCCCCAACTCCATCCTCAACATCTCGGCATTTATTGTCATGTGCGAGGCCTTCCTCCGCATCCCACCTCACTTTGGACTATGGTTGAAGACCTTCAATGTGAAGCCGAAGGTGGTGAGTGGTCAACAAGCAGAGTGCGGAGGCACCAAGGTGGGTAAGATGCCCAATGTCACATGGCCCGAAGGCTCCTTCGTGGAGACTGTCAAAGGGTGGCAGTCGAAGTGGTTCTACGTCACCGAACCTGATACGTCTCCAACGTATCTATAATTTTTTATTGTTCCATGCTATTATATTACCCGTTTTGATGTTTATGGGCTTTACTTTACACTTTTATATCATTTTAAGGACTAACCTACTAACCGGAGGCTGACCCCGAATTGTTGTTTTTTGCCTATTTCAGTGTTTCGAAGAAAAGGAATATCAAACGGAGTCCAAACGGGATGAAACCTTTGGGAGCGATCTTTTTGGAAGAAATGCAAACCTGGAGACTTGGAGTGGACGTCAAGCAACAAACGAGGTGGCCACGAGGGTGCCCGGCGCGCCCCCACCCTCATGGGCCCCTTGAGCGTCAACCGTCCTACTTCTTCCTCCTATATATACAACTGTACCCTGAAACCATCAGAAGCGACCACGAAAACCTAATTCCACCGCTGCAACCTTCTGTATCCGCGAGATCCCATCTTGGAGCCTTCGCCGGCACTCCGCCGGAGGGGGAATTGACCATAGAGTGCCTCTACATCATCTCCAAGGCCTCTCCTATGAGTTGTGAGTAGTTTACCACAGACCTTGGGGTCCATAGTTATTAGCTAGATGGCTTCTTCTCTCTCTTTGATTCTCAATACAAAGTTCTCCTCGATCTTCTTGGAGATCTATTCGATGTAACTCTTTGTGCGGTGTGGTTGTTGAGACCCGATGAATTGTGGGTTTATTATCAAGTTTATTTATGAGAAATATTTGAATCTCCTCTGAACTCTTATGTGTGATTAAGTTATCTTTGAAAGTCTCTTCGAATTATCAGTTTGGTTTGGCCTACTAGATTAATCTTTCTTGCAATGGGAGAAGTGCTTAGGTTTGGGTTCAATCTTGAAGTGTCCTTTCCCAGTGAGCGCAGGGGCAGCAAGGCACTTATTGTATTGTTGCCATCGAGGATAAAAAGATGGGATTTATATCATATTGCATGAGTTTATCCCTCTACATCATGTCATCTTTCTTAATGCGTTACTATGTTCTTCATGAACTTAATACTCTAGATGCAGGCAGGAGTCGGTCGATGTGTGGAGTAATAGTAGTAGATGCAGAATCGTTTCGATCTACTTGTCACAGACGTGATGCCTATATACATGATCATGCCTAGATAATCTCATAACTATGCGCTTTACTATCAATTGCTCGACAGTAATTTGTTCACCCACCGTAATACTTATGCCATCTTGAGAGAAGCCACTAGTGAAACCTATGGCCCCCGGGTCTATCTTTTATCATATAAGTTTTCCATCTACTTTTATTTGCATCTTTTACTTTCCAATCTATATCATAAAAAATACCAAAAATATTTATCTTATATTATTATCTCTATCAGATCTCACTTTCGCAAGTGGCCGTGAAGGGATTGACAACCCCTTTATTGCGTTGGTTGCGAGGTTCTTGTTTGTTTGTGTAGGTGCATGGGACTTTTGAGGAGCCTCCTACTGGATTGATACCTTGGTTCTCAAAAACTGAGGGAAATACTTATGCTACTTTGCTGCATCACCCTTTCCTCTTCAAGGAAAACCAATGCAAAGCTCAAGACGTAGCAAGAAGGATTTCTGGCGCCATTGCCGGGGAGGTCTTCGCTCAAGTCAAGACATACCAAATACCCATCACAAACTCATCTCCCTCGCATTACTTTATTTTCCATTTGCCTCTCGTTTTCCTCTCTCCCCACTTCACCCTTGCCGTTTTATTCTCCCTCTCTTTCCCAATCTCCTCTCTCTCTCTCGCTTGTCTTTTTGTGTGCTCGTGTGTTAGATCGTTTATTTTGTCGTTATGGCTAGTCCTTTGTCCGCTCCTTTGTCTCCCGAGTTTGAAGTTCTTCACTTCAAGAAAAGACAAGGAGAAAACTTAAAAGACGCTTGGTATAGGATGATAGAATCTTATCGTAACTGCAGCTTAGAGGTGAATTCAGGAGTTTACTTCGCAATTTTTATGTTGGACTAGATATGTCCCATAGACAACTCTTGGATTGTATTGCCAAGGGTAATTTTATCGAAATTGATCCCAATATTGCGCATGGAATCATAGAGGGAATAGTGGGAACACTATCTCAAAAAGGGGGGACGTATCCTACCCAGGTAGAAACACAAGTTTTTGGAAAGATTTACGAAGTAACAATTTTTTTTTACAAAAGTCTCTTGAACCCCTCAAGAGCATTAGCGGACATCTTCACCGCACGAATATGTTGATTACTCTTTGTTATAATTAGTTGTATTCTTTAGATCTAAAAATTTCCGAATATGAAGGGAAACGTAAAGAACCTCCCAGATTCAAGCATGACTCCGCTAAGAAGTTGAAAATTAAAGATGACACTACTTAGATCTATCCTCGCCTTTATGCCTAGCTAGGGGCGTTAAACGATAGCGCTTGTTGGGAGGCAACCCAATTTTATTTTTGTTTCTTGATTTTTGCTTCTGTTTAGTAATAAATATTTCATCTAGCTTCTGTTTATATGTGTTTTCATGTTTTAATTAGTGTTTGTGCCAACTAGAACCTATAGGATAACCTACGGTGATAGTTAATTTGATTCTGCTGAAAAACAGAAACTCTGCACGCACGAAAATAATTTTAGTAATTCACAGAAACGGGATTTTGCTTTTATTCTTTTTCTGTAGATCAATAGACAAATTTCCCAGGAGTTCCTATTTTTGTAGGAGTTTTAGAGTTCTAGAAGTATTCGAAAGTTACAAATTGCTACAGACTGTTCTGTTTTTGATAGATTCTGTTTTCCGTGTGTTGTTTGCTTATTTTGATGCATCTATGGCTAGTATCGGTGGGTATGAACCATAGAGAAGTTGGAATACAGTAGGTTTAACACCAATATAAATAAAGAATGAGTTCATTATAGTACCTTATGTGGTGGTTTTTCTTTTTTGCACTAACGGAGCTTATGAGATTTCCTGTTGAATTTTGTGTTGTGCAGTTTTCAAGTTTTGGGTAAAGATTTGATGGACTATGGAATAAGGAGTGGCAAGAGCCTAAGCTTGGGGATGCCCATGGCACCCCAATATATTCAAGGATAACCAAAAGCCTAAGCTTGGGGATGCCCCGGAAGGCATCCCCTCTTTCGTCTTCGTCTATTGGTAACTTTACTTGGAGCTATATTTTTATTCACAACATGATATGTGTTTTGCTTGGAGCGTCATGTATGATATTAGTCTTCGATTTTTAGATTACCAAATCATCCATGCTGTACACACCTTTTGGGACAAACCCACATGATTTAGAATTTATTAGAATACTCTATGAACTTCACTTATATCTTTTGAGCTAGATAGTTTTGCTCTGTGTGCTTCACTTATATTTTCTAGAGCACGGCGGTGGCTTAATTTTGTAGAAATTGTTGATCTCTCATTCTTCACTTATATTATTCTGAGAGTCTTTTAGAACAGCATGGTATTTTCTATTGTTATAAAATTGGTCCTAGAATGATGGGCATCCAAGTTGGGTATAATAAAACTATCATAGGAGTGAATTCGATGCTATGATCAATTTGATGCTTGATAATTTTTTTGAGATATGAGGATGGTGATATTAGAGATATTCTAGTTGGGTAATTATGAATTTAAAGAATACTTGTGTTTAAGTTTGTGATTCCCATAGCATGCACGTATGGTGAACCGCTTTGTGATGAAGTTGGAGCACAATTTTATTTATTTATTATCTTCCTTATGAGTGGCGGTCGGGGACGACCGATGGTATTTTCCTACCAATCTATCCCCCTAGGAGCATACGCGTAGTACTTTGTTTTCAATGACTTGTAGATTTTTACAATAAGTATATGGGTTCTTTATGACTAATGTTGAGTCCATGGATTATACGAACTCTCACCCATCCACCATTGCTAGCCTCTCTTGTGCCGCGCAACTTTCGCCGGTGCTATACACCCACCATATACCTTCCTCAAAACACCCACCATACCTACCTATTATGGCATTTCCATAGCCATTTCGAGATATATTGCCATGCAAATTTCCACCATTCCGTTTATTATGACACGCATCATCATTGTCATATTGCTCTTTGCATGATCATGTAGTTGACATCGTATTTGTGGCAAGGCCACCTTCATAATTCCATACATGTCACTCTTGATTCATTGCATATCCCGGTACACCGCCGGAGGCATTCATATAGAGTCATATCTTGTTCTAAGTATCGAGTTGTAATCTGGAGTTGTAAGTAAATAAAAGTGTGATGATCTTCATTATTAGAGCATTGTCCCAAGTGAGGAAAGGATGATGGAGACTATGATTCCCCCAGAAGTCAGGATGAGACTTCGGACTTTATAAAAAAAAGAGAAAGGCCAAATAAAAAAATAAGGGAAAGGCTAAATAAAAAAAGAGAGAGAAAAAGAGAGAAGGGACAATTCTACTATCCTTTTTACCACACTTGTGCTTCAAAGTAGCACCATGATCTTGATGTTAGAGAGTCTCCTATGTTGTCACTTTCATATACTAGTGGGAATTTTTCATTATAGAACTTGGCTTGTATATTCCAATGATGGGCTTCCTCAAAACGCCCTAGGTCTTCATGAGCAAGCAAGTTGGATGCACACCCACTTAGTTTCTTTTGTTGAGCTTTCATACATTTATAGCTCTAGTGCATCCGTTGCATGGCAATCCCTACTCACTCACATTGATATCTATTAATGGGCATCTCCATAGCCCGTTGATACGCCTAGTTGATGTGAGACTATCTTCTCCTTTTTCGTCTTCTCCACAACCACCATTCTATTCCACATATAGTGCTATGTCCATGGCTCATGCTCATGTATTGCGTGAAAGTTGAAAAAGTTTGAGATTACTAAAGTATGAAACAATTTCTTGGCTTGTCATCGGGGTTGTGCATGATTAAATGCTTTGTATGATGAAGATAGAGCAACAGCCAGACGATATGATTTTGTAGGGATAACTTTATTTAGCCATGCTATTTTGAGAAGACATGATTGCTTAGTTAGTATGCTTGAAGTATTACTATTTCCTATTTCAATATGAACTTTTATTTTGAATCATTTGAATCTGGACATTCATGCCACAATAAAGAATATTACATTGAGAATTATGCTAGGTAGCATTCCACATCAAAAATTCTGTTTTTATCATTTACCTACTCGAGGACGAGCAGGAATTAAGCTTGGGGATGCTTGATACGTCTCCAACGTATCTATAATTTTTGATTGTTCCATGCTATTATATTACCCGTCTTGGATGTTTATGGGCTTTACTTTACACTTTTATATCATTTTTGGGACTAACCTACTAACCGGAGGCCCAGCCCGAATTGCTGTTTTTTTGGCTACTTCAGTGTTTCGAAGAAAAGGAATATCAAACGGAGTCCAAACGGGATGGAACCTTCAGGAGCGATATTTTTAGAACAAATGCAAACCTGGAGACTTGGAGTGGACGTCAAGCAACAAACGAGGCAGCCACGAGGGTTCCCGGCACGCCCCCCACACTCGTGGGCCCCTCGAGCGTCAACTGACCTACTTCTTCCTCCTATATATACACCCGTACCCTGAAACCATCAGAAGCAACCACGAAAACCTAATTCCACCGCCGCAACCTTCTGTATCCGCGAGATCCCATCTTGAAGCCTTCGCTGGTGCTCCGCCGGAGGGGGAATCGACCTCGGAGGTCCTCTACATCATCTCCAAGGCCTCTCCTATGAGTTGTGAGTAGTTTACCACAGACCTTTGGGTCCATAGTTATTAGCTAGATGGCCTCTTCTCTCTATTTGATTCTCAATACAAAGTTCTCCTTGATCTTCTTGGAGATCTATTCGATGTAACTATTTTTGCGGTGTGTTTGTTGAGATCCGATGAATTGTGGGTTTATGATCAAGTTTATCTATGAGAAATATTTGAATCTCCTCTGAACTCTTTTATGTGTGATTAAGTTATCTTTGCAAGTCTCTTCGAATTATAAATTTGGTTTGGCCTACTAGATTGATCTCTCTTGCAATGGGAGAAGTGCTTAGCTTTGGGTTCAATCTTGCGGTGTCCTTTCCCAAAGGATGTTAGGGGCAGCAAGGCACGTATTGTATTGTTGCCATCGAGGATAAAAATATGGGATTTATATCATATTGCATGAATTTATCCCTCTACATCATGTCATCTTTCTTAATGTGTTACTCTGTTCTTCATGAACTTAATACTCTAGATGCAGGCAGGAGTCGGTCGATGTCTGGAGTAATAGTAGTAGATCAGAATCGTTTCGATCTACTTGTCATGGACGTGATGCCTATATACATGATCATGCCTAGATAATGTCATAACTATGCGCTTTTCTATCAATTGCTTGACAGTAATTTGTTCACCCACCATAATACTTATGCTATCTTGAGACAAGCAACTAGTGAGACCTATGGCCCCCGGGTCTATCTTTTATCATATAAGTTTTCCATCTACTTTTATTTGCATCTTTTACTTTCCAATCTATATCATAAAAATACCAAAAATATTTATCTTATATTATTATGTCTATCAGATCTCACTTTCGCAAGTGGCCGTGAAGGGATAGACAACCACTTTATTGCGTTGGTTGCGAGGTTCTTGTTTGTTTGTGTAGGTGCGTGGGACTTTTGAGGAGCCTCCTACTGGATTGATACCTTGGTTCTCAAAAACTGAGGGAAATACTTACGCTACTTTGCTGCATCACCCTTTCTTCTTCAAGGAATACCAACGCAAGCTCAAGACGTAGCAGAGCCGCGCGGCAGCAACTAGGCTGCGTGTCAGGACCCCGATTCTAAGTCACACCGATCTAGCATGTAACACATCATATCACTTTGCGGCCTCACGCACGGTATTCCCACAGGTGTTGCCTTACCATGGCCCGGGACCGCTTATGCGCCTTTTGGCTCACGATACGATAGTGTCGCTAGCATCCATATGACAAAGAACCGGGCCGACATGGCTAGTCGTGAACCCAAAGCGGCGCTTAACCCATGGGGACAGGCATACATGAATCACATCGAGCATGTCGGTCATCAACGTATATATTCGGGCTGTAGCACTGGGCTAACAGGACTCCGGTATCCCGGGCTGTAGCAGGCTAGACAGGACTCTGAATACCACCGCGTGACATTTCCCCGAAGGGACAGACATAGGAACGAAGTGATACACATGCCGGCTAGTCAAGCGTCCAAGCAGTAGTGCTGGGCTAGAAGGACTCCGGTGAACCGGGCTATAGCGGACTACTATCGCTCAGAAGCACGAGACTACATTTCCCCATATGAGAGGCTGCCAAGGATAAACAACTAGTTTGTCGGATCCCACACATACCAAGCATTTCAAACATACACACAATATGCTCAATATGTGTAGATACAACATGGCATCACAACATAACTCTACGACTCAAATATTTATTCACTAGGCTCCGAGGAGCGAGATATTACAAACATGGGTCTCATGACCCAACACTCAAGCATACAAGTCAAAGCACAAGCGGGAGCTAAACATGTCTGAGTACAGACAACTAAAAATGAAGAAGGCTGAGAAGCCTGACTATCTACCAGATCCTGCCGAGGCACAAGATCGTAGCTGAGGTAACAAGCTAAACATCAAGTCCAAGCGGAACTACTAGCGAGACTGAAGTCTCTACGCAAAACATAAAATAAGCAAGCGTGAGTACAAACGTACTCTGGCAAGACTTACATCAGAACTAGCTACATATGCATCATTATCAAAGGGGGTGGTGGAGTTTGACCGCAGCAAGCCAGCTTTGACCCGTGGCTATCCTGAACTACATTGCAAGTAACTCTTTTGAGGTGGCGACACGAGTCCACATATTCACCATATCAATACACCACTATGGATCCGCTCCCGCCTCCCTACGAGAACGCCATCCATAGCACTCACGCTTATCTTGCGCATTTTAGAGTATCCACTTTCACTTGTCTATGAACTGATATAGGCAACCCAAGTAGTCCTTTTCCATGGACACGGCTATTTGAATAGATCATATTAAACCCTGCAGGGTGTACTTCTTCACACGCTCCCACCACTTACCGCCGTTTACACGACATGTACTCGGCAACCTTCAAGCGGAAGCCCAACGTGGGTGTCGGCCACGACCTACCTAAACACACAAGTCCCTAGTCCAGGTTTATCGCCTATTCGGGTTCCATCCGCAGGAGTCCGCCGAGGTTTCCCATACAGCCCGAACGATGTGTACAGGGTTCCCGAGACACCAAGCAGGCGAATCGCAAGACCCACGGTGCCTACCGCAACACAACCCACCCCTATGGTAGTGTTGCGTATGCCCTGACATACTACAAACACCGAAACTACCCGCAACTCCGGATGAGGACAAGAGTGGTTAAGAAGCCGAGAGGGTCAATTAAGGATCCCAATGCGTGGTAGTAACTGTTTCATGGATCACAAACACAGAACTCAGTTCCTGAGGATGGCTGCAATGAGACAACCCACCATGTACTCCTACATGGCCTCTCACCGCTACCTTACCAAATCGTGTTCACACACTTAGCTCACACACGATGGGACATGTTCACACAACCATTCCAATTCATTCCCGATGAATCAGACCTGACTCAACTCTAAGCAGTGGCAGGCATGACAACAAGCATGAATGAGTAGGCACAACATGGCTCAAACAACTCCTACTCATGCTAGTGGGTTTCATCTAATTCTTGTGGAATGACAGGTCATGCAGAGGATAAAGGGGTTCAGCTACCGCAGCAAGTAACACATGAGTCGTTGTTGTCCTAATGCAGTAAAATAGAGCAGGGGCGAGAGAGTGGGATTATATCGGAATGAACAAGGGGGTTTTGCTTGCCTGGCACTTCTGAAGATAATATAGTTCTTCATCGGTGTCATCGAATTCATCGTCGGTACGTCGTCTACTGAGAGGGGACAGTTACCGGCAAACAAGAGAGAACACAATCAATGCAATGCACATTCACATGAATGACAAGTCATGTTAAGGTACTGAATTCACCTAATTCAGCAGTAATCCAAGTTAATTGAAGTGGAATTCAAACAAGGTTGAACTCCAACTCCAAATGCTAGTTCATCAATTACCCTAATCATGATTCATCCTATTCAGTGAGGTTAACTTGTTCAAACATGCATGATCATGGCATAAACAGATTCTTCATATTTTTCTGATCATTTTCATATATAAATTATTTCCATTGGAGTTACGGTTGAATTTCTATGAATTTTAGAAGTTTAGGACATTTTCCAAATTTCCTAAATTATATTAAATCGAGAAAACTAGTTATTGCGTCGACCGACGTCGATGTGACGTCAGCGAGTCAACTGGCTCGCTGTCCAGGTCAACTCTGACGCTGGGGCCCACTGGTCAGTAGTTAGTTTAACTAACTAATATCGGTTAGTGTTAACCCTGTTTAGTTAGTGGCCGGGCCCACTCGTCAGTGACCCAGGGGGGTCAAATCCCTGGTCAACCGGGGCTAATCCACCGGCGTCGAGTCGCCGGCGAGGCCGAGACGGCGGAGGCCTTCGGGTTTCTTGCTCCGGCGACCAAACGGACGGGGAGGGTTCTGGGTGGCTGGAAGAAGCGCCGCATCGGGTGGTGCAGAGATAGTTGGGCTCGAAGTCGCGGAAAATGCACCGGCGACGAGGTTTGAGGCTGCCATGGTTCGGTTAGCGGCGGTTTCGTAGCTTCGGCGTGCGAATCGACTAGCTAACGGCATATGCATGACATCTGGCGTGCTCACGAATCCGTTGGACATGGTGGTGTGACCAAAAGGTCGCCGGAATAAGCGCCGACGACGAGCTCGGGCGGAGGCGAAGCCGGTCATGGTTGGGGGCGAAGGCTAAGCGGGCGCAAATGAGAGAGCGAGAAGAGGGTCCGGAGCAGAATCTCACAGGTAGGCTGCTTGACGGTGTCGGGTGGCTCGGGAAGCACCGGAGCGGCGAAGCGGCGAGGGGATCTCCGCGGCCGGCGATGAAGATGTTGAGGATGACGGCGATGTGGGGCGTCCGGTGGTGTGTGTGTCCTCGAGGAGGCGTAGACGACGGAGGCGGATCTCCTAGACATCTTTGGGGTGGCTAAGCGGTGGAAGTAGCCACGGCGAGCAGGCGTCGGTGGCGGCGGCTCCGTTCGGTGAGCTCAGGGAAGAGGGCCAGAGGGGGAAAGAGAGGGAGCAGCGAGTGAGGGAGAGGAGCGAGGGGGCACGGGGCGTCGTCGTGGCGTCGCGAGGAGGTCGGGGAGGCCGCCAGCACGAAGCAGGAGGTGGCGTCGGGGGCGTCGGGCAAGCGCCACGCCTCGCCTCTGCCTACTGGCAGAGGAAGACGACGAGCGGCGAGGCGGTGGTGGGCTGGGCCACCAGCTGGGCCGTCGAGGAGGAGGGGGAGAGAGAGGGCTGGGCCAGGTGGGCTGCGCAGGTAAGCCAGGTACGGGCGGCTCTCTCTCTCTTTTCGTTCCATTTTCTATTTTCTGTAATTATGTTTGGCTTTCATAAAAATGCGGGGCATTTCCAAAATCATGAAACGGTCAATGTCACTGTTTGGAATATTTCCCACAACAAACATTTCAGTTTATGATTATTTGAGCATTTAAAATATTTTATAGTATTTAAATGCCCAAATGCAAATACCATATGAATTAATTCAAAAGTCCAAATGTCATGGAAAAATGTGCAACATCTCTGATTCTTGTTTCCGGCATTTTTTCCAAAAATGATGAACATTTTTAAGGCCATTTGGTTCATTGAAAAATATTTCTTAGTTGAACCTATTTGAATTGTTTTTGGTGCTAGGGCTTGGTCATCCCCATTTCAAATTTTCATGATAATTAAACATGATGCATGGATGCAATGCCACTGGTTACAAGCAAGCTCTAGGGCTGATCTGGGGCTGTGACAGCTCACCCCACTAAACAAGAATCTCGCCCGAGATTCGAGGCGTGAGGTAAGAGGAAAAGGGAAGTCACAAACTATCACAATCTTCATGATCCATTTGCCCTTCTCGAAGATGTTGATTTACTCCATCATCTTGGTCTTGACATCTTGCTTTCAAGATCTTCACTCGACACGACAATAGAAAGAAGGGGGAAGCCCTACATGATTCGATCTTCACGAAGATCAAATAAACATGATCGACTCACGGACTGAGACGGTGACACATCTCGAGTTGACACACAAAACACATCGAGAGGGATGGAAGAACAACAACGAGGTTTGATTAGTGGCAACAATTCCACGCTTAAAAAGATGGTGGATGGGTCAAGGTGGCGAGGAAATATTTATCATGATCCCGTAACAGGACACCTCGAGAAAGGTGACGCAAGAACTATTCCCTTAACTGGCAAAAAGAATTACTTTTGAATTAGAAATCATTGAGACTCTTCATACCAGCCTAAGGCAATTCACAATGATCGTTTGATGGAGTGCAAAGGAATGGTACACCCGGACTAGAATGGATGATGTGGACTACCTTGTTGAAGACAACGCAATGGATGATTTTGCTTATCATCGGAGGTGGAGGGACCCATGGTAAGTCCACTTTTGAGGATGATCCTAGACAAGAATTACTAAGAAGGCAACCCATAGTGAAATGGCACAAGGACGGTGTAAGCTAGGAGCGAAATACAACTATTGGAATGTTCCAACCATCATATCTGCACGAGATTCAGATCCGATTGGTGATAGGATACTTCAGACTCAGCATGTCCGAAAGGAAAGGTTGCAACACAAATCGGCGAGATGATGTTGCGAGATTCTCGGGAGATGGACTATGGTAGTGAGCTCCAAAACATGAGCGGGTTACGCTACAAACATGTGAACACATTGTCCCGGACAAGCATGGCCACGTAGTAGTCTTATATTAAATACTACCAGAAATGCAGGTGGGGGAACCATCATCGAGGATATCGAAGTGCATACGCAAGTCCATGGATTAGATCCCAAGCATAGACTTCTTTTCCTTGAACAAGTCAATCAGTGGCTTGGTGTGCTAGGGATACATACGGAATGAAGATGATCAGTCTATCAAACCATAGAATACTTTGCACATGCATGAATGACTTGGGATGGTACCATAGGAAACAAAACAAACCTTTCCCGAATTCATGGCGGCAACTTACACCTAAAGCACATGAATTGAGGAAGTCACTCTTTCCATCCAAGCATAGGCTTCATGAGCGGAACACGAAGAAATGCTTACACAAGTTTCCAACACTAGGTTGATGTTCAACATGACTCATGGGGGGAGACAAAATGCTACTGATGGGCTCAACAGCAACTCATCGGAATTTCCATATCACTGGACTTCCATCATCATGTGAACACGGTAATAGTATTGGTCAGACCAAAGGAGGTAATGGTGTATGCCCGAGGGGTCAACCACGAGTAAGACAACATTACGAGCATCGTTGGTACTGATTCGATTTGACGATAGCCCACACTCAAATCAAAGGATTAATAGGACAATAGGTCCGGCAACTGATCACAAAGACCGATTGATGAAGATATCATCTTTCTTCAACACACACTACACAAGAATATCCCTTTGGCACGAACTAAGTCAGGCAAGCTTTTATCTTCCAACTCTCCAAGTTGTTGTCTAGCTCAACCAACTAGTTCAGGGATATCCAACACAGATTCTTGGAGAAAGGGTGGTTCACAAGAAACCAACTTGATCACGAGCTCAACATAACAGTCAAGGGACAACCTGGTAATACTTCCGAGAAGATATTCGGAAAATCACAAACCACCGATATGTTACTAAGCTCGAGAACAACCTTGCTTTTGAGGGCAAGACGATATGATCAAATGAGTGAGGACTTGATATAATCCTAACTCATCAATCGAAGTGTGCACCCAAAATAAGGACTAGGTAGCACGATCAATCTTAGGATGATGATTTAATAACCAACACGCTAAGAGTGAGGATATTGTCCACTAGCTGCCAAGCAACGAGTTGCTCAAGTATTGATTTCACACATCACAATTCACTTTCGTAGGCATTCCGGTTTCAACAACTCGGAACCGAGGAATGAATAATGATGGCGAGAAGTATCACTGCATCAAGAATTCATAAGAGAAGGTGCAATTCTCATGACATTCTTGACATAAGATGGTAACACTCCAGGTGGAACAGCATCAAAAGCTGAATTGCCATTTTGATCTGCGGGATACAACTATTTTGACCCAATCCTGGATATGGATGAGGTACTGGAGTTTGTTTCTCCTAGTCATTCCAGAACAGAATGGCTTGACGGACCACAAGGATAATAGGCATCGATAAACGGATGCATACATACTCTTGGTTATCAACTGATAGAGGATGGTCGGGATACAACTAAAGAGAGCAACTCAAAGGAACATATAATTTTTCGAGTTGTGGAAGCATGGATTAGTATATCGAGCAAGGCTCAACATTTCTCCCGGATAACCCATGCAGAAAGTAGAATTGGCAGATTCACAATATGGAATGGAGAACTCCTCAAGAGTACTCGATTGTGATCTTTTGGTTCAAAAGAACTTCTGCCATAAATAATTCATGGCATTTGGAAGAAGGAAATACCACGGACCTCGAGGGGTATGCATAAGGTTACTAATATCCTAAAGGGGCTAGCAAATACTAACAACATGAAGTAGGGTGAATCTCGGGTTCAAGAACCCTGATTAGAATACCTACTAACTAAATTGCATCATGGGATGCTTTCGAGAATAATGGCGAATCATCACCTTTGGGGATACAAAAGCATTGCTAAATTGCTAGGTGACTTCCTAAACAACTAGGGTCACAATAATAGTTCCAACATCTATGCCGAGGCAACGAAGTACCTCAACTTACCGATTAGTGTGCTTATTACGACCAAAAGGACATCGGGAGCGGAAGGAAAGGATTTGCAAATGCATCGGACTATTTAGAGACCTGGGATGACTCGGACAGCATAACGGCTGTAAATGCTCAAAATGATTTGAGACATCCTGCAAAAATGGTGGCATAACCACTCAACATCACAATACCAAGATTCCGAGATCAACAATTATCATACAGAAATAGTAGGAACTGAACTGAGGCTTAAAACCAACAATCTCAAAGGTCTATGGATTAGTAACCCGTCATCCTAATAGATAGATGAGAAGCCTAGTTCTTAACCCTGTAGAAGAGAAGAGGTTGACTCAGATCAGAAGGCCATGAGGTATAAGGAGTAAAAAGAGCCTTACGTTCCTTCCACAATCAATTCCCTTACATAACTAAAGCATTTCTAGACACAACTTGACCAGTTTGGCTTGGTAATCCTCTGACAGCGCTCGATACCAACGCTGTCAGGACCCCGATTCTAAGTCACACCGATCTAGCATGTAACACATCATATCACTTTGCGGCCTCACGCACGGTATTCCCACAGGTGTCGCCTTACCATGGCCCGGGACCGTTTGCGCCTTTTGGCTCACGTATACGATAGTGTCGCTAGCATCCATATGACAAAGAACCCGGGCCGACATGGCTAGTCGTGAACCCAAAGCGGCGCTAACCCATGGGGACAGGCATACATGAATCACATCGAGCATGTCGGTCATCAACGTATATATTCGGGCTGTAGCACTGGGCTAACAGGACTCCGGTATCCCGGGCTGTAGCAGGCTAGACAGGACTCCGAATACCACCGCGTGACATTTCCCCGAAGGGACAGACATAGGAACGAAGTGATACACATGCCGGCCAGTCAAGCGTCCAAGCAGTAGTGCTGGGCTAGCAGGACTCCGGTGAACCGGGCTGTAGCGGACTACTATCGCTCAAAAGCACGAGACTACATTTCCCCATATGAGAGGCTGCCAAGGATAAACAACTAGTTTGTCGGATCCCACACATACCAAGCATTTCAAACATACACACAATATGCTCAATATGTGTAGATACAACATGGCATCACAACATAACTCTACGACTCAAATATTTATTCACTAGGCTCCGAGGAGCGAGATATTACAAACATGGGTCTCATGACCCAACACTCAAGCATACAAGTCAAAGCACAAGCGGGAGCTAAACATGTCTGAGTACAGACAACTAAAAATGAAGAAGGCTGAGAAGCCTGACTATCTACCAGATCCTGCCGAGGGCACAAGATCGTAGCTGAGGTAACAAGCTAAACGTCGAAGTCCAAGCGGAACTACTAGCGAGACTGAAGTCTCTCTGCAAAACATAAAATAAGCAATCGTGAGTACAAACGTACTCAGCAAGACTTACATCAGAACTAGCTACATATGCATCATTATCAAAGGGGGTGGTGGAGTTTGACTGCAGCAAGCCAGCTTTGACTCGTGGCTATCTGAACTACATTGCAAGTAACTCTTTTGAGGTGGCGCACACGAGTCCACATATTCACCATATCAATACACCACTATGGATCCGCTCCCGTCTCCCTCGAGAACGCCATCCATAGCACTCACGCTTATCTTGCGCATTTTAGAGTATCCACTTTCACTTGTCTATGAACTGATATAGGCAACCCGAAGTCCTTTTTCATGAGACACGGCTATTCGAATAGATCATATTAAACCCTGCAGGGTGTACTTCTTCACACACGCTCCCACCACTTACCGCCGTTTACGACATGTACTCGGCAACCTTCAAGCGGAAGCCCAACGTGGGTGTCGGCCACGACCTACCTAAACACACAAGTCCCTAGTCCAGGTTTATCGCCTATTCGGGTTCCATCCATGAGGAGTCCGCCGAGGTTTCCCATACAGCCCCGAACGATGTGTACAGGGTTCCCGAGACACCAAGCAGGCGAATCGGGTACATCAGACACGGTGCCTACCGCAACACAACCCACCCCTATGGTCGGCGTATGCGCGGCCCCAAAGATACTACAAACACCGAAACTACTTGCAACTCCCGGACTGAGGACAAGAGTGGTTAAGAAGCCGAGAGGGTCAATTAAGGATCCCAATGCGTGGTAGTAACTGTTTCATGGATCACAAACACGGAACTCAGTTCCTGAGGACGGCTGCAATGAGACAACCCACCATGTACTCCTACATGGCCTCTCACCGCTACCTTACCAAATCGTGTTCACACACTTAGCTCACACACGATGGGACATGTTCACACAACCATTCCAATTCATTCCCGATGAATCGGACCTGACTCAACTCTAAGCAAGAGCAGGCATGACAACAAGCATGAATGAGTAGGCACAACATGGCTCAAACAACTCCTACTCATGCTAGTGGGTTTCATCTAATTCTTGTGGAATGACAGGTCATGCAGAGGATAAAGGGGTTCAGCTACCGCAGCAAGTAACACATGAGTCGTTGTTGTCCTAATGCAGTAAAATAGAGCAGGGGCGAGAGAGTGGGATTATATCGGAATGAACAAGGGGGTTTTGCTTGCACGGCACTTCGAAGATAATATAGTTCTTCATCGGTGTCATCAAATTCATCGTCGATGACGTCGCTCATCGAGAGGGGCGATTACCGGCAAACAAGAGAGAACACAATCAATGCAATGCACATTCACATGAATGACATGTCATGTTAAGGTACTGAATTCACCTAATGCAGCAGTAATCCAAGTTAATTGAAGTGGAATTCAAACAAGGTTGAACTCCAACTCCAAATGCTAGTTCATCAATTACCCTAATCATGATTCATCCTATTCAGTGAGGTTAACTTGTCCAAACATGCATGCTCATGGCATAAACAGATTCTTCATATTTTTCTGATCATTTTTCATATATAAATTATTTCCATTGGAGTTACGGTTGAATTTCTATGAATTTTAGAAGTTTAGGACATTTCTAGAAATTTCCTAAATTATATTAAATCGAGAAAACTAGTTATTGCGTCGACTGACGTCGATGTGACGTCAACGAGTCAAGCTGGTCGCTGTCCAGGTCAACTCGACGCTGGGGCCCACTGGTCAGTAGTTAGTTTAACTAACTAATATCGGTTAGTGTTAACCCTGTTTAGTTAGTGGCGGGACCACTCGTCGGTGACCACAGGGAAGTCAAACCCACAGTCAATGGGGCTAATCCACCGGCGTCGAGTCGCCCGGCGAGGCCGAGACGGCGGAGGCCTTGGGTTTCTTGCTCCGGCGACCAAACGGACGGGGAGGGTTCTCTGGGTAGCTGGAAGAGCGCGCGCCGGGTGGTGCGAGATAGTTGGGCTCGGGTCGCCGGAAAATGCGCCCGGCGACGAGGTTTGCGGCTGCCATGAACTACGGTTAGCGGCGGTTTCGTAGCTTCTGACGTGCGAATCGACTAGCTAACGGCATATGCATGACATAATGCGTGCCCACGAATCCGTTGGACATGGTGGTGTGACCAAAAGGTCGCGGAATAAGCGCCGACGACGAGCTCGGGCGGAGGCGAAGCCGGTCATGGTTGGGGACGAGGCTAAGCGGCGCAAATGAGAGAGGGAGAAGAGGGTCCGGCGAGAATCTCACAGTAGCGTCGTTTAGCGGTGTCGGGTGGCTCGGGAAGCACCGAGCGAGCGAAGCGGGCGAGGATCTCCGGCCACGGCGATGAAGATGTTGAGGATGACGACGATGTGGGGCGTCCGGTGGTGTGTGTGTCCTCGAGGAGGCGTAGACGACGGAGGCGGATCTCCTAGACATGCTGGGGTGGCTAAGCGGTGGAAGTGGCCACGGCGAACGGCGCCGGTGGCGGCGGCTCCGTTCGGTGAGCTCAGGGAAGAGGGCCAGAGGGGGAAAGAGAGGGAGCAGCGAGTGAGGGAGAGGAGCGAGGGGGCGAGGCGTCGTCGTGGCGTCGCGAGGAGGTCGAGGAGGCAGCCAGCCTGGCAGGAGGTGGCGTCGGGCGTCGGGCAAGCGCCACGCCTCGCCTCGCCCTCTTGGCAGAGGAAGACGACAATGACGATGCGGTGGTGGGCTGGGCCACCAGTGGGCCGTCGAGGAGGAGGGGAGAGAAGGCTGGGCCAGGTGGGCTGCGCAGTAAGCCGTGTAAGGTATTCTCTCTCTCTCTCTTTTATTTCCATTTTCTATTTTACGTAATTATGTTTGGCTTTCATAAAATGCGGGGCATTTCCAAAAATCATGAAACTGGTCAATGTCACTTTGTTTGGAATATTTCCCACAACAAACATTTCAGTTTATGATTATTTGAGCATTTAAAATATTTTATAGTATTTAAATGCCCAAATGCAAATACCATATGAATTAATTCAAAAGTCCAAATGTCATGGAAAAATGTGCAACATCTCCGATTCTTGTTTCGGCATTTTTTCCAAAAATGATGAACATTTTTGAAGGCCATTTGGTTCATTGAAAAATATTTCTTAGTTGAACCTATTTGAATTGTTTTTGGTGCTAGGGCTTGGTCATCCCCATTTCAAATTTTCATGATAATTAAACATGATGCATGGATGCAATGCCACTGGTTACAAGCAAGCTCTAGGGCTGATCTGGGGCTGTGACACTGCGGCTCCCGCATTCCAGTCCGGAGTCCCGATGCGGCTTACATCCTGGCAAGAGAAAGGCCTGGCATGTTCTTCTCCGGACAAGCTGACAGTGCTCCAGACGTGCGTTCAGAACATGATAAACAAGAAAATCAAGCTCTTCAATGTGATCCAGGTGATGCTTGTCCGCCGGATCCTTCCGTGCCAACGCCAGACTTTCCATCTATGGGAGTTCGAGCCGGCCAAGCACCACACCCTACTAGAGCTCTTCAGCACCACGCACGAAGACATTTGGAAGGTGCTCTTCAAGGCCAGCGAGGCGCCGCCACCCACGACCGAGGATCGCGGGCACGACTTAACCCACCCTGCTAGTCCAGTAAGTTCTTTCATGTTTTCAGGGTGTACTCTTTAATTGCACGTTCAAGGAAGGCATCTAAGCTTCCCTACTGACTCTTTCAGGGCTGGACAGAGAGGGCGGAGCGGATTAACTGTCCGGCTCCGTTGCCCAAGGACCCAGAATCCCGCTTCTGACGAAGATGCTGGTTCCGGCGCATTATCAGGTGCCGGAGAAGCAGGCCAAGGGGACCAGAGGTGGTCTCCGCTGCAAGGGCAATTCGGATGTGACGTCCGAAGAAGCCGAGGCTCATTCCTCTGCCGCCGAAGACGACGAGGAAGAGGAGGAGGAAGAAGAAGAAAGCCATTCCCCCCTGCAGGGGAAAAAAGAGGACGACCTCCACGCGTCTGGAGGTTGAGACGTCCAAGAAGGGGAAAACCTCCCTTCTGGACAACTCCGTAGCGGCCACCGACAGCAGCTGGGAGTGGGAGCCCAGGGACAAGCCCCTGGCCAAATCATGAGTACCCGGACACATCCATATATCCAGCCTCTCTATTTAATTGTTTTAACATGTTTAACCATGTACTTGTAGTCCGTCTCGGTCCAACCTCGAGCAATCCCCATCTTCGGAGGATTCGTCGGACCCGGATGCGATGGACAGTGGGAATCTTCCCGCGGCCCCCTCTCCCAAGGACATGGATTGCGCCGAGGCGTCGTCCCGAAGGATCCCAGGCCCAGGAGAGATTTAGGAGGCCGTCAGGGAGGCGCTGGAGGGCGAGGCCTCGGTTGCCGAAAACATGGGGGTGCAAACCCTATGGATACTGACGATGGGGGCCGTAACCAGTTTGGTCCCTAGCCGAATATAGTTCCGGAGACCCACGCGGCTCCGGAATCAGGCAGGCCATCTCTTTCGAAAGAGGGAGGTGCGCCTACTCCACCGGTGACCTCTCTCCATCCAGAGGCACCGGATAGTTTGCTGGAAGAGCTGCGAGGTGCTTCCAGTTGAAGAACAACGTAGCCTTTTGGGTATGGTGATTGAGTGGATCTAGTCCGCGAAGAGCGGACTGACCGAAGCCTGCACGAGCCTTCTAATAGGCTTTGAGGTAAGCAATGTAAAAAGAATGTCACAATATAGTCGGTAGCCCCTGATACTCTGTCCGGTGTTCGGAAAGAAAAGCCGGACAGAGGATAAAATAATTTTCGTAGGAGACTAACCTAAAATGTCTATGTGAATAAGCAGCCAGTGCTACTGGCTGCGACCTCGCATACTGTGAAAGTCTCCATCTAAAGCAAAGTCTGGGGCAGACCGAGGAGGAGCTCGGCTGCGTGAAAAAGCAGCTGGAAGATAATCAAGGTATGCAATAACCTTGTGTATATTCAGGAAGGATAAATGATTTGGGCTAACCAAAGTTCCATTTTATTTGTGAGGAGTGGCGACCGAGGTGGAGAACCTCAGGAAGGCGCTGGCCAAGGCCAAGGAGAAAGCAGCCAATGAAAAGGCCGCCCGTGAGAAGCACAAGGCCAGGGTCAGTGAGGTCGAACAGGAGCTCCAGGACGCCTTCAAGAAGTACGAGTCCTTGGAGCACGACCTTAAGGATCAAGAGTCCGAGCTCACGAAGGCCCGCCAAAGCGCACACGAGGCCAGAAAGATCGCGGAGGGTAAGGCCTTTATTATGCAGAGAAAATATGTGAAGAAATGGTTGCTCTTACTGACCCGGATTTGGAGTTCTCCAGGGGCGTTTGCAGATCTGCCGCGCAGTGCTTCAGACGCTGCGGAATTCTTCCGAGCCGAAGAGGGGAGCTCCACGGAGAAGCTATTCTGGTCGCAATACCTTGCGCCATAACATCCGGTGCCTTTGAGCGATCAGCTAAAGCAACTGGTCAAACTGCACAAGGCGGCCGAACTAGCCATGAAGGATTTAATAATCCGGCTATGGCCTGCTGAAGCCATCCCCAGCAACTAATTCGGACTCGTGAAGCGGATGGTCAATGCCTGCCCTCGGCTTGATGCTATCAAGCGTTCGGCCTGCATCGAAGTCGCGCGCTTGGCTTTCGCCTGAGTCAAGATGCATTGGGTGAAGATGGACACCGTGAAGGTTGCGACTGAGGGACCGCCAGCGGGCAAGGAGCATCGCACACCCGAGCTGTATTTTGACAGTGTCCTGGACGGATCCTGCCGTGTGGCGGAGCAATGTGCTAAGGATGATATCTTTGAATGAATACATTCGTGTTATCCTGTCCTGTCATATGAAACAAGATCGTTATGTAATATAATGCTTGTTATTTAAAATTTTACCTCCTATGCGGCCGTATTGTGAAATCTGAGAGTTTGCTAGTCGTCGGCTTCCGCCCCCACGTAGGTAGTACGTGGGTGTTCAGGATAAATCTAAACACTCTTTACTCCAAAGTTTGGTCCTTAAAGGAGGTGTTTAGCGCAACGAACAAGGCAATCGGACTATACGGCTTTATCACCCTCACTTAGCCATAGGAGTTTGACAACAAAAAGTTAGGCAGCCCCGAAAGTCCGAATTTGGGATGCTTTCAACACCTGATCGGATGAAAATCGATTCATCGCACAATGCGGAAAAAAATCGCCTCATCATGACAGTCAGTTTTCGGCTTTGTCTACTGAGGTGCTCATCCGGACGAACCAGGACACAATCACAGTAGTTATCCCTTTACTATCCTAGCCGATATAGCGGAATGTAAGGTAGTAAGCACGGGAGCCGGGCAATCCAACTATTGACCAAAGACATGATTCGGAGCCGATGCCTATAATGATATAAGTTCAGGGTGCCGAACCGTACTGTGAAAAAGTGTTCGGACTTTGTTGCCATATTATGGAGCATAATGGAGACCCTGGCGAATTAAGACGCATCGTAGTGTACAGGTGCAATTTATGAAAATATCAAGAAAGAAGGAAAATAAAATAATAGGCTAATGCCACAGAAATTGGGCCGCAAACCATTTTCCGTTGTTGTTTGATTAATACGTCAAAGCGTATTTAGTACAAATAGTGTGATAAGTAAAATGGTTGTTTAACGTGCCGGGACCAAGGGAGAGCTGCGTGCGGGTCCTTAAGGCAGGCATAACGATTATCTAAAGAAACCACCTGGAATTTCCCCCATATGCCCATGCTTCTTGTCGTCTTGGTGTATCCGTCCCTCTATAGGTCCGTCGATTAGGTCGCCAGGAACTACCTGGGAAAGAAAAGAGACCTGGAAAGAAAAATAAAAAGTAAAAGTATGCGGATCCAGGGGCGATTGAGCTGCACTGTCGACCGCGATCTAGCTGTGCCTCCGTCCATGCCCATGGTATTTTAAGTGCGTAGTTATGTATGCGCGGTACAAATGTCACTGCTTGGTCGGGACAGGGACGGAGGCTAAATCGCTAGTCAAGCTCTTGACGAGCTAGACTGTCCTGCTGCAGGGTAGTTCAGACTGGTTTGACAGTGTCCAAGAGCCTGGCCGCTGAATTAAGGTTATGCCTAAAAAGGCCGCTCTGTACTTCTGCTACAAGGGTAGCGTGTGCTCCTCGGTACGGAGGGAGCGTTCCATGTTTCCATTGACTGTTATGACACCGCGTGGTCCGGGCATCTTGAGCTTGAGATAAGCATAGTGGCGCACCGCATTGAATCGAGCGAATGTTGTTCGTCCGAGCAGTGTGTGATAGTCGCTGCGGAAGGGGACAATATCGAAGATCAACTATTCGCTTCGGAAATTGTCAAGGGATCCGAACACCACTTCCAGTGTGATTGAGCCCGTGCAGCAGGCCTCTACACCCGGTATGACACCTTTAAAGGTGGTTTTGGTGGGCTTGATCCTTGAGGGATCGATATCCATTTTGTGCACTGTATCCTGATAAAGCAGGTTTAGGCTGCTGCCACCGTCTATGTGAACTCGCGTCAGATGGAACCCATCAATAATTGGGTCAAGGACCAGTGCGGCTGAACCGCCATGACGGATACTAGTCGGATGATCCCTGCGCTCGAAAGTGATCGGGCATGATGACCATGGGTTGAAATTTGGGGCGACTGGCTCTATCGCGTAGACATCCCTGAGCGCGCGCTTGCGCTCCCTCCTCGGGATATGGGCAGCGTTTATCATGTTCACCATTTTAACTTGGGGGGGGGGGGGGAGGGAAACTTCTTCTGCCCCCTTGTGTTCGGTGGCCGGGGCTCCTCGTCATCGTCCTTGCTTTGGGACCCCTTCTCCTTGTTCTCGGCATTTAATTTGCCGGCTTGTTTAAAGACCCAACACTCTCTGTTGCTATGATTGACTGGTTTATCAGGGGTGCCGTGGATTTGACATGGACGATCGAGTTTGCGGTCCAAACTGGACGGGCCTGGATTGTTTCTTTTGTATGGCTTTTTCCGCTGACCGGACTTAGAGCCGCAGAATCCGGCGTTGACCGTCGTGTCTTCGGTGTTGTCACCGTTGTTTCGACGCTTGTCTCTGTTGCGTCGGGGCTTGCCGTTGCTGTTTCTGGCTTCAGAAGCGCCGGGTTCGCTTGTGTTGTTATTGCTACGGGCTAGCCAACTATCTTCGCTTCTCAGAAGTGCCGGGTTCGCTTGTGTTGTTATTGCTACGGGCTAGCCAGCTATCTTCTCCCGCACAGAAGCGGCTCATGAGTGCCGTGAGGGCTTCTATGGACTTCAGCTTTTCTTGGTCGAGGTGTCGGGCGAGCCATTCGTCGCGGATGCTATGCTTAAAGGCCGCTTGGGCTTCGGCATCCGTACAGTCAACAATCTGGTTCTTTTTAGTTAAGAACATAGTCCAGAATTTCCTGGCTGACTCTCCGGGCTGTTGAACTATGTGACTTAAGTCATCGGCATCCGGAGGTTGGACATATGTACCTTGAAAGTTGTTGAGAAAGGTGTCCTCCAAGTCCTCTGAGCTGCCAATGGAGTTTTCGGGCAGACTGTTCAACCAGTACCTAGCTGGTCCTTTGAGTTTTAGCGGGAGGTATTTGATGGCGTGAAGATCATCAGAGCGGGCCATATGAATATGGAGAAGAAACCGCGGGGTCTGTTGTCCCATCATATAATTTGATGTTCACGGGTTTAAACCCTTCTGGGAAATCGTGTTCTATTACTTCATCAGTGAAGCAGAGGGGGTGTGCGGCGCCTCTATATCGAGCCAGGTCATGACGTAGCTCGGATGGAGTTCGTCTACACTCATCCGCTTGGTCGTGATTATGTTTGTCATGTCTGGCCAGGTGGCCATCATAGCGCATAGGGGCACACCTCCGCGATCCATAGATCGATCTTGTCTAACCTGCTATGTCTCTATTCTTACGGCGTGTGTGTATCCCTGAGCTGTTGTGTCTCTATTCTTACGGCGAGGTAGTGCTGGCTGGTGTTCGGCTCGAGTTGCCGCTTTGTCCCGGCTAGGTGGTGTTCGGTCAGCCGCATTGTGCGTTGGTAGGACGGGCTCCAGCGGCTCGTCCTCGAATTGGGGTAACAACTTGCACTTCGGGTAACTTTTGGTTGGGCGCTTGAGGCCGTATTCTTCGGCTGCTAAGACGTTAGTCCATCTATCATTGAGCAGCTCTTGATCAACTTGAAGTTGCTGTTGTTTCTTTTTCAGGTTCCTTGCGGTGGCAATTAGCTAGCGCTTAAAGCGCTCCTGTTCGACGGGCTCCTCAGGCACGATAAATTCTACGTTGCCGGGGCTCTCCTCATCATCGGAGAGCGGAAGATAGATGTCGGATTTTGGGATCCGACAACCCTTGAGACGTTCGAACTCTGGGGTGCGTGCGGAGATCTCAACCTGCCCATCCTGCCTACTCGCGATCCTCCCTAGCCTAGCGCGTAGAGCTCACAGAGACACAAAGACATAGTGATTTATACTGGTTCGGGCCACCGTTGTGGTGTAATACCCTACTCCAGTGTGGTCTGGTGGATTGCCTTGAGGGGCTATGGATGAACTAGCACAAAGGATGAACAAGCCTCAGGAGGTGAGGTGTTCTTGAGCTGGTGTGGTTCTCTACTTGCTCTGGTTTCGGTCCCTTTCTATAGTGGTGGCTAAGTCCTATATATAGTGGCCTTGGTCCTCCTCCCAAATATGAGTGGGAAGGGATTCCACAACGGCGGAATTTGAAAGGGGACAAGTAGTACAGTCTATCCTGACAAAAGTAGTCTTCGCCTGCGAAAAGCCTCTGGTCGTGACGCTGCGGTGGGCTCGGTGATGACCTCCGTCCTGCCGTCCTGGCGGTCTTGGTCTTGTTGCACCAGAATGGAAACCTTTGGCTGATTCCTCGGGACTCCGCGCCTGTGGCTTGCCTCCCTTGCACCAAAGAGGAAACCTGCATTGTGCACCCGCCTGGCGCTCGCCTAGCCTTGGTCGTCATGGCTCACGTCAGCTCAGCCTCATGAGGTAGCTGCATAGATCTCTCTGTCCCTCAGGAGCCCTCCTGAGGGGGCCAACTCCTTCAGGGGTCTTGGCGTTGTCCGCCTTGCGAGGCTTGGCCCCTCGCGAGGGTCTTGTGGTGTTGATGTCGAAGCTGGGCCGTACCAGGCCATCGATGGAGCCACGGGGTGGGCCGTAGGCAGGCAGGACTGGATACCCCCAAGTCCAGGACACCGACAGTAGCCCCCGGCCCAAGGCGTGCTCGGACTTGGCTTCCAAGAGAAGCCAAAGGGCAAGTGCGGAGCGCCACGAGCCATAACCGCCTGCAGCCTTGATGACGCGTGGCGATTGATTGGACGTGGGCGACTCCGCTTCCCCATGCTGCCTCGGCAACTGTTCGACTTGACTAGTCGATGCTCCATGCAGAGGGTCATGATGGCGCGAGGTCATGGAGGCCAGCGGTCGGCCTCCCTTGACTATAAATGTGAGAAAGGGGCAGAGCCCCCTGTCCATCTTCCCTTCGTCTTGCTCCCGCTTGCATCTTTCCTCTCCGTCTTGCTCCCATGGCGTCGCCGAAGAGGTTCTCAGCGACCGAGAAAGGGAAGGCCCCCAAGGAGGGGCCAGCCTCCCCTCCTCCCAAGAGGGGCCGTGGTCGTCCCCGCAAGCATCCTGCGGTCCCTCCGGCAGCATCCAAGGGCGCGGGCGCGCACCCCCAAAGGCAGCGTTCTGCCGGGCGCCCGTGATGGCACCTCTTCCCGCGGCGGGGGCTACCGGCCCCGGAGCAGCCGCCATGACGAAGGGAGGCACGCTATGCTCATGCGCCCGCCTCGGCCGTGCTTTTCTTCGCTGGAGGTGCTTCCCGAGTTCGTGGTGTGGTCGGAGAGCTCAGCTGGCACCTCGCTTTGGCTCCCTCGCTTCTTCTCCAGTGAGCTTCCTTCTTCGGGGCTTGCTGGCCTCTGGCTGCAGGCTGATGGGTGCTGCAGCAGGGCCTCGTGGGTCAGCACCTTCCGCCCAGAGTACCAAGGTTTCCGCCTCTGGCAGCATGGTGCTGACCTGTGGCTGGTAGACCTTCGCCCGCGCACGTAGCCTAGGCGGAAGGTGCACCCTCCACTTCAAGTACGATGGCCGGGCGACCCTCTATGTGAGGGTATTCAGGGGGGACGGCCGCTGCGTGGGGTGCTGCCAGAGGACAGCGGCAAAGACGACGGTGGCGATGACGAACTTGGCCTTGGCGACGCGCGCTCCTCCTCTCGTGGCGGGAGCTCCTCCTCGGATGAGAGCTCGAGCAGCGGTGGCTACGACCGGCCTCCGCGTCGTCGTGCTCGTGTCGAGGACGCCGGTGGCTCGTCCCATCGCAGCGCTCATGTGAAGCCGCAGAGGAGCCCAGCCTGAAGCTGGGGGCCGACGAACTTGGACTCAAGGCCGGTGGCCCCAGATCTCCTGTGGGAGAACTGGTGGAGCGCTGGGCTGTGTTGAGGCGCTGCTTGAGGATGCGGCGCTGGTGCCCAGCCTGCATGCCTTCAGGCCCTCTTTGTATAGCTTTTCCTTTCTCCTGCAAATCAAAAAAAGAAGAATGTACCCTGCGAGCACTACAAAAAAAAGACACATCTGTGACATTTTGGGCCGAACAAATTTTTTTTGTCATACATATGACACTTCTATGACGATAATTGTGACAAAACCCGGTATCATCATAGATGTGGTGGGCTCCTACTTCTATGACAAAAAATCATGACAGAAAATGGGGTTTTAAGTCACAGGCGGGCCGGAGGCCTTGGCTGCATGACATTCTTTGGGCCGTCCATGACGGAAAAAACCATGGTAGAAGCGAGGGGGAGGAAAATTTCTGCGAGTTCCCGGTTACGGTGGGAGGTAGGGGGCCGAGCGATGCGCGTTTCTCTCATACATGTATGCGGGTGTGTGCGAGGCGTTGGATCTAACTGAACCCGAGCGAGGCGTTGGGCTCTAACTGAACCCGAGCGATTGCACTGCAGGCTACGCGTTACTGAACCCGAGCGATCGATCGATGGCTGTTAACTGAACCCGATCGAGCGATTCCTTCGCCATCGCTACTAACCGATGCCGATCGATGCCTGCAGGATGAGCGGTGGCGTTGCGAGGGGTTTGGATGAACAGTGGCGGTGGCGTTTCCCTACGGATGACCAGGACCCGTGTTGTGGTGGAGGGCTGGGCGAATAGTAGGCGGTGGAGGGTGCCCGTGGAGGGTGGTTGAACAGGACCCGTGGTGTGGAGGGCTGGATGAGCAGGTAGATGGTGGAGGGTGCCCATGGAGGGTGGTTGAACAGACTGAGGGAGTCTGGACTAGGGGTGTCCGGATAGCCGAACTATCTTGGCGGACTCCTAGACTATGAAGATACAAGATTGAAGACTTACGTCCCGTGTCCGGATGGGACTTTCCTTGGCGTGGAAGGCAAGCTTGGCAATACGGATATGTAGATCTCCTACCATTGTAACCGACTCTGTGTAACCCTAACCCTATTCGATATCTATATAAACCGAAGGGTTTTAGTCCGTAGGACAGAACAACAATCATACCATAGGCTAGCTTCTAGGGTTTAGCCTCTACGATCTCGTGGTAGATCTACTCTTGTACTACCCATATCATCAATATTAATCAAGCAGGAGTAGGGTATTACCTCCACCGAGAGGGCCCGAACACAGGTAAAAACATCGTGTCCCTTGTCTCCTGTTACCATCCGCCTAGACGCACAGATTCGGGACCCCTACCCGAGATCCGCCGGTTTGACACCGACATTGGTGCTTTCATTGAGAGTTCCTCTGTGTCGTCACCGATAGGCCCGATGGCTCCTTCGATCATCAACAACGACGCAGTCCAGGGTGAGACTTTTCTCCCCGGACAGATCTTCGTATTCGGCGGCTTTGCACTGCGGGCCAATTCGCTTGGCCATTTGGAGCAGATCGAAAGCTACGCCCCTGGCCATCAGGTCAGATTTGGAAGTTTGAACTATACGGCCGATGTCCGCGGAGACTTGATCTTCGACGGATTCGAGCCATAGCCAAGCGTGCCGCCTTTGTCTCGATGGGTACGATCTAGCTCGCCGGACAGACGGTGCCACGAGTCCGCACGATGCCTGCTCCGACCCTTAATCCGGAGCCGGTTCCCCTGATCGAGGACAGGTGGTTGGACACCGCCTCGGGGGCTACAATCTCAACGGCAATTGAGCCGAACTCCATCCCTGTCCCTTGCGAAGACCGTGACTCCAAGGTGCCGGACTCCTCTCCGGACTACGAACCCTCCGTGCCCATGCCAATCGAATCCGATTGGGCGCCGGTCATGGAGTTCACCGTCGCGGACATCTTTCAGCACTCGCCCTTTGGCGACATCCTGAATTCACTAAAGTCTCTTTCTTTATCCGGAGAGCCCAGGCCGAACTATGGTCAGGAAGGTTGGGATGCGGACGATGAAGAAATTCAACGCCCACCCACCACCCACTTTGTAGCCACTTTCGATGATTTAACCGACATGCTCGACTACGACTCCGAAGACATCGACGGTATGGACGACGATCTTTGGAGACAACCAAGAACCAGCGGCTACGAGAATCGGAAGGCCACCTCGTCATACGACATATACATGGTGGACATCCCAAAAGATGGGAGCGGCGATGGAACAGCGGAGGATGACCCCTCCAAGAAACAGCCCAAGCGCCGACGTCAGCAACGCCGCTCTAAATCTCGCCACAGAAAAAACAATGATTCCGGCACGGGAGACAATAACACCGGACGGTGCGAAGATGACCCCCTCAGCGGGACTCGGCGCGGGAGGAGGGAGAAGCAAGTCCGCCTGACGGTCTGTGAAAAAGAGAGGTAGAGGATGATAATTATCGCCTCCCTCCGAAGACGAGGCAAGCCTCGACGACCAATTTAATTTGTCGTGCACGAGGATCCCGCCGAACAGGGCGCTTTCAAGCGCAGGCTTATGGCCACGGCAAGCAGCCTCAAGAAAAAGCAGCAACGACTTAGAGCTGACCAAGACCTCCTAGGCGACAAATGGACTGAAGTCCTTGCAGCGAAGAGTATGAACTCGAGCGCCCCTCAAAAGCTACCCCAAGCGCAGGCCGTTGCCTCGATTAGAGGAGGAAGCACCCAAGTCACCAGCGACGACATGGCAGACCCGGCCACCCAGCGGCATAGCAGAGAAGTCTCTCAGCCCTTCGCTCAAGCCACGCCCCGACGCCGCTCAAAAAGTTCAAAGGCAAGGGAAAACGCGCCGGACTTGCGAGATATATTGGAGGATAAGGCAAAACATACAAGATCGATCTACGGATCGCGTGGGCGCCCCACGACACGGGATGATTACCGTCACGCCGGATACAGCAAACCCGGCCGGGCCGAACACAGTAGACAAAGCTCATATGAGCTACGTCGTGATATAGCCCAATACAGAGGCGCCAAGACACCCACTATGCTTCACGGATGAAGTAATGGATCATCAAATACCGAGGGCTTCAAACCCGTAAACATCGAATCATACGATGGAACCACAGATCCTGATGCGGATCGAGGACTATCTCCTCCATATCCACATGGCCTGCGGTGATGATCTACACGCCATCAAATACCTCCCACTTAAGCTTAAAGGACCAGCTCGGCATTGGCTCAACAGCTTGCTAGCAGAGTCAATCAGTTGTTGGGAGGACCTGGAAGCCGCATTCCTTGATAACTTCCAGGGCACATATGTGCGACCACCAGACACCGATGACCTTAGCCATATAATTCAGCAGCCAGAAGAATCGGCCAGACAATTCTGGACGTGGTTCCTAACAAAGAAAAATCAGATCGTCGACTGTCCGGATGCTTCAAACACAACATCCGCGACGAGTGGCTAGCCCGGCACCTAGGACAGGAAAAGCCGAAATCCATGGCAGCCCTTACCACACTCATGACCCGCTTTTGCGCGGGAGAGGACAGCTGGCTAGCTCGAAGCAACAACTTGGCCAAACACCACGATAGTTCGGATACCAAGGACAAAGACCTTTGGCAGGTCGGCGTCATAACAAGCATAAACGCCGCATTAACGGTGATAATGCTGAAGATCTGACGATAAATGCTGGATTCAGAGGCTCTAAACCCGGCCAGCGGAAGAAGCCATTCGAAAGAAATACACTGGGCCCGTCCAACTTGGACCGAATACTCGATCGCTTGTGCCAGATACATGGCACCCCCGAAAAACTAACCAACGACACCAACAGGGACTGTTGGGTGTTCAAGCAAGCAGGCAAGCTAATCGCCGAAAACAACGACAAGGGGCTGCATAGCGATGATGAGGAAGAGCCCCAGCGGCCGAACAATAGAGGACAGAAGGGCTTTCCCACACAAGTGCGGACGGTGAACATGATATACGCAACCCACATACCCCAAAGGGAGCGGAAGCGTGCGCTAAGGGACGTATACACGATGGAGCCAGTCGCCCCGAAGTTCAACCCATGGTCTGCCTGCCCGATCACCTTCGATCGAAGGGACCACCCCACTAGCATCCGTCACGGCGGTTTTGCCGCATTGGTTCTTGACCCAATTATTGACGGATTTCACCTCACCAGAGTCCTGATGGGCGGCGATAGCAGCCTGAACCTGCTTTATCGGGATATGATCGCCAAAATGGGCATAGATCCCTCAAGGATTAAACCCACAAAAACGACCTTTAAAGGCGTCATACCAGGTGTAGAGGCCAATTGTACAGGCTCAGTTACACTCGAAGTGGTCTTCGGATCCCCGGATAACTTCCGAAGCGAAGAGTTAATCTTCGACATAGTGCCGTTCCGCAGCGGCTATCACGCACTGCTCAAACGAACAGCATTCGCAAAATTCAATGCGGTGCCGCACTACGCATACCTCAAGCTCAAGATGCCAGGCCCTCGAGGCGTAATCACGGTCAACGGAAACACCGAACGCTCTCTCCGAACGGAGGAGCATACGGCCGACCTTATGCGGCGAAGTGCGAACAACCTCTTAAGGCAATTCTCGGTCCGCCAATAAACAATCGGACAACATCCAAGCGCGCCGGAGTAAGCTACAACAAGACCGCCCGCACGATCCGAACATCAGCGTAGCAATCCGCCCCAACCCCAGCCCTCGCGAAGTTGCGAAGCCATTACTAGCCGTACATAACTACGCCCTGGAGATACCATGGGCATAAGGGGCGGCACGACCAGCACGCCCAAGAATGCGGCTCAACCGCACCGGGGCTCTCGATTGTGTCATTCTTTTTTATTTTTCTTACTTTCAGGACTCTGTTCTCCGGAAGCCTGTCCGGCGTTCGCCGAACTCACGCGATGCAACAGCCGTGGAAGCGAAAACTGCGTCGAGTGTCCAGTGGTCTCTACTTGAGCATTATACTTGTTTTACATCTCGTCCGCAGCTTACCCCTGGAGGGGGACATGTTAAATAGTCCCATCCCTTGCTTATCGCACTATTTGTATCGTTCTGCTTTCATTGCAGTCCCTTTTTGAATAAACAATACATACTTTTGCCTATTATTGCACTTCTTTCTTTATTTATATATATGTTCATTTCATGACATGTTGCACCCGTACACTTTGGTACGGCCAATACACCAGGGGCTTAAGTTCCCCAGAATATGGTGTTAGAAGTCCGAACACTTTCACAAGTGCGGCACCCCGAACTTATAGCATTATATGCATCGGCTCTGAATCATGTCTTGGGTCAATAGTTGGGTTTGCCCGGTTCCCATGTTTTGGTACCTTACGTTCCGTTATATCGGCTAAGGTAGTATTTGGGAGAACCACTACGATTGTGCCCGGTTGAGCTGGGTTGAGCACCTCGGTGGAGAAAGCTAAAACCGGTGTCATGATAGGGCGAGAGCCGGTCGCTGTTCGAGAGGTTTTTTCGGGTCCCTAAAGACTTATGCCGCTTAGAGCGAGGAGTCGGCATTGTCCGGCCAAAGGCGTGGGTAGCGCCCCGAACTCGGTCTTCCGAATACTAGGGGCTTCGCCGAAATTTAAAATTATAGAATTCTATGGCTAAGTGAGAGTGTTCAAGCATTATAAGTCCGGTTGCCTTGTTCGTTGCATTGAGCGCTTCCCTCGATGGACCAAAGAATGGGAACAAGAGTGCTCAAGTTTATCCCGAACACCACAGCACTCGTGGCATGGGGGCTGAAGCCAACGACTTGCCATCTCTCAATTTTGATAAACGGCCGCACAGAAGGTAATATTTTAAATTAACAAGCGTTTCTTAGTGCATATGAACAAGTTTTCAGCGCACACGATAACAAATGCGATTCTATTCAAAAATTACATATTTGGAGCACTCATCCGCTATACGGCGAGCACCCTTCAGGATGCCCTCATAATACATTTCGGGCGTGCGATACTCCTTGCCCTTCGGTGGCCCGTCCGTCACAAGCTTCTCCCAATCCAGCTTGCCCCAATGCACTTTAGCACGGGCAAGGGCCCGACGGGCACCTTCGATGCATAGGAGCGCTTGATGACTTCAATCCATGGACAGGCGTCCACCAGCCGCCGCACCAACCCAAAGTAGCTCCCAGGCATGGCTTCCAATGGCCACAGCCGAACTATAAGGCCCTTCATGGCCTGTTCGGTGACCTTTTGGAGCTCTACCAGCTGTTTCAGCTGGTCGCTTAGGGGCACCGGATGTTCGGCCTCAGCATACTGAGACCAGAATACCTTCTCCGTCGAGCTCCCCTCCTGGGCGCGGTAGAATGCGACAGCATCAGACGCACTACGGGGCAGATCTGCGAATGCTCCTGGAGAGCTCCGAATCCGGGTAAGTAATAGGTAATTGACTTCTACATTCTTGCTTTGCATAAAGAATGCCTTACCCGCCACTATCTTCTTTAATGATTCAATTTCTTGGAGGGCTTTTTGGGCTTCGGCCTTAGCCGCTTTGGCACTCTCAAGAGCCGAGGCGAGCTCGGACTCTCGAGTCTTTGAGTCACGCTCCAAACTCTCGTGTTTTTCCACGAGAGCCTGGAACTCTTGCCGCACCTCCGCCACCCGCACCTCCTGCTTTTCTCGCTCGGTGCGCTCTGCGGCCGCTTTGCTTTCGGCCGCAGACACCGCTTCCTTCAGGGTCGCCACCTCGTTCGTGGCCCCTACAATACCCACGTTATTCATGTCATTTTTTGCAACCGAATCCTTTCTATAAGGTATTTTCTTTACTAAGGTATTACTTACCTTCTTTGTCCTCGAGCTTCTTCTTGGCTTGGCCGAGCTCGTTCTCGGACCGCTCGAGGCTCTCCTTCAATGCATTGACCTCCATGATTAGTGCGATGAGAGGTCAGCAGCAACTGCATTCCCATATTGACATAATTATGTTAGACTCTTGCGTATATCTTTTTAGATCCTCGGTCCGGCTTTTCTTTCCGAACATCCAATTAAGCATCGAGACTACTGTCTATGCGGTAATATTTTTACATATTCTAAACTTACCTCAAAGCCCGTTAGAAGGCTGGTACAGGCTTGATCGGCCCGCTCTTGGCGGATGAACTTTCGGATCACCGCACTCATGATAGTGCGGTGCCCCTCGATGATGGAGGCGCCGTTAAGCGCCTCCAACAAGCTATCCGGTGCCTCGGTTGGGTGGGGTCACCGGTGTCGCGGTCTTGCCCTTCTTACGAAGGGGCCTCCTGCCGGCCTTCGGAACCATTGCTGGTTCCGGCACAGTGCCGGACTTAGAGCCCTCTGGGGTTTTGCCCCCCTCGCGCCCGGCGTCCGGGAGGTCGCCTTGCGGCGCCTCCAGGACCACCTCCTCCTGGTTGGGCCCCTTTTGGGACTCCACCGCGGTGTCATCTGCGTCACGAGGAGAGGAGGCGGTCGGAAGTGAAGTGCTATTCACATCCGACGTATTCAGGGAGCCGCTCGACGAAGTGGCAAGATCGTCCCTGGGCGGGCTACATGGTTATATTCGGCGTTAGAAGACACTATGCGGCAAATGAAATGAGTTATTCTGGAATCCGGGCACTTACGATCTCTCCAGGGGCTTGGCCCTTGTTGGCCACTCCTCCTCGTCGCTGTCGGCGTTGGCGGAGAAGTCCGGAGGAAGGGTCCTTCCCTTCTTGGACTCTCCAGCCTCCCCAGTTGGGGCAGCTTTCCTCTTCTTCTCTCCCCTAGCTGGGGGAGAGGCTTCTTCTTCCTCCTCCTCTTCTTTAGAGGAGGATTTCGCCTCAGGGTGGTCAGGCGATGAGCCCGACGGCACCTGGCGTCGGGAGCTCTTTCGAGTCCCCGTGGCCTCCTTCTTGGCCTTCTTCTCCGGCACCACGTGAGGTGCCGGAACCAGAAGCCCCTCCAATCGGGTGTCTGCTGGGTCTTCTAGCAAAGGGGCCGGACAGTTGATCTGTCCGGATTTCACCAGCCAGTCCTGTCAAAGGTTATGGAGTTTTAGATCCCGCACAAAGTCAAACTATGAAAAAAGAGTCCCATAAAGGGCAAAATAACTTACCTCATTGGCTGGACGCTGCGAGCTGAATCCGCGATCTTCGGTAGCGGATGTGGGAGCCTCGGCGCCCTTGAACAACACCTTCTAGGCATCTTAAATACGTTGTGTCGAAGAGCCTTTTTCGAGATTGGGTCTTTGTCTTTGGATCGAACTCCCACAATTTGAAGGCCCGTTGTTGGCATGGGAGAATCCGGCGGATGAGCATCACCTGGATTACGTTGACAAGCCTGAGATTCTTGTCAACCAGGTTCCAAACGCATGTTTGGAGTCCGGATAGCTCATCCGAATCCCCCCACGTCTGGCCCGTCTCTTTCCATGACGTGAGCCGTGTGGGGAAGCCAGATCGGAATTCGGGGGCCGCCGCCCATTGAGATTCGCGCGGCTCGGTGATGTAGAACCACCCCGATTGCCACCCCTTTACGGTCTCCACAAAGGAGCCCTCGAGCCATAGGACTTTGGCCATCTTGCCAACCATGGTGCCTCCGCACTCCGCTTGGCGGCCGCACACTACCTTCGGCCGGACATTGAAGATCTTCAGCCATAAGCCGAAGTGGGGCTGGATGCAGAGGAAGGCCTCGCACACGACGATAAACGCCGAGATGTTGAGGATGAAATTCGGGGCCAGATCATGGAAATCTAGGCCGTAGTAGAACATGAGCCCCCAGACAAATGGGTGGAGTGGAAACCCTAGTCCGCGGAGGAAGTGGGGGAGGAACACCACCCTCTCATGGGGCCTGGGGGTGGGGATGAGCTGCCCCTTGTCGGGCAGCCAATGTGCGATGTCGTCGGACAAGTATTCGGCCTTCCGCAGCTTTTTTACTTGGCCCTCCGTAACGGAGGAGACCATCCACCTGCCTCCCGCTCCGGACATGGCTGGAGATGGTTGAGGAAGGATGTGCGGACTTGGGCGCTGGAGCTCAGAGTGCGCAGAAATGGATGAACCAGGGAGGAGGAAGGCGTAGGTGAAAAGGTGGATCTTATCCCCTTATATGGACGGACGAAGCTATGCGTCCCCCACCAGCCTGATAAAACTCGCTTATCTCACAAGCGCCGCAATCAATGGCGCGGTTGGGTTACCCACGTCTGTATTGATGAGAATCTCGAAATAAGGGGGCACGATCTACGCTTGGATAAGACGTGCCAAGGAAACCGCCTCGCATGTCACGAGCTGAGGTGGAGCAAGAAAACGATTCGTATAAAGGCCTGGCCGTGGTGTGATGTCACGCCGGAATATGTCAGCAGATCTGTGCAAAAGTTATTCTCTCTACGGTTGTATGTGGAACTTGTTTTGCGAGCGGACACTATCCTTGTGTTCAAAACCTTCTATGAAGTATTCGGAGGAGGAACACGCCTTGCAATGCCGAAGACAATATGCGCGCCGGACTCGTGCGTCATTGAAGCCTGGTTCGTGGGCTCTTGAGGGAGTCTGGACTAGGGGTGTCCGGATAGCCGAACTATCTTCGGCCGGACTCCTAGACTATGAAGATACAAGATTGAAGACTTAGTCCCGTGTCCGGATGGGACTTTCCTTGGCGTGGAAGGCAAGCTTGGCGATACGGATATGTAGATCTCCTACCATTGTAACCGACTCTTTGTAACCCTAACCCTATTCGGTATCTATATGAACCGAAGGGTTTTAGTCCGTAGGACAGAACAACAATCATACCATAGGCTAGCTTCTAGGGTTTAGCCTCTCTGATCTCGTGGTAGATCTACTCTTGTACTACCCATATCATCAATATTAATCAAGCAGGAGTAGGGTATTACCTCCATTGAGAGGGCTGAACACAGGTAAAAACATCGTGTCCCTTGTCTCCTGTTACCATCCGCCTAGACGCACAGTTCGGGACCCCCTACCCGAGATCCGCCGGTTTTGACACCGATAAGGACCCCGTGGAGTGGAGGGCTGGATGAACAGTAGACAGTGGAGGGGTGGTTGAACAGTAGCCGGTGGAGTAGCGCGCGGTGGAGGCTGGATGAACAGGAGCCCGTGGAGGCTGGAGGAGGTCGACGGTAGCCCGTGGAGGCTGGAGGAGGTCGATGGTGTAGATGAACAGTACCCGTGGAGTCCCGTTTTGCGGTACGCCACACCCCTCCCGATGAACAGGACCCCGGTTTCGACCGTAGCGCTCCAACACAAGTCCGTTTCGTCCGTTTTGCGGTACGCCACACCCCTCCCGATCAACAGGACCCCTGTTTCGACCGTAGGAGGTCCGCTTCGTTCGTTTTGCGGTACGCCTCACCCCTCCCGATCAACAGGACCCCCGTTTCGACAGTAGGAGGTCTGTTCCCTCTGTTTTGCGGTACGCCACACCCCTCCCGATCAACATGACCCTGTTCCGAACGTAGGAGGTCCGTTTCCTCCGTTGTGCGGTACGCCAGGCCTCATTTCCATCGCTTGTTCCGTCCAAGCCCTCCCGATGAACACGACCACACATTCCGTTCTGACCCAGCCGGTTGGCTCCCACGCGTTCCGTTGCCTCCCGATGAACATGACGCATTCCGTTGCCTCCCCATGACGCATTCCGACCCAGCCATGTACACGAGCCCTGGCCGTACGTACACATTCGTGGCCGTATTTTTTTTCTTGCACCCTAGCCATTGTACATACGTGTACATGCTACGTGTGCGCCTCTACTACGACATGTGCGCGCCTCTACTACGACACGTGCACGCCTCTACATCGACCAGTATGTATATACACGTTCGCGACCAGAATGACAACGCTACGTACGCTTAGACCAGGTGGGTCCCGACTGTTAGCCACTTCCTTGCATGCGAAGATGTAGCTGGTGGGTCCCAGCAGTCAGGGGGGCGAATCAATTTTTTTTGCCCGAACGCACTTCCTTGCGTGCGAAGATGTAGCTGGTGGGTCCCGGTGATCGAGAACAAATCGTTTTTTGCCATACGCACTTCCTTTCGATGCGAAGGTGTAGCTGGTGGGTCCCGGATCGAAGCGAGCGTTTTTTCGCGAAATACGGTGGCCCATCCGGTGGGTCCCCGCTGTCAGGTGGAGGAATAATTATTTTCCGCGTAATATGGAGGAACTTCCTTGCTGCGGCCGTGCACCCAGCTGTCAGCCTCTCCATGTACAGTCCACGTCCGATGGAAGTCGTTCCTTGACCACGTTGACCATGCTGCGCCGAGAGCACCAGGGCGGTGGACGACGGCGAGGCCTAGGAAGGGGACGATGGGGAGCCGGGGAAGACGGCGATGGAAGACCGTATGGAGAGGAGTATGAGGGTTCACTGGTTCGGCTATGGTGTGAGGCTGCCGTCGCCATGAACTGGCCAGCGGTGGGAATAGTAGGGGGCGGTGAGGCCTCCGCGGTAGCACAACCGGCCACGGGAGGCTGGAGCATGCGGCACGACCGGCGCTGCTTTTGGCGGCTGGAACAAGAAGACCAGAGGTTGAAGAAGCACTACGGCCATTGGATGGACATCGTACGGTCAATGGAGCTAGAATCGTTTATATTGACTAAGTTGACAAAGCCGTCCGTCCCCGTCAACTTAGTAGGCACACAAGTCAGCCTCCCACCAAGGTGGGTCCCAGCTAGCAGGGGGTATTCATTTTTTTGTGCGTAATAAGGAGGCACTTCCGGTGGGTCCGAGCTGACAGCAGGGGGAACGTTTTTTTCACGAAATACGGTGGCCCGTCGGGTGGGTCCCAGCAGTCAGGGGCAAATGTTTTTTCGTGAAATACTGGTGGCCCGTCCGGTGGGTCCCTGCTATCAGGTGGAGGAATAATTATTTTCCGCGTAATAAGGAGGCAGTTCCTTGCGGGTGCCGTGGACCCAGCTGTCAGCCTCTCCACGTACAGTATTCTTCCGATGGAATTCGGTCGTTAACCACATTGACCACGCCGCGCCGAGAGCACCACGGCGGTGGACGACGGCGAGGCCTAGGAAGGGGACGACGCGGAGCCGGGGAAGACGCGGCAGTGGATGCCCACGCGGAGAGGAGTACGAGGGTTCACTTTGGTTGACTGCGCTTGCCGTTCTTTGCTGAGAATAACAGGGGTGTGGGTGAGGGAGGGGAGGGAAGGCCGGGCCAGCGGTGGGAGTAGTATGGGGGCGGTGAGGCCTACGCGGCAGCACCGCCCGACCCGGGAGGCGAGGAAGCGGTAACGACCGGCGGTGCTTTGGTAATTTGGAGCAAAAAGAGAAGAGGTTGAAGAAGCACTACGGCCGTTGGATGGACATCGTATGGTCAGTCGAGCTAGAATCGTGCATATTGACTAAGTTGACAAAGCCCTTCGTCCCCGTCAACTTAGTAGGCCCACTATACTGGGTCCCAGCTAGCAGGGGGAGTATTCTTTTTTTTGGCGTAATAAGGAGGCACTTCCTTGCGTGCGAAGATATAGCTGGTGGGTCCGAGCTGTCAGTGGCAGTAACATTTTTTCGCGAAATACAGAGGCCCTTTTGGTGGGTCCCAGATGTCAGGTGGAGGAATCATTATTTTGCGGCGTAATAAGGAGGCATTTCCTTGCGTGCGGCCGTGGACCCGGTATCGGCCTCTCCGCATCTGATCCACTTCAGATGCATGTCGGTTGTTGACCACGTTCACCTCGCCACGCCGAGAGCACCAGGGAGGTGGACAACGGCGAGGCCTAGGAAGGGAACGACACGGAGGCAGGGAAGACTCAGCAGTTGTTTCCTCTGTGAAGGGGAGTCTGTTGTCACGAGGGTTCTTGGTTCGTCTGCCGTCGCCGGAGAATAACAGCAGGTGTGGGACTGTGGGTGAGTAGAGGGATGGCTAGGCTAGCGATGGGAATCTGAGTGGGGCGGTGAGGCCCTGTGGCAGCTCAGCCGGCTCTTGAGGAGGAGGAGCAGTGATCCTTGGCGCTTGTTTGAGCGGCTGGAGCAGGAAGAGCAGAGATTGAGGAAGCACGACGGCCGTTGGATGGACATCCAACAGTATACAGGCCGTCTGTGGAAAGCCTCAAATATGTGGAAAACAACATACAACCCATCTGCCATTATTTCAAATATTTTACAGCCCATTTGCTAATTCTGACGGGTTTTTTGGAGCCCATATTCTTTTTGTTAGCATTACAGCCCATATTGTGGCCACGACTAAAAAATTATACGAAATTTTGCATATGTCGGTGCGTTTTGAACTGTTTTTAATCCCGAAATTTTGAGTCACATTCAGACTGATTTTAAAAATAAATGTATATCCATATAAAATCCAATAAATTGTCCACGCATAAAAATCAATGCAATTTAAAATCTCGAAATGAATAAAATATATTTGAAAGGAAATGTCGGTTTGATGTGTTTTAAAAATGTACAGCCCATTTCTCCTTACTGATAGGCCATTTTCTCGGCCAACCGAATGAAGCTCTCCTCATCTTGAAAGATTTGCAGCCCAACAGGCCTGATAAAGCAACTTACTTGACAAATCACAAAAAAACTGAGCTAGCCATTTTCAGAAAAAACTGCTGGGCTGGTTTGTGGTAAACATAAAAGAAAAGGTTGTCTAGACAGGCCAGAGTGTCCTGCACAGCCCAGTTGACACCCTGCGTCTCTAAAACAAATTAGATAAATGCCACTCCAATTATGGCAAAAATGCCACTGCAATTTCCAAACTTTGAAAAATGCCACTGCCATTTTTGCAAACTTTGAAAAACGCAACTGCAGTTTGCAAACTTTGAAAAACGCCACTCCAGACTTCGAAAAATGCCACTAGAAATGGCATGAAATGGCATTTTTCAAAGTTTGGAAATTGCGATGGCATTTCTCAGAGGCATTTATCAAATTAAACCAAAACAAAAATAACTAGGCGAGCTGCTGGGTCCCTGGTGTCAGCCGCTCGTTGTGCAATTCTCTCGTTTATTGACTACGTTGACAATGGCATGGGACCCAGATGACAGAAATCCACTAGGAGGAGCCATTTTTTTATTGACTTGAAATAAGGAGGCACTTACTTGCGTACTGCCATGACCTTAGCGGGTCCCTGCTGTCATCCTCTCCACGTACAATCATCTCCTGATTGTGTACGCATCAACTTGCTAGGACCACAAGTCAGCCTCTAAACCCGTGGAGGACAATTACAACCCATTCAAACGGAAAGGTCAACATTCATAGCAAAGTAACAGGTCTGATCCACATATAGAGTACTGAACTTCCACGTTGACAACCATCATAGCCAAGTTAACTATCTGCTCCCACTAATACTCTAGTAGCGTACAAGTACTAACTTACTCTTAGCTAACTAGACGATGTCGGCCGCCATCTGTGGTACACGCTAAACGCCGGCACCGGCGTCCTGCACCTCGCCTTGGACTTGCCAAAGGTGCGATAGGGCGCGTTGCTCGCGCGCGTTGGCCCTTTCCATGCCGGCGTGGTCCACCGAAGCTTCGGCTTCCAAGTGGGAAACCCACTTGACGAGCTGGTAGTAAAAATCAGCGTCGCGAACGCGTGCATGGCCGACAGCCTCCAGGGGTATTTGCCGGGCGCCGGCATCCACGTAGTCGGCCCTGTTGCGGGTGCTCTGCTCGCGACTCAGAGCGTCGGTGCGCTGCTGCTCCATGTCCCGCTGGCAGCGCAAATCGACGATACGCTGCTCCTCCACCAGGCGGTCGCGCTCCAACAACTCCTGCTCCTCCGCCATGCGGTCGCGCTCCAACAACTCCTCGATCTGCGCATTGCCATCTAAAGACAGATAGAATGCCTCCTCCCTCCGTCTGCCTTCCGGTGAAAAACCGAACACTAGTTCCGGTGGTGACCGCCTCCGGCGTCGCCTACCGCGGACGGGCGAGGGGCGGACGTGGCGAGCGACGTCGGGCCGATGGGGGCTTATGAGGATATGGCGAGTTGGGTCACAGTGGCACCGGAGAAGGCCGGGAAATAGTACTTATAGGGGAAAGGCAGCGCGACGGTCATCGGAATTTAATGCATAATGGCTTAGTGCGCCAGCTTGTCCTGGAAACTTAGGGAAACTGAAATTATGAATGTGCCGTCCCGTCCCGTCTGTGCTTGAGCATTAAACCAAATACAAAATTCTGAAGGTAACTAGCATTATTAACGAATGACAGTATAAAAAAATTGCAAACCATGTACCTCCAAGGTAAATATCATTTCGAACTCGGGGGGACCTTAAAATTTTCTATCCCAATCTTGATAATTGATCAAACATAAAAACTTGATCGAACGAATCAAGAAAACAGCCGGAGGAGGAGGTGCCCTCTCTTGTCTTCATAATTGTCTGTGCAGTTTAACCAAAATAAAATGACATCAGCGCCTTTGCATTTTGGTGACACTGTACAAAAAAATTAACTTATCTCATGAAAGTGAGATATGTAATCTATAAGCATTAACAGTGCAAAAATCTAAAGGTAGTAACAAGTTTCATCTTTGGTATACTGGCTGTGCAACAGCATTAGGATGCCTTTTTTTAAAAGGGGGATCTCCCCGGCCTCTGCATCAGAGCGATGCATGCGACCATCTTATTAAACCAAATAAATAGGTTCCAACAAGGTCTCAAAGTCTCCAACTGAAAAAGTGAAAAAAGAGCTCACTCAGAGCCAAAAAATCTTTAATACATCCACAATCAACAGCTAACCCTGAAATAATCCAGTGACATTAAATGGCATTGCTTAAATTTATCGGTGGCATTAGACTGAGAGCCGCATTAGTTAAATGTGGCATCACTTTAGCAGTAGGATTGCTTGACTTGACTGCTGGCATTATACTAACAGCAAAAAAGTGGCAATAAGAGCATGGGAGGCCCATTCGGACAGTGGGCGCACCAGTACGATGTACCTCCACGGACACAGAGTGGTGAGGGAGGTATGGTTGCCCAGAGCAACAAATATCCAGGCAGCATATGTGGATTACGTCCCATTTTTGTTCTCTTTAGCCACCCTTTTCCTATGTGAGGAAAACAAACCGATCGACCTGGTCATTCTCTATTGCTTTGTCATGCCTTTCTACCCTTCTTCAACCAAGAGACACGAGACTCGTTCCTTAGCTACTAATTTTACCCTTTTCAACCTAGATGCGGATTCGATGCCTACTCTCTTGGACAGTACAGTCTCCCTTCCTTTCCTTCTTCAACCAAGACATGGATTAGTCTGCATGAAGTAGGGTTTCCTTTAATAGTGCAAATTATGGTTTTTGTCTGCGTGGCCAGCAGAGCAGAGGATAGCAAATTGGGAAGATGGTGGAGTGGAAAAAGATCCACATGCAACGACGTGGTAGACGGGGCAATGGAACAAGGGTATGGTTCAAAAAGAGGTAGTATACCTGAGGGTCGGTGGGAAGTGGCTTCACTCATGGTCGTCGTCCTCCGCACACACTACAGCAGCGAGCTTGGGGACGGAGGCCATCTCGCGGGGGCGCTAGGTCTGAGAGGACGACCTTGTCGTCAGTGCGTGACCTCGCTCGCCAACGACGAGTGCGTCAACGCTGCACGTCCTTTTCTTCCCCGGCAGATCTGTGACCACCGGTGAGGAGGGAGAGAGGGCCCGTCTTTTTTAGATCCGGAGAGATGGTGGTAGTGTGAAAAGCAAGTGGGCAGCCCTTGGCAAGAAAGCGATGAAGCTCCAGCCTATATATCTTTTTTATACTACTAGTACTAGAGGTGGACTAGTGGTAGAGTAGTTTATATTTTCTTTGCGTACAGTACCAGCTAGTCGTGCTTCAAAACTGAATGGCACGCCATTAAAAAAATAAAGGTCGATAACTAATGCGGCACCTAGGGCCAACACGGCCAAATCGCATTTTGCACGAGAAATTACATACCATGTTCCGTTGACATGTGGTCCCGTTCCAACATATCAGTGAGACGACGGCAAGTAGTAGGAGTATTTCTGAACGGACGTGTAGGCCGGGGCGCCTCTTCGTCAACTATGGCAAAATGGCAACCGTCCACCGACTCTTCGCCTTTCCCTCTCGATTTGGAACTGCTGTCGCACGCTCTTCCTCTCCCTCCTCCATTTTCCTTCAACCCTTCACCCTTTCTTCTCCCATTGTTTGATCGTCTTCTCCATGGAGGGAACAGACCGGAAACAACCCCATTATTCTTCCCCCGATCTAAAAGATGACGTGGTGGAGGAACTCATTGATCGGTGTGACGTCATCACCTCGGCTAGCATGGCAGGTTCGTTCAAGCCCATTCTTGACTCAACTAATAACATCATTACAAGGAACCCAAGAGTCAAATAGCAGTTTGATCTCCCCTATCTTCTTAGCTGTGACCCTGATGACTGGCACCGTCATGATGGAGGCCTCGCCCTGTGCAAGTTGATGCCGCTTGATAATGATACGTATGATGTTAAGATGCCATCGCTTGAGGGCAAGGCTTGGGCAGGCGCAAATGGAGATTGGGTTGTTTACATTGGGTCCAACTACGAGTGGGAACTTGTGAATGTGTACACTCGTGACCGGGTTCCACTTCCAAAAATCTCAGCAGACTGCCAGAGGTTTAGCACACGGTATTATGCATACGTTCAAAGACAATCATGGTGACTGTCTTCTACGGAAGATAGCAATTTGTCGAGTTCCCAACCGCTCTTGGAATTACAACAACTATGAAGTTGTTGCTACCTTCGACAAGCTTGTTGCCGTACTTGGTGGTTTGACTCGATGGATATTGCTCAAAAATCAGTTTCTGTACACGGATGAGTACTATGATGCAATTCAATACGAGGTCCTTCTGTTTGCTGCCACCACTTTCGTAGCCTTTGTTTTTACATGGCATCCTCGTAGTTTACAGACGTTTGTCTTCCACCGTAATTATAATTGTTTCATCCAGATGCATGCGGGTTAGCAAGTTTCCCTTTACTAATTAACCTTCTTGTGTTTCCAACGTCCTGTGAACATTCCACCACCTATACTTGAAAAAATTTATAACCAAGGGGGAGATGACGATGGTGATGATCACGAGCATGAGGACGAGCAGCGCCCATATACTCTTTCGCGCCTGGCAACTAATTCCGATGGATCACCTCTTCTTGTGTGTATATAGCCCACTGATGATGTTACTGCTAAGGAAGCAGGTGTAGTCTCCCATGGTCGCACTCTCCGGACCTATTCCAACACCCGTTGCATGGTATTCGGGATGGATACTAGTGTGCTAGCGCCAACTCCTTCTCCCTAGTACAGAATTGATATTCTTGGAGAAAACTCGCTCTTCCTTGGACAAAACTATCCAATGATGGTGAAAGGCAATCCATTGCTGTTGACACAACATTACTACCATTTATGAGAAGCAATCGTGTCTATACCTCGGACATTTGGGTGGTTCCACCTCCGGTATTCATATAGTAGGCCGCTTCACCTGGATGATCAGTCCTGCGTTGGTCTCGGATCGACAATGGATGGCCCGTCGAGAGAATCACTTGTGGTTCAAAGCAAGCGTTTCCAACGCCGAGGAATGGTTGAGTTGAAGTTAATTTCATTGCTTGTTATTTGTTGTGTGGTGAAAACTTTAGTATTTATAATGTATCCTCGTTGTCGATGTGGGTTGATGACATGTTGTATGTAATAAAATGATATGCCTGTGATAAACTTACTAAATTTATGAGTGGCTTTAGTCGCTTCTCCGAGTGAGTGGTGCGACGAGGCAAAAAATATTTTCTGAATACATAATTGTACGTGCATTGCAACAGGTTATTGAATGAGGCCAATCAACAATAGTAGTACACTATTTGTACTAGCTTCACATGCTTCGCGCGTCGGGCGGGTGTTTTTACTGTAGCCATATGTTAATGTGTTCGCTGTACGTAACCAGCACCTCGAATCCTCGATACTATATAGTAGGAGTAAGTAGTAGGAGTAGTAGGGTGGCATGGGCCAGAACAAGCATTCACGTCCAGGAGTACGGCACACGCAACCAGCACGACTTCCATCTGACACCATATTATTTCTTGGAGTCCATGCTAGAGCAATCTCTTCAACCTTGTCGTTTCTCTAACTTCAGCCATTACGCGACGGGCGAGGTGGGGGTTTGCCGATAGACGGTTTTCTTAAATGCGGTCCCACTTGTAAGGCCAACTCCAATGCACTTGTAAGCCCAACTCCAACTCTATTCTAGTAGGAGTATCAACAAGTGCACTAATCTCATCTCTAACCTCTGTGCTAGCTAAAAGTGATAGAACATCTACAAAATTACGCTCTATCAATATATGGATGTACTCTTCTTCACAATACAAAAACTTGCATCCATTCTACTCCCTACGTTGCACAATACATGCCTTCTATTTGTCAAAATATATATGTGTCTAGACATGTTTTAGTATATAGGTACATCCATTTTTGGACAAATGGAAGTCAAGTATTTTGGAAGAGTACACAATAAAAATTTGAAGTTAGCACAACTAGTCTAATCCGAGAGCACAACCAAAGATTTGGTCGGGTTCTTCCTCCTTTTGCCGACACGTGGGACATCCAACATCCAGGTCGTGTCATGAAAGAAAATATAGTGGTAGTTGAAGCCACGAGATGTGCATCTTGGGTTAAACTGTAAATAGAATCTTACTACTCTTGAGTAACTCCAAAAGCGGCCACCGAAGATCTTTATTGGATTTGTTTTTCATCACCAGCACGTCGAGGTGAAAGATGTGCAGGTTCAGTGGGTCCTCTTGCGTTTTCACTGACATGTGGGGCTGCATGTGAGCAAACAGACGATGGGCTCCGCGCGTCCGCTGGCTGGCTGAGAAGAGAGATAGAGGAGGGCTGAGCACGGACTGCAGGAAATTTGTTCTACGTACCTCGATATAGGCTCGATATAGTGGGGTCGCATGGGCCATAACTAGCATTCATGTCTAGCAGTACGTCCCACGCCACCCACACGAGTCCCATCCGACACCAATTTTCTTGGAGTCCGTGCTACAACCATCTCTTCTCCCTCATGTTTTCTCAGCCATCGCGCGGTGGGTGGGGTGGGGGTTTGCCGATAGTCGGTTTGCTCAACTGCGGCCCCACTTGTAAGTGAAAATACCACACCGCACGCATTCCTGCTTGAGCGGCGTGCTGGACCAACCGTGTGGCGGTGCGATGCGAACGCGACAGGCTTTTCCTTTTGAACTCGTAACTTGTAAAATTTGGTTCTGCTCCATGGTGCGACCGATAGATAGAAAATAATGATTTTTCCTAGATTAATGAGAAGTTTGGTTCTGGCGCCGTTCATGCATGGGCGCGTCGGCTGGAGGCTTACGTCAAAGTCGTACGCGAGCTTCTTGACGATGGTGAACTTGTCGAGGAAACCAACGAGGACCTCGTCGAACAAGGAGGTGAAGCTGTCGTCCAAGCGGCCCCTCGCCCTAGCGGCCTCAAGCAATACTACCTGGAGACGTTCCTCAGTGCCGGGCCGCAGGCCGGCGTCGTGGACCATCTGGCACAGCCGGCTGATGCTCGCGCTCATTGCCTCCATGGGTCTACCTTAGCTTCTAGTCAACCAATCTTGCAATTCGCGTCATCACACTTGCCCTTGGTTAGCGTGCGTAGGTGCGTAGGATTTCGTACTACTCCTCGGCCCTCTACTGCACCTGCCTTTGGATGTATGATAGGTGGGCCAGCCAACCCCTGGGCCCACGTGTCATTCACCCAAAGGCAGTTGCCGTAAGTCAATGACGCTGCGTCCCCCTCCGTGCGGTGCAGTATAGTCATCTCACGGACCTCTAGTTGGGGCCAAACGAGAGAAGTTTCATGTTCTTGGTTTATTGGTCCCCTTTGCATTTTGCGCCAAGTTTTAACCTTTGATCTAACTAATAAAATGTTAATGCATGTAAACAAAAATGTTGTGTAAGTCACCTTACGAAAACCAAATAATCCCAAAACACTTAGGTACGATGCATTAACTCCCTCCTTGTTTCTTATTTCGTGACATATCAACCAATGAGAGATGTGGGCCGTGCATGCTTTCAATGACTTGAGACTACCAAACATGACATGCAGTGTTTAGTTCATTGCATGTAATCCTATTAGTACTCTAGTTAGCAAAAAAACATTAAGTTCTCTCGCCGATAGGAATAGAACACCATGTATTTATTTATAGAGGGACTAGTACTAGATATTGCTAGTCAATACTAAAATCCAGATGGACGTGGTAGTACTCCTAAATCCAGACGGTGGTGCTACTAGTACTAGTAGTAGTACTACCAATGTAGTAGTAGGAGTACTAGCACTGTACTACCCGTTGGTCAAATTATTAGGTGCTTTGCTCCTCACGGTGAAGTGACAAGACCCTTCGCCGGAGATGACACCTGAGTATAGGCGCCGTGTTCGGCATACCATAGTCAGCCTCACCATCTGTAGTCACTATCATAATGGCTGTAGAGCTAGCACTACTAGGAAAAGGCCTACTAATGGCGCACCGGTTTTGCCTACTAATGGCGCACTACCGGTGCGCCATTAGTATCACGCCACTAGTATTTTGTACTAATGGCGCACCGCTGGTGCGCCATTAGTATCTGGTATACTAATGGCGCACCACCTAGTGCGCCATTAGTATGTAACACCATGCGCCATTAGTGTGCCTCCCGGGGGGCATACGTAACCATGTGCTTTGTCATACTAATGGCGCACCCTGTTGTGATGCGCCATTAGTATCCTTTGGCACACTAATGGCGCACCTGGTGGTGATGCGCCATTAGTATGAATATTTGGGTTTATTTTTACTTTTCTGATTTTTGCACAGGTTCCAAAATATATTATTGGACAAAATATAGACAGCAGCACACAACAACAGCAGATTCATCGAATACAATAGAAGATTAGTCTCCGAATACAATTCATCATATTAGTCTCCGAATTCAAAAGACCGAACAAAGATAAAACATTACAAGTCTCAAGACCGCGAGTATCGAGTTTGTCTTCACATTACAAGTCGATATCGATCATCTAAACTACCATCACATAGAAGAGAGCTGCGGTCATCACGATGAGCATCATCGCGATCAAACTGGTCTTCATCCGGTTCCTCCAACGCTCCCTCCTCTCTCCCGCTAGATAGCGGGCGTATCTAGATTCGGCCTCCGCCCTAGTGGTGTACCCTTTGTAATCATTACCGCTGAAGCGGTGAACCTGTCTCCGACACTCCTCCCGATCGTCGTGAGACTCCGGGAACCTTACCCTTGTACCACGACATATGGCGGCATCTCAATGCACAAGCCAAACAACGAGACAATACATAAGCAATATGTAAGTATGCAACAAAAGGATCGGAAGAGAAAAGCAAGACATTAATAGCACGATTCATGGTCCTACTAAAAAATAGCATCGATTACATCTAAGTTGAACCACTGTCCAAACCAAAGAGACATACAAATTCATTAAAGTTTAATTACAACATGAGCCAATCAATGTTTCAGAACTACACATCACTACTTTCGACTCGACTCATAGGACAGGAGCATGGATGAAGCCGCCGTCTGTCGTGATGGTCATGAAATCGCGGTTGTTGTCACCCTACATTTGTAGCATTTCATCTATCTCACTGTTGGACGGTTGATATCTGCGGAAGAACTTCCCCGAGGTATGAAGGACATCTTGATGGATGATGTCCGCAAACTCCGACTGGATGCGAACGAATTCTTGTCTGAGGTCCGCGTCCTGGGTTGCCGACAACCTCGCGGCCCAATCTTTGAGACTATCTGGTAGCGAAGGTGATGATGGTCCCTCACGATCGCCCGCATGTGATGGAGGGCGTAGTAGGCATCCTTCGATCACAAAGCGGCTGCTGACGCAGCAGAACTTCAGACATTGTGTGAGAAGGTGTGCTTGCCGTACTTACGAACTGCCTCGGTGAAGGTGCCTCCAGATTTGGCGTAGCCGGGGAGAACATCATCAAGAACTTTCTTGACACTTGTGTAGTCTATCTTGGAGTTACGTTTCGGGTCGAAATACGTGGCCATGGAATATTTCGGGCTTAGGAGGATGACTGTGCAATGTGTGTCACTGCACAGAACACGGAATGTTAGAAAAGAAAGAACGATCAAAATCTAAGAAATCATATGTTACAGGGCGGTTAAGGGATGACTTACTCGGGAAAGTAAGCCACAAGGAAGTTATCCTTATCTGGGTTTGCCAGAATGACACCTTCGAGGTGTGAACTCGCAACTTGGCGGTCCCCAGCGCTGTTCAAGTGCTTGGCACGCATGTAGAAGGGGTCGACTATCACGATGTCCGCGGTCTTTTCTCTAATGATCCACATCTCCATACTCAGCGAAAACAGCCGAAAGAAGGTGTAGTGCAGCGGATGAAGGTTAAACATAGCAAAGATGTCATCAAACCGCAGGACGATCGTACCCCCGATGTAGCCATCCACAAAGCCCTTGGCCTCTGGCACCATGGCCACGAAAACCAGGTATGCCACATCATTCTCTCTCAGACGCCGCTTCTCCCAAGAAAGAACACTGTCGTGCAGACTCCGCATAGCACTGGTTGCAGCATTCAGCATATTTGGCGGTAGCATCGCCCTACCCGCCACATGCACCCTCCTCGAGATATCCTTAGGTGAAGGTGGCCCGTCCTGAGCACGGATCGAACTCGGTGCCGGCTGGCTCGCACCGGCGCCCTTGTTAGTCTTTCGTTTCCGTCCCTTCTTCTTGATCTCCTGTAATGGGACCAAGTTGTGCTCACAGACCGCCTTCTTGAGCGTGTTGGGGCTGATAATATTTCGCACCTCAGCTATCTGAGGCTCGGTGAAGAGGGGAGCTGGAGGCGTGTCCTGAGAACTGAACGCCAGACGACGCCTGTTGCAATTGGATTTCTCCGCCGTACCAGCTAGATCGCGGTCGTCTTGGTTGGGTTCTTGAGAAAGAGGCCCGCAGAACGCCGGCCGCGTACCCATGTCCGCAAAGTACTTATCAACTTTGGTAAATGTACCGTCGTCGTTGTCGCCGCCGTCCGGATCCTGTGCCATAGGGCTGTCCGGATCTGTGCCATTATAGGGCTGTCCGGATCCTGTGCCATAGGGATGTCCGGCAGGTCCGGTAGCGTATGCGGCGTTCTTGCCATGGCTTGGCGCCCGCGACGACCGGGCGGTCTTGTCTGGGTGGTGTCCCCGCCCCAAACGAATCTGGCTCTTCGCCAAAGCGAGGGCCGATTACGCAGCGCGAGGGTCATCTCATCTTCTTTGTCGCCCCGGCCGGGTCGAATCGGAGGTAACAGCTCGTTGCAGCCTGGCAGCACCCGAACCACTTCAACCCTATACATTGTGGGTTCCATCGGATTACCGTGGAACATGCAGTTGCCCGGTTGAACGATTCTGCCCTTGGCGACATCGACCAACTCGCCGCCCACGAAGTGCAGAAGAGTGCAAGGAACGTCGGCTGCGCCCTGCGAAAACATGTAGGGCGTCAGGGATAACCAGTCAAAGGCAAGGAGATGAAGTCATCGGCCGAGAGGCTTAGTTACCGTGATGCCGTCGAGCTCAGCTAATGTCGAGGCACCGCCAACGGCGGGCGTGCAAGTGATGGAGGGGGCGCTTGCTGGCGAGGTGCCGGCCGGCATACACCCGGGTGCATTAAGCTCCAATGCCCGTGCCGGCGCCGGAGACACGAATACCGCCTCCCCCGGAGACACCAATGGTACCGCCGGAGACACCAATGGCGCCGCCTGCGCGCTGTGCGAGTTGCTGGCCGTGAAGCTGGGAACCAGGGGAGGCCCCTGTTGGCCGCCCGCAATCCACGTCGTCAGCCCATGAATCAACGTAGGCACCATGGCATTGAGCTTCGTTCCCAGTTGTTGTTCCACTTGCTCTTGGACAAGCTCCAGAATCCGCGCCACTTGTGCCTTGAGTGCTTCAACCTCGCGCGTCTGGCTTTCCGAGCTGGTCTTTTTCTCCTTCCGCACACCAGCGGTATAGTATGACCCCCATTTTGTGGACAAGCCATTGCCGGCCACACGACCACCGACGCGTCGGCTTAGTGAGCTTATCCTGTTTTTCATTACGTTCAACGCCCTATTTAAAGGGGTGTCGAAAGGGGAGCTCGAGGCGACCCGCCATCTGCTTTCGGTTTCTGCGGAAGGAACGTGAACCATTTAGAAATATTGGGGATTAATTAGAGTGCAACCATATGGAGCTAATTACGCGGGGGTGTATTCCTTACCAGAACAAGCTCGAGCGCCCTGGTCTTCGGATCCGTGGTAAGCTCCTTTGTTATCGGGTCCTCCTTGTACTGGGCCCTGACAATGTTCCTAGTCTGCTTGTCACCGCTGTATTTCTCAAAGCGGGGCGGTAGGCCTTGCTCGACATGCTCCACGTCCTCCTTGTCCCATATAGGCTCCGCCACTCTGTAACCGCCGGGACCGAGTTTTTGTTCCCCTAAGTTCAACTCCCGCATTTCTTTCCCCCACTAACTTGACTCAGAGGTTGCGCTGCTCTCGCACTTGATCTTGAACTCCTTGTAGTTATCTTCGTTGATCGAAGAATATTTCGCCTTGATCTTCTCATAACTATCACCTTTATCAATCATTCTCTTCACCGCGCTTCTCCAAGTAGACAGGGCCGTGCTCATCCTTGTGAGGGCGGCACTGTTCACTTTATTCCTTGAGAGGCGTGTGTTTTCAAAATCGGCGGGGAACTTGTACCGTTCGTGCAGCTTTGTGAAGAGGAGGTTGCGCAAATTCCCTCGGTCCTTATGTCTAAGGTTCTCGGTGTTGATCGAGACGGTGCTCTGGAGAATGCACCCGAGCTGAAGCGAGTACCCCTTGACTATATGTTTGGGCTCCGTGGGATGCTCGTCGGAGTCCACTTGAGTAAATTCCTCCTTGAGGGTGCTAAGCGCATTCGGGCGCCGGTCCTTCCTTTGCTTCTTCGGTTGGCTGCCATCTATGTATGCGCCGCCATCATCAGTGGTGTCATCCCCGACGCCACTAGGGGTTGTGTAGTCAGGATCGGTGTCTTCCGCGGCGTCCTCATAGCGGTGAGGTTGTTCCTCCATCTCTTGGGACAACTCCCAGAATTGCTTGCCGCCCGAACCGCAGGCCTCATCGTTGTTGGCCATGTTTCGCTCTAAATAGGAAAACAGTTTGGTCAAAAATTTGGTTATTGTCAAGGAACAAGATCATGGTCTCATCATTTAGGGTTTGTCGATGCCGAGGCACCCTAAAAGCCAAGGTTTCATCATTTAGGGTTTGTCGACGCCGAGGCACCCTAAATGCTAAGTTAAGTTTTCATCATTTAGGGTTTATCGATGCCGAGGCACCCTAGGTTGGGCCTAATCACTTGGCACTAATCACTTGGCTCTATTGCCACATATGTTGGGTTTATCATCTAGGGTTTATCGATCTTTGAGGAGAATTCTAAGTTGGGCCTAATCACTTGGCTCTATTGCCACCTATGGTTTAATGCAGCAAGAATAAAGGGCAGTTCATCCTACTTAATTAAGTACTAAGATACCCGGCCCATGCATTAGTAGCAAGTACCCCATATGTCCGATTTTTAGCAAAGTCATGCTAAAATTCACGGAAAATTTCAGCATGACCTTTGCTGAAAATAGGACATATGGAGTACCGAATTTTCGGAACGGAAGTTAATCGACATTCCGGCAAACTCAAGGGCCTCTCGGTACTGCAAAATCATCACGACACAATTGTCAGAGACAAAACCCAGCCACAGACCATATGGTCCTCTGCTTTCATATGGACAAAAATCTGCTCAACTTATGTGAGCTTCCATTCCAGATATAATAGGTCACCCAACAAAAAATCATCAATACATTTTCATACCTCAAGGGTGAATTCAATACGAGGATTCGTGGGCTTCTGACACGATCTTCTGCTTTAAATCTGCTTGATTGGGCACACAAATCCTTCCCCGGAATCGGAGGGTACCGAACTGATCCTACGAGAAGTCGGAAGTCTAATTTACCACCACATGCTTGGCACGTTTCTGCAGATCGGTGTCGTCTGGCTGGGCCTTGCAGATCTCTTCCTCATGTGTGGGGGTAACTTCCAAAACATTAGCAAGGCCAACCTCAACTATGACCAGGTTGAGCTGAGAAATCTCTTCTTTAAGTTCAGGAGGCGAAGATTACAATATGACATTTAAACTGACGGGCTTCCGACTAAGCGCATCGGCAACCACGTTGGCCTTACCCGGGTGGTAATTTATTCCAAGGTCATAATCCTTGACCAACTCAAGCCATCTTCGTTGACGGAGGTTTAAATCTGGCTGAGTAAATATGTACTTGAGGCTTTTGTGATCGGTAAAAATTTGGCACCTTTTCCCGATGAGATAGTGTCTCCAAATTTTTAATGCATGAACCACCGTGGCCAATTCCAAATCATGAGTAGGATAATTTTCCTCGTGGGGTCGTACCTGTTGTGAGCCGTAAGCTACTACCTTGCCGTCTTGCATAAGTACGCATCCCAGTCCTTGCACAGGCGCCGTAATACACATCAAAACTGCAGTAGATATCTGGAAGAGTTAATTCCCTTGCAGTTGTCAACCGTTTCTTTAACTCAGTGAAACTTTTCTCACAGTCCTCAGTCCATTCAAACTTCTTATCCTTTTTGAGCAGCTCTGTCATGGGTTTAGCAATCTTGGAAAACCCTTCAATGAAAAGGCGGTAATATCCCGCGAATCCAAGAAAACTCCGGATCTGAGATACGGTTGTGGGTGGCAACCAGTCGAGTACATCCTTTACTTTGCTTGGGTCCACGGCTATACCTTCGGCGGATAGCACATGTCCAAGGAATCCAACTTGCTTGAGCCAGAACTCACATTTACTGAATTTGGCGTATAACTGATGCTCACGGAGTTGTTGTAACACTGCTCAGAGGTGTTCCTTATGCTCTTCTTCACTTCTTGAGTAAATGAGTATATCATCGATGAATACTACCACGAACTTATCAAGGAAATCCATGAATACTTTATTCATCATGTGCACAAAGAAGGCAGGGCCGTTGGTGAGGCCAAAAGACATAACTGTATATTCATAAAGATCGTATGGAGTGGTGAATGCGGTCTTAGGAATATCCTCCTTTTTGATCTTGAGCTGATAGTATCCGGTCCGTGAATCAATCTTGGAGAATACCTTGGCCCCACTAAGCTGATCAAACAGGTCATCAATTCTTGGCAGTGGATATTGTTTTTTGATTGTGACATCATTCAGCTGACGGTATTCCACACACATGCGGAGGCTTCCATCTTTCTTGTCCACGAAGATAGCAGGTGATCCCCATGGTGAAGAGCTGGGATGGATATATCCTTTCTCGAGCATTTCATCAAGTTGTTTCTTTAGCTCCACTAATTCTGATGACAACATTCGGTAATACTTCTTGTGTATTGGTGTGGTCCCGGGCACAAGATATTTTGCAAACTCAAGCTCTCGATCAGGTGGCATGCCTGGCAGTTCTTCTGGAAATACATCAGGAAACTCGCTGACCACCGGAATTAATTCCAATTCAGCCACTGCTGTGAAGACCATGTCCTTTGAGGTTATGCTTCTGCGAGCATAAAATTTTGTAGTCTGTCCTTCTTGGCTGGTCAAAGTGACTTCTCGGGTCGCACAATTTATGCACACTTGATACTAGGTCAGCCAATTCATACCCAAGATAACATCCAACTTATCAGACTCGATAAGTATCAAAAAATTGGAAAACAGACTCCGTTGATATTGACTTCCAGGTTGCGGCAGAATAGATTGCTTCTGATTAGAGATCCCGGGGTTTGTACCAGCATATTCTTGCCCAAAAGCGAACAAGGAAATTTGTTTTGGGCAACAGAACTCCAAGAAATAAAAGATTGGGAAGCCCCAGAGTCAAATAAAATCACTGCAGGTATGTTATTAACAGAGAACATACCAATGACGGCTTCGGGGTTCTCCTGGACTTCATCGGCGGAGATGTGATGAACGTATCCCGTGATGTCGTGCTGGTTCGGGCATGCCTCCATATAATGGACTTGTGGCCTGAATATAGCATTTGTCTGGTTGTTCTTGGGACACTGTTTGGCATAATGTCCGGTTTGCCCTGGCTGTAACAAGAATTGCTCTTGTGACGCTCCTCTTGAATTGAGTTGGGTACGTCATTCTTGACTTGGGTGGTGGTCTTGTTAACATTTTGTTGCCAATTGGGCTTGTATGCTACCTGAGTCTGTTGCCAGGTACGAGCCTTCTGCACTGGTTGTATTTCCTTTCTTGGCTCAAACTTGCGCTTGTGATGGTTGTTGGCAGACTTATTATCCGATACAAGCTTGTGCTCCCTTTCAGCAATGAAAGCCTTGTTAACCTGTGTTTGGAAGTCTGGGAAATAGAGCATACTGAGAGTACACCAGAGTTGCAGGTTTAATCCACCAAGAAATCTATCAATCTTTCTTTCCTTAGTGGCCACGTCATATTGAGAGTAATGTGACAGATGATTGAATTTCTGCAAATATTCTCCCACAGACTGACTTCCTTGGAGGAGCGCGAGAAATTCACGGTGCTTAGTATTCATAATTCCCGCAGGGATATGATATTTCCGGAATCGTTCCTTGAATCTTGACCAGGTAATTTCTTCATCAGTAGACCACATGGCTCTTTCATTTTTCCACCATATGGCAGCAGCGCCTTCAACATAATGTGTTACAAATGGAACCTTATCTCCTTCATCAGTTCGAGCAACCTCAAGCTTCTTCTCCATAGTTCTCAACCAATCATCTGCATCCAAGGGATCAATGGCCTGACTGAAATTGGGAGGATTAGTCCTTTTGAAAATCGGATAGCTTGGAGTGATGACCGGGCTGATTCCCATTCTTTCCAACCACAGCTTGAAGAGTTCTTTATATTTCTATCAGACCATTATTTCGTCTTTCCTCAAACATTCGCAGAATTTGCTCGGTGGAGGGCGGATTTGGCGGTGGAGGTGGTGGTGGAACATACAGCTCGGGTGATTGTCCTGCCTGTCGTGCGGAACGAAGAACAGGAGAACCCTCGTGAACGTTGCTACTGCAGCCTCCCCGCGTCATCCTAATATGATTTTTCCCAAGGCAACACAACCGAGATGAGAAGCATTCAAAATAAACTGGGGAGAAGCGAGCAACAAAAGCCCGAGAAAAAAAACCGAAATGGCGAATAAAATAAAGTTCCAACATAATTATACATAGAGTCATACAGGAAAGATAACAACATGCCAGGTTCAACTACTCTCATACATGAAACGGAACACCATGACTCGTACGACTATATCCGTACTCCATACTGACGATGGCGAATACTCGGAAGCTCTACTGCTCTGCTGGTGCTATGGGGTCCTCTCCTGAAGCAGACTCGGATCTTGAACTGACGGGGTTAACTGAGACCTCCGGGTTAAAGCTGACATGACGACACTGCCTCGAGGGCTCTCCCTCCGGGGAAGGTGGAGGGTGAATCGTCGGGGCTACAGGAATGGCGAGAAGTGAAACCCGCTCAGCAGGAGCACTAAGTGGACTCACTGTCACGATGCCCGAGCTACTCGGAGGAGTAACAGGGGAAACATGGGAACTAGAACTGGCAGGAATATAGGGAGTAAATCCTACAGATGCTGGAGTAGTGACTGATCTAGCAGAGACTAAAGCAGAGGCTAAAGCAGTACGAGCACGACTCAGCTCTCGAGCCAGCTCGTAGATCAGAAGATAGCTAGCAGTGATATAGTGAGAAAGGTGGCTAGCAACACTATTAGACTCCAGATCAATGACAGGGAACGGACACGACCATTATCATGCAGAGAAGGATAGTAGTGGAGACCTGGGTGGTTCTGCATCCGGACCACGTTGTAGCGGAGCTCAACAAGTACCTCGAATGCAGCAAACTAGACGGCCTGAGAAGCGGTAGAAGCGTAACCGCTCCGAGAGGTACGAGTGTAAGTGCTGGAATCGGAACTAGTGCCCAGAGTAACCACGGCGTGATACTCATACACTGAGTCAGCTAGACGCTCTCGGTACAAACGATAGACTGGATCGTCACCGTGGGGGTATAGCCGACGCCACATGTTATGAAGGAGATGCAGCGACGTGTACGGCATCAGCTGCAACTGGCGCGGATACAGCATAGGAGCCATATACACTCACAACCATTAGCAGGTTAGCATAAAAATAAACTTAGTGCATGCCATGCAACAACCAGCTAAAATGCTACCGGCACTCAACTACAACTCATATGTAGCGTCCGGTTAACTTGTCGTAGTCTAGCGTGGCCTACGTACAGTCAGTGCGGCTCTGATACCAAGCGTTCTGGCACCCCGGTTCAGAGCAACCGGTTTACCATGCATTGCCAGCCCAGAGACCTTGTCTTCTGGCAACAAACAACAACTTGGTACAGAAAAATAACAACTTTATTGATGCTAGCTGAGCAGAGTTTATATTACAACAGTTAGCGAGGCCAAGCGGCACACACGGTGCGGCTGAACAATATGTACATTATTTAGTGAACATAAAGGGGCCTCGATCAGGACAACTATGCGGTAGCGGAACAACATCATAGCGGAACTCCATAGCGCAGGGACACCGATGTGGACACGATCTAGACTCGGACAGCTCTCCTTTCCAACAAGACTTTCCTGAAATCTGGCATGACACGCCAGGTCAGTACATTGAATGTACTTGCAACCTCACAACAAGCATAAACATAATGACAAACAATATCATGATATTTAACCAATTAATAACAATGCAACAATATATCCAACATGTTGTGACTATGCTCAAGTGGTACTCGTCCCTTGGACTGGCTTACCGAACATGATCATTTCCGGATCACAAACGTGTCAAACACAGAGACAAACTTGTGATCCTTACGACGATCACAACCACGACCAATAAATGGCCCGTGATCCTTACGACGATCACAACCCAACCAATAAGTGGTCCGTGATCCTTACGGCGATCACAACCCAACCAATAAATTGCCCATGATCCTTACGGCGATCACAACCACGACCACATCTTGTCCAACGCAACACGATGGCCTTTCTGCCATCACCTCAGTGCATACTTAGTGTGCAAATTTATTAAGTGTTGACCCCTGGTGCACCCTACTTTCGAGCGTGTCCGTAACCATGGACTCGGCTATCGATAGATTAATACACTCTGCAGAGGTAGCGCACTGGACCCACACTACGGAACCCATGGCCTCGCCTCCCATTCGGGTGGACCAACGGCATTCCGACGAAACCACTTCATTGCCATGACACTCTCCCGGCCACTCCGACTCAATCCCCATCGGGCTAGTCCTGGGTGGCCCCGTGTCTACCTCAAGACACATCGACCACCGTCGTGGCCACAATCCACTCTAGGACCCGGTAGCAAAAACTTAACAACGGGCTCACAAGGTTATGCCTACTTACTGGGCCAGGTTACAGCACGCGCATAACCTTCCCTACATGGAGGCACCGACCAGAGGCACGACAATGAAACGAATTAAGGCCGTCCCAACCTGCAAATGTGGTTGCACTAGGAAAGACTCGTTTCAGCGGCACCATGACCCGGTCAACAACATATTCAAGTTGAGTTATTATCAGGTTCAACATAAAGTGAAAGTAACCGGCCTCATAATGCCATGACATACATCACCAACATATGCATCACATAAAAATGAAAATAACTAAGTCAACTACGCTCTCACGGAGCAATCAACAACTCATGATACTCCCCTAGTTAAGATCAAACCTCACTTAAACCAGAATCTTTTCTAGCAAACTCATCAATTTTTCATCATGCAAAAATAATTTCACTAATTATTTATCTCCATAACCATATTATCTTATTATTACTCATAACTAAATCCTTGTTAGCTTATCAACTAGATTCACTTCAAACTTTCTGTAAATCAAGCATATTTAATATAACAAGCATCTAACAGAATATAATTATCATATTAATAATTTAAATGCGTGAATAATCATTAGTTCAAGTAGGAAAATCACAAATATTGAAGTGGCACTATGAAAATGTTGATGTGGCTTGCCTTAGTGCAGATGACGTTTACGCCTCCTGGTGATCCTCAAGATAAGCCTGCTGTTCGGAAAATAAATAAAAACACAAAAAGAAAACATCAAGAAACCTTCTGAAATTCACCAGAAAATCTAGACAGCAAGGAAAAATCCCATCTTTTGGGAGCTGCTAGATTTTTGGACAAAGAACACAATGCAAAAAAGAATCAATGCATTTGGACTTATAGATAAAAAGTTATGGCTATTTGAAGTTCTCTGGATTTAAATGAATTAGAATTAAAATAAAACATACTAGGGGAGGGTGACGTCAAAGGCGTAAAAGCCCAGGGCGCCACCACTCGTACCGCTTCACGCGCGTACAGAGTGGCTGACTAGCGGGCCCCGCTAGTTAGGTGAAGAGGAGGGGGAGAGGGAAACAGAGAGTGGCGGAGCTTCACCGGAGCGCACACCGGCGGCGAGGGCTCTTGGGACCAAACGAGAGTGGGGAATCGAAGGAGAAGATGATGGCGCACCTGCCCGTACCCGTAGTGTGGCTAGGGGTGGTCGGACGGCGTCGGAAACAACCTCTCCAGCGGAGGCAGAGGGCAGCGGTCGCCGAAGACGAAGACGACGGCGGCTAGGGGTGGCTCCAGGGGCTCCAACAGGGCGGAATGGCTTCACCGAAGAGTGGCGGAGGCCCTGGCAGGGTTGCCCTGGCCTGGGAGGGGTTGGAGCTGTGGGGACAACCTAAGGGGATCGCCGGCGAGCTCGAGCTCGGGGACGGCAGCCCGTGGCCTGCCCGGCCGGGCTGGGGCTTTCAACTAGCTTGCGGTGAGTGTGGGAGTGGGTGTGGGTGCTCGAGGAGGCTGGGGGTGGCCGTATTTATAGGCGAGCGGCGAGGGGGTCAGGCTCCACCGGAGGACACCTGTCCCAGATGCCTGGTGACGAATGACGTCAGTGAGAGAGGGGGAAGAGGACGGAGCTCATGCGGGAACTATTGGCGAGCGCGGACAAGCATAGGGGCGAGGGGGAAGACGATGAGCACACTGCGCCACGCACTGTGTCATTGGCCGGACCGTGCCCGTGCCCGCTATAGCAAGCTCCGGTGTCGGCGAGTGCCAGGGAGGAGTAAAGGGAGTGGAGTCAGAGATGGTGGCGCGGTTTGGCATGCTCGGGCAGGCTGGGCAGCGAGCACGCGCGCAACAGAGCGCTCGGCGGCACTCATAGCGTGTGTTTTGCGTGCCAGCACGCCTGGACGAACGTGGTCCCCGTGTGAACTATGACATCAGGCCAGCCTAAGCGCTAACTTCATGTCTGGCATGTAGTCCTAGGTAGTTCTGAGTGCTACCACGGTTGGGTTGGGTTCCAGGTGCTGTAGAAATGAATTTGTACTCCAAGTAAGTTTCTGGACAGTAACTTTGGAGGTTTACTGTGGACAAACCACTGGGAGCTGAGGGCTGGGCTTTGAAGGCCAGCCAACACTTACTAAGGTGAAGATGCACAAGAAAAACCAGCTACAATGGAGCTAGTAAAATGGTAGTTGCTGTAGAAACTACCTTTTCTGTCCAGAAATGAAAATATTTTCTGTAGCCAAAATATTCCAAAAAGTGATGAAATATTTTTGCTTAGAAAGGTGCCCTAGGGTTCAAAGAATAATTGGGATTTTTCTCAAGATTTTATGGGCAAGAAAATTTAGGGTTGCTTTGGAGCACAAAGGGCTAGCTAGTGTTTAGGAGGGCAAAATGAATATTTTTCATTTAAGAAAAATATTCCAAGTGATATTTTGAGATGATCCATAGATGGAGTGATGGTTTGAGAAAGAGTTGAAGCATTTGGGTGAAAGTCAAGGGGTACCCAAATGGTTAAGTCCAAATGAAATGATTCAAAAACTCCAAACTCAAATCCAAATCAACTGAAAACCAGGCAAAGAAGAGAGGGAAAAAACCAGGCTGTCACAAGCAGCACAGACAATCTGAACTTTGCATGTAGGTTTATCCTCAAATAGTGGCCTTGTGCCGAGGGAGGTTTGAGCAACTTGGCCACTACTTTCATCCAACTAGTTTACTGGCTCATATTGGTCATGTAGCTCGCCAAAATTCTACATTGCAGACGAGAAAGGAGGCGGTTGAGAAAATGAACCACCCAAATTTTTTGTGCAGTTCAACTGAAATGGAGCATCCCCGGCGTGCAGACTGATTAAGTGCCAGATGAATATACACATCAACCAACTTCTCTGGAATCTTTAGACTCCATGCCATATAGTATGCTACCATATCTGCCGATAACCAAAACGCACAAGTTGGGACCAAAGAATTGACTGTGTTCTTCTGGGCTATGCGCCAAGCAATATTTTTGGCGTTCACTCTCATAATACTTGGGGTTTGACAACTGGTTGACGCCGGTTGATACTCGAATGAATATAGGCACTTCTTGTCAACATCGATGCTTGTCTGAGTGAACTTTGGAGTACATAGCAGCAGCATAAGTATCTGTGCATCTGATCATTTTGTGCAGTTCTACTGAAATCACCCAAATGCAATGATTTTCCTGCGAGTTCAGGCTCCAAGTTACTCCTTTATAAAATTGGCAAACCGTAGAACAATACCAAATTAACAATACATGACAAGCACAATAATCAGGATAAAGACCAGTACCAACCTGTGTGAGGTAGCATATCAATTACTATTTCCTTTGACTGGAAGCCGAGATAAGTGAAGGAACTGACAGCAAAGGAAGAAAGCAGTCCGAGATTAGCGACTGACAAGAAAGTACGGAAGCTGTCGAGGCAATGAAGCACCCAAAGTTTTGTGCAGTTCCACCAAAATCGAGCATCCCTGTTGGCACATATAATGAGAGAGTGAGATTACTGTAATAGTGGGACTAGTTGATGAAACATACACTAACAAATAGAAGCACACTCATTATCTTAATGGGTAAAGTTAGCAACATTGTAGTCTTGCTTAAAGAGAGGTATTAGTTTATTTAATATGTGCCAATTAGCTCAACACTTAAAGCATTGCCATTTATCATAGGTTGCAAAACTTTAACGTGCAAAGATAAAGGAGTTTCTCATGACAGTAGCACGATACAAATAGAGATGATGACAAACTAATATGGATGAAGGCCTTAGGCCCGTACCAACTGAGAAAAAAGCTTATTCATGTAGTCCCATAAGAGATGATAAAGCACTCACTGGAATCACTCAATAGTATATATTTTTGTGCACTTCAAATGTATGGTTGAAATCACTGTTGTTTACCAGTGTTGAGATTATATCGAAAGATTATCAAGAACTTCCAGCGGAGTTAAAGCACTAGCTGGGATGCAGTTCATTGTATTGTCTTGTGTAGTTCCACTAAAATGTATGATAGACACAACATAATCCCTGTTTGCAAAAGTAGGATCAAGATGAAACCTTCATTAGCTTAGTGAGAAAGGATAGGAAGACATTAGCATATTACTCTAGCAGCAGCATCAAATTCATGATGGACAATACGCAAAACATTGCCTCATTGAACCAATGGCAATAAATTGACATGCAAAACAATAGCACTATTATATAATGACACTAATAATATTCCCTCCCTGCTCCACCACATGATTCACCTCCATAGACAAACATACACACGTACATGATTCATCATAGGGTCCTACTAAAGATTTGTTTAACTCCGACAGGAAAATTAGGCAGCAATAAATTAGTGGTACTTAAGTACTCCTGATTAATTAAGTGAGACAGAAGAAGTGGAAGTGCTCCCTGGACGTCTCACATGTAAGTTAGTCGTTATTGGAGCCCTTGAATGGCCTCGACTGAGGCCTCTAGCTTTAGCAAGATTGCCTTGGCACTGTTTATTCTTCTTCCTCTTCATGCTCTGTTTCTCTTTCTCCTCACCAGTTGGTGAATCCAAGTACATGATTGGCCTTCTATTTCAGAATTGGTTTTGTCAGTGAGGGAGTACAAGTGTACTAGTAAAAAAATATCATTATTTTCTCATGGCGGTCGAAAAATAGAGATGAACACATGCACTAAATATCATTCTTACCTAAAGGAAGGTTATGGCGCCAATATGGATGATGAGGATTGGAATACGAATCTCCCTTTATGCTGTTCCACCGAAATGAACCAACTGTTCCATTCTGACATTCCAGTTAAACATCACAAAAGTCACTTCTTTTAAGAAGAGTTTTGTGATGCACCAAAAGGTCACAACAAAGAACTGTGTGAATTGGATATCCCTGTTTGCACAAAAAGCTACAGAGGAAACAGTCAGAGTCTCAAACAATTACAGGCAAAAAACATTTGGCTAAACTTGTCATGGCTTATAACAGTGGCATGGCTTCATTTTTACCAGGGACATTAGATTAAGAACAGCTAAATATTTGGCATAAGGGCATGGGATAGTGGGTGCACTAGCAGTCCAACACCATGTATGTAAACATGGGCATAAAGTGGTGATTCATAGTTTGTTGCCCCGAGAAACAAACATCCAAGAAACATATCTGGGTTGGCCCATTTTTGTTCACTCTAGCCACCTACATCTATGTGTCGATAGCAAATATAGTCCTGGTCATACCACTGTGTACAGCATTACCCCTATACTTCCCTTTTCGACCAAGAGACCGGTTGGATGACCAGTATGTACTACTTTCACCCCCTTTCCTTCTTGTTTGTACCAAGTCCGATGTACATACTAAATTCCCCCACCCCCACTTTATTTCTTTTTTGAACCAAGTACTCCCTCCGTCCAGAATTACTTGTCATCAAAATGGATGTGTCTAGAACTAAAATACATCTAGATACATCCATTTCAATGACAAGTATTTCCGGACGGAGGGAGTACAAGATTCGACTCCATGAAGTAGCTTTACCACTAATAGTAGAAGAAAAAAATATGTGACGTTGGACCATCCGATCGAGAGGGGCTGAGAGGTAGAAAATGATGCACATGCAGCGACGTAGTGAGCTGGGGAAGTAGAGCTAAGGCGCTTTCGAACGACGAAATACACGAAGGTAAATGCGAGATGTGGATAGGTGGGCGGCGGGAGGCGGATCCGCCTGTGCAACAATGAAGGGATCGGAGGACCTCCCGCGCTGGCGCTTGCCCAGAGATAACGGTGCGGCCGGCAGTGGGTCTCCTCCCTCGCTGTCGACGACGGCCTAAACGCTGCCCCTCCTCCCCTTCACCGGCGGAGGGGGATACGTCCGGATCTGTAACCAGCGGTGAGGATAGAAAGACAGTGTTTTTTGAAGGGAGAAAGACAGTGTTACCACCCCTATCTTGTTTAGATCTGGAGAGGATGAGAGTGTGTGAATAGAGCAACCCTAGCAAGCAAGCATGGAGGCTCCGGCCTATATATACCTAATGGGGTAGTTTTCCTTTTTCACTCCATCAAAACAATCGTTTAAAATTGTGTACTACGTGTCAGGTCGCGGTTTTTTTAGTTGTTGATTGTTTTTTGAGATAGCTACCCGCTTGTTCCAAGTGGTGTTACGGTGTGCCAGGTCGCACTTTGTATCGTTCAAGTATGGTACAAGTCTCTCCATTAAATGAACAACCACCCCCTCGTAAAAATTGTGAACAAGCCCATGGCGAAAATTAGCAGAAACGTGGGTTGCCCCAACATGCATTATTATTTATATTTTCTACTCCCTCAATTCCTAAATATAAGTCTTTTTTATTAGCCACACCTAAGACAAGAATTTTTTTATTAGAAGTGAACCCCACATGTTATAGACACAAAAATTGTGGCAAGATTCCCTTAGGCAAGCCAAAGTGTGTCTAACAATTTGAGCAACTCAAGTTAGGCAAGTGCGGCAAGTGTGGGATAAATAATGTGGCAACATAAGACAAACATAGTCACAATCCAAAAAGCCCCGTAATTTTTTGTGACATGCATGAAAATTTGGTTAGTTAAATTTATAGTCAAAATTTGGCAAGGTGCCTCAAATCAACACATGAAAGTATCAAAACGAAAGTCATGGCGTGCATGCATGCGTTGTGCTCGCTCCGTTTCCAAATATAAGTCTTTTTAGAGATTGCAACAAGTGACTACATACGAAGCAGAAAATGTCTACATACATCTGTATGTTGTAGTCCATTTGAAATGTGTAAAAAGACTTATATCGAGTGAAGTGCTTTGATGTGTCGCATCAACTCATACAAGACCGCGAAGTTTGATTACTACAACGCCCTCTCCCTCGCGGACTGAGCTCTGGTGCCTTAACTGCACCTGCCTTTGGCTGCATGACAGGTGGGCAAACCACCTGCTGGGCCCATCTATCATAGACGCAAAGGCACGAGTAGTATATGTCAATGAAGCTGCGTCCCTCCCTCGCACATGAGCGTGGTGGCTGGCAGGACTAGTAGAAGCTTTCGCTACACGCTATCCCTCCCGCAAGAGGTGGACGGATATGCAGCAGTGGATTTGATACCGTATAAGCAGGAGTAACATCATTGTTCGTCTTCTCGAAGAGGCGAAGAGCCAAGCGCAAGCCGAACGTCGCAGTTGCGAACGCTCGCGTGGTGCGGTGCCTTGGAGCATGCATATAGTAGCCAGGCTCTTGCATGAGAAAAAAATGCTATTTGAGCCCACTATTGTAGTAGTACTAATACTTGCTACTCCTTCCGTCTAGGTGAGTAAGTCATTGAATTTGTAGCTAAGCTTCCCTCCACTACAAAAAAAATACACTTCTGTGATGATACGTGTTTGTCACAGTAGGTCGCATTTTTTGTCATGCATGTACATCCATGACGATTTTATGATAGAAACAAGATAGTCATACCTGTGCTGTCGTAGAAGTGTTCCATGACATTACCAAAATTATCATCATGGAAGTGTCCACTTCCATGACGATAAATCGCGCGTCACAAAAGTGCTTTCGTCAAGGGTGACCGACACGTGGCATCCACCATAACGGAACACCGTTAAGCTATCGGGTTGGGTTTTGGATCCGATAACCCGTTAACAGCCCCGACCAATGGGAAATTTCCACGTGTAAATTTTTTATTGGCCGGACGAAACACGTGTCAGCTCGTCAGTGGGTCAGATAGGCGCCTATGATTAGTCGACATGTGCCACGGCCCACCACTGGCCCTTTTAGCTTACAAAGCCGGCCCATTTGACTTGGTCAAAAGTTAACGGGCTGGCCCATGAAAAGCCTGTTAACGGTCTCTTCACAAATAGCCCGTTTTACGGCCCGTTAACTCACGGCCCGTTAGGCCCTAAAGGAAATCGGCCCAACAACGTCATGTGGGCTATCGAATATAACACCAGCCCATTTCACTTTCGTCCCATGTATGGCCCACGACGTCTTTTGGCCCATATGAGGCCTTCGTATCTTTCGGCCCTTTAAGGGCCCACGGTGACTCTAGCCCATAATGAACAGTAATTTTCTTTGTACCCGTTAACGGCCCATGATTTACATGGGCTGTTTCCAGCCCGTGTTAGCTTTCGGCCTATTGACGGCCCATACGTTCTTGGGCTCCTTTTTGGCCCTCGATTACTTCCGGCCCGTTACCAGCCTGTTCCCGTAATGGGCCAAATTCGGCCCATGACAAGAGTCGGCCTGTTACTGGTCTGTTACCCTAATGGGCCAAATTTGGCCCATGGCAAGAGTCGGCCCGTTTCTGGCCTGTTAACCCGTTACGCTGTTTCCAGCCCGTCCTATATTCTGGCCCATTAACGACCTATTATGCCTGTGACAGAATTAAGCCTTTGTTGTCCTACGGCCTGTTAACGGCCCGTTACCGTGCTGGGCCGATACCAATTATGCCCATTTACGGCCCATGTAGACCCATTTATCCGATGGCCCGAGGCCCAACGATTCTACGGCCCTGTTGGAGGCCCATTTATCGACGGCCTGTAGGAGTCCCATGGATCCTATGGCCCATATATGGCCCATGGTTGTTGCGGCCACTAACAAACCATGGAAAAAAAGAAGACTAGGAAATAAATAAGGCTGAAACTAACGCTAGGATATTAAGGCGATTGCACAGATTACATCCACTCGGCATCAAAGATCCCCACCAGTGCAAATGTAGGGAACACCCTAGCCTATACAAAAATGGCTTACTGTTTTCTTCAGCCGGTGGCTGCACGTTAAGAATAAATTTTGTATCGCACCAAAAAAATTTCAACTATATAACAAAAGGAAGGTTGGCATAAAACTTAACAGACTAGCAGATAAATGCACCACCAGAAGTTCAGAAGCTCAGTTCATTTGATCCGATCACATGCTTACGTTTTTGTATTGTCCGATGGAGCACCATAACCCTCGCCTTCATTTCCCCAGTGCTCCTAAACACCATAGAAAATGTCCGATAGTCTGGTTTCAAAACCATGCATATCTTGACGACATCGAACAATGTCTCTCCTTGTTTCACAAAGGGTCTCTGTTAGGGAATGGACTTGTGTCTGGAGCGCAGATACAACATTGCTTTGAGCTTGAATATCTTGATCATGAGGCAGTTTGGACGATATTGCCTTAACAACCAACCTAGTATTACACAGGAACGTGCTTTTGGCACTGTTAGTGGACAGGTACTCACCCACTGCAGCAAGATCTGACATTGCGGTTATAGTTGCCTCGCCACCTTTAGAAGGTGGCGGTTCCACCATTTTTTCCATAGCTCGCTGAAAAGTTGAGGTTTTAAATTAGTAGTACCACAACAGAAGATATTAAGGAGGCAACAAAACCAAACAAAATAGCTTTGGTCTATATACAGAACTTATTCTGGTGAACCCATGTAAAATGTTAGTTGTATTTTATTGCAAAGTACATAATAAAACCAGGTTCCAAACATATGACCATGTACCATCGCTAATGTATTTTCTATTTCTTCACATTGTATTGAGGGCTAAGGATAAAGAGACGAAGTTTATAGTACGGTAAGCATAGTATGACCTCATTCATATCACAAAACAACTGAGAACAGACAAACGGGCAATTGTAATGTTGTGTGGGCAAGTCCAGCACGGAACTAGATTACGGGTCAAGATCAAAGGAACATCACTCCTCTCTTTTAAACCTTGTAAGTTGCAATGATACGCTAAGACAATTGTGTATAAAATTGAAAAGAATAATAGACATTGGCTGCAAACCATGCAGTTCAAGGCACAAGTCAGAGTAAGTAGTAGTTAAAAGGCATGAGGATTAAGGACTTACAACAGCGGCTTTGACTGGTGTAGTCATGCCCTTCTTCTTGCTGGTGTGACAGTCCTTGAAGATTTCCGCAGCATTTGGTTCAGGTACTTTTTGGTCCTTGCGGGCTTTCCTCTATATTTAGAACAAGTCAATATGGATATGATAATATGGTTGAAAGTGCAATCATGCCCTTACATCATGTTTTGATGTTGATGACAATATACATGTAGGGGACTAACAATGGTTGTTAAGTAAATCTCAGGTGTTAGTCCCCGGTTCATCGAAGTGTGTGGATCAAGGGCATACAAGTGATTTTACTCAAGGATGAAGCATAAAAATTGATTTCATATTTGGTTTCTTGAGTATAGGATCCCGCACTATTAAGAGGGGATCGGTAGTGTTAGTTAAAGACTTGCTCAAGTTACATTAATTCCTTGCTTCAATAAAAACTTAGGGTCACACAAAAATACTATGTGCACATGTTCTTTTTGCTCCCATGCCGGATGTCTGGGCTGCCAGCCGGATGTCCGGGTCACTGATGCTTAGACACCAGTAGGTCTGCACGCTCACGCCGGATGTACGGGCTGCACCCCGGATGTCCGGGACTCCCAGCCACACCGGATGTCCGGTATTTTCCCCGGATGTCCGACTCCCTATCATCCTGACTCCAGTAGGTTTGCACGTTGCTGCCGGATGTCTGGGCTTTGCCCAGATGTCCGGGCCTCGCCCAGATGTCCGGGCCTTCCCGTGTCACCGTACGTCTGGGCCTTGCTCCGGATGTCCGGCCCCTCTGTTTTTCTCCTGGCTTCTCCTCTGTTCTTCTAGTGCCTCGCCGGCCCGGATGTCCGCCACCCTGCCCGGATGTCCGGCCTGCCCATTTACTTATGCTATAACGGCCACATTTGTGCTCACACTATATATAGGGTCAGTTCTTTTGGGCAGCTTAAAAAATAAGCTGCCTCTTCCCAGCTTAAAAAATAAGCCACCCCCATAAATTTTTGAGACTTCTAAATTAGTTATTGTATAACTAGTTTAGAAGCCCAAATGAATAAGAGAGGCGGCTTATGGGAAAAGCTTGGGAGGAGGTGGCTTATTTTTTAAGCTGCCAAAAGAACTGGCCCATAGCCCTTCTTCCCCACGGGAGAGGGCTGACCACTCACTTTGAACAAACCCTAGAACATATTTTACTCTCTCTCTCTCACTCCTCCACGCAAAATCTTAGATCCCCAAGGGATTTGAGAGCATTTGAGAGAAGTTGTCCAATCAAGTGATAGATCCACTCCCTCTCCTTCTTTGCACGAAAGGAATTCGTGATTTGAGCAAGTCTTGAGCTTTTCCCCATCGTTCTTGTTACTCTTGGAGGTTGGAGACTCCTAGGCGGTAGGAGTCTTTCGGAGAGGAAACGACCTTTGTGATTACCCCCGGAAAAGTTTGTGAGGCTTTGGAGACCACCCCAAGGTCTACCACTAGTGGTTGAGAAACGCCTTCGTGGTGTTGTCTCAAAGGGAGAATAGGGTGAGACTTCGTGGCGTTGGTGTGCCTTCGTGCTAACATCCACCTCTCTAACATGACGTAGCTTCCCTACAAGGAAATGAACATCGGCATACATCCTCATCTCCGGGAGTTGCGGTTATTCCTAACCCTAACTCTCTACTTGTGGTTACTTATTTCTTAGGACTTACTTATCTCATATTGTGCTTGTTTCCTTTCATACTCGTGTTACTTGCTCAACACTTAGTACTACTCTTGCAATTTTTAGGCTCACTCTCACATTCTGCATTATTGCCTAAAATTCCTTAGTAATAATTAAAATTTGTAATTGTACCTGTTCACCCCCCTCTAGGTCCATCTCAATCCTTTCAATTAGTATCAGATCCTCGTGCTCTATTCTTGTGGCTTAACCGCCCTAGAGCGAGATGAACCCGGATGGGACTCCCCTGGTTGCAGATCCGAAGGATAAAGGCGAGGCTTCTTCTGAAGTCAAGTCCTTTACGTCTGAGGATCTAGAACGGACCCTTGCTAAGCAAAAATAGGAGCATGATGCTTCTCTTGAGGCCTTGGTCCAAATGAGATTAGCCATGTTGTCCACGGTGCTTGCACCACTCTCGGGTGGTGCGGCTTCGAGGCCAACTGTGCCTGCTCTGTCACTTGGTCAACAATCTCCTAGCAACGAACACTCCAGTGTTCCTTGGCTTTACGCAAGACCTCAGGTTGAGAAACCGAGATATAATCCTCAAGGAAAACCTCCTTTACTTAGTGCCACTTCTGATTTTGCCTTGTGGAGAGTTGCTATACAGGATCATATTCGACATGGAAACGATGAGACGCTGGAGATCATGGAGTATGGTTATCATGTGGTTGATCCAAAGAACCCTACACCAAGAGAAATCTATGACAAGAATCTCAATGACACTGCAATCATGTGTATGAGGAGAGGTATGGATGACAAGCAAAGGAGACAGTTCATACACATCACAAGTGCGAAGGAACTATGGGAAAGTATTATATGATCCAAGACTGGCACCTCTACCCTCCGGAGTGCTCAATATGAAATTGGCAAGGGGAAATTGCAAAAAAATTGTATGGAGAAAGGTGAAACCCCCAATCAACTCATTGAGCGTCTCATGACCCTCACTGCCGACATTGAGTCATGTGAGTGTGACAAGACACAAGATGGATTCAACATGACTAAGCAATTCCTTGTGGATAAGTTGCTTCATGCTCTTGCCCCATATCACCATCAAATGGTGTGGGACATAAGACAACACCATGCCTTCAAGGAAATGACTACAGATGACATCATATCCACCTTCCAACTATTTGAAGAGTCAAAGGCTAATGCCACAAAACACCTTGCCATGCATGGTACCCCATCATCAAAGATCAATCTTGCATTGAAGGCCAAGCATGTATGTGAAGATGAGGAAAGTGAAGAGGAAGAAGAAGATGATGATGATGATGGTGATGAGATTGAATCCGATGAGGGCCCTTCATATGAAGACATGGCTCTCTTTGTCAAAAAGTTTAGCGCGGGAAAATTCAAGGGAAGATTTCAAAAGAAGAAAGTAAGAAAATGCTACAACTGTGAAGAAACCAACAACTTCTCCAACGAGTGTCCTTATGAGAAGAGAGAGGATAAACCAAGGTTTCCCAAGACCTTTCCCAAGAAGAAGTTGCCAAATCATTTGAACTCCAAGCTCAATAAGAGAGATGGGAAAGCAATGGTTGCTCAAGAAGAATCCGATCCGGATGATGTTAGTGGTGTTGCCGCAGTTTCTCAAGACTCTCAAAACACTTTGAGGTTAGTAAACAAGAGTGGTGATGTGGTCGCCTACAACTACATGAAAGACTACAAGGGAAACACTCACAACTGCATAATGGCAAAAGCCGTGGTAGAAGATGGAGAGGACCAAAGTTCTCCTGACAAGGTCAAGGTAACTCCATGATCAAATCCCCCTCTTTTCACTCCTTCTACTCCTAGTGATGAGTATCTTGATGCAGAGGATAGTTATGAGGATGATGCTTGCCAAACTTAATAAGTTCATGTGCTCCCTCAAAGGAAAGAAGGTCACTATGTTTCGTATGCTCATGGAGATGGTGAGTAAGCACACCATCACCATTAAGGAACTCGAAACCCTCGTTACCGAGGAAAAGGAAAAAAAATGTGAAATCCTTGAGCGGAAAGTCCAATATGAGGAAGCACGAAATGATGACTATGCTTAAAAATTTGGTGCAAATATTGATGTTCATAATAAAGATCTTGCCTCCTTGAAAAAGGCTATTGACTCTTGTGAAGAGTTGATGAATGATAAAAGTAAGCTTATGAAGTCTCATGCTTCTCTCTCTAAGGATTGTGAGCTTCTATCCGTGTCCCTCAGGACTAAGGAAGAAGAGCTCACCCTTCTTACAAAGAGTTTTGAGACGCTCAAACTTACTTATCTTGAAACTCTAGCTAAGGCTTACTCATCTCCTATTATCAATGTTGATGCTTGTTCTACTAACTCTAGTAGTGATCTAGCATCTATTCTTAACGAGAATCGTTTTCTCAAGGCTCAAATCGAGAAAGGACTCATGACATGTGCTCAAGGGCAAAAGAACCTTAATGAGGTGTTGAGCCAACATAATGAAGTGTTTGCCAAAGAGGGACTCGGGTTTGACCCAAGCACAAGCAAGAAGAAGACGTCCTCTCAAAAGTGCACAACCCCTCTAAAATGAACATTTGTACGGGAAGGGCACAAGGAGAAATGTAAGGTTGTTAGTGGGAAGGCCACAAGGGGCATTTTCCCACTCTCAACAAGCCAAAAGAGTTCATGCCTCCATCCTATGTACTTCGTAAGACTAAGGATGGAGAGGTTTATGCAAAATTTGTTGGTCCTCGAAATGCTTTCCAATTTTATGCTATTTGGGTCCCTAAGACCCTTGTGACTAACTTGAGAGGTCCCATTGCAAAACGGGTGCCTCTAACCAAGAAATATTTGTGTGTAGGTTGCCTTCTCCGGTGGAGTAAAATGGGTGATTGATAGTGGATGTACAAATCATATGACTGGAGATTGCAAATTGCTCTATGATTTCATGGAAGCTATTCAACCATTTATGAGCATTATGTTTGGTGGAGGATCAAAAGGACAAGTACTTGGGTTGGGGAAGGTGGCTATCAAAAATGACATGTCTCTTGCAAATATCATGCTTGTCCAATCCCTTAAATACCATTTGCTTTCGGTTCGCCAATTGGCTTCTGTTGGTTATGATACACTTTTTGGACTAACAGATGTGAAAGTCTTTAAGAGAGATATTCTTGAAGTGGCCTTTGTTGGAGAGTTGGATGGCAACCTTTACACGGTTGATTTCTCGAAAGAGAGCACATTCCATGCAACTTGTCTAATGGCCAAGGCCGACAAGGTGTGGCTATGGCATCGCCGGCTAGCCCATGTCGGCATGAGAAATCTTCAAGATCTCTTAAAGGGGAATCACATCCTTGGACTAACCAATGTCTCTTTTGAGAAAGATCGTATGTGTCGTGCATGCATAGCCGGGAAGCAACATCAATCAAAGCACCCACCCAATAACATTGTGTCTACTTCAAGGCCCTTGGAGCTCCTTCATGTCGATCTGTTCGGGCTTCCTTCATGGGATAGTCTTGGTGGAAAAAAATGGACTTGTCATTGTCGATGACTACTCAAGATATACATGGGTGTTTTTCCTCAAGTCCAAGGACGAGATGAAGATCACCTTCATTGATTTTGCCAAGCAAGCACAACGCAAGTTTGACAAGGAGATCTTGGCAATAAGAAGTGACAATGGCTCTGAGTTCAAGAACTATACCTTGGAAGAATTCCTTAGTGATGAAGGGATTGAGCATCAATATTCAGCTCCATACACTCCTTAGCAAAATGGTGTAGCCGAAAGGAAGAACCGTACACTTGTGGAGATGTAAAGGTCCATGTTGGATGAATACAAGTCACCACATAGTTTTTGGGCCAAAGCTGTCAACACTGCATGCCATGCATCAAATCGGCTCTTCCTCCATACTATATTGGAAAAGACTCCATATGAGCTCCTAACTGGGAACAAGCCAAATGTCAAGTACTTTCGTGTATTTGGGTGCAAATGTTTCATCCTCAACAAAAGAGAACGGTTAGGAAAATTTCAATCCAAAACAATTGAGGGCATATTTGTTGTCTATGGATCAAACTCTCACGCCTATAGAGTCTACAACAAATCCAATGGATGTGTTGTAGAAACTTGTGACATGGTGTTTGATGAATTTGATGGCTCCCGTGGGGAGCAAGTTGATCTAAGTGATGCAGGTGAAGAATATTCTTCTCAAGATATTTTGACCATGGGTGTTGGTGCACTTCTTCCTATGGAACAAGAACCTCATGATGATGAAGAAGATGGAAGCTTCACACATCATCAAACTACTTCAACACCCATACCATCACAAGTTCCTATTGTGCAACTGATGAGGATACAGACCCGGGGTAGGGTCATAGGCCTGACCTATATGTCCTACCCAAGATCACTACCATAGAAGATAAGAAGTCCAAGAGACAGCGAGAGACCCCCAGTCGAAGATGTCGAGTGCAATCCACTCGACAATCATGTCACTCGGGAGTCCTCCTACCTACTATCACTCGACCATCCAGAGAATCACTCGACCTACCGAAGACCAGGAGTCACTCAGCATTACAACGGGCAGGCGTTCACTACGTAGTCTTTAAGGTCATTAACAGCACTTAAGGCTGGCGCTACCAGTAACGCCCCCACTTTATGTACATTAAGTCCCATGTAATGGAGGGCGATGGGGGTCCTGGCGTACTCTATATAAGCCACCCACCTCCTCTGGCACAAGGGTTCGCACCCTCTGTAACATCACACATATAATCCAATCGACCGCCTCCGGGCACCGAGATGTAGGGTTGTTACTTCCACTGAGAATGGCCTGAACTCGTAAACCTCGTGCGTACACCTTCACCATAGCTGAGATCTTGCCTCTCCATACCTACCCCCCTTTCTACTAACATTCCTAGAACCACGACAGTTGGCGCCCACCATGGGGCTAGTGTCTTAGCGACTTGTTGGTGAAGTTGCAAGTTCTTCCGATCGTCATCATCATGGTTTCTGGCGGCGGACTAGCTGAGGTCCGCGAGATCCGTTTCGGCGCGCTCGTTTTCATCGCCGACGACTCTGCGTTGCTTCAAGAACCTCCCGTTGACATTGAGGTGCTCCCCGTCAGAGGGACGACGCACTTTCGCGCGTGCGTTCGCGGCGTCCTTCTCCGGTAGCCGTCGACTCAGTATCAATCGGCTCCGATGGTGTCTTCCCTCCCAGTTGTTCACCGCCGCAAGCGATCTGATCGATCGCGGCTTCAGAAGTGGGTGAAATACATGGTGGCACGGCGTTCGGCCACCCATCAAGTCGCGGAAATCGAGCCTGATGAAACTCTCCACAGCCTGTTTGATTTGTCGACTGGCTCCGCGGAGAACGCATCTGAGTGCGATAGCAGCGACCCTGCGGCTGAAGTCTTGATGGTCGATGGACCGCGTGGTCCGCCTGGCTTCCATCGTGAGGACGACGAAGATGGTGGCGGCGATCTGTCGCACGTCCATGAGGAATACCATCCTGAACCCCTTTCTTCGCAGCAGCGAGAAGAACTTCGTCACCGCAACATGGATGCACTCCACACGCCCATCGTTGGAGAAAGCCCCGAGGCTCGGGCCTTGGAAGAGGTGTGCATGGCTAATTTGGCTGAGCGCACTCGACTGGAGAACCTTCAGCGCACTCTCGACGAGCGTGCTCGGGAGCGGGTCCCTGAGTCCAGTCGACAGCAGCTTTTCCCGCCTCCGCCTAAGGTATACCATACTCCGATTCAGAACCTCACAGTTGTGGCCCAAATAGCAGAGTCGATCCAACCTTCCCAGTCGGAGGCTGGCAGAGGGTTGATGCAGATCCGGGCCTTGCTCCGGGCAGCGGGAGAACAGAACACAACAGTGTCTTAGTCGCGGAATAGGATTCACAGCAGATCCGTAGTAGCGAATACAGTTCAGTCGGCCCACAGACCAAGATCGCCCCTGAGGCGTGAGGGCCGTGGACAGTATGATCATTGGCTCGACCGTGAAAATTGTCGTCGAGTGCCCACGCCTCCTCCGAGGAGTGCGTCTTATGTGCCTCGGAGAACGATGAAAGACGCCGTCACAGTGGCGAGTGCAGAGCACCAGTCGACCCAAGAGAGCCAGGCTTCGATGCAAGATCCATCCTCGTTCAAGGCCTAGTCGATGAGCGCATAGAGAAGTCCCTAGAAGAGATCGTCCAAGTGGCAGCAGAGTGCATGTTTCGGGTCCAGAGTGTTTCAGTAGAGCCATCAGGGCGGCAATGATTCCTCCCAACTTCAGGTTGGCGACCGGAGTCAGTAAGTTCACTGGAGAATCCAAGCCTGAAACTTGGCTTGAGGATTACCGAGTGGTTGTGCAGATTGGCGGTGGAAACGATGAAGTAGCAATGAAACGTCTTCCTCTGATGTTGGAAGGGTCGGCCCGAGGGTGGTTGACTCAGTTGGCTCCGGGCAGTATATACAGTTGGGAAGAGCTGGCTCGAGTGTTCGTCAGAACTTTTGAGGGCACTTGCAAACGACCAACATGATTGATCGAGTTGCAGCATTGTGTTTAGAAGCCAAGTGAGACTTTGAGAGATTTCATTCAGAGGTGGACCACTTTGCATCACATCGTTGAAAATGTATCAGAGCATCAAGCAGTGTGTGCCTTGAAGGAAGGCGTTAAATACCGAGGGTTGGTCCTGAAGTTCGGTCGGACCGGTGATATGACTCTGACTCGGATGATGGAAATAGCGACCCGGTACACTAACAGAGAGGAAGAGGATTGACTCCGTTGCGGAAAGAGTAAGCCAGTCGGCCAAGAGACCGATGGAGGTAATTCCAACCGGAAACAGAAGCGTAAGGCCGAGCCCGCAGCACCCGGTGAGATTGCAGCAGTGGATCAAGGAAAGTATAACGGAAAACCTAAAGGGCCCTGGCCCCCCTAAGAAGGTAAAGGATAAAGCAGGGGATGATGTGTTAGATTTGCCATGTCACATCCACACGAAGAAGGACAAAGAGGGTAATCTGATCTATCCTAAGCATACCACTCGGCAATGTCGACTCTTGATCCAGCAGTTCCGAGAAAAACAACCCAGTGAGAAGGAGAAAGAGTCGGACAAAGATGAGGACGAAGAGGAAGACGACGGTTATCCCAAAGTTAATTCCACCCTCATGATTTTTGCTGATGTTGAGAGCAAGAGTCGGTTGAAAGTTATCAATAGAGAAGTGAATATGGTCGCTCCGGCGATGACGACCACATACCTGAAATGGTATCAGACAGCCCTCACATTCGACCAGTCTGACCATCCTGCTCGTGTAGCCACCCCCGGGAGGCAAGCATTGGTGGTCGACCCCGTGGTCGGAGGCACTAGGCTGACTAAAGTGCTGATGGACGGTGGTAGCAGTTTGAATATCCTTTATGGTGAAACCTTGAAGGGGATGGGCATTCCGATGTCCAAACTTAGCGAGAGCAATATGAGTTTCCATGGTGTTATCCATGGAAAGAAAGCCGAATCACTCGGCCAGATCACTCTCGACGTGGTTTTAGGTGATTCCAAGCATTACCGTAAGGAAAAGTTGACATTTGAAGTCGTGGATTTCCAGAGTGCTTATCATGCCATTCTGGGCAAGCGTGCCTACGCACGTTTTATGGCTCGACCATGTTACGTGTACCTCAAGTTGAAGATGCCTAGCCCCAAAGGTGTGATCATAGTTACTGGCAATCGGAAGAAAGCAGAGGAATGCTTCCAGAAAGGTTCCAAAATTGCCGATGCGCATATGGCAGGAGTTGAACTCCAAGAGTATCAGAAGAATGCATATCCGAGTGATTTGCTCCGGGCCAAGAACCCTGCCACGTATTCTGCATTGCAGTCGTCTGGTGAAACGAAGCCGATTCATATTCACGCGACCGAGCCCAATGCCGCACCAACTCTTATATCAACGACACTCGACAACAAATAGGAAGAAGCGCTCATCCAGTTCCTCCGTGAGAACTGGGACATCAATGCATGGAAACCATCTGACATGCCGGGTGTACTTAGAGGACTGGATGAGCACCATTTGCGTATCGACCCCAAGGTAAAACCCGTCAAAGAGCATCTTCGGCAGTCCGCCGTGTAGAAGAGGAAAGCGATTGGCGAGGAAGTGGCTTGGCTGCTAGCAGCAGAGTTCATCCGTTAGATCTACCACTCTGAGTGGCTTTCCAATGTAGTCATGGTCCCTAAGAAGGAAGATTCACTTCGTATGTGCATTGGTTTCAAGCATATCAGTCGGGCCTGCCAGAAAGATCACTTCCCTCTCCCCCGCATCGATTAGATTGTTGCGACCGCGGGGTGTGAGCGCTTGTCTTTTCTAGATGCATATTCCGGGTATCATCAGATCCGACTGTATGGTCCCGATGAAATAAAAACAGCCTTCATCACCCCATTCAGGTGCTTTTGCTATGTCACCATGCCTTTTGGTCTTAAAAATGCCGGAGCCACATTCATGAGAATGATACAGAAGTGCCTACTCACTTAAATCAGTCGGCATGTGGAAGCATACATGGATGACATTGTGGTCAAGTCTCGCAAAGGTTTCAACCTATTGACTGACCTCGCAGAAACCTTTGCCAACCTAAGAAGGTACGATATCAAGCTTAATCTGTCAAAGTGCACATTCGGAGTTCCAGGAGGAAAGTTACTCGGTTTTCACGTTTCCGAACGAGGGATCGACGCCAATCCATAAAAAGTTGATACCATCCTCCGAATGGAACGCCATGTGCGGGTGCATGACGTTCAGAAGCTGACTGGTTGTTTGGCCACCTTGAGTCGATTCATTTCTCGTCTCGGTGAAAAGGCCTTGCCTCGTTACCGATTGATGAAGAAATTTGATAAGTTCGAGTGGATTGAGGAAGCTGATGCAGTGTTTGCAGAACTCAAAACCCTGCTTTCCACCCTGCCGGTGCTCGCTGCGCCAATCAGCAAAGAGCCTTTACTGCTTTACATTGCAGCCACTGGACAAGTTGTCAGTACAGTACTCACGGTCGAGCGAGTAGAGGAAGGAAAAGCTTACAAGGTTCAGCACCCAGTATATTATGTCTTTGAAGTTCTGACTCCATCCAAGCAACGATATCCACATTATCAGAAGCTTGTCTACGGAATATACATGACGATGAAGAAGGTTGCACATTATTTCTCTGATCACTCCAGTACAGTCGTCAGCAACGCACCATTATCTGAAATTCTGAATAACGGAGATGCAACTGGTCGAGTGGCCAAATGGGCGATTGACCTCCTTCCATTGGATATCATGTTTGAGGCAAAGAAAGCTATCAAGTCCCAAGCAATCGCAGATTTCCTTGCCGAGTGGATTGAGCAGCAATTGCCGACTCAAGTTCACTCGGAGCATTGGACTATGTTCTTTGATGGCTCCAAGATGCTAAATGGTTCAGGTGCTGGGGTAGTATTGGTATCCCCCCATGGAGACAAGCTTTGCTATGTTCTCCAGATTCATTTTGATTCCTCCAATAATGAAGCCGAATATGAAGCACTTTTATACGGGTTGCGTGTGGCCATTTCACTCGGCGTCCGTCGCCTTATGGTCTAGGGCGACTCAGATTTAGTGCTTCATCAAGTGATGAAGGAATTGGATGTCAGTAGCCCGGCCATGACTTGTTATTGCAATGCAGTAAGAAAGCTGGAAAAGAAGTTTGAAGGATTGGAGCTTCACATATACCCCAACTGAAAAATCAAGCTGCAGATGAGTTGGCAAAGATAGGTACAAAGAGAGAGGCCATTCCCCGCAATGTGTTTTTGGAACATATTCATTCACCTTCAGTCCAGGAAGATCCTTTCACTGAAGAGTCACCACATCCCAAGAGTGCCACAGATCCGAATGAAGTCGAAATCCCAGCTGTGGTCGACTTAGTCATGGAGGTTTTGGTCATCACTCCCGACTGGACGATGTCGTACATTGCATACATTCTTAGGAAAGAGCTTCCAGAGGATGAAGAAGAGGCTCGACAGATCGTCTGACGATCTAAAGCCTTTACCGTGATAAAAGGTCAGTTGTTCAGAGAAAGTGTAACCCGGGTCTCCCAGAAGTGCATCACGCCAGAAGAAGGCCGAATGATCCTCAATGATATTCACTTGGGGACCTGTGGTCACTGTCGGTGTCAAAACCGGCGGATTTCGGGTAGGGGGTCCCGATCTGTGCGTCTAAGGCTAATGGTAATAGGAGGCAAGGGACACGATGTTTTACCCAGGTTGCAGGCTCTCTCGATGGAGGTAAAACCCTACTTCCTGCTTGATTCATCTTGATGATATGAGTATTACAAGAGTTGATCTACCACGAGATCGAAGAGGCTAAACCCTAGAAGCTAGCCTATAATGATTATGATTGTCCCTATACGGACCAAACTCTTCGGTTTATATAGACACCGGAGGGAGCTAGGGTTTACACAGAGTCGGTTACAGAGAAGGAAATCTAATATCCGGATCGCCAAGCTTGTCTTCCACGCAAAGGAGAGTCCCATCCGGAAACGGGACGAAATCGTGAGTCTTGTATCTTTACGGTCCATCAGTCCGGCCAAAGTGTATAGTCCGGCTGTCCGGATACCCCCTAATCCAGGACTCCCTCAGTAGCCCCTGAACCAGGCTTCAATGACGATGAGTCTGGCGCGTAGATTGTCTTTGACATTGCAAGGTGGGTTCCATCTCCAAATACTCCAAAGTACCTGTTGTAATGAACAGTGTACGGCTTCCCATCAACGTTGTACTCCTCGGCTTCTGTGCTTCAATAATGGCCATCTCCACGTGTCGAGCCAATACGAGGAGCCGGGGCATTTTTGCATTTGCCACCTCGGCCCTGCAGGCAAACCGTCTATTTGAAGGGATGGGGATCCTCAGATCTAAACCTCACCTTCTTCCTTTGAGCTAGCATCCAACAGAGCGCTCCGAAAAAAACCATTCCAACATGGCCGGTCGCCGCAGCTCTTCTTCTCGTTCCTTTCGCTCTAAGCCAGGTTACTGGGAAGAGTGTTCAGTTCCTCAAAGCCGTTTGATAGATTGTCAGACCCAAGGGTTTCTTCCACCGGCGTTCATGGTCCCCGTCCGAGCTAGACTAGCCACCTATAATGGTGGGGAGCAAGCGGAGAGATCTCCTAATGTATCCCCGTGGGAGCGAATATGCCTCATGCCGCATCTGCTAAGAGGCGTCGGGTTTCCAATCCACCCATTCCTTCACGGGCTCCTGGAGTTCTATGGCCTCCAGTTGCACGACTTCACCCCTGCCTCCGTACTGCACATCGCAGGATACGTCGCCCTTTGTGAATTATTCCTGGGCTGTGAGGCTCACTTCGGGTTATGGAAGAAGTTGTTCCGCCTTGTCCCTCGCAACCAGGGGGAATCCATATGTCAAGTGGGTGGAGCCGAAATATGGCGCGTCGCCGAGACCGGATACCTGTCCGGCACTCCCAAGAAGGCATCTGCAAACTGGCCCTCGGAGAGGTTTTATGTCAGTGTCAAAACCGGCAGATCTCGGGTAGGGGGTCCAGATCTGTGCGTCTAAGGCTAATTGTAACAGGAGGCAAGGGACACGATGTTTTACCCAGGTTCGGGCCCTCTCGATGGAGGTAAAACTCTACACGTCGAATTAACGGGAACGTAGGGCATAAACACAAGAGCCAGGCAACCCAGCATGGCCACATCTTAAGTCATATCGATGCATATAATGGTGAAGAAAAGGCACATATGTAGAAAGGAACACATATGTGATAAGCAAGACGCCATGAAAGTAATTATATTTTGCTTCCGTATAGGAAGCCCCCAGGTATTGTTTACCCACATGGTGCGGCCGGAGTGATCCGAGCATTCGCACTGTATTGAATGCTTTGTTTGAAGAAGGAAAAAGGGCGAGAAAGGAAAAAGGGGAGGAACATAATTAAAAGAGCGGGGGTAAGGAGACGAAAACTGAGTTCGGCGCTCGGCGTAGAATCTCCAGAGTCTGGCCGCGTTCCATGGGTTCGGCTCGAGTCTGTTTTCGGATGCATTACGCAGGCAGTATGCTCCTCCGGTGAGAACTTTATCAATAATGAAGGGACCCTCCCACTCTGGTTTGAGCTTGTCCTTCTTCTTCTCCGATAGGCGTAGAACAAGTTCGCCAATATTATAAGTTTTGGCCCGCACTTCTCTGCTTTGATACCGTCGAGCCTGTAACACCCCAAAAATTTAACCATGATTTGTTTATTAAAATTTTGCGAGGAAATTAAAATTTCTATTTTCTGGTCTATCTTTTAAATTCAGATCACTCTGTCCTTCTGCTTTTCCTTGAGTTTTCCTTCTAGGTGGAAACCTTTCAAAGATATTGTGGGACTTGTGTACCTTACTAAGGCCATTTCTTTTTATCAATGAAATTATTTCTACAACCATTATTTTCCCTGAGCTTTATTTCTTTAAAAATGATTTTTTTCATAAGTTTTAGGGTCCCATTTGCACTACAACCATTTGATAAATGCATTTAAAATTTTCACCAAAATTTGGGGATGTCATGTGTTGTTTTTAAATCACTTTGGTGCAAAAATATCTTTTATTCATTGCAGATTTTGAGCTCTACCCAAGTTTTCAAAACTGGTCCAGTTGGTAATTTTGCACTACAACCTGTTTAAATAGTTCATTAAAATTCCCACCAAAAATTGGAGATGTCAGTAGATGCATATAATTCAACTTTATGAAAAATCCACTGGTGTTCTTTGAAAAATTTGAGCAAATCATCATCTTTTGCTCTCTGGTCCAGTTGGGTGTTTCCTACTGCAACCCTATTTTATTCTGTTCTAGTGCCCATGATCTTTCTCCTGATTATAAACCACCCTACAAAACCCTTAAGTCTAGGAGAGTGGACACATTGGGGTATTTTTGGTCGATGAAACTATGCCCTTTGCTTGCTGTCCAGAATTGGTTTTCTCAAAAACTTGCACTAACAAGTTTCTTGTTTTGCCAAATTAATCTTGCCAACCTCTTCATCATCTAAAGAGACTAGGATCTGGAGTCTTTGGCCACCCCAAGAGATGCCTAGATGCCCATGACATTCTGCTGAGCACTTTGTGTGCATAGCCAGATCTGGCATGATTTTTAGTTTGCATTGTGAGTTTGATCCTCTGACCCAACAAACTTGTCCACTAAGCTCCTAGCAAACTCTAACCTAGGCCTGTTAACGCCCAACCTCACCCAAGTCCTCTAGCACGCGATGACATTACGTCGAGCACCTGGCGTGCGTGCTCTGGGCGCGCCCAGGGCGCATGTTTTGCACGCGCGCGCACCGAGCCACCGCGTCTCGCTGCCGCCCTCCCCCGCACCCGTTCTGATCCTTGGCCATTCGCCGCCTACGCGCCCGACCCCTCCCTCGTCGCAGAGCCGCCCTGGCCCCTCCTAGCGCCCTACAGCGCCACCACCACAAGCCGCCACCACCGCTCCGACATCCTCTGCCATGGAAGGCGCCGCCCGAGCCACAGCCGCGCGCCAGCTGCCCCTGGAACAGCTCGAGCTCATCCGCGAGCTCGTTTGCTAGCGCACGTCGCCGCCACGTCGCCCTGCAGCTACAGAACGGCGGTTCGCCGTCGATCCTATCCACGGCTGCCGTCGGAACCGACCTCAACCACTATAAAAGGGGCCCCCGAGCTCGTCCAATCCCCCAGGCAACCTCAGGCCATCCGTCAGATGCTCCCATAGCCGGCAATCGTTGGAGAGAGTCCTTCTTCCTCGTCTCCGGCCAGTTCGGCCGCCGCCGCCCTCCGGTCCCGTTCATCGCAGGCAGAGCCTCCCCGATCGATCCAGCGCCGCCATTCAACTCTCCTAGACCATGCGGAGCCGCCCAAACGCCTCAGCCTCGGCCGGGAACCACCGGAGCACAAACCCCCAAATCCTCCCGAAGCCACATCCGCCGCGGAGCTCGCCACCGGCGATCCCCTCCACCCCCGGCAACATAGCGACCACCAGGAGGACCACCCTGGACTGGCGAATCCATCCCCGCCCTCAGATCCCCGCGGGGAGCCGCCGTTCGCCGACGTCGATCGCCGGAGCACCGCCTCTGTTTGGCCAGAGGAGGAGGGAGGCGCGGCAACTGGTCAAACCTGACCAGTGGGCCCAAGGGACCCACTATCAGTGACTCACGAGCCAATCCACGCTGGGGTAAGTGGAGGCGTAAACCCAGAGTACGTCTCCTACGTGTTTCTTTTTTTCTGTTTTATTTAAAAACAGTATTTTGACTAAACTTTGACTGGCTATGACTCTTTAAATATAAGTGCAAATGATTTGATTCTTTTTCTGTTGTTTCTCAAATTTGGTCTTGTTTATTTTCATATTTATTTGAAAATTTTCCAGACAACTTTTTTGTACTGTTTTAAAGTTATGTGTTAATTTGAATTTTCTCAAAATAGGATTTTTGGAGAGAAGAAAACTTTCAAAAGTTTTCGAATGCACCCTGCCTCTCCACAACTTGAAGGCAAGCATTCTGAACCCTGGCATAATATTGTCGTGCGTTGTTTGATACGGTTACCACACCCCTTGTCTCGGAGTTTTCGTTATTTTATGTGATGACATGATCATAATCATGAGTGCATAATGAAAATTCTTTGCTGTTGGAACTTGGAATGCTTATGATAGTAATCACACTCGTATGCCTTTCATGCCTACCGGAAGGAATCCGGGAAAGCCTCTGTCTTGGGTAGACACGGGCTTGTCTCCAGTCTTCATCGAGACGGTTGTGTCCGGTATGGCATAGTGAGGTATGAGGAGTGGGGATTCTATCTGTTGGTTGAAACATATTGTTATCCTAATCATGCAGGGAATACTCAAACCTCCTGAGTCGACCATAGATCGAGTCTTGTTCCAGTAACCCCCATACTTGTTTCGTACTACCACTTGTCCCTGCCATAGGTAAGGTACGGTTCAGTAAGTTGCCAACCTCTTTCCTAGCACACACACCGTACAGAGAGGCCATGGTGGAAGATACCGGCTGCATCCGGTAGGCATGCCACCTGGTCCGGGGGCTTGAGTGTTTCCGGTTGGAGCCGAGGGGGTAGCTCCCCTAGTTTGCGCGCGTTATAAATTTTGTGATCCCATGCTGATCGAGGTTGTAGCCTCCCCACTTAGAGTTTTGCTTAACGGGTGTCATGGGTGATTCCAGACACCGGTGAGTTAGGCTGGTGTGTGCGGTTAGGTGTGTTTTCAATTAAAAGACCGTAGACGGAATCAGTCCCGATGGACTAAAGGAATCTGTTACCCGTGGGTAAAGAGTACACCCTCTGCAGAGATTACATCTATTCGAATAGCCGTGTCCATGGGTAAGGACTACAATCTGGGATGGGTCAAGTGTCGGTCTTAGTGTCGGTCTTCGGAGGAAGAACTGCTAAACCAGAACATTGATTATGACCGGTGACATATGATGATTATGAGTATTATTATTGTGGACTAACCATTTACATTATTTGAACTATTGAGTATCCCTGGGACGGTTCTACCTCCTGGATATTCGCTGTGATTATAAGCCCTTTATGTGGTGTCGCTCAGACGCCCGACTGTGGCATGTTTGTTATTTATTTACTCTATAAGCCCTTCATGTGTCGTCGCTCAGACGCCCGACTGTGGCATGCCGGTTATTTAAATTTTTTGTAAGCCCTTTATGTGGCGTCGCACAGACGCCCGACTGTGGCACGTTGTTATTTTCCTTTATTTATGAGCCCTTTATGTGGCGTCGCTCAGACGCCCGATTGCGGCATTCTTTATATTATTATCCTTTTGAGGCGTCGCTTCAGACACCCGATCGGTGCATTCTATTTCTACACCCTTATTGCATATACATGTTACATAAAAATAAACCTGCTTGCGTGCATCATGGACTGTTATTTCGTGTCTGAAGTTGTGAACATAGACTATTTCAGAGCATGATTATCATTTCTTATATTATACCTGTGTTCATAGTGTTTGCGAGTACATTCAAAAGTACTCACTGGCTTGTCCCTTGCTATTGTCTTGGCCAGATTTCTTGCATGGAGAGGAGCGTTGCGATGACAGCCCCGGAACCCACGCAATGGTGATAGCAGCCTCGCGAAGATAGGAGTTACCCTAGTCAGCTGTTCCTATGGGAAATGGTATCCCATAGACGCAGATGAATGACAAACCGCTTCCGCCATCAACCACTAGAAACCATTTGTTGTACTCAGAGGCCAGAACGGTCTTGTACTACACATTTTGTATTTGCTTGGATTTTCTGTATCAAGTTGGTGCCTCATCAGCTAACAGTAATCCTGGGGCTGGTAAGCACAAGGGCCATTTTATAGGAAATTGGTATCCTGAAAATCTGGTCCTAACAACCTTGGTATCAGAGCCAGGCTGACCATTGGCTAATCCTATCTTAGCCAGGTCGAAAAACCTAGGTTAACCAACCCACCAGACCTTAACCTAACCCCAGCCAAGCTTCTCGTGTAAGATAGCCACACAGTGACCCGACACCTTTTGGAAGTCGGTGCCCAACCTATCAGCCTAGCCTATCGATCACGCGCCAGTGACCGACACCTAAAGTGTCTCATTCGCAAGCGTGCGAAGGAAGACTCCGTCCCCTTTTCCTAAAAAAGGGAACGCTAGCCACAACTCAGCACATCACATCCTCTTCCCCAAACCAAGGCATAATGCCTGGACCCATCGAGCACAATGAGACCATAGCAACCAACCTTGGAGGTTTTGTGACCGTGCTCGCAAACCTCACCCGCCGTGCCTATGCATTAGAAGTGCCCCCAGAATATGTTGTGTACCAAGGACCCATGAGCGGTGAGCGCCGTCAATTCTGGGCCACCGTGCACATCTATGGTAGGGGTCTATCGCCAGAACGCCCCTACAGGTTCACCGGAAGGACAACTTCCTTTGAGCCACAAGCCATCCAACTAGCTGCTTGAGAGGCTATAGTTCAACTCCGACACTTGTCGCCCAGAGTTAACTGTAGCTCGTTCTACTACTACCCTAGCCGTGACGGGTATGGTAAGCCGCCCCAGGTTGCCAACGGAGATCACGAGACGGATCCTGCATTGTTGCATCACAGTGCGCTATGTCAGTGCACTAGAGGAACTGTTCGATCAAATCACCCTTGATCTGATCGCGGCTCGTGGAGAACTGATCCGCCGAGCCCCAGCAAGAGGAGAAGATGAGCCCGATGCCGACAACCCAGTCATGTTGTTTGGACAACCGATCGAGTCCTTGAGGTCTGCCCCAGCCATCGACCAAAGTATTTTGGTGTCCCCAGAAGTGCTTCATCGCCTTTTGGGAACACGCTCCAATGGGATTGTGGCCAACAACCCCCGCGATGGTCATCATCACTACCCCGACCCTGCAGCCCCTCAGCCCCCTCCAGCTAATCCCGGCAGTGAAACCCGTGGAGAAGCCTCGACGTCCACAAGGCATGCCCGCTTAGATATAAACGAGGTAGACTAAGTCACTCGAGTAGTACCGAGTCTCAGTATGCCCACACCCTGTAATGGTGCAATCTTGCATCGCCATAAGTAATCGCAGCCTGCATGTGTGCCTTTGTTTTAGATACTAGCCATGCATAAGTATGTTGATGTGCGGTTACATTTTTTATACCGGGCACAGATACCAAAAACCATCCCGACGACCCCCATAGTGTTATGTCACTTTTGTGAGATATGTGTATCTGTGGCATTGACCCCGACCCCATAGAGCAGAACTGACAAACTAGTTGCCCCTCACCGCGGTAAATAACCCGGCTCCAATGCTATAAAAAGGCCACCCCGTGACCTTACCAGGTACCCCTCACCTTGTGTACAACACTCACAGCCATTTCATTGCCATGCCAAGCCCTAGTATTTATCTGAGGACCCCGGATGCCACCCCAGGTAGTTTTGTTAAAATATTGTGGGACATTACCTGCAGTACCATGAGTTATATCCTTCCACCCCAGTATGAGTTGCTCAAGTCGAGGATCACCCCATCTACCTCGAAATATTGGGTAGTGGTGCACATCCCTCCTGCAAACCCGAACCAAGACCCAACGGAAGTCTCCTTCGTGGGGAAATCTATGTCGACTCCGCGTATGGCCATAGAAGCTGCTGCATACGAAGCACTTGCTTGCCTTCGATTCAAGGTACCCTATGCCAGCGAACGAGGGTGTTATTACTTTCCGAGTTGCGCAGCACCTAGAGAAGTAGCATCTTTTCCCGGTGGATGAATTGCGAGGGACCCAGTACTGGCCAACCTTGCCCAGTATGTCATCGCTCAAGAGCGTTTGACCCAACGAGTAATGGGTTATCTCCAGAGCCTCGCTGATTTAAATCCTCAGATCGCCATTGGCAGACCACTCAGGCCCGACCAGGAGAGGCGCATCCATCGACTAGTCAATCCGCTTCCCCCGATAGAAGAGGAGTGTGCCCCAGTACCAGAGACGTTTTCTCAGGACCCTGTCCATTTACCGTTTTCATTGTAGACGTTACTGCTATGTTCTTTGTTCCAGCATTTATGTATGTGTTGCAACTTAAGCGTTGTGTCCTAGATTTGTGTGATTAACTAAATATTTGGTTTCAATTAATGTGAGTAGTTGTACTGTTGTTAATTTTGAGTAACTGTTTTCACTCTCAGTAAATTTTGAAGTGAGATTTTCTTTCCCTGAGTTGTTGCAGCACATATCTCTTCACGACATAGATTTTTATTCACGCAGAACCATAACAGCAGACTCACAACCACAACCACTTGACCACGTGCGCTAATTGCAAATCCACGTGCACATTTTGCACCTAGCACACCACAGTCTCTGAAGGAGAGATTAGTGGGTAATCACTCGGGTACAAGCTGCCTCCAGCAGACTGACAGCAGTTAGCATCTGACACCGCACTTAATCCTCATGATCACCGCCACCGTAGGATCATCACACAGAGGAGCACGGAGAACCCTAGCAATGACGCGAATCCTCCGAACACCAGGATCAGGTACCAGTCCGGCATCACCCCCGCCATTAGAGCCTCGTCTCGAGCTCCTGCAAACAGAAATGGAGGAGAAGGAAGGAGAAGAAGAAGTGAGGTCAGGTGTGAGGAAGAAGAAAGGAGCTCCTCGGTCATTTTATAGCTCGAGATCGGTGTATGGTGGGTGAAGTCCACCAGCGCCGCTTGTCGCTCGATCGTCGGTGTTCGGAGGCGAATCCGCGAGCAGTGCCGACAGTACATTGTCCCGCGAGGTGAGTGCATGCTGCACCGGCAGCTAGCACGCCACGCACTACCGCAGTACGGCCTAGATGCCCTACGCGCTAGACATCGCTGGTGGAGAAAGCGCGGGAAAGTGTGCGAGAAAGAGGAAGAAGAGAGAGCTAGAGGTAGAAGAAGAGACTGACAGTGGACCCCGGTCCACCTGTCAGCCAGAGAGAGCACTGTGCTCTCAGGTATGACCAGCGTGTTTTAGAAATTTAGAATTTATTCTAAATTTACTGGATCCAACGTAGAAATTTCTCGTTTTCCCCAAACCATGGAATTTTTATTCACGCAGCGCCAGTGTTCCACACTGTAGTTTTACACCACTTATTGCCCTCTCACTGTAACCTCATTTTATTGCATAAGTAGGATGATTATTTTTTTTCTGTAAGAGTAAAATTTGTTCAAAACAACTTTTACCAAATCTCAAGGACGAGATTTTTCTTAAGGGGGGTAGTGTTGTAACACCCCAAAATTTTAACCATGATTTGTTTATTAAAATTTTGCCAGGAAATTAAAATTTCTATTTCCTGGTCTATCTTTTAAATTCAGATCACTCTGTCCTTCTGATTTTTCCTTGAGTTTTCCTTCTAGGTGGAAACCTTTCAAAGATATTGTGGGACTTCTGTACCTTACTAAGGCCATTTCTTTTTATCAATGGAATTATTTCTGCAACCATTATTTTCCCTGAGCTTTATTTCTTTAAAAATGTTTTTTTCATAAGTTTTAGGGTCCCATTTGCACTACAACCATTTGATAAATGCATTTAATATTTTCACCAAAATTTGGGGATGTCATGTGATGTTTTTAAATCACTTTGGTGCAAAAATATCTTTTATTCATTGGAGATTTTGAGCTCTACCCCAAGTTTTCAAAACTGGTCTAGTTGGTAATTTTGCACTACAACCTATTTAAATACTTCATTAAAATTCCCACCAAAAATTGGAGATGTCAGTAGATACATATAATTCAACTTTATGCAAAAATCCACTGGTGTTCTTTGAAAAATTTGAGCAAATCATCCTCTTTTGCTCTCTGGTCCAGTTGGGTGTTTTCTACTGCAACCCTATTTTATTCTGCTCTAGTGCCCATGATCTTTCTCCTGCTTATAAACCACCCTACCAAACCCTTAAGTCCAGGAGAGTGGACACATTGGAGTATTTTTGGTCCATGAAACTATGCCCTTTACTTGCTGTCCAGAATTGGTTTTCTCAAAAACTTGCACTAACAAGTTTCTGTTTTTGCCAAAATAATCTTGCCAACCTCTTCATCATCTAAAGAGACTAGGATCTGGAGTATTTGGCCACCCCAAGAGACGCCTAGATGCCCATGACATTCTGTCGAGCACTTTGTGTGCATAGCCAGATCTGGCATGATTTTTAGTTTGCATTGTGAGTTTGATCCTCTGACCCAACAAACTTGTCCACTAAGCTCCTAGCAAACTCTAACCTAGGCATGTTAACCCCCAGCCTCACCCAAGCCCTCTAGCACGCGATGGCATTACGTCGAGCACCTGGCGTGCGTGCTATGAGCGCGCACACCGAGCCGCCGCGTCTCGCTGCCGCCCTCCCCCGCACCCGTTCTGATCCTTGGCCATTCGCCGCCTACGCGCCCGACCCCTCCCTCATCGCAGAGCCGCCCTGGCCCCTCCTGGCGCCCTACAGCGCCACCACCGCCGCTCCGACAGCCTCTGCCATGGACGGCGCCGCCCGAGCCACAGCCGCACGCCAGCTGCCCCTGGAACAGCTCGAGCTCATCCGCGAGCTCGTTTGCTAGCGCACGTCGCCGCCACATCGCCCTGCAGCTACAGAACGGCGGTTCACCGTCGATCCTATCCACGGCTGCCGTCGGAACCGACCTCAACCACTATAAAAGGGGCCCCCGAGCTCGTCCAGTCCCTCAGACAACCTCTAGCCATCCCTCAGATGCTCCCATAGCCGGTTGTCGGCGTTCTGGGAACTGGGGTCCCCAGACTTGCCTGCCTGCGGCCTGCGGCGTGGCTCAAAGGAGGCCCAGGACAGCCCATCTTCATCAACACAAGCTCAAGACCCTCGTGAGGGGCCAAGCCTCGCGGGGCGGACGACGAGGAGCTTCCTCAGGCATGGCCTCATCAGGCTGACTCATGAGGAGGTGGAGAGTTCAAGGCAGGGTACCTCGCGAGGAGCCCATGACGCAAGCCATGACAACCAAGGGCGCCAGTCGGGTGCCAGCCCGCGCAGCATCCCCCTTTCCCCTTTGGTGCAAAGAGAGCAAGCGCAGGCGAGAGCATCAAGCAAAGGCATCCGTTTCGGTGCAACAAGACCAAGACCAGCCCCAACTGCTGGAAGGGGGTCATCGTGGAGCCCAAGCAGGCGTCATCACCAGAGCCTTTGGCAGGCGAGGACCAACTTTAGTCAGGATAAGTGTACCCGCTGTTCCCCTTCAAAATGGCCAATTGTTGGTGCCCTTCCCGCTCAATATTTGGGAAGAGGCCCAGGGTCTTCATCTATATAAGTAGAGCTAGCCACCATAGTAGAGAGAGGAGATCTGGCATTTGGAATCCAGAGAGAGAGATAGAGACCTGATCCTCAAGCTGGAGCAACGGAACACCACCTAGCAGTTCATCACACCCACCAAGAACAGACCCTCGCGAGGTTGTTCTTCCCTGTACTGTTCCTCATCAGCCCAAGAGGCAATCCACCACGCCACAAACTAGAGTAGGGTATTACACCACAATGGTGGCCCGAACTAGTATAAATCTTGTGTCTCTTGTGTTGTTCTGTTTAGTAGTTTAGGTCCCTGCGATTCGGCGAGGTACGAGAAGGTGGAGGGTTGGATCACCGCGCGCACCCCAGTGTTCGAACCTCAAGGGTCTGCCAGAACCTGAAATCCGCCATTTGGCGCGCCAGGTAGGGGTGCGCCGGAATCTGCCTTCCGTCGCCTCGCTCTTCGCCGACCACCGCAACCATGCCTTCCGCTTGTCGGGCTCGCGCCGAGCGCCGAGCCGCCCTCGTCTCCCGTGTCGCCCGGACGGCTTCCGACGACGGGCGCCCTCGCCGTTCCTCACCGCCCGCCGTCAACACCGCCACCGGCCCGGCGGGGGACGGGCGGCAAGCATCATCCCTACGCTCCTCGGCGACCTCAGGGGAGGGGCCGTGCGACCTCCTCGTCACCCGCCCCGTCACGCCGGTTCCTCCACTCGTCGCGGCCCTCCTGGGCAGCTCGCAGGCGCCGCCTTTCAGCCGCCATGTCAAGACATTCGTCCGCCGGGTCGGCGCCGCCTCCACGCGGCAGGGGGCTCCCTCAGGCCGGACGGAGTCGTCGGCCGGGCTAACCTTCGACTCTCAAGACCACCCCACCAACTCGGCCGGCTCGGGGGCGCTCCCCATGCTCTGCACACACACCATCTGCCAGGTTGCCGTCACCAGGACCCTCATCGACGGCGGCGCCGGCCTCAACGTACTATCAGTCGAGGCCTTCAACCTCCTCTGCATACCCAGGGAGCGGCTGCAGCCCAGCCGGCCTTTTTCGGGCGTAGGAGGAGGGTCATCCAGCTCCTTGGGGAAAATCCGGCTTCCGATGACCTTCGGCACCTATGACAACTTCCGCAGGGAACTGGTCGACTTCGACATCGCCCCCATCGGCCTCCCCTACAATGCCATCCTTGGCTATCCAGCATTGGCCAAATTCATGGCCGCAACCCACCCGGGGTACAACCTCATGAAGATGCCTGGGAGCAGCGGCGTCCTCACCGTGCCCGGGGATACTGAAGGTGCGCTGCGAGCGCTCAGGCTCACCCTCAAGACGGCGGCCGCAGCGCAGCCCGCCGATGCGGAAGCCCCCAAGCCCAAGGGGGCTGCGCCGACCAAGAAGAAGTAGTTTGTCACTCAAGACAAGGCGGAGACCAAGCAGATACCTGTCGATGAGGACGGGTCCACAAACGCCACTTTCACCATAGGCGCCAACCTCGAGCCCGAACAGGAGGAAGCCCTTGTCAATTTCCTGCGTGCGAACAAGAAGGTGTTCTCCTGGGAGCCCGATCAGCTGGTGGGGATTCCGCGGGGCGTAATCGAGCACCAGCTCAACGTGTGCCCAAACGTGCGTCCAGTGAAGCCGAAAGCGAGAAGGCAGTCCACTGAAAAGCAGGCCTTCATCGTCCAAGAGACCCACAAGCTAGAAGCCGCGGGGGTTATCGCGAGGTCCGATACCCAGATTGGCTGGCCAACCCCGTGGTGGTGCCAAAGAAGGGAGGAAAGGAGCGCATGTGTGTCGACTTCACAAACCTCAACAAAGCATGCCCGCAGGATCCGTTTCCGCTCCCTCGCATCGACCAGATCGTCGATTCCACCGCCGAGTGTGACCTGTTATGCTTCTTGGACGCCTTTTCTGGGTATCACCAAATCAAGATGGCGGTGGAAGACGTGGAGAAGACGGCCTTCCTAACCCCGTGTGGGTGTACTGCTATACGTGCATGGCATTCGGACTGCGCAACGCGGGGGCAACCTTCCAGCGGCTCATGCACATCACCTTGGGCCCACAGCCCGGGAAGAATGTGGAGGCATACGTCGACGACATCATGGTGAAGTCTCGCGAGGCCAAGACCTTGATACAAGACCTGGAAGAAACCTTCGCGAGCCTCAACGAAGTGAGCCTGCGACTCAACCCGGAGAAGTGTGTGTTTGGAGTTCCCTCAGGCAAGCTCCTGGGTTTCCTCGTGTCCCACCGAGGCATTGAGGCCAACCCAGAAAAGGTAAAGGCAGTGGAAGACATGAGCCCACCAAAGACCCTCAGGGAAATGCAGAAGCTCACGGGGCATGTAACGGCGCTGGGCCGTTTCATCTTACGATTGGGGAAGCGGGCGCTGCCTTTCTTCCAGCTGATGAAAAAAAAGGGGCCCTTCGAGTGGACTGAAGAGGCCGACTAAGCGTTTCAAGACCTCAAGAAGTACCTGACCAGCCCTCCAGTGATGGTGGCCCCACGCCCTCAGGAGCCCTTGGTACTCTACCTCGCCGCCACTCCCTACTCCGCTAGCGCTGCTCTGGTGGCAGTTAGGGAGGAGCGTCAGGCCAAGACCACGGCGGCCACCCGAGCTAAGGCAAGACCGAATCAGAAGGAATTAGCAGAAGCCAGCATCACAATGGAAGAAGATCATGTTGGGTTCTACGGTAGGGTGCGTCGACTGCAAATTAAAAAATTCCTACGCGCAGAACATCCAGGAACATGCTACGGGAGATGGATCACAGTTCGTTACCACTAGACGCCTTGATGGCCGCGGCAGCGGAAGAAGAGTTGGGGCAGCGCGTCTGCGTGGATCGTCTCCTCCTCGTTCGATCTCCCTCGAGTGGCCGGTCGTCCGATCCCACGTACGAGTTCGCCGGAGCGGCGCAAGTGCACCGCCTCTAACGGTATCCGCGCGTGCGGGAGGAACGTCGTGCGGCGGACTGCTAGGTCCGATCACACAACTGGCGGCAAGTGGAGGTGGCTATTACGCAACACATGCAAACCCTAGTCGCGGCCAAGCGATCAACCGCACTGAGTGTGCCGCACCTCCACTTTATATAGGCGTCCGTCGCGGGCTCAACACTTGGGCCTCGCACGGACCCTAAAACAAAAGTCTATTCGGTCACGTTCCTAGTCGATTCGGATCACATCCGACCAGTGTCCTCTGAACTGACCTCATAGGTTCCTTCCCTTAAGCGCGCGACCCCTTAGGTTCAAGTCGGCTTGGTCACGATTTGGATCACCTCCGACATGACGGTTGGTAGCGGCCTCTAGCAAGGCGTGCCGACCACCAAGCGAGCGATGAAGCTGGTTAAGCGAACCTGTACAACGTGTCACACTTCTGTTCCCTTTGCCAAGAAGATATATGTTGTCGGGCTCAAGGCGAGGCTGTCATCCTTGTGCTAACCCGACCTCTTTCTCGTTCGATGATACCGACCATAATCCGGATTATCTCATAATCCTTGTCGCATGGCCATGCTATTCCTGGTCGAGATCACACGAGGGGCCCAGTATATCTCTCTGATCGGAGGGCAAATCCCATCTTGCTCGACCGTGTCTCGCAGCATGGGACTGGACAAACCCGAAACCTACCTTTGTAACTACCGATCACGGAGTAGCGTTTGCCCCAAAGCAAGTCTGTCACCATCCAGAGTACATGTGTCATTTCGGGTCTTAGGACATAGAACGTATGTTGTACTAGAGACTCACAGATGACATATCGCTGCGTCTCATAGTTGGGTCTGTCCGACTCAGACCTTATCTCGACTCGGATCCGACTATGTCGAATCCGACCAGACCTTTCCAAGTCCATATTATCCGGTTAGCATCCAATGCTCCATGGCTAGTGAGACCAAGCCATCGACCGTGTCATATGCTAGTCTAGTCGGCTGCGCGTCCACACAGCCCTTTTGAATAGGGACCTTTTAGGACAGTCATCATACAATGCATAGTCCCACAAACAAGTCACATACTTGCTGAGACACATCATTGATAATGTCCAAGGACTATCTTTATTCATAAACACATAGGAAATATCATCATACATGATTGCCTCTAGGGCATATCTCCAACAGGCTCCCACTTGCACTAGAGTAAATCAAATAGACATCGAATGCCCATAGCTCTAATGTGCCCCTCATGCTTGGGTTGTGGAAGCGGCTTAGTCAACGGATCTGCAACATTTGCATCCGTGTGAATCTTGCATAACTCTACATCACCATTCTTTACGATCTTTACGTATCGGTGATATTTCCGGTCTATGTATGCGACCTTGTGGTGATTCCTCGGCTCCTTGGCTTGTGCGATGGTACCAGAATTATCACAATAAAGGTCCAACGGTTTCACCGAGGCTGGGAAAATACCAAGATCATCCAGAAAATGCCGGATCCAAACACCTTCCTTTGCAGCTTCACAAGCCGCAATGTATTCGACTTCTGTGGTAGAATCGGCCACCGTATCCTGCTTGGAACTCATCCAGTGCACTGCTCCTCCGTTCAGGACGTACACGAATCCAGACTGTGATCGACAATCATCTCTGTCGGTTTGGAAACTAGCATCGACGTAACCCCTTACGACGAGCTCTTCCTCACCTCCATAAACTAGGAACATCTCTTTAGTCCTTTTCAGGTACTTCAAAATAGTCTTTACCGCTGCCCAGTGACTCTCACCTGGGTTGGACTGGTATCTACTTGTTAGGCTTATTGCAAAAGCAACATCAGGCCTTGTACATATCATGGCATACATGATGGATCCGATTCTTTGAGGCATACGGAATCCTACTCATCCTACTTCGCTCACCAGATGTCGAAGGACTCTGAGTCTCGCTTAGCCTTATACCATGTGAGAGCGGCAAGAACCCTTTCTTCGCCTCACTCATGTTGAACCGCTTCAACACTTTATCTATGTACGTGCTCTGGCTTAAGCCGATCAGCCTCCTCGATCTATCTCTATAGATATTAATGCCTAAAATATAGACTGCCTCACCAAGGTCCTTCATCGAAAACTTGCCATTCAATGATTCCTTGACCGAGTTTAGCATCGAAACGTTATTTCCGATCAGTAGTATGCCATCCACATACAAGATCAAAAACACTATCGAGCTCCCACTTAACTTCTTGTATAAACAAGAGTCCTCTTCGCTTTTGATGAAACCGAGATCAGTGACGACTTCATCAAAACGAATGTTCCAACTCCGAGATGCTTGCTTCAACCCATAAATGGATCTCTTGAGCTTGCATACCTTACTAGTGCTAGTCGGATCGACAAAACCCTCGGGCTGTATCATATTCACGTCCTCGGTTAAATTTCCGTGAAGGAAAACCATCTTGACATCCATCTGCCATATCTCGTAATCGAAATATGCAGCTATAGCTAGTATGATCCTCACCGATTTCAGCATCGCTACCGGCGAGTAAGTCTCATCGTAGTCAATTCCTTGAACTTGTCCATAACCTTTAGCGACAAGCCAAGCTTTGTAGATCTGAACATTTCCATCCACATCGGTTTTCTTCTTAAAGACCCATTTGCAACCAATGGCAGTTACGCCAGGTGGCGGATCAACCAAATCCCAGACTTGATTCTCATCCATGGATTTTAACTTTCCGGATCTCATGGCCTCGGCCATGCCTCGAATCTGGGCTCACCATCGCTTCGCATACGTGGCGGCTCGTCGCTTTCTAGCAACAATACATCACGCACTCTGCGCAATCTGTGCGACCTTCGTGGTTACGGTGCCGCTTCCACTCTGAGTTCCCCGACCGACTCGGTATGATCTCATCACTACCGAGCCGCCCTCGAGTGGTCCTCGAATTTCTTCGAGTCGAACCGTCCTCCCAGCGGCCTCCCGACCGAGAAACTCTTTCTCAAGGAAAACCCGTTCGAGCAACAAACACTTTGTTCTCTTCCGGTTGTAGAAGCTATATCCCAAAGGTTTCCCTCGGATATCCCACGAATATGCATTTATCCGACTTGGGTGTAAGCTTGTCCGACATAAGTCGCTTGACAAATGCTTCACAACCCCAAATCTTTAGAAAAGACAACTGGGACTCTTCGGTCCACATCTCATGCGGTGTCTTGTCTCACGGATTTTGATGGTACCCTATTAAGTGTGAAAGCTGCAGTTTCTAGAGCGTATCCCCAAAATGACAAGGGTAAATCCGATTTGCTCATCATAGACCGGACCATGTCCAACAAGGTCCTATTCCTCCGTTCTGACACGCCGTTTCTCAGTGGCGTGCCGGAGGTGTGAGCTGAGGTACTATACCTCGACTTTTCGATGATCATCGAACTCTGGCTAATGTACTCACCTCCACGATCAGATCGCGAAGCTTTATAGTCTTGCCGAGCTGATTCTCAACCTCATTCTGAAACTCTTTGAATTTTTCAAAGTCTCCGACTTGTGCCTCATCAAATAGATATATCCATATCTACTCAAGTCGCCGGTAAAAGTCACAATCGATAGCCACCTCTGGCATTTGTGCTCATTGGACATCACTCATCACTGTGTATAAGCTCCAACAGCTCGGATGCCCTCTCGCAACTCTTTGCGAAAGGAGACTTAGTCATCTTGCCGAGAAAGCATGATTCACATGTCTCGAACGATCCGAAGTCGGACGAAGTTAGAAGCCCATCATCATGGAGCTTCTTCATGCGTTTCAGACTAATGTGTCCAAGCCGGCAATGCCAGAAGTATGTCGGATTTATCTCATTAGGCTTATGCCTCTTGACATTTACGTTATAGACCGGTTCCTGTTCTAGATTCAATATAAATAGCCCATCAACAATGGGTGCATAGCCGTGGAAGATACCATTCAAAAATATCGAACAACCATTGTCCTTTAAATTGAATTCATAACCACGACTCATCAAACATGAGGCAGAAATAATGTTCCGACTAAGTGCAGGAATGTAATAACAATTATTCAATTCCATAATGAATCCGGAAGGAGCTGGAGCTGCATCGTGCCGACCTCCAACGCGCAACTCTTGCTTTGTTGCCGACCACGATGTCAATCTCCCCTTGTGCCACATGCCTAGTTCTTACCAGCCCTCGCATCGAAAGTTGCAAACATGAACAACCGATCCGGTATCAAATACCCAAGAGCTACTAGGTATGTCAGCAAGGTAAATGTCTATAACATATGCAACAAGTGTACCTTTGCACGAAGAAGCATTTCCGGCCTTCTTGCCATGCTCGCAAGCCACTTGCTACAGTTCCTCTTCCAATTGACCGGTCTCCTTGCGGTGATAGCAAAGCGGTCTTCGAGTCCGGTCCAGACTTCGGTGCAGCGGCAGAGGTTACCATCTCCGTGCCCTTTGCCTTAGCCTTTTTCTTGGACCAACTCTTCTTGAACTTAGCCGATTTCTGCACCATCAACACTTGATGCGTGCCTTTCTTAATATCCTGCTCTGCCACCTTGAGCATCCCATGCAATTCAGTGAGCTTCTTATCCATGCCATGCATATGATAGTTCGAGATGAACGTCCCATAGCTGGGCGGAAGAGAACCTAGAATCAGACATCGATGTCAGCTCATCCAAGAGCGGGAAGCCCAAACGATCCAAAGCTTGCACATATCCGATCATCTTGATCACATGTGGGCTCAGTGGATCACCTTCCTTCAGCCTGCAATCCATCAAGGATCGGCAGACGTTGAACCTTTCGGTCCTAGCCTGTGTCTGAAACATGCTCTTGAGACTCTCGATCATATCGTAAGCCTCAACGTTTTTGAAATGCTGTTGCAAATCGGGCTCCATACAAGCCCGACATCAGACGGTGATCTCTGTTGATTCATCAACGAAGTTTCGTAGGCATTTTAGGCTGTGGCACTAGCATTATCAGCGGAGTTCCTCTGAAGTGGATCCTCTAGAACATGTTCCTTTTATCGTGCTTGAGAACAATTCTCAGATTTCTATACCAGGTGGTAAAGTTTGTTCCATTCAGTTTATCCTTTTCCAGAATTGATTTCAATGCAAAGTTGGGTTGAGCAGGTGGTGCCATTGATCTACAACAGAAAACATGCAATCACTAAGCAATGTGTTTATGTAGAGTAATTCTAGCCTAATCAGAAATACTACCACTTGAAGTCGGCATCCTCCAAGAACTCTCGGTGATTCAGGATCCGACTAGCGCATGCGACTAGTGAGCTTTAGCATCACTGCTAGCCAACATACCTATTCGGTAAGCAATTCCTTGCTAATCGCATCTCTATCGACTCTGTCGATCGGGAAGGTATCTCATACCCGGCCCCAACCTTCTTTGCCACAAGGCCCAAAACCGTTTTGATAGCCTTGTCAAGTTAACCTGATGCAGTGCATGTCCGTGTCCGACACGAACCCTTCAGTTCAAGGACACCCAACAGCACCCCAATTTTATGAGCCCACTACTAGACGTACTTGACGTGCGAAGGTGCAACATCGGGGATGGCAATTCACTTGATATTCATGAGGGATCTTTCTACCATTCTAACATGCATAGAAACAAAGAAGCATAACAATCACAAATAACACATATTGTGAAATAGTATGGCTCCTTCATGGGCGTTCTTCTAGGTCGGCTCCGACTCGATGACCATCTACGAACTCCATCTTGTTTGTCACGCCGGGATGCCAAGCCGCCAACCTGATCTCTATTATCCAACTATTACAACTAGTAATGAATTTTACATAGAGTCACAAGTCGACACGCAGGTCGTTATACAATATAATGACAGCACTTTGGCTCACGCCGTCGACAAACATGACACGCAGGCCCGCGTATAAATTACACACATGCATCACATACACATGAGCCATACTATTCACATCAAACCTGCAAAACACAGTTATGCATAGAATCGCATTCTACCGGTTTGTGTGTCGGGTACGAAATACACGGCGCTACGTACACGGCGGTCCCGAATTCTGAAATACACGGCGGTCCCGAAATACACGGCGCTACGCACACGGCGCTACGCACAACTGAACTTCGAACACGCCGAATTCTCTGATCTGACCGATCTTATCGATCATCGCGAATCCGATTCGGATTTACGTTTCACTGTTAACCCCGATGGCGGATGACCGACCGGTAGGGGTAGATCGTGTCACAACCTCATCGATCCCTATTTACAGAAAACATAGCCTCAACGATCCCCATGTGCAGTTGATCATATCAACCGTGCACATAGCCTATCTCTTCAAGGACAACAGATCTCATCTGCCGCCACATATCTAATATGCATACGATCTGAATCCAAATCCTATAACAGAGGCTCGATACCACTATTGGGTTCTCTACGGTAGGGTGCGTCGATCGCAAATTAAAAAATTCTCACGCCGCAGAACATCCAGGAACATGCTACGGGAGATGGATCACGATTCGTTACCACTAGACGCAGCAGCAGCGTCAGGCCGGAAGAAGAGTTGGGGCAGCGCGTCTGCTGGATCGCTCCTCCTCGCTCGATCTCCCTCGATCGGCGGCCGTCCGATCCCACGTACAAGTTCGCCGGAGCGGCGCAAGTGCAGCGCCTCTAACGGTATCCGCGCGTGCGGGAGGAACGTCGTGCGGCGGACTGCTAGGTCCGATCACTCAGTCGGCGGCGAGTGGAGGTGGCTATTCGCAACACATGCAAACCCTAGTCGCAGGGCCGAAGCGATCAATCGCACGAGTGTGCGCACCTCCACTTTATAAATGCGTCCGTCGCGGGAACAACACTTGGGCCTCGCACGGACCCTAAAGCCCAAAGTCTATTCGGTCACGTTCCTAGTCGATTCGGATCACATCCGACCAAAGGTCCTACGAACTGACCTCATAGGTTCCTTCCCTAAGCGCGCGACCCCTTAGGTTCAAGTCAGCTTGGTCACGATTCAGATCACCTCCGACATGCGGTTCGTGGCGGCCTCTAGCAAGGCGTGCCGACCACTAAGCGAGACGATGAAGCTGGTTAGGCGAACACAGCATAACGTGTCACACTTTTGTTCCCTTTGCCAAGACGATATATGTTGTCGGGCTCAAGGCGAGACTGTCATCCTTGTGCTAACCCGACCTCTTTCTCGTTCCAGTGATACCGACCACAATCTGGATTATCTCATAATCCTTGTCGCATGGCCATGGTATTCCTGGTCAGATCACACGAGGGGCCCAGAGTATATCTCTGCTGATCGGGGGGGCAAATCACATCTTGCTCGACCGTGTCTCGCAGCATGGGACTGGACAAACCCGAAACCTACCTTTGTAACTACCCGATCCACGGAGTAGCGTTTGGTCGGCCCAAAGCAAGTCTGTCACCATCCAGAGTACATGTGTCAGCTCAGGTCTTAGGACATAGAACGTATGTTGTACTAGAGACTCACAGATGACATATCATTGCGTCTCATAGTTGGGTCTGTCCGACTCAGACCTTATCTCGACTCGGATCCGACTATGTCGAATCCGACCAGACCTTTCCAAGTCCATATTATCCGGTTAGCATCCAATGCTCCATGGCTAGTGAGACCAAGCCATCGACCGTGTCATATGCTAGTCTAGTCGGTTGCGTGTGCACACAGCCCTTTTGACTAGGGACCTTTTAGGACAGTCATCATACAATGCATAGTCCCACAAACAAGTCACATACTTGCTGATACACATCATTGATAATGTCCAAGGACTATCTTTATTCATAAACACATAGGAAATATCATCATACATGATTGCCTCTAGGGCATATCTCCAACAGATCAGCCGTCACAGCAGAGCGCACCAAGGGCGGGGGAGGCCTCCCATCCAAGCACCCAGCTTCCGGAGGCGCCGTCGCCTCGGGAGGCACCACAGCTTCCGGAACACGCCACCAGCACCAACGCCCCTAACCTCGTCGAGCACCCGGTGTACTTCGTCGGTAAGCGTGTTACGGATGCGAGGGCACGGTACCCCATGCCGCAGAAGCTCCTCCTCGCGCTGTTGGTGGCTTCGCGCAAGCTGCGGCACTACTTCCTGGGTCATCCAATCAAGGTTGTCTCGGCATACCCCCTAGAGAGGGTGCTCAGGAGCCCCAACTCGTCCGGAAGGGTCGCCGAGTGGAACATTGAGCTGCAAGCATTCCAGCTCGAGTTCAGCACAACCAGAGTTATCAAGGGGGCCGCGCTGGCAGATTTCATGGCCGAATGGACAGAAGCACCGGGCCTCAGAGCCGGCGAGGATCGGTCCCTCTCCCCAGGAAGCGAAGCGCCAGAAGGTTGCGTCATGTACTTCGACGGAGCGTTCTCTGTGACAGGGCGCCTGGGCTGGGGCAAGTGCTCATATCTCCCGCTCAGGACAAGCTCTACTATGCCGTGCAACTCTGTTTCCAGCAAGGCGAGAAGGTCTCCAACAATATATCAGAATACGAGGGGATGATAGCGGGCCTGAAGGCCGCCGCTGCCCTGGGGGTGAAGCGCCTTACCATCAAGGGCGATTCGCAACTCCTCGTCAATTTCTCCAACAAGGTGTACGAGCCAAGAGATGAACACATGGAGGCCTACCTTCATGGAGGTCCGCAGGATGGAGAAACAGTTCTGGGGGTTGGAGCTGCAGCACGTGCCCCGTGGCACCAATCAAGAGGCCGACGACATCGCCAAACGAGCCTCCAGGAGGTTACCCCAGGAGCCGGGCGTCTTTGAGGAACGGCTCTTCAAGCCTTCAGCCCCTGGCCCGTTATCAAGCACAGCACAGCCTCGGGAGGAGCTCCCTCAGCCACCTGCCTCGGGAGCCCCAGCCTGTGGCCCGGCCTCAGGAGCACGCCTGCTCCTAACGATGGAACCTCAAGAGGAGTGCTGGATCACGGAGCTCAAGAGTTACTTAACGCATGGGACTTTGCCGGAGAAGGAGGAGGAGGCAGAGCGTGTGGCGCGGCAAGCCACAACATACAGCATCATGGATGGAGAGCTCTACCGGAAACGACCAAATGACGTATCCCTATGCTGCATCACCAGGGAACAGGGGAAGGAATTGCTGGCAGATATACATGGCGGAGATTGTGGGCACCATTCGTCGTCATGGACCCTTATCGGCAAGGCGTTCCGCAGCGGTTTCTATTGGCCCACCGCGCTCAATGACGCTACCGAACTCGTGAAGGCTTGCGAGGCTTGCCAATTCCATGCCAAGCAGATCCACCAGCCAGCAGGAGGTCTGCAAACCATCCCCCTCACTTGGCCATTCGCGGTCTGGGGGCTAGACATTCTGGGCCCTTTTCCTCGGGCGCCAGGGGGCTATCGCTACCTCTACGTCGCCGTGGACAAATTCACCAAGTGGGCTGAAGTCGAGGCCGTCCGCGCCATCCCCGCTGGTTCTGCAGTCAAGTTCATCAAGGGCATCATATGCTACGCTTTGGTGGCGCACCCCCGCAGCAATGGACAGACCGAGCGGGCCAATGCAGAGGTCCTGAGAGGCCTCAACACCAGGACGTTCAAGAAGAAACTGGAAGCCTACGACAGAGGCTGGTACGACGAGCTTCCGTCTGTGTTGTGGTCCATCCGCACAATCGCAAGCAAGCCAACTGGAGAGACCCCCTTCTTCCTGGTCTACGGAGCCGAAGCAGTCCTCCCTCACGAGGTCAAGCGTCGATCCGCGCGGGTCCTGGTGTTCGATGAAATGCTGTAGGACGCCATGCGGGGGACGACCCTTGTGCTGGGGGAGGAGCGCCGTCGAGAAGCTGCGCTGCGAGCGGCAAGGTACCAGCAGGCACTCCGGCGATACCATTGCCGCAACATCCGCCCCAGAACTCTCGAGGTAGGGGACCTCGTGCTCCGACGGGTCCTCTCCACGGAGGGACTGCATAAGCTCTCTCCGATGTGGGAGGGCCCATTCAAGGTTGTTCATGTTTCCAGGCCTGGCTCCGTGCGCTTGGAGACTCAAGAGGGAGTACCTATACAAAACGCGTGGAACATCCAGCACCTCGGAGGTTTTAGCCCTAAAAGGCCCAGAGCCTATGAAGAAGGCAAATGCCTGTGAAGTTCATCTTTTTGGAAAAGGCCCAGAGCCTGTGAAGAAGGCAAATGCCTGTGAAGTTCATCTTTTTGGAAAAGGCCCAGAGCCTGTGAAGAAGGCAAATGCATGTGAAGTTCATCTTTTTGGAAAAGGCCCAGAGCCTGTGAAGAAGGCAAATGCCTGTGAAGTTCATCTTTTTGGAAAAGGCCCAGAGCCTGTGAAGAAGGGAAATGCCTGTGAAGCTCACCTTCTGGGAAAAAGGCCCAGAGCCTGTGAAGAAGGCGAAAGCCTGTGAAGTTGTCGCGTTCTGGAAAGGCCCGGAGCCTGGGAAGAGGGAAAACGCCCGTGAAGCTTGCTTCCCAGAAGAAAGGCCCGGAGCCTGTGAAGAAGGCGAACGCCCCGGAGTCTCAGGAGTGCCGGCCTCAGGCCCTGGGGCTCCCTGCCATGCCCAGTGGCAGCACTTAGCTCCGCGCTGGTGAGAAGACATCGAAGACTAGACTAGGTGCCGGACGCGGCTTTTTCATTTGCTTTCTGCAGTTGACTAGTTATTCCCATTTGGCGTTTTTATCGAAACTATCGCCCCTTTTTGGTCCGTGGTTCTTCGATCTTTCTCGCTCTCGTGCCTCGATTTCTCTTGCACGGGGACTCGTGAGGCGGAAGCCTCGGGAGCCCCCGCGAGCGTTCCTGCCCCTATCGCTCAAGTTTTCACCGCCCTGGCCCACAGCTGGAGCACCCCTCCTGACCATGCCTCACGGGCAGCACAACGCGAACACGGGGCCTGGATCGGTCGCCCCCGCGGCCACGGCTGCGGTTCACTTGCGAATGGGCGCACGGCAGAAGGGAACAGTATCAGGATAACAAAAGCAGTACAATAATTAACGGCGTTGACCTAAATGCGCCCCCGCGGGGCCACACATTGTTCCCTTTTTACGCAGGAGAAAAGAAAGGAAAAGGACAGAAGCAGGTGAAGCACGCCCCGTGCCGGCTCTCTTGGAAGGCTCGAGCCGCCTCCGGAGCTCAGGCGGACTCCCTCTCGCGCTTCACCGGGGCGTGGCGGCAAGCGGACCCGCTGCCACCCCCCAAGCAGGCGCGGCGGCGTGGGGGCTGGCCGCGGCCGCTGCTGGAAGAATCACCACCCGAAGAAGAGCTGGTGAAGCGTGAGGAGTCGCGGGCATCGCCGGCCGCCCGCGCGCTGCCCTCTCCGCCCACGCCAGGGCTGAGTCCTCGGCCGCGGTCGTCGTCTTCAGGGCAATACCCCATGCGGCGACCGTCTTCCCCGAACACCCTCACGTAGAGGGTGGCATCGCCATCATACTTGAAGTGCAGGGAGCACCGGCGGCGGAGACCACGCGCGCGAGCGAACGTCTGCCAACCGCGGGCCAGGAACAGGTTCCCTGCAGCAGAGACTTCCAGAGAAGCCCACGAAGCCCGGCTGCAGCAGCCATCTGCCTGGAGCCAGAGGCCACTCAGGGCGCCATCTGGGAGCTCACCCAGGAGGAAGCACTGGACCTGAAGCCGGACGCCGGACGGCTCCTCCGCCCTCACCATGAACTCCGGCAGCGCTTCAGCAGCATGGAGGCGTGGCCTCGGGGGACGCGCGGCCGGGGCATGCCCTCCGACCATGGCCAGCCACTCGTCGCCATGCTGAGAGCCCCCCCACGACCGCGGGGGACCGCCGTGGAGGCCACGGGGTGCTTGCGAGGGCGACCTCGACCACGCTTAGGCGGAGGAGAGGAAGACTCGACCTGACGGCCCTTCCCCTTCTCTGCGGCCGAGAACTTCCTTGGTGGAGCCATGGAGAAGAAGGAGAGACAAGAAAGGATAGACTAGAAGGGCGCGCGCCGTTCCGTACTTATTGCCGGCGAAGGCCAACCGTCGGCCTCCACGATCACCGGTAATCATGACCAACTCTGCATGCAGGGACTTGTCGAATCCGGGTGGTTACCGAGGCATCGTGGGGAAGCAGTGCGCATACGTCCAATCAACCGCCACGCGTCGCCCAAGGCTGCAGGCTGTTAGGGCCCGCGACGCTCAAGACTTGCCCTTCGCCTCTGCCGCTTTCGGCCAAGTTCGGGCGCGCCGTGGGCCCGGGGGCTACTGTCGGCGTTCTGGGAACGGGGGTCCCCAGACTTGCCTGCGTGCGGCGTGGCTCAAAGGAGGCCCAGGACAGCCCATCTTCATCAACGCAAGCTCAAGACCCTCGCGAGGGGCCAAGCCTCGCGGGGCGGACGACGAGGAGCTTCCTCAGGCATGGCCTCGTCAGGCTGACTCATGAGGAGGTGGAGAGTTCAAGGCAGGGCACCTCGCAAGGTGCCCATGACGCAAGCCATGACGACCAAGGGCGCCTGGGCCGGGCGCCAGCCACAAGAACGTCCCCCTTTCCCCTTTGGTGCAAAGGGAGCAAGCGCAGGCGAGAGCATCAAGCAAAGGCATCCGTTTCGGTGCAACAAGACCAAGACCAGCCCCAACGGCATGAAGGGGTTCATCGTGGAGCCCAAGCAGGCGTCATCACCAGAGCCTTTGGCAGGCGAGAACCAACTTTAGTCAGGATAAGTGTACCCGCTATTCCCCTTCAAAATGGCCAATTGTTGGCGCCCTTCCAGCTCAATATTTGGGAAGAGGCCCAGGGCCTTCGCCTATATAAGTAGAGCTAGCCACCATAGTAGAGAGAGGAGATCTGGCATTTGGAATCCAGAGAGAGAGAGATAGAGACCTGATCCTCAAGCTAGAGCAACGGAACACCACCTAGCAGTTCATCACACCCACCAAGAACAGACCCTCGCGAGGCTGTTCTTCCTTGTACTGTTCCTCATCAGCCCAAGAGGCAATCCACCACGCCACAAACTAGAGTAGGGTATTACACCACAACGGTGGCCGAACTAGTATAAATCTTGTGTCTCTTGTGCTGTTACATTTTAGTAGTTTAGGTCCCTGTGATTCGGCGAGGTACGAGACGGTGGAGGGTTGGATCACCGCGCGCACCCCAGTGTTCGAACCTCAAGGGTCTGCCGGAACCCGAAATCCGACACCGGCAATCGATGGGGAGAGGCCTTCTTCCTCGTATCCGGCCAGTTCGGCCGCTGCCGCCCTATACAGAAAGCCTTGCTTACAAGTGCCCGAGCCGCAGCGTGGTGCCCGCCGAGTCTGGCATGGATTTCTGCCAGGAGCTGCCGCCCTTCCTCTTCGGGGATGCATATTTGGAGCACTCCGGTCGCACTCTTCTTATAGAGTTCTCCCTCATGTACTTTGTAGGACTTGGAACGCCGCACAATACAACATGCTTCATTTTGGACCTCGGGTAGCTCCTGCCTATTTAGGTAGGCCAAGAAAGGCTCGGTCCACTAGGTGATTACAACCATGATTTCGTGGGCCGAAGGTGTTATTTCGGTGGCGGAGCCTCCGATTACGTCAGATGGTTCAGAATCTGGGGTTGTGTTCGGATCCGGACTAGTATTGCCGGACTCTCCTTCCCATACCACGGATGGCTTGAACAGCCTTTCCAGGAATATGTTGGGTGGGGACAGGTCGGCGTTTACGCCAATGTCTTGGCGAGGACAACCGCCGCTTTGTTGTTTTCTCGAGCCACATGGTGGAATTCGAGCCCCTCGAACCAAGCTGACATTTTGAGGACGGCATTACGGTAGGCCGCCATTTTCGGATCTTTGGCATCGAAATCTCTGTTTATTCGTGATATTGCGAGATTTGAATCCCCGCGCACCTCTAGGCGTTGAATGCCCATAGAGACTGCCATCCGAAGACCATGCAACAGAGCCTCGTATTCGGCTGCGTTTTTGGAGTCTGTGTATAATATTTGGAGTACGTATTGGACCGTGTCTTCGGTGGGGGAAGTCAGGACTACACCTGCTCCCAATCCGGCCAGAATTTTAGAGCCATCGAAGTGCATGATCCAGGTAGAGTATGCGCCATACTCTTTAGGGAGTTCGGCTTCTGTCCATTCGGCGACAAAGTTAGCCTATACTTGCGACTTAATGGCCCGCTATGGTTTGTATGTTATGTCGAACAGAAGGAGCTCAATGGCCCATTTAGCAATCCGTCTCTTAGCGTCGCGGTTGTTTATTATGTCGTTTAGTGCTACTTCAGAGGCCACCGTAATCGAACACTCCTTGAAGTAGTGTCGTAGCTTTCGGGATGCCATGAAGACCGCGTATGCTATCTTTTCATAGTGTGGGTATCGGGATTTGCATGGGGTGAGGATCGTGGACACGTAATATACCTTCTTTTGGAGTGGGAATTTGTATCCATCTGCTTCTCGTTTGACGATGAGCACTCGCTTACAACTTGATGTGTTGCAGCTATGTACAATAGCATAGGTTCGCCAATATCTGGCGCTGTCAGGACTGGATTACTGGCCAATAAGGTCTTTATTTCATCCATTCCGGCCGCTGCTGCATCCGTCCACACGAAGTGTTCGGTGAGTCGAAGAAGGCGGTAAAGGGGTAGTGCCTTTTCTCCTAGTCGGGAGATAAAGCGGCTTAAGGCAGCCACGCATCCATCTAGTTTATGGATATGTTTGAGGTCTGTTGGGATAGCCAACTGTGATAGAGCTCGAATTTTTGCCGGATTTGCTTCAATTCCTCTATTGGAAACAATGAAGCCGAGCAACTTCCCGGAGGGTATGCCGAAAACACATTTTTCCGGTTTTAGCTTGATGTCTTATGTTCGGAAGTTATCGAACATAAGCCTGAAGTCATCTATTAACGTTTCGACGTGTCTTGTTTTTATGACCACGTCATCCATATATGCCTCCACTGTTTTGCTGATTTGCTTCTCCAGGCATATTTGAATCATGCGTTGATAGGTTGCGTCGGCATTTTTAAGCCTGAAAGGCATAGTGTTGAAGCAGAAAGGACCATATGGCGTTATGAAGGCCGTTGCGGCTTGGTCGGACTCTGCCATCTTTATTTGACGGTATCCGGAGTATGTGTCGAGGAAACATAGTGAATCGTGTCCTTGATGATTTGGTCGATGCGAGGGAGGGGGAAGGGATCCTTGGGGCAAGCCTTGTTGAGGTCTTTGAAATCGACGCATAGGCGCCAGGATTTGTCCTTCTTTGGTACCATTACCAGATTTGCCAGCCAATCCGGATGCTTGATATCTCTAATGAATCCGGCCTGAAGTAGCTTGGCTAGCACTTCTCCCATGGCTTGTCGTTTAGGCTCTAAGAAGCGCCTAAGAGTCTATTTGACTGGCTTGTATCCTTTCAGTATATTGAGGTTGTGTTTGGCCAGCCTGCGTGGGATCCCCGGCATGTCGGAAGGATGCCAGGCGAAAATGTCCCAATTCTCGCGTAGGAAGTCTCATAGTGCAGCGTCCATTGTGGGGCTCAACTGTGTCCTGATGGAAGCTGTCTTCATGGGGTCCGTTGGATGGACCTGGAATTTGACAATCTCGTATGCGGGTTTAAATGAGGTGGACTTGGGTTGTTTGTCGAGTATCACGTCGTCCCTGTCCACTGTGGCACGCAGTGTTGTTAGTTCTTCGGCTGCTAAGGCTTCGGATAGTGCTTCCAGCGCTAGTGCTGCAGTTTTATTTTCGGCGCAGAGTGCAACGTCCGGATCACTGGCTAGAGTGATGATTCCATTGGGTCTAGGCATTTTAAGCTTCATGTACCCATAATGGGGTATAGCTTGAAAGCTTGTGAATGCATCCCGCCCTAAAATGGCGTGGTATCCGCTGCTGAAAGGAGGCACTTGGAATGTGATTTCATCAGACCTGTAATTCTCCGGGGTGTCGAATACCACATCGAGTGTGATTTTTCCTGCACACCGTGCCTCCCGACTAGGGATGATTCCCCTGAAGATTGTGCCGCTTTGCTCAATGCGACTTTTATCAATTTCCATCTTGTTGAATGTTTCTTCATAGATCAAGTTTAATCCGCTTCCGCCGTCCAGGAGCACTTTAGTGAGCCGAAAGCCGTCCACGATTGCGCTAAGGACCAAAGTGGCTGGTGCCGGACTATGGAATTGGGGTTAAATCCTTGGCCTTTGAAAGTTATAGCAGTGTCGTTCCACGGATTTATTTTTGCCACGTGGCAGATTTCAGCGGAATTTCGATGAGCTCGCTTGCGCCTATTATTCGAGGCGAAAGTCTCGAAGACTGTAAGTACCGCATTGTTGTGTACGGCGGGATGTTGTTCTGTTTTATGGCTTACAAGAAGACCCTCGCCGCTTTTTGCTACCTGCCGGAGTATCCGGCATGCGCTAAGGCTATGCGTTGGCGTAGTGTCCGGCGTGCTATGAATTTTGCATGGCCCATTGAGCCATGCTTCCAATACGGTTCCATGCCCTGGGGTGGGCTTTGGTTTTTTGGGGATTGGATCGGGTAACTTACGAGAGTTTGCCCTTTTAGTTCGGAGGAAGGGTTTAGTGAGAGCCGGATTGTCCCAAAAGTCTGTTTGGGTTTTCCAGGCACTTTCCATCGCACAGTACTTCTGTACTATGGCTGCTAAGTCGGCAAAGTGTACTATGTCATGGCGACTTATGGCATTAAGGATCCCTTTGGTCATGCAATTTTTGCAGAAAAGTGAGATTGCGTCCTCCTCGCGACAGTCCTTGACCTTGTTTATCACAAGGACGAACCTGGCCAAGTAGCGATGTACTGTCTCTTGGGGCTCTTGTCTGATATGGGAAATATGGCTTAAGTCTTGGTGGGTGGGTGTAGCTAAATCTGGATTCTGATCCGATCTAACGCCCAGGGGCAGAGGAGCTTCCGGGCTTTGACAGCTCGGGCTCCGGAGTGCTGCCTGATTTTTTCGGCCCGTTGCCCGATCCTAAGTTCGGGGCCTGGGTCATGTCCTCCCGCGAACGGGTACCCGCCTCAGAGAGCTCGGCAATCTGGACATAGTCCGTCCTCATAATAGAGGGATAATCATTGTGCGGCTCTTCCACTACCGCTATCTCGTGGGTGACCGGTGGGGATTTAATATCCCTTTGGTCGGGATTAAGCCCAATCCGATCATAGTCTGTAGCGACTCCCAAAGCGGCAATGCGATCCAAGAGCTCATTAAGGGAGGAGAGCTCCATCAGATAAATCTGTTCGGCGAGTTCCGAGTTGACGTGGAGGCCGTTTTTGATGACCCGAGAGGTCATCTTCGGTGCTGAAGCCGATCGGGCGGCCATGAAGAAGCCACCTAGTTGGAGAGTTTGGCCTACCGCCAGTGCTCCCCCAGAGGTGATGTTGTCCTTGACAACGAGACGGACCATCGAGCCTTGCAGCAACGACACAGAGGAACTCTCAATGAAAGCACCAATGTCGGTGTCAAAACCGGCGGATCTCAGGTAGGGGGTCCCGATTTGTGCGTCTAAGGCTAATGGTAACAGGAAGCAAGGGACATGATGTTTTACCCAGGTTCGGGCCCTCTCGATGTAGGTAAAACCCTACTTCCTGCTTGATTGATCTTGATGATATGAGTATTACAAGAGGGTTTTACCTCCATCAAGAGGGCCTGAACTTGGCTAAAACATCGTGTCCCTTGCCTCCTGTTACCATTAGCCTTAGACGCACAGATCGGGACCCCCTACCCGAGATCCGCCAGTTTTGACACCGGCATTGGTGCTTTCATTGAGAGTTCCTTTGTGTCATCGCTGCAAGGCTCGATGGCCCGTCTTGTTGTCAAGGACAACATCACCTCTGGGGGAGCGCTGGTTGTAGGCCAAACGCTCCGACTAGGCGGCTTCATCATGGTCGCCCAATCAGCTGCCGCGCCGACGATGACCTCTTTGGTCATCACGAATAGCCTCCACATCAATTCAGAACTCGCCGAACAAATGGATCCAATGGAGCTCTCCTCCCTTAATGAGCTCTTGGATCGCATCGCCGCTTTGGGAGTCGCTACAGACTATGACCGAATTGGGCTTAAACCCGACCAAAGGGATATTAAATCCCCACCGGCCACCCACGAGATAGCGGTAGTGGAAGAGCCTCATATGGATTATCCCTCTATTTTGAGGACTAACTATGTCCGAATCACCGAGCTCTCTGAGCCGGATACCCATTCGCGGGAGGACACGACCCAAAACCCGAACTTAAAATCGGGCAACGGGCCGGAAAAATCGGGCAACATCCCGGAGCCCGAGCTGTCATGCCCGGAAGCTCCTCTGCCCCTGGGCGCCAGATCGGAACAGAATCCAGATTTAACTACGCCCACCCACCCAGACTTAAGCCGTCTCTCCCATATCAGACAAGAGCCCCAAGAGACAGTACATCGCTACTGGGCCAGATTCCTCCTTGTACTAAACAAGGTCAAGGACTGTCGTGAGGAAGACGCAATCTCACTTTTTTGCAAAAACTACACGAACAAAGGGATCCTTAATGCTATAAGTCGCCGTGACATAGTACACTTTGCTGAGTTAGCAGCCATAGTAGAGAAGTAATGCGCGATGGAAAGAGCCTAGAAAACCCAAACATAATTTTGGGATAGTCCGACTCTCACTAAAACCTTTGTCCGAGCTAAACAAGCAAACTCTCGTAAGTTAACTGATCCAATCAAAAAGAAACCAAAGCCCACCCCAGGGCGTGGAACCGTATTTGAAGAATGGCTCAATGGGCCATGTAAAATCCACAGCACGCCGGACACTACACCAACACATAGCCCTAGAGCATGTTGGATACTCCGGCAGGTAGAAAAAAGTGGCGAGGATCTTCTTGTAAGCCATAAAGCAGAACAACATCCTGCCAAAGAGAACAATGCGGTACTGACAGTCTTCAAGGCTTTCACCTCAAATAATAGGCGCAAGCGAGCTCATCAAAATTTCGCTGAAATCTGCCACGTGGCAAAAACAAATCCGTGGAACGACACTGCTATAACTTTTAGTGTCAGTGATGAACCTCAATTCCAGACAGTCCGGGCACCAGCCGCTTTGGTCCTTAGCCCAATCCTGGACGGCTTTCGGCTCACTAAAGTACTCATGGACGGCGGAAGCGGATTAAACTTGATCTATGAAGAAACAATCAACAAGATGGAAATTGATAAAAGCCGCATTGAGGAAAGCGGCAGAACCTTCAGGGGAATCATCCCTAGTCAGGAGGCATGGTGTGCGGGAAAAATCACACTCGATGTAGTATTCGGCACTCCGGAGAATTACAGGTCCGAAGAAATCACATTCCAAGTGGCTCCTTTCAGCAGCGGATACCACACCCTTTTAGGGCGGGATGCATTCACAAGCTTTCAAGCTATACCACTTTACGGGTACATGAAGCTTAAAATTCCCGGACCCAATGGAATCATCACTCTAGCCAGTGATCCGGACGTCGCACTCTGCGCTGAAATTAAAACCGCAGCACTAGCCCTGGAAGCATTATCCGAAGCTCCAGCAGGCGAAGAACTAATGACGCTGGGCGCCACCATGGACAGGGACGACGTGATACTCGACAAGCGACCTAAGTCCACCTCATTTAAACCCGCAGACGAGATGATCAAATTCCAGGTCCATCCAACGGAACCCACGAAGACAGCTTCCATCGAGACACAGTTGAGCCCCATAATGGACGGCGCACTACGAGACTTCCTATGCGAGAATTGGGACATTTTCGCCTGGCATCCTTCGGACATGCCGGGCATCCCACGCAGACTGGCCGAACACAACCTCAATATACTGAAAGGATACAAGCCTGTCAAACAGAATCTTAGGCGCTTCTCAGAGCCCAAACGACAAGCCATGGGAGAAGAGCTAGCCAAATTACTTGAGGCCGGATTCATCAGATATATCAAGCATCTGGATTGACTGGCAAATCTGGTAATGTTACCAAAGAAGGACAAATCCTGGCGCCTATGCGTCGACTTCAAAGACCTCAACAAGGCTTGCCCCAAGGATCCATTCCCCCTCCCTCGCATCGACCAAATCATCGACACCACCGCAGGACACTACTCAATGTGTTTCCTCGATGCATACTCTGGATACCATCAAATAAAGATGGCAGAGTCCGAGCAAGCTGCAACGGCCTTCATAACGCCATATGGTCCTTTCTGCTTCAACACTATGCCTTTCGGGCTTTAAAATGCCGGCGCGACCTATCAACGCATGATTCAAACATGCCTGGAAAAGCAAATCGGTAAAACAGTGGAGGCATATGTGGACGACATGGTCATAAAAACAAGACACGTTGAAACTCAGATAGATGACTTAAGGCTCACGTTCGATAACCTCCGAACATACGACATCAAGCTAAACCCGGAAAAATGTATTTTCGTCATACCCTCCGGGAAGTTGCTCGGCTTCATTGTTTCCAATAGAGGAATTGAAGCAAACCCGGCAAAAATCCGAGCTCTGTCACAGTTGGCTATCCCAACAGACCTCAAGCATATCTAGAAACTAGCTGGATGTGTGGCTGCCTTAAACTGCTTTATCTCCCGATTAGGAGAAAAGCCACGACCTCTTTACCGCCTTCTTCGACGCACCGAACACTTCGTGTGCACGGACACAGCCGCGGCCGGACTGGATGATATAAAGACCTTATTGGCCAATAAACCAGTCCTAACAGCGCCAAATTTCGGCGAACCTATGCTATTGTACATAGCCGCAACACATCAAGTTGTAAGCACAGTGGTCGTCGTCGAACGAGAAGCAGACGGATACAAATTCCCGCTCCAAAAGCCGGTATATTACGTGTCCATGGTCCTCACCCCATGCAAATCCCGATACCCACACTACCAAAAGATACCATACGCGGTCTTCATGGCATCCCGGAAGCTACGACATTACTCCCAGGAGTGATCGATTACGGTGGCCTCCGAAGTACCACTCAACGACATAATAAACAACCGCGACGCTACAGGACGGATTGCTAAATGGGCCATCGAGCTCCTCCCGTTCGACATAACATACAAACCACGTCGGGCCATTAAGTTGCAAGTATTGGCTGACTTCGTCACCGAATGGATAGAAACCGAAATCCCTAAAGAGTACGGCGCGTACTCCAATTGGATCATGCACTTCGATGGATCTAAAATGTTGGCCGAATTGGGGGCAAGTGTAGTCCTGACTTCCCCCACCGGAGACACGGTCCGATACGTACTCCAAATATTATACACAGACTCCAACAATGCAGCCGAAAATGAGGCTCTGTTGCATGGTCTTCGGATGGCAGTCTCTATGGGCATTCAACGCCTGGAGGTGCGCGGGGATTCAAACCTAGCAATATCACAAATAAACGGAGACTTTGATGCCAAGGATCCGAAAATGGCAGCCTACCGTAATGTCGTCCTCGAAATGTCAGCCCGGTTCGAGGGGCTCAAATTCCACCATGTGGCTCGAGAAAACAATCAAACGGCGGATATCCTCGCCCGCGTCGGTGCTAAACGCGAACCTGTCCCACCTAACATATTCCTGGAAAGGTTGTTCAAGCCATCCATAGTATGGGAGGGGGAGTCTGGCAACACTAGCACGGATACGAATACACCCCCAGATTCCGAACCATTAGACGTAATCGGAGGCTTCGCCACCGAAATAACACCGTCGGCCCATGAAATCATGGCCATAATCGCCTTGTGGACCGAGCCTTTCTTGGCCTACCTAAATAGGCTGGAGCTCCCCAAGGACCAAAATGAAGCACGTTACATTATGCAGCATTCCAAAGCCTACAAAGTCCATGAGGGAGAAATCTATAAGAAAAGTGCGACCGGAGTGCTCCAAAGATGCATCTCCGAAGAGGAAGAGCGGCATCTCTTGGATGAAATCCATGCCGGACTCGGCGGGCACCACGCTGCGGCTCGGGCACTTGTCAGCAAGGCCTTCCGTACAGGCTTTGATTGGCCGACAGCCCGAGCAGACGCACAGGACCTTGTCCAACACTGCGTCGGTTGCCAGCTCTTTGCCAATCAGAGCCACATGCCCCCCAACGCTCTCCAAATAATCCCCATTACTTGGCCCTTCGCGGTCTGGGGGCTGGATATGGTCTGACCCCTTAAGGGGGAAGCCATAATAAAAAGTACTTATTGGTCATGGTGGACAAGTTCACCAAATGGATAGAAGCCAAACCAGTCAAAACGGCCGAATCCGGACCAGTGATAGACTTCATATCCGGGTTGTACAATCGATCTGGCGTCCCCACATCATCATCATCGACAATGGCTCAAACTTCACAGCCGATGAAGTGCAAACTTGGTGCGGCAACATGGGCATTAAGCTCGATTACGCCTCCGTCTACCATCCCCAAACAAACGGCCAGGTCGAACATGCAAACGGTCTCATCATGAGCGGCATCAAACCCAGACTAGTGCGGCCCTTAACAGAATCAGACACGCACTGGGTCGAGGAGCTCGACTCCGTACTCTTGGGGCTGTGGACCACGCCGAATCACACCACCGGATACACACCATTTTTTATGGTGTACGGTGCATAAGCAGTACTACCCTGCGACATAATCCATGATTCGCCTCACGTGCGCATGTACAAAGAGAAGGAAGCCGAGTTAGATCGGTAGGACAAATTAGATGCCCTGGAGGAGGAGCGCGACATCGCAAAAGCCCGTTCCGCATTCTATCAGCAGCATGCTCGACGGTACCAAAGCAGGGAAGTGCGGGGCCAAAACTTATAATATTGGCGAACTTGTTCTACGCCTACCAGAGAAGAAGAAGGACAAGCTCAAACCTAAGTGAGAGGGTCCCTTCATTATTGATAAAGTTCTCACCAGAGGAGCGTACCGCCTGCGTAATGCATCCGATAACGGACTCGAGCCGAACTCATGGAACGCGGCCAGACTCCGGAGATTCTACGCCTCGTGTCGAACTCAGTGTTCATCTCCTTACCCCCCCCCCCCCACCCTTTTAATTATGTTCCTCCCTTTTTTTCCTTTCTCGCCCTTTTTTCCTTCTTCACACAAACTACTCAATACAGTGCGGATGCTAGGATCACTCCGGCCGCACTATGTGTGTAATCCATACCTGAGGGCTTCCTATACGGAAGCTAAATATTATTACTTTCATGGCTTCTTGCCTATCACATATGCGTTCTTTTTCCATATGTGCCTTTTCTTCACCATTATATGCATCGATAAGACTTAAGATGTGGCCATGCTGGGTTGCCTGGCTCTTGTGTTTATGCCCTACGTTCCCATTAATTTGGCTAGGGCATAAGGGGAGCACCTCTGCGATTGTTACTGCTGGTTCAGTCGGATGTGTACCTCAGATTGGGTGAAGCCGAAAGCTAGCATTATTAAGGGAATATTCGGTCGGTGAACAAAAGATGTTTTTTTCGTTTATTACAACGTGCATCCCCAGAAGTTTTGTATCCTGCGTCTCTCCTCGCAGTCCGGACATGTACATCGATGCATGCATACCCAGGGAAAGGAACCCCTAACGGAACTATTCTCCCTGGAAGATGTTTCTTACTATCCATGTAATATAACATAACTAGTTTGGTACTTGTCTGTTCAAGAACTTATGACCCCTACGCCTGGTTTCCATGCATACCCCGGTTCTGCATAACTGAGCGGGCATTCGGATACACCCTGGACTGTCAGATCCGGGGGCTGAAGCGAAAAGGTCCGCCATGACAAATGATTTTTAATCTGGCTAGGGACTACATATGTCCATTAAATTACATAGTCATTTGGACTGACTATATTCTTCCTCTATACCGGCCAACAGGCTATCTAGCTTGCAATCCTGTTGGGAATACTTTGCGGCTAACGCTACCTAGTCATACACCAGACTCACGGGAATTTCTTGCCCATCTGGCCCCGCCGGTCCGACTTCGGCCATATGGTTCGGCTCAAACTTGGTGTAGCGCGTATTCACCATGGCCCAGGCTTCTCTTGCACCTTGTCGGCAGGCTGACATCTTCCACAATCGAAAGCGCCGCCGTGCTCCTTGGAGCATATCCACGAGCTCTCCCATGCCTTTTGGCAGGGAGGTGGATGGTCACAAGCCTTGGGAAATACCCTGCATTACCTGCCGAGCTCGCTCGTGCAGCTGTGAGAGGTCTTGCAGTAAATCACCTGCGGACGCGGGCATCTCATGTTCAGGGCGGCCCGTCAACACACCTACAGATATAAACTCTTTGAATATGCTTTCGCGACGAAGCCTTCTGTTCTACTTCATGCAGTCCGCCAGCTGAGCGCGAACATCTCCTAATTCGACGCCTAGCCGGATATTGGCATCTTGAAGATCGTTCTTCTCCCGCCTAACTTGCGTAAGAACACGCTCGCCAGCTTTTAGCTGCCTTTGGAGATGTGACTCGCTCTCTCTCAAGATCTCCGGATTCTCCCCAGGATTGTGTGCAGAATTTACTGTTAGACTTATCAAACAAGCCAATTACTAACTGGTACATTTTCATAAAATATCTCTATTGAGACAAATGTTACCAGATGAGGCCTTCTGGGATTCCTCTAGTTTTGCAACCGCGGCCCTCAGCTGGGTCTTGCACTCCTCCAGCTCTTGAGACAATTGGGCATTCTTATCTACAAGGACCTGTGTATAAATTGATCCTTAAAACAGTTGTTCCAACCGTTTCAAGTCTCAGGGGCTACTGCTATACATGCTTATCAAATTTCCTTACCCGTATATCTTTTCCATACTGGTCCGTCGCCCGGGCGAGCCCACCTTGAGTAGCTCGGGTGCATGCGTCTCCCGAATTGAAAGCATTAAATGCCTCTTCGGAAAAGATGTTATTGCGAAGTACGGCCCGTCGGCGCCGGTGATTCATGGCACTCTCTACTTCGGAATTCGTGGCGGAGAGCATATCCACATCCTCTGTCGGAGGACAATTCGGCATCGGCCCCGCGTCGGCCTCCTCTCTCGAAGCCGGTTCTGGAATCCGGCTGGTGGAGGCGTGATTGGCAGGTATCTCCGGATATAATCCAACAACTCCTCTTTCTGCCAGGACACAAAGGACGCTGTTACATTTCAAACACAATAATCACAGAGCAGGTTATTACCATACCTCTGTAACGGCATTTCGGCCCTAACCGCCTTCCTCTTAAGCCTGCTCGATCCGGACGCCCTTTGCCGACGAGCCCCCAGGGGCTCGGCGCCGCGTTCCGATGGTCGTCTCTACAAAAATACGATATCTTAGGCATAAGGCATGGTATCAGAAAGGAGTCCTCTTCAGAGGACAAGGTTTCGCCTTTGCGTACACGCGATGCGGGAAGCAGTCCGGGATAGTCGGCGACAATAGCCACCGAGGCACCATCGCAGCTGGGCTGATAAAATGTCCCATTGACAAGCTCCACAGTAATATCCGGATCTTCTTCGAGTCCGGGATCGAAGGCCCTTCCGGGGTCCTCTGGCTGCGGGGAGGGGCTGTTGAATCCTTCTACGGCCCTCCTCAGTTCCTGCTCAGAAATATTGAGGTAAATAATCATGACGAAGGACGCCAGAAGGAATGGAGAGGGGCGAAAGAGTGGCGACGTACCCAGCTTGGGGGGTTGTACATAGAAAACCCATCCCGCGGTTTAATATGGAGGAATTCTTCTTCTTCTCCTTTATACAAATCGGACAATATCCTCGCCAGAGTAGTGGCGTAGTCCGGACCTTTACGACCACAACGGGTGGCATCATCTTCCCCGTTGTAATGCCAAATGGGCTTCCCCCGATATTGAAGCGGCTGCACTCCCCGCATTATGAATATTGCCATAACCTCGACTATTGTCAGCCCTGATTTGGCCAGTATCTTTATCCTGCTCATCAGGAAGTGTACTTCTCTAGTATCCTCCTCTTGGGGGCCCTGAGGGTGCCAACTTCGGCGTGCCTTCGATGGAGCATTACTGAACTCAGGGAGACCCGTCCGGACTGGATCCGGAAGGGGAACATCATCAACATAAAACCACTCCATGGGCCAGTCCTCAGGTGCCTTCTTGGGAGTACCGGACAGGTATCCGATCTCGGCCACGCGCCATACTTCGGCTCCGCCCACTTGACATATGGATTCCCCCTGGTTGCGAGGGACGAGGCAGAACAACTTCTTCCATAACTCGAAGTGAGCCTTGCAGACCAGAAATAGTTCATAAAGGGCAACATATCCTGCTATGTGAAGCACGGAGCCAGGGGTGAAGTTGTGCAACTGGAGGCCGTAGAACTCCAGGAGCCCGCGAAGGAATGGGTGGATTGGAAACCCAACGCCTCTTAGCAGATGCGGGATGAGGCATATTCTCTCCCCCGGGGATGGATTAGGAGATCTCTCCGCTTGCTCCCCGCCATTGTAGGTGGCTAGTCCGGCTCGGACGGGGACCATGAACGCCGGTGGAAGAAACCCTTGGGTCAGTAACTCTATCAAACGACTCTGAGGAACTGAACACTCTTCCCAGTCGCCTGGCTTGGAGCGAAGGGAACGAGAGGAAGAGCTGCGGCGACCGGCCATGTTGCTCAAGGGAAGAAGGTAAGGTTCGTTGCAACATTAATGGGAAGCCGGACACTGTTCGTTGCAACACGTACTTTGGAGTATTTGGAGATGGAACCCGCCTTGCAATGCCGAAGAAAAACTGCGTGCCGGACTCATCGTCATTGAAGCCTGGTTCGAGACTCTTGAGGAGTCTGGATTAGGGAGTATCCGGACAGCCGGACTATATACTTTGGCTGGACTGTTGGACCGTGAAGATACAAGACTCAGGACTTCGTCCCATGTCCGGATGGGACTCTCCTTTGCGTGGAAGACAAGCTTGGCGATCCGGATATTATTTTCCTTCTTTGTAACCGACTCCATGTAAACCCTAGCCCTCTCCGGTGTCTATATAAACCGGGGGGTTTAGTCCTTAGAGGGACAATCATAATCATCATAGGCTAGCTTCTAGGATTTAGCCTCTACGATCTCGTGGTAGATCAACTCTTGTAATACTCATATCATCAATATCAATCAAGCAGGAAGTAGGGTTTTACCTCCATCAAGAGGGCCCTAACCTGGGTAAAACATCGTGTCCCTTGCCTCCTATTACCATTAGGCTTAGACGCACAGATCGGGACCCCCTACCCGAGATCCGCCGATTTTGACACCGACACCAGGCTGGTGACACCCTCATTGATAAGTTGGACCACTTTCTCCACCAAGATCTTCGTTTCCATGTTCTCAGCAGCAGTCACTTTGAGTTGAGAAGGAGTCTGGACACGGTCGAATGTGAAGTGGGGAAGGCGGTCGGTGACACGGAGCTGCTACGTCTGGCGGTAGAACCGGTCATTGCCCGACCTCTAACCGGTTCAGGGAGAGTCATAGCAGGGAAAGAACTCCTATGCCTTTTCTGAATGCCTAAACCCCGACATATCTGGATGACATGTGTCTTTGAGTCAGTCGACTTTGCTTTATTGACCGACTGGGATCGGATGGTGAAGATATGTTTGAAAAGACCCAAGTGCGGTCGACACCCTAAGAAGATTTCACACATCGACACGAACTCGCCCAGATACGTGATGGTGTTGGGGGAAAAATGGTGGAGTTGAGCAACGAAAAAATACAGGAATCCCCGGAAAAAGGGGTGAGGAGGGAGCAAAAAACCCCGGTCGACGTGGGTGGCGAGCAGTATGCACTCACCCGGTCAAGGCTGTAGCTCCATCTCTCCTTCTGGCAGCCTTGCCGCTCCCTTGGCAATCAGTCCGGACTCCGCCAGCTCGTCCAGATCTTCTTGCCGAAGCGAAGACCGGATCCAATCGCCCTGGATCCAGCCCGGTGGCAGCCCCGCTCGCGATGACGACCCGCGGTTCTGCTTCTTGCCTTTCGATGACCTAGTCGCCTTCTTTGCGCACTCTAGCGCCGCCGTATTGTCCTTCACCATGGCGGCGGAGCAGCAGCGTCAAGAGCAGTGGAGCCGGGCGCGGTGGAGAAGCGGGAAGAAGGAGGAGAAACAGGCATGCACAATGTAGACGCCTCGGCCCCGTCGCCTTATAAAGGGTTGCTTCCGAGTGGCTGACGCATGGGACCAGGCATTCCTGTCAAATCTGGCAACTGTTGCGCGCAACGTACGTGGCGAAAAAGGCGGAATGGAAATCGAGGCATCACTGTTTATCCGCTCCGCCCGCTTCGGCGCTCCCCGTCCCGCGCGCTTCCTCGAAATTTCGTATCCCGCGAAATCCGGGATACACAGCAGTCAATCGCGCCCAAGATCCGGCACTCTAATACAGCACTCGGCAGATGATGCCACAAGTTCAATCGACAACTCTCTGAATGGATCAAGGCGGCTGAGTCGACGCTGAAGTACCAACGTGAGTTTTCCATCTTGAAGAAAACGCTCGCGAAGGTGCAAAGCTCAGAACAAGTTCAACTTCAACCTACTTTCCACCTGAACCTTAATCCATTCAGGGGCTACTGATGAGGATACAGACCTGGGGTAGTGTCATAAGCCTGACCTATACTTCCTACCCGAGGTCACTACCCTAGAAGATAAGAAATCCAAGAGGCAGCGGGAGACCCCCAGTCAAAGATGTCGAGTGCAATCCACTCGACAATAATGTCACTCGGGAGTCCTTCTACCTACTGTCACTCGACCATCCAGAGAATCACTCGACCTACTGAAGAACAGGAGTCACTCAGCATTACAACGGGCAGGCGTTCACTCCATAGTCTTTAAGGTCATTAACAACACTTAAGGCTGGCATTACCAGTAACACCCCCATTTTATGTACATTAAGTCCCTTGTAATGGAGGGCGATGGGGGTCCTGGTGTACTCTATATAAGCCACCCCCCTCCTCTGGCACAAGGGTTCGCACCCTCTGTAACATCACACATATAATCCAATCGACCTCCTCCGGGCACCGAGACGTAGGGCTATTACTTCCACCGAGAAGGGCCTGAACTCGTAAACCTCGTGCGTACACCTTCACCATAGCTGAGATCTTGCCTCTCCATACCTACCCCCTTTTCTACTGTTAGTCTTAGAACCACAACAGCAACCGATGCCCTTAGCCCAAGTAGAAGTAGATGATCAAGTTCCTCTTCATGATAATCTTCAAGAACAAAATCATCATCAAGGACAAGAACAAGAAAGTCCAATCATTAATGATGAACCTCAACAAATGCAATATGAACAAGAAGATCTTCCTCCACACATTAATGATCCATAAGTTGAGGACGTGGATGATGGACATGAAGTTGAACCTCGAGAAACTCTAAGCTCCATCATGCCTCGAGTGGCCGGTCGTGTTGATGTTGACAAAATTCTCACCGGCATATCGGAAGGTAGAGTCACTCGTAAATAGTTGACTAACTTTTGTGCTCACTTCTCGTTTGTGTCTAGTGTTGAACCTCTCAAGGTGCAAGATGCATTGTTGGACAACGATTGGCTCATTGCTATGCAAGAAGAGTTGAACAGTTTTGAACGCAACCAAGTGTGGTCATTAGTCAAGAGGCCAACTACGGAACACAATGTCATTGGAACGAAATGGATTTTCAAGAACAAGCAAGATGAGAATGGTATAATCATCCGCAACAAGGCAATGTTAGTAGCTCAAGGGTACTCACAATTTGAAGGTTTGGACTTTGGTGATACCTTTGCCCCCGTTGCCCGTCTTGAATCCATTCGCATCTTACTTGCTTATGTTGCTTTCAATGGATTTACATTGCATCAAATGGATGTAAAGAGTGCTTTCCTTCACGGTCCTCTACAAGAAAAAGTATATGTGTCGCAACCACCTAGGTTCGTTGGTCCCGATCACAAAGACTATGTGTATAAACTTCATAAGGCTCTGTGTGGCCTCAAACAAGCACCTCGTGCTTGGTATGATCATCTTAAGAAGTTTTTACTCGATGATGGCTTTGTGAGAGGGGTGGTCCATCCCACTCTTTTTACTAAGAGGGACAAGGGTGATTTGATCTTATGCCAAATCTATCTAGATGATATAATTTTTGGTTCTCCTAACATTCATTTATGCAAGAAGTTTGCAGACTCCATGACCAAGAATTTTGAAATGTCACTCAATACGGATTTGAAATTCTTTCTTGGATTTCAAATTCAACAATTTCAAGAAGGAATGTTCTTGTCTCAAGCAAAATACCTCAAGGATATCCTAGAGAAGTTCGGCATGACTGATGCTAGTCCATGTAAGACACCCATGCCAACCAAAATTGTACTCACTGAAGACACCAACGGTATTCCTTTCGACCCATCTAAATACCGCTCCATGATTGGTTCATTGCTTTATATTTGTGCATCTAGACCAGACATCATGTTTAGTGTATGCATGTGTGCTAGATTTCAAGCTTCCCCTAGGGAAAGTCATCATAAGGCGGTTAAGCATATTCTTAGATACCTTGTTCACACCCCAAAGTTGGGTCTATGGTACCCCAAGGATGCTAAGTTTGATCTCATTGGGTATACGGATGCGGATTGGGATGGAGACAAAGTGGATCGTAAATCCACCTCCGGTGCATGTCAATTTCTTGGTCGCTCCTTGGTAAGTTGGTCCTCGAAGAAACAAAATTGTATTGCTCTCTACCGCAAAAGCTGAATACATTGCAGCCGACAGTTGTGCAACTCAATTACTATGGATGAAACAAACCTTGAAGGATTATGGTATCACTCATAGACATGTGCCTCTCCTATGTGATAATGAAAGTGCCATCAATATTGCTGAGAACCCCTAGGATAATCTCCGCAGCAAGCACATTGATATTAGGTAACACTTCTTGAGAGATCATGTGGAAAAGGGTGATATTCACATCGATCATGTTGGTACAGATTTGCAACTTGTAGATATTTTCACCAAACCATTGGATGAAGCAAGATTTTGTCGACTTAGGCGTGAACTTGGTATCTTGGAGCTTGACAAAATTATATGAAATCTAGTACCCATGCCTGCAGTTCCATAATGTTCTGTCTTGATGTAGGCATATATTTAGGGGGAGACATTCAATTCATGAATATTCTCACCCTACATAATGCATAAATAGAACAAACACTCTCAAAGTTATCATGGTTCGCGAACTATGGTGCTTTAACATGATGGAGTTGTGACTATGTGCCCAAAGTCTACATCATTGCAGCACTATGTTACATATGCTCAAACATGGCGACCTCGGTCACCGTTTGTACATTGCATGTGTGAACCCTTCATACTTATTTTGGTAGGGCTGGTATTATATCTTAGTATGGCCTTAGAATTACTCAGTTTGTCACCTTTATAATCCTCTCAAAACTCCTTTGCGGAGTCTATATCAAATCATATTAGTTGGCTCCTTCAAAATCTCTCTCTAGCCTGGATTTGTTGTCCAGTGGCCGGACATTCGGCCCCTCTGCCGGACATCCGGCCCCTCTGCCGGACATCCGGGCCCTGGAGCAAATTTCTCTGTTGCTCAAACTGGATTGCCGGACATCCGGGCTTTAGCCAGACATCCGAGCCCTGATCCTATAACTGCGTGCCCCTCACACGCTGGATATCCGGGCTTCTCAGCGGATCTCCGGCCCGTTGCCCCCTGTTTCTCTGCTCTCTGACCTCCACTCGCAGCCAGGACCCCGGATGTCCGGTTCGTCAATGCAGCCACACATAACAGGGGAGGGACTCGGGAGTTGGTGGTATTTTTTCCCCATTCACTCCCGTTCCTCTCCCCATTGCACCTCACAGCCGTTGCCGCCGGTCCTTCACTCCGATGCTGCCCGGGCCCTCTCCTCCGTGCTCCGGCCCCGATCTCCTGCTGACAGCTTCTCCTCCTCCCGATCTATGATTCTATCTAATCCATTTTTTGGGTTGTGTTGTGAATCCCTCGGGAGGTACGGGTGTATTGTGGGAGTGACCGCCGGAGTTCCTCATGGCGCGGACCAAGAACTGCGTCCCCGGTCGCCCCGAGCCTTCTTCCAGGGGTATGGATGCTATCTCTACTCCATTCTACTTCTATGGTGATCGAAAAATCTTATGGTTTCACTCTCTCATGCATATCTTGGCATCTATGTCCCTCCTGAGTGTTGGTGTCTCTTATTTAAGCCTACAAATCTGTCAATGAACTCGGCTAATCAATTTAAATCATGGACATGTCGCATTTTTGATCTACCACTGTGGTCATGCTCAAAAATGGTCATCCCATTGTTTAATTTGTTTTATCCTTGTTCATACTTGTTGGCTCCATCTCATCGGGGTCTCTCTTTATCCATTCCAGTTGTTCGCCGGCAAGGCTCAACCGACTCCGATGAGCATGCTCGGCCTAAGAAGAAGAAGACCACCACCACAAAGAAGAAGAAGCGGGCACCATCCACTAGTCCGTTGGCCTCGGATCCACATGATGCGGACTATGTGGGGGAGGAAGAGGAGGTCAGTGCACCAAGACACTACGTTGGACAGTCCAAGCCTGGTACTCGGAGGGCGTCGGTGCCTCAAGTTCGTGGTTCTGCAATGCCCGTTGTCCGTGGTCGTCGCATCTCTATGGAGCTTCCTGACTGCGGGGATCGATGTCCTCACGACTTCAAAACTGTGGGGGTAGCTCAATATCTTACGTTTCTTCAGGATGTCAATCAATATGAGATGCTGGCTGATGCGGAGGATCCTCGGTTCCGGACTCGAATGCAGCAGGATCTCTATTCCGGTTTCGTCCGTGGGCGTGGACTTGCTCCTCACTCATACTTGGATCTCAACTTCCTGCGTGAGAATCCTGACATGTTCCCTAACAATCCGGTCAAGATCATTGATGGTATGACCCTTGGTCCCGCAATGACCTTCAGGTGTGATTGGAATGAAGCAGCCATTCTGCCGTTCTATGCCACCTATTTCTTTGGTCCGGACAACACTCTCACTTGGATGACTGATAACACTATTATGAGCATCACCTATGACAGGTTTGTTCAGATTTTGGGTCTCTCTGGTGTTGGCCATTGCATCCACAGTATGGATCCTGAGTGCAAGCCCAAAGCGATTGACGCTTATTTGCCACTTGTCAAACCTACCTCTCAGCTCACTAAAGAAGAACTTGCATGTACACTCAACGAGGTATCTATCTTCCGTGCTCCTTACTACATCCTCTATAAGTGTGTGCTCTGCACTCTCTATCCTAAGAAGGTAGATCGCTCGAGGGCTTACAACTATTGCATTGATTTGATGGTTCGTATGCATGACAAACCCACTGAGCCTCTAGAGACAGCCCATTTCATTTGGCATGAGATCCGTCTTTGCAGTTTCATTCAGTCGCGCCAGTTTCCTCATGCTCCCTTTGCTCAGGCTCTGATTGATCACACTGCTCCCTTTGAGGTGGTTAAGACTGTTGTTCATTCTAGTTGGAAGCCTGCTCCTCACATGCACGTGATGCCTACTGCTCAGACTGCTGCTCGTTCTCAGTCTAAGAGGTCTACTGGTAGGACTCAGCCCACTGATTCCTCTGTTACATCTTCCTCGTTGGCTCCTCGTGGACACCTTGCCATGTTCCTCAGCAAGGCTCAATCTGCTATCATGAGGTCAATCACTTTCAACTGTCAGCAGAATCATGATGTTTAGAAGCGCCTCATCATCTCCAAGAATCAGCTTAAGCAGCGCCTCCGTAACCGTGGGAGTCCCGTGAGTGATGATGATCCTATTCCCATGGCTCCGTCCACCTCTACCTTCAGTTTTCCATCTCGTGACGAGTATCCTGAGTTCATTGATGATCATGATGACATCCGCCAGGAGTGACCGAGTGCGTTTAGTTGTTCGCCCCTTTTTACTTGTTGCTATCAAAGGGGGAGAAGTAGTATCTTAATGTGGTCATACTTGATGTATTATCTATCTGTGTTAGCCCTACTATTATTCGAACTTGTTATGTAGCTACCTATGTTATTATCTTGATCAAGTGAGACTATGTTATTATCTTGATCATGTGAGACTATGTTGCTACCTTGTGGGTATGGATTTTGTTTTGTCCATGTGTTATGGTGGTTTCATGTGTGCATGTCTCTCTCATATATATATATATATATATATATATATATATATATATATATATATATATATATATATATATATATATATATATATATATATCTTCTGGAGATACATATGCATCGTAACATATTCATCTCATGCTCACAATGAGGGAGAGCCAAATACAAATAGAAACATCAACATACTTTGTACCCTTGCTCTCATATTTGTCAATGCTAAGACTATTTATTACAACTGTGATACTACATGTGTGATTGTCATCAAGAAACAAAAAGGGGGATATTGAAAGTACAATCATGCCCTTACATCATGTTTTGATGTTGATGACAATATACATGTAGGGGACTAACAATTGTTGTTAAGTAACTCTCAGGAGTTAGTCCCCGGTTCATCGAAGTGTGTGGATCAAGGGCATACAAGTGATTTTACTCAAGGATGAAGCATAAAAATTGATTTCATATTTGGTTTCTTGAGTATAGGATCCCGCACTATTAAGAGGGGATCGGTAGGGTTAGTTAAAGACTTGCTCACGTTACATTAGTTCCTTGCTTCAAAAAAAACTTAGGATCACACAAAAATACTCTATGCACATGTTCTTTTTGCTCCCATGCTGTCGTGGTTTTGTCACGGCTGATGTCCTCGTGAAAGGACATAGTCGTGGAGCCATCGCTACGGGTTAACTTGAAGGGGTTAAAGCGGACGCAAAGACACAAGTGTTTATACTAGTTCGGCCCCTTTGATGAAGGTAAAAGCCTACGTCTAGTTGTAATGGGATTGATGTGGTTTCGATGACTAGGGAGCAAATAAGCTTCGCCTAGGCCTCGAGTTGTTGTTGTCTGTCTGAACACTTGGCCGGTCGTCCCTTTATATACACAGTTGGCCTTGGGCGGTCTCTGAGTCCCGAGCCGACCTATACAAAGTGTCCGCTCGGTCTCTCTCCTTTCTAACTTATATTACAAGTTTACATAATCATGGCGGTTTACCACTACGGGCCCTAATCCGCCTTTGGGCCGTGGGCTTCCAAGCTTTACTAGTTGAACGCCATCTTCAAGACCTTCATGGGCTTCAAAGATCTAAGGTGAACCGGGCCCTCTGGCGGTTTATACTTAGTAGCTATATCCTCAACATTAGGCCCCAGATTGATTCGAATTTATTCATGTCAATCTTCAACACTAAAAATATCTTGTAAACATCCTCTTGTATTTTCGTAATCCGCCATATTGACTTCTCCTGTGAATTTTTGTAAACCGCCGTATTGACTTCTCCTGTGAATTTTTGTAAACCGCCGTGACGTCATCTTCGTGAGCACCGCAACAGTCCGTCATGACATCATTTCAGCATAAAAGGATTAAAAGATTCCCTTCGATTAATGATTATCTCGAAAATTGAGGCGACAGCGCGCCCACTTTCGGCCGCTCGGACGCCTTTGATTCTCGCTACCGCCATGTACTCTTTCCCTTATAAATAAAGCCCGAGGGCTCCTTTTCTCTCTCTTACGCATCTTCTTCTTCCTCGCGACGCCTCAGCTCTGAAGCTCCGCCGCCGTCGCGACCTTCGAGAACTGCACCAACCAAGGCCTTTGCATCAACCTGAATTAGATCGAGGCTCATCGCCCCCTCCGCCGTAATCTGCAGCGGTAAGCTTCTTCTGTTCCTCGTACTTAGATCTGCATTAGGTTTTACAAGCTCATCTGCATAGCTCTCCATTTTCCTCTTCATCCTACCTTCTGCCGCGGTAGTTTTGATCCAAAAACGATATAGATCTCCTGCAGTAGTCTTTCCGCATATGTTTTTAATACTAGCAGCCCTTCCTTTTCTTCTGGTAGAGTATGCATCCTTCTCTGTTTTACTTGAACGCCTTTTAAAGAACGCAGTAAAAACTGCTTTATAGATGTGCCGTAGATCGTAATAGATTTGAACATTGTGTGAAACCTATTTCTGTCAACACTTAGCAGAAATTTTGAATCTGGGCCTTTCTGCCTATGGGCGGTTTAATCCTTGATGGCCAATCCGCCATATGTCATTAGCCCTCTCTTAAACCGCCAACTTGACCTTGCATTGTATTTTCACCGGTTTCACACTGAATTTTTCATTTACAAACCGTGGACAAAGAACCGGCACCTGTTTGATTTTCTTTCAGCTCCCCCTTCCGAATGGCGAAACAATTTCTTGCTTGCAATTGGGTTCCGTCCGGATCACGGAAACACAACTCAGCAGCTACGTCACCCGGGCGTTTTAGCCTCAAAAATGTTCTCCTTGGCGAAGTTCCGAATCGGAATGTCCACACGAACCTCAAGAAGGAGAAGTGATTGTTTTTATGCAACACCTAGACCGGGGATTCAGCCTGCCCGGATCAAAAAATTTCCGGGATGTCCTCGCAAGCTTCCAACTCCATCCACAAGATATTGGTGAGAACTCCGTGTCCAATATATGCAACTTTCAAGTATTCTGCGAAGTCTATCTTCAAGATGAACCAACCGTGGAGTTATTTCAAGATTTCTTTCATTTGAACCGCCGTATAGAATTCTCGGACGGTCCTAACACAGAACTTGGTGCCGTTTCAATCCAGAAAAGGAAGGAAGTGGACTTCCCTCACGCCAAACATCATAGCCATCCTAAAGATTGGAATCAAACCTGGTTCTATTGCCGGAACACTGCTCCTAACGGAGAAAATCCCTTGCCGGGTTATCGCACTCACCGGCTTAGCAACAGCCACCCATTGCCTTCAAGGCTTGACCGCCGCATGAGCGGAAGAATTTTGCACCTCAAAGTACCAAGCTTTGGGCTCACGGCCAACGGTTTAAGCGGTATTGACCTTGCCCGCTGCTTTGGGTTTCTTGGGGCATCTTGCCATTAAGCCGCCGCCCGGATTGATGCACGCATATCTTGGTGACGTCAAAGATCCTAGCGACATCACGAACTATCAATAACTGAGCTTGAAGTTATCAAAGCAGTGAAGAAGGTGCTCGATGAACCGATCTCCGCATGCAGCCAAACCGGGTTGGCTCCGTTACGCATCTCCAACAAACCGCCAGCGGTAAGGTTCCTCTCATTACTCTCGACTTTGATTCCATATTGATTGTATTAATCCCTCTGTATTAATTTTTAGGCTAACGGCTCCTTTTGAAACGAACTAAACCGCCCAGTTCCTCGTGCAAAGACCAAGACCACCAAGAAAGCGGCAAGAGGAAAACGCCGAGTCTTACGAACCGCCGGAAGATGAAGAATCGAATCTTGAGGTAGAGCTTGACTCACTTAGTTCTTTTTTCATTCATTTTATTGAGCCAGTTACAATTCCGGGATGACGCAGAGGCCAGCCATGCAGAACCTGTTGAGGTAATCCTTCTTTCTTCTGATTCTGATCTTGTACCGGTTAAAAGAATTCGCTGCGCAGTCCGGAAAGTGAAACAATCTCACTCCTATGCTCATTTGGATCCAAAATTTTCTTTGAAGACACAGCAAACTGAAGAACACTGTACAACCCGGCATAGCGGTCAACAAATTACGTCGTCTGGTTTAGCTGACACACCAACCCGGAAATGTCGTCCAGAGGTGACTTGTTCTCCTGAAAAGCGTTATCCTTTGAAAGGTTTCTTCCGATGCCCTCTCAATCCGTCTGATCCGAATTACCAGGCTTCTTCCAACTCGTCTGGCGGTTCATCAACCACTCATTGCCTCCCCTCAAAGTTGCTGCTGGGTAAGTATATTACTCCTTAATTTGTTCCTTGTATTTATCGGTTTATCATATTCTAACCCTTGATGTTGTAGCACCAAGGCTCGACTTAGTAAAAAGGCCAAGACCCTTGACCCTACTGTGGATGTTGATCCGGAAAAGACTCCAGAGCATCATGGTGAAAATCCCGAAGTTGCTAAAGACAACTCTGCTGGGAAAAGTCAAGAGGCCAATGCTAATCCGCCAGAGGTTGAACCGGATGTCCAAGTTGAGACTTCACATCCTCCTGCTCCTCTGAGTCCTGCAGCAGAACAACGGGACTCAATTGCTGATCCGCCAAGCCCGAGTATGAAAGCGCCAAGCCCTGTTGAAAATGCTAATCCGCATATACCGCCCCCGGCAATCCGGTTGCTCTATCGAAGCACACTGCCAAGGAAGAATTCACTGCCATGAGCAAAGGGAAGGAGAAAACTGATCTGTCAGCTTCTAACAATTTCTCTGCCCAAGAACTTCACTCTGGCTTCCTGAACCGGCTCTACACAAGCCGTGATTATGAAGCCGGTTTAGTAAATCTTATGAAGGAGCGCTATGAGGTAAACAGTTGTGCCTTTCTCTTGTATCTTGATTGCATAGTAGCCCCCAAGGGCCGGTTTGTCCCTAGAAAGTCAAACCGGGACTTTGCATAATCCATAGTACTTTGTCTTATATATTTCTATCAAACACGCATTAGCACCCAAGTGCCATGATTAACACTTGTATTAATCCATGGGACTTCAATAATCAGTATAAAAAATGATCCACATTAGCCCCCAAGTGCCAAGTGTATGACTGGTTATGCGCTTGGGACTTCTTATGAAGATATTAACATTCTCCCTTTTTGTTGCAGAGTGAGATACGCCAACAAGTCTCACAAATCAATGATCTTCAAGAAAATCTGAAATCTCAACAAGTAGAAACCTCCAAGGCCAAGGATGAGCTGAAAACTGCCTTGACTACCATGGAGCAGCTCAAGGAGTGGTTTAAGTCTGAGCGGGCCAGCTGGGATACTGAAAAGGTGGGCTTGCTAAAGCGGGCGGAAGATCTTTGAAGCAGCTCTTAAACCGGTGATGGAAGAGCTCACTGGATTAAAGCGCCAAATCAATGCCATGACCTCTGCAATATTTGGTAAGCAACGTTTCACCAAGGTTGTGATGAATATTCCGTTTTGAAATTTCCTCCGGTTTAACCTGAACTTTCTTAAACCGGTATAGGTAGGCGCATTGCTCATCTGGGCTCTAACATGCGGAAGAAACTCAAGGTCGCGTATACGCTAATTGAACAGCTGTATACCGGCACCCAGCGAGTTATTTGCGCCACTTCTTATGATAATGCAGCTCCGACATTGATCAAGGACACACTGGACCGGCTATCTATGACCAACACAGATAGAAGAATTGAAACGATCCGCTGCCCGAGCTGGCACCTTATTGGCCCTAACTCGCGCCAAAGCATGGATAGCTGACCTTGATCCGCCGACATAGCCAAAGGCTTCCCAAAGGTTTCTAGAAAATGGCGAAGTATTTGATAATGATGCTCTCAAACGAGTAACAAGGGAGATGCGTCCTCTCGCGAGTCAACTGGCAGAAGAGGCCAACCTGACGGTTCACCGCTCCTTCTACAACGCGAACAACAGACGGGTTGAAGCTGTGATTCCGGAAGTGCAGAACCTTGTTCCACCAACCCGTAAGCACACTTACGCCCCTGACGTTGATCCGGCTGAGCTTATAAGTGAAGAGGCTGTCTTTCAGGCTTTAACCCAGATTGAATGGACCACCAATGACTTCTGGCCATTGGATGATGAGGAGGAAGAAGTTGAACCGACACCAGACGACCCATCTACTTCACGTCAACCCGGCAATGAAGCTGAATCCGTCAAGTCGGTTCATATGTCGAAGCGCCGTTATGAAGCAACTCCAACGTTTGGGCCTCTGAATGCCTTGTAATAAAACTAGCTGCCACCTTTGGCGTTTATATGCCTTCGTGCATACGTTTTGCAACTTATGCCTCCTTTTGATTTGCCAATGATAAACTATGACCTGCAGCGAAAATCTGCCATCGCTGGGCATGAAGTTGGCTTAGCCAATCTTGAAGCGGAGGTTGTATAAACCATTACCGTCAAAGGAGAAAACAGCTCCTGTGTTTATAATGCCGGTTTACCATGTAAACCGTGCCGGGTCATGACAAGCCCCCTGTTACTCCATAATGGGATGTTAACAGAAAAAGTCAAACCGGAAAAATTATCTCCGGATTAAAAATGGACCGAATTCCGTCAATTGACAGCTTGAACCGGTGAAAAATTTTATCGGTTTAAAAACCGCAACAAAAATCAAATAATATTTATGAAAAAAATATGGAAGCAAAGGCAATGATTAAACCGTTTGCAAAAAGAGGCTTTACTGAGCCGATCAGACGATGTTACCATGGTCGGACACGACCAAGCTCCCAATAAGGTGTAGCTATGGTTCAAGTCAGCCAGGTCCCCAACTGAAACCGTGGCATTATGCCGATCAAGTGGCGTGGCAATGGTTCGGGTTCGACCAAGCCCCAAGTGACTCTATGGCCTTAGGCCGATCAAGAGGCGTGACTGGTTCAGACTTGACCATGTCCCCAAGTGATCTGGTGGCTTTCACCTATCAAAAGGTGTTGCATTGGTTCGGACACGACCAAGCCCCCAAGTGATATCATGAAGCTTTTGAAAAGCAAACTCAGGGGGTAAACCGGAGGCCGCTTTAAGACAGAACAACTCCATGTAACCACACATGATATAATGAGCAGATACCCGCTTTAGGCGAGGCTCGGTTTATTACTTTATTCATAATATATACACTGTCATAATATGTACATGAGTAGAGCCGATGGCTCGGTATAATAAGGCCGAAGATGAGCTATGTTCCACGGCTCGTTGGTCTCCTCCTCCGATGTACGTGAGTCTTTATGCTCTCGAATATCAATCGATAGTATGACCCGTTGTGCAGATTCTTGCTGACCACGAAAGGTCCCTCCCAAGGTGGGGATAACTTGTGCATATCGCCTGGTCTTGGATGAGCGAAGCACCAAATCTCCTTCTTGAAAAGTTCTGGTTCTGACCCGGCGACTATGGTAACGACGAAGATCCTGTTGGTAAATCGCCGAGCGGGCAGCTGCTATGTCACGCTCCTCATCCAACAGGTCCAAAGCGTCTTGCCGTGCCGTCTCGTTGTCCACTTCAACATAAGCTGCCACACGAGGTGAGTCATGACGGATGTCACTGGGGAGAACCGCCTCCGCTCCATAGACCATAAAGAACGGTGTGTATCCTGTGGATCTATTGGGCGTAGTGTTGGTACTCCATAACACAGATGGTAGTTCTTCTACCCAACAACCCGGTGTCCTCTGCAAATGGACCATAAGCCAGGGCTTGATGCCTCTCAAGATCTCTTGATTAGCCCTTTCTGCTTGACCATTGGACTGTGGGTGGGCTACTGAAGAAACATCAAGCCGGATGTGTTCACGTTCGCAGAACTATTTCATGGCACCTTTGGACAAATTGGTACCATTATCTGTGATGATACTGTGTGGAAAGCCAAACCGGAAAATCACCTTTTTGATGAACTGAACCGCCGTGGCCGCGTCACACTTGCTAACAGGTTCTGCTTCTACCCACTTTATAAACTTGTCAACCGCCACCAGGAGGTGGGTCTTCTTGTCCTTGGACCTTTTGAAAGGTCCAACCATATCCAGCCCCCAGGTTGTAAACGGCCAAGTAATTGGAATCATTCTTAATTCTTGGGCCGGTACATGAGCGTGTCTGGAAAACTTTTGGCAACCATCACATCGTCTGACCAGATCTTCCGCATCAGCATGAGCAGTCAACCAATAGAAACCGTGGCGGAACGCTTTAGCCACCAAGGATTTTGAACTAGCGTGGTGACCACAATCTCCTTCGTGGATCTCACGCAATATTTCACAGCCTTCCTCAGGGGACACACAGCGTTGAAACGCCCCTGACATGCTGCAATGATGCAATTCGCCATTAACAATGGTCATAGACTTGGATCGCCGGACTATCTGTCGGGCCAACGTCTCATCTTCTGGTAACTCGCCCCGGTTCATGTACGCAAGATAAGGAAGCGTCCAATCCGGAGTGACGTGAAGAGCTTCCACCAATTGAGCCTCTGGATCAGGAATAGCCAAATCCGCTTCACCAGGGAGCTCGACCGACGGGTTGTGCAGCACGTCCAGAAAAACATTGGGCGGGACCGGTTTACGTTGAGAGCCCAACCGGCTTAATGCGTCCGCCGCTTCATTCTTCCGACGGTCCACGTGGTCCACCTGATAGCCCTTGAAATGACCTGCAACAATATCCAACTCACGACGATATGCAGCCATGAGTGGGTCCTTTGAATCCCATGTGCCAGACACCTGTTGAGCCACTAGGTCCGAGTCACCGAAGCACTTAACCTGGCTTAGATTCATCTCCTTAGCCATCCGGAGTTCATGGAGCAAGGCTTCATACTCAGCTACATTGTTAGTACAAGGGAACATTAAGCGGAGAACATAACCGAACTTGTCACCTCGTGGGGAAGTTAATACGACTCCAGCCCCCGAGCCCTCCAATTGCCTGGATCCGTCAAAATGGATGGTCCAATATGTGTGATCCGGCTTTTCTTCGGTGCTTGCAACTCCGTCCAATCATTAATGAAATCCACAAGTGCTTGAGACTTCACCGCCGTTCGAGGCACGTACTTGAACCGTGCGGCCCAAGCTCTATAGCCCACTTGGCAATTCGCCGATCACTTCCGGTTACATGTATGATATCGCCTAAGGGAGCAGAACTGACCACCGTGATGGGGTGCCCTTGGAAATACTGCTTTAGCTTCCGGCTTGCCATGAAAACTCCATATACCAGCTTCTGCCAATGCGGATACCTTTGCTTAGATTCAATAAGTACCTCGCTGATATAGTAAACCGGACGTTGAACTGGATGCTCCTTCCCTGCCTCCTTCCGCTCCACCACAATGGCCACGCTGACCGCCCTGGCGTTAGCAGCAACATATAGCAGAAGCGGCTCCTTGTCAATGGGAGCGGCGAGCACAGGCGGGTTGGCCAATTGCCGCTTTAAGTCCTCAAATGCCTTATCAGCCGCGGGACTCGCATTTAACCGATCCGTCTTCTTCAACATCTGATATAAAGGAATCGCCTTCTCACCAAGGCGGCTGATAAACCGGCTCAATGCGGCAATCCGGCCTGCCAAACGCTGGACATCGTTAATACACTTCGGTTTAGCCAGGGAGGTAATAGCCGTAATCTTCTCCAGATTAGCTTCAATTCCTCTGTTGGATACGAGAAAACCCAATAATTTGCCTGCCGGAACACCAAAGACACATTTGGCGGGTTGAGCATCATCTTGTAAACCCGCAGGTTGTCAAAGGTTTCCTTCAAATCGTCAATCGGTGTCTCCTTCTCCCTTGACTTGACCACAATATCATCAACATAGGCGTGCACATTATGGCGATCTGTTTATCCGAGCAATTACGTACCTGCAGCGTTGATAAGTTGCTTGGGCGCTCTTGAGCCCAAAAGGCATAGATACATAGTAGAAGGCTCCAAAGGGAGTGATAAACGTTGTTTTCTTCTGGTCCTTAACTGCACTCGTGATCTGATGATACCCAGAATACGCATCCAAAAAGCTCAAACGCTCACAACCCGCAGTGGCATCAATAATCTGGTCAATGCGGGGGAGGGCAAAAGGATCTGCTGGACAAGCCTTGTTAAGATCTGTGTAATCCACACACGTGCGCCAAGTGCCGTTTTTCTTAAGAACCAGCACCCGATTAGCAAGCCACTCTAGATGGAAAACTTCAACGATAAAACCAGTTGCTAAGAGCCTGGCCGCCTCCTCTCCAATGGCCTTGCGCCTTTCTTCGTTAAACCGGCGGAGAAACTGCTTCACCGGTTTGTACTTGGGATCAACATTAAGAGTGTGCTCAGCGAGTTGCCTCGGTACACCTAGCATGTCAGAAGGCTTCCATGCAAAAATGTCCCGATTCTCACGGATGAACTCGATGAGCACGCTTTCCTATTCTGGATCCAAGTTGGCACTGATGCTGAACTGCTTGGACGAATCGCCGGGCACGAAGTCGAAAAGCTTACTCTCAGCTGCCGATTTGAATTTCAGGTCCGGATCATGTTCTGTAGTCGGCTTCTTCAAAGGGGTCATGTCCGCCGGATCAACGTTGTCCTTGTAATATTTCAACTCCTCCGTAGCGCAAACCGACTCTGCATAGGCCACATCACCTTCCTCACATTCCAAAAGCGATCTTGCGGCTCCCATGAACCGTTATTGTCCCCTTGTGACCCGGCATCTTGAGCTGCAAATAGATATAACAAGGCCGTGCCATGAACTTGGCATAAGCCGGTCGCCCAAACAGGGCATGATATGGACTTTGGATTTTTACCACTTCAAACGTCAATGTTTCCGATCTGGAGTCATAATCATCACCAAAGGCCACTTCCAGAGCTATTTTACCAACAGGATATGCCGACTTGCCAGGTACCACACCATGGAACACTGTATTGGACGGTTTGAGATGTTTATCCGTTAGCCCCATACGACGGAAGGTCTCATGGTACATGATGTTAATGCTGCTCCGTCCATCCATGAGTACCTTGGTGAACTTATAACCTCCCACCTGAGGTGCCACCACCAGGGCTAGCTGACCCGGATTGTCGACCCGGGGAGGATGATCCTCTCTACTCCATATAATGGGCTGCTCCGACCAGCGTAGGTAATGGGGCACGGCCGGTTCAACAGTGTTAACTGCCCGCCGTAACCTTCCGGTCTCGCTTGTCTAAGCTAGTGGTGAAGACATGGTACTGCGCCCACTATTCAACCGCTTTGGGTTGCTCGATAACCCGATCGCTGCTATTCTTTGGTTGTAACCACCTTGGCTATTCTGATTGTTCTGGTTGTTATGTCCGCCCGGATTACCATTAAATCCTGGACCGGATTTCCTCCACCGTAACCCGGCCCGCCGCCAGAGCCGTGATCATACCGGAAAGCATTAGAACTCTTGAACTCCTGCATAATGTAGCAGTCCTTCCAAAGGTGGTTAGCCGGCATCTCCTTCGTCCCGTGCTTTGGACAGGGCTGATTCAATAAATAATTTAAGCGATCCGGGTTAGGATTCGGAGCCCCACCATGATTCGCCGCCTTACCTGCGTGTCGCTGACCCTTGTCCTCTGGCGTTGGTATTAGCTACAAAGTGCATGTTGCCATCCGCTTACGCTTGCCATTACTGGCCGAGTGATGTTGCTGGCCCTTGGAGTTGCTGTTCTTCCTTCCCTTCCCTGTCTTGTCATCGTCAGACTCGGGATCCTTGGTACTATCAGAATCAGCATACTTCACTAAAGCACCCATGAGAGTTCGCATTTCATTACAAAATTGCTTCATGCGCCCAAACTTTAACTTCAGAGGCTGAAACCTGCAGTTGCCCTCCAGGGTTAAGATCGCAGAGTCAACGTTGATCCGGTCTGACGAGTGCAAGATTTCCGAAACGCGGCATACCCAATGGGTTGTTGACTGCCCTTCCCCCTGGACACAAGCCGCCAAGTCCACTATGGACATGGGCTGCTTACAGGTATCTTTGAAATTCTGGATAAACCGGGTCCCCAACTGGGCCCATGAATTGATAGAATTGGGCGGCAAGCTCTTCAACCAAGTAGGGGCCGTGCCCTGAAGCATCATGGTGAAGTACTTTGCACACGCGGCCTCATCCACATCCAACATCTCCATGGCCATCTCATAGCTTTCTATCCATGCTTCTGGAGATAAATCGGCAGTGTAATTTGGCAACTTGCGGACCCTTGAAATCTTTGGGCAAGCGCAAATTGCGTAAAGCGGGGACGAGGCAAGGCACCCCCAAAGAGCTAGAGGTAACCCCAGGCTCGACCGAGATGGTCGGACGAACCGGCGTAAGCTGATGAGCCCGATGTTGTGCTTTGCTAATTCGGCCTCCCTGGCGCCGGGCCGGTCCACCACCTCCTGGGCGTTATCGACACCACCTGCCGGGTTGTTGCCACGGGGCGCATCACGCCGTGCATTACTTGATATGGCCGGTTCATCCACGTGCCTGCTATAGTTCCGGCTTGGGCGGGGGGTAGAGTGGATCTGGTCGCGGTTGTATGAATACGCTTCCTGTTGGACCAAAGCTATCCTAAGGAGCTCCTTGACCCGGCGCGTCTCTACCGCCTGTGGTGAATCACCTTCAATTGGAATAGCCTCCAGCCGTGCCGCATCTGCAACAAGGTTATCCATCGGGTTGGAGTAGTGACCCGGAGGTGTTTGCACAGCCTGAGGCACACAGGCGTTATGGCGAGGTAGATCTATTAAGCGGGGCTGGACCGGCGCGCCCGTCCCAGGTGCTTCCGCCCGGTTTACCACTGGCGGATTACTGGTTCCCGCTTCGGGGGTGTTGAAGAGGTCTCTGGCTTCGAAAACTGAAGGCAAACGGGATCTGTATTTCCTCTTCATGACTTCATGTGACGCATTCTGATCCAAGATGAGCCTATAAGCCTGCGAATCTAAAGCGGCCCGCTCTGCCGTCATCCTGGCGTCTGCAGTTGCTAGATCCGCTTTAGCTTCGAGTGATTTGTTCCTTCACATTCGCTATCTCTGCGTTATGAGCATCCTGATCCGCCGGGTTAGCCTCTGCCATGAGCGCAGCCAACGCATCGAACAGATCTGATAAAACTTGAGCCGGCGGGCGCACAGGGCCTCCTGCCCCAGCAGCCGTCGCCGCTGTTGAACCGGAGATCATTGCCGCAACAGTCGAAGAGTGAAGCGCTGCTTGTGTACCAGCCATGAATATTCCAACCCGGTTGGGCAGATCGGAGGGGTCCGGAATACTGTCACCATCAAAGCAGCCCCCAATCCGGCCATCTTGTAACTGATATAGAGATTCAATTTCTCCGGTTGACGACTCATCGGCAGAGTAGACGATGGTCTCGCCACCAGATTCTGATCCGTCCTCATAACTTCCTCCGTGGATGACTCCCACAAAGGCACGCTTCACGGCCGGTTTAACCTGGGCAGATCTCATACGCTGAGTCGTCTCGACGAGGTCGGTGCAGATGTCCGGCTCAGGCCCTGGTTCACCAATCTTGCCGATGAAAACGTGTATGCCACCAAAGGGGACCCGGTATACGTACTCGATTGAGCCGGCGTAGGGGCCCCATCCTGCATCGTCGATGTAGAGCTTGCCGCGACGACTCTTGGTCATCCGGCCCACAGCATAGCCTTCGAGTCCTTCGAACTTGCCCTCCAAGATCATCAAACCATCATGCGATAGCCCCATGGTGGGCGCCAACCGTAAATGGTTTTGTCACGGCGGATGTCCTCGTGAAAGGACTTAGTCGTGGAGCCATCGCTACGGGTTAACTTGAAGGGGTTAAAGCGGACGCAAAGACACAAGAGTTTATACTAGTTCAGCCCCTTCGATGAAGGTAAAAGCCTACGTCTAATTGTGATGGGATTGATGTGGTTTCGATGACTAGGGAGCAAATAAGCTTCGCCTAGGCCTCGAGTTGTTGTTGTCTGTCATGAACCGCCGCCGGGTCGTCCCTTTATATGCACAGGTTGACGCCCGCCCGGTCTATAGAGTCCCGAGCCGACCTATACAAAGTGTCTGGCTCGGTCTCTCTCCTTTCTAACTTATATTACAAGTTTACATAATCATGGAGGTTTACCACTACGGGCCCTAATCCGCCTTTGGGCCGTGGGCTTCCAAGCTTTACTAGTTGAATGCCATCTTCAAGACCTTCATGGGCTTCAGCACAGTCTAAGGTGAACTGGGCCCTCCTGGCCGGTTTATACTTAGTAGCTATATCCTCAACACATGCCGGATGTCCGGGCTGCCACCCGGATGTCCGGGTCACTGATGCTTGGACATCAATAGGTCTGCACACTCACGCCGGATGTCTGCGCTGCACCCCGGATGTCCGGGACTCCCAGCCACGACGGATGTCTGGTATTTTCCCCGGATGTCCGGCTCCCTGTCATCCCGACTCCAGTAGGTTTTCACGTTGCTGCCGGATGTCCGGGCTTCGCCCGGATATCCGGGCCTTCCCGTGTCACCGGACGTCCGGGCCTTGCTCCGGATGTCCGGCCCCTCTGTTTTTCTCCTGGCTTCTCCTCTGTTCTTCTAGTGCCTCGCCAGCCCGGATGTCCTGACACCCTGCCCGGATGTCCGGCCTGCCCATTCACTTATGCTATAACAGCCACATTTGTGCTCACACTATATATAGCCCTTCTTCCCCACGGGAGAGGGCTGACCACTCACTTTGAACAAACCCTAGAACACATTTTACTCTCTCTCTCACTCCTCCACACCAAATCTTAGATCCCCAAGGGATTTGAGAGCATTTAAGAGAAGTTGTCCAATCAAGTGATAGATCCACTCCCTCTCCTTCTTTGCAACAAAGGAATTCATGATTTGAGCAAGTCTTGAGATTTTCCCCATCGTTCTTGTTACTCTTGGAGGTTGGAGACTCCTAGGCGGTAGGAGTCTTTCGGAGAGGAATCGACCTTTGTGATTACCCCCGGAAAAGTTTGTGAGGGTTTGGAGATCACCCCAAGGTCTACCACTAGTGGTTGAGAAACGCCTTCGTGGTGTTGTCTCAAAGGGATAATAGGGTGAGCCTTCGTGGCGTTGGTGTGCCTTCGTGGTAACATCCACCTCTCTAACGGTGACGTAGCTTCCCTCCAAGGAAGTGAACATCGGCATACATCCTTGTCTCCCGGAGTTTCGGTTATTCCTAACCCTAACTCTCTACTTGTGGTTACTTGTCTCTTAGCACTTACTTATCTCATATTGTGCTTGTTTCCTTTCATACTCGTGTTACTTGCTCAACACTTATTACTACTCTTGCAATTGTTAGGCTCACTCTCATATTCTGCATTATTGCCTAAAATTGCTTAGTAATAATTAAAATTTGTAATTGTACCTATTCACCCCCCTCTAGGTCCATCTCGATCCTTTCAATGGTACAACTAAAAGAGTGAAACAACAGCTAATTACAAGAGCCTCGCAGTGTGCAATATAGCTACGAGATCCCGTCGTCTGTTGGAATTTCACTTTCGTACGGTTGGCCTTGTTCTTTGAACAGTTCACCTACAAGAAGATAGATTTGTGTGGCACATGCATAAATAGGACTTCAACATGTGATCTGATAACATATATATAATGTACCTGATACTTCGGATAAGACCAGTGTTTAACAAGGCCCCTCCAGTCTTCATCCGATATATTTTCCACTGGAGATGTTTGGGAAAGTTCACTGTTAGCCTTGCCTTCAAAGTGAGTTTTCCTCAAATTATACCGATACTGTCGCAGGGAAGACTTGAAAACATGGGTGCAAGCTTGTTTGGTTGCATCATCTTGGCTATCCAACTTGAACCTCATCTTTGAAAATTATGGGAGTCTCATTATCAGCAACCTAGAAAGTATGGGGCAGAGCAAGACGATATTACTAGTTTCCATACATAACCATACTTACAGATAAATGGTTGAGGAAGGTGTTGAACTGGGTTTCGTCTTTGTCATTCCTGTACTGAATCCATGTTGGGAGGATACGTACATGACACCTAACGGCAACCACTGCCTCTGATACTAACTTGGCTGTCTCTGTAGCATTACGTGGCCTTTTTAAACCTGCCTCAAAACGGATTTCTATTCTTCCTCCTCTAGATTTAGTTAACCTATCGAGCATTATCCCTGATGTTTGTTTCCTCTTGCGCCTAGGTGCTAGTCCAACAACGAACATAGGAAGTGTTAGTGTACATCAAACTGTGAGACTACATATAAAGAAGCATGCAACTATAACTTGACTCTAGCAACTACCTTCTTGCTGTTGAAGCTCAACAGGTTCATCTAATATTGCCAACTCGTCTTGTGTCAATATTGCTTGGGAAGTAGTGTCAGGTGGCAAGGGAGCTTGGGAACATGCTGCTAGCTCAGTTGACACACGAGTAAGTCGTGCGGTGGTAATCTTGTGGTAGGTGTTGCAAGAGCTAGGGCTGTCTCTCGCTTGTTTAGTGGCAGCTATTTGTTTCTGTTTGGCTTTTTTGCAGCTCGTGTAGCATGGGATGTCGTGTTTGTAGAATTTTCCATTTGGACTTTGACCTTCTATTGCACCATCGCATCAGCAGAATCTGCAGGATTCATCCGCTTCTCATTCCCTCGCCATTCTGCGTGTTTCTTCCTATTTCTCCGTGCCATATTAAGTCAAGCCGACAAGAAAAGCGAATAATAATTTAGTTCTTGAGAACATATTGATGCGTGATGCATTTAACTGAACTTTGATGTTAGACAACCACATGACAGGAGGATGTAATATGTATGAAAAACAGTGATGTAAGAGATAACAGAACTATGATGTGTAAACTAAGAAGAAGACATTTCACCAAATTAGAATCAATGCAATGGAAGGTAGACACCATATGAAAGATGCTACAAATATCGCTTCCGCCAAGTTAATAGTGTATCATCATAAATGGCGTTTAAACAAATGTGAAGCAGTACAAGAAATAAATCATATGCAAGATGAAAACAACATCACACTACCATGTTAGAGGTCTCTCGTCATTAGTGCCATTGCATATTCATAGCATTGCATATTCACAGCTTATAATGTGTAAACTAAGGAGAAGGCATTTCAACAAATTAGAAGCAATCAAAGCTAGACACCATATGAAAGATGCAACGAATATCACTCTACCAAGTTAAAACTGTCTCGTCATAAGTGTCATTTCAACAAATTAGTAGTACAAGCTAGAAAAGAATGCGAGATGTAACCTATATCACACTCCTAAGTCAAACGTGTGTTATGATAAGTGATTGTTGCAGGTTACACAACAATAGTAATTTGATGTAAGAACATGGTGTGATAGACAGATATTATATGTTCTAGAAACAGGAACATGTGTCTTATTCAAGTATAATGTGTAAAGTAAGAAGATGGAATTCAAGAAAATTAGAAGCAATACAAGCTAGACATCACACATAACATGCAACCACATATAACAGTGCCAAGTTAGAGGGAGCACCAGTGATGGTGCACTAGGGGAGACGTGCTCATCATAAACACAACTTTGTTGAGTGTGTATGCATGTGTTGTCTTGGAAATCATCTTGGGGTGTGGAGGAGTAGAAACTATAGAGGCCCTCCGTTTGGAAGAAGCACCTTTATCCGCTGCCTTGCTAACTTCCTTCCGCTTTATTGATTTTGAATTGTCAAGTAAAACCGACAAGAAAAAATAGTAAAATTCTCTCTTCAGAACTCATTCATGCATGATACTGACAATCACTACTTTGATGTAAGGCAAACACATGATACCAGGATGGAATACGAAAAACAGGACGGCATGGCATGTTCACAACTGTTTGTGTAAACTAATGTAAACCATTCCAACAAATAAGAAGCAATGCAAGCTAGACACCACATGAAAGATGCAACCAATATGACTCGCCAAGTTAAAAGTGTCCCAAAGATAAATGGAATTTCAACAAATTAGAAGTAGCGCATGCTATAAATCATATGAAAGATGCAACTAATATCGCACTGCATATACTAAAGATGTCTCGTCATATTGATTGATGCGGGATACAAAAAAAACAATAGTTTTATGTAAGGACATGCTTGATAGATAGATGTACTATGTACTAAATACAGGAAGGCATGCCACATTAACATGTATAATGTATAAGATAAGCAGACTAGCACATGCAGTTTAACCAGATTGGAAGAATTACAATCTAGACACCATATGCAACATGCAACCACATATCACGCTGCCAAGTTAGAGCAAGCACCTGCGATGCTAGTGTAGCGGGAATGTTGTAATAAACTACAGAGCTACGTTCACTATCTTCATCTAGCATTTCTGTTTCTTGAGAATCATGTCGGGAGGCTGACGCTGCATTCTTTAAATGAGGAGTAGTCCCCTTGCCTGCCTGCCTTATCATAAGTAATTGATGAGGGATACACAAGAACATTAGTTTGATGTAAGAACATGGTTAATACACAGATGTACTAGTATGTACCAAAAACGAAAAGGCATGTCATATTCAAAGGTATAATGTGTAAGCTAAGCAGATGCAATTTAACCAAATTGGAAGCAATACAAGCTAGACATCCGGTGGAGTGGTGAACATGATCATCTAGGACCCGAGAGCACGGTGGGAGGCGGGCTGCTTCGCCACCATCGTAGCTTTTTAGCTGGCTTCCGTGTGATGCCTATCTTTCTTTGGGCTTGTCCTTTGGCTCGGCCAAAGGCTCTACGACTAGCTATTTGTCTTCTGGTGCTCACGGGATGGTGGTTCATGTAAAAAAATATCTTTCCTTATCAAAGACTGACTTCGCCCTTTCGAATACAAGCTAGACACCATATGGAACATGCAACCACATATGACACCGCGAAGTTAAAGAAAGCACCTGGGATGGTGGTTCATTGCGAGCGAGGTCATCAACTCCAGAGCTACGTTTACCGTCTCCATCTGCTGACACTGCACCCTTTATAGCGTTCTAACGTGTCGTGCCTACCCGCGAAGAAAGCTGGTGCGACTTCTCTGTTTTCTTTGTTGCTTCTCTTTCGGCAGACTCTGAAATACACTTGCATAAAAACACAATAGTGAGAGTATGGGTCAAGTGTGTGCAGAACTAGTGCACTGTAAAAGTAGCAGATAGCAGGTGGCTGAAAAATAAATGACAGGAGACATATGATAGCTCTACAACATTGCATGTCAAACAAAATTAGATTCTACCCCGTATGATTTTGTAATATAGGAGCACAGGAAATGCAGGTACTCCTCCAGCACACCACCACATGTGGTCATATCTAAGATAACCGTCGACTGAAAATAAATAGGTCAATCAATTTTTTAATGAACCGTCCGATCCATAAGGAACGGGCAGATGGCCTTCGTCTACCTCCCGCCAGTCACTGTTGATGATCTTTCTCGAACCGCCAGCGACCATCGGCCCAGACCCCTGCCTCCATCGCCCCGCCCTCCCCTCGACCTCACACCACCACCGTGCTTGGCAGCAGCCCCAGGCCATCCCTTTAATCCCGGCCGACCTCCAGATCGGGCGCCAGTAGCTCTAGGCCGCACACGCCCCTAAGATAAACACAAAGGCGCTGCTTCCGCGGTGTAATATGCATACTAGCGCCTGTTACGCCGGGGAATGCTTCCTTTAATTGGGAATCAACTGGCTAGAAATGTAAATTCAGGGGGGCGACGGACCTCTAGCTAATATATGAGGAGAAACCTTGTGCATCGCGAGTTACTACGAACATCTAGTATCAAGAAGAAGCGGTCAACTAGTGTCTTCTGTGGGATGAATACCATGCAAGCAAAGACGTAAGATTTGCACGAATAAGGGAAGAGGAGTACTAGTTTCGGTTGCCGGTGTGGTCACCTCCACATGTTGCGCCAATCTTCTTATTTTTACCGGGGAAACCGATGTTCTGGAGGGTGCAGGCTTGGACGAACCCATGGCCAAATTGTTGACTGTGTTGCGTGGCCATGTGTCGGCGGAGGGGAAGCAGATCCGAGGCAGCGAAGGACGGCGTAGCAGGAACAGCTCCGGTGCGGTGGAGGGTGGCGAAGTTGTAGCGGCAGCGGTGAGGCGCAGGACGGCGTGGTTGAACTGGCTCGGGTACGGACGGCTCGGCCTCGGCTTCAACTTCTAGCCGTTGAGGGCGTTGCGGTTGAGGTTGCGGTGGACGACGACGTCGGGGTATCAGCTCCGGCGTGATGGAGGAGGGCGGCGGTTGATGGGTGGGATGGGGTGGCGGATGGAGGACGCCGGGGTTTCGCGGCTGGTGGAGAGGTAGTTTTGGCGCCCATGGAGTACGAATGGGGAATCGTATGGGTGGGGGGAACCATGTTTCGGTCTGGGACGCGCTTGTTTTTGGCTTTTTTGAACAGAAGATGGGACGCGCTTGTTTGAAATTTGGGGACAGTACAAACTTTGCCCCCCACTTAAATTTCGGACCTACTGCGGATCGTGGGTAGGATGGTAATCCCAGGTGTCCCAAATAGTGGGCAGGAGCGATTTCGGACGCGTGCATGTGTGCTTAGGCGGCCATTGTGTATGAATGTTTTCGGAGGCGGTTGCGTGGCGTCTAGATGAAGCTACAGACCTACCCTGGTTTAGACCTTTGGACGTCGGGCCGGTAGGTTTCACGGGTCGGAGTTATTAGAAAAGTAATTTCCTTGTACTACCAAACATTGGTCTCACGCGGTTTCAAGTAGTAGAGGCTCTTTGGCGCTTCGTTCAAAATTTTGAAACACAAGCATTCATGTTTAGAGTACTCTTGAACTATGAGGATTGACCTAAATAGACAATGTTATATTTGACCTTGTATGTTTGAAAACCTCATTAAATTATCTGCTTCTTTTTGAAATTTTGACACTTGAAAATCCTATAACTATGATTTATTTGGAATGGAGGAGCTAAATTTGAATCTATTTTGTACATGACTACATATGCTATTATGTAAAAAATCAGAGAAAAGATTGGTGCCCCCATAATTTAGGTATGGTTTACAAATGCCATGATATCAAATTCAAATAATTGAATGGACTTCATGTTGAATTTGATTTTTCTAAACCACCTTAAGTTGAATTCAAATGTATGCTAGTTCATAGGTAGCTATTTATAATGTTCATTGTGTAACTTTCGTATGTATAATGTGCTTTACACACACAACATGAACTATACTCACGTTTATATTCGATTGCGAAAGCGATGCATTGTCTGGAGTTCAAAATTCTAACTATGTGGATCAATTGTATCGAATAATAACATAGACATGCTCAAATTCGATAGAATCTAGATGTCTGATGGATCAATGACCGATCCTTACGCGGATAGCAAATATCATGATCCCATCCTAATAGTTGGATACAATTTATATCTTTAATCAATGTGTACAGGAGTCTTTTACGTGTAGTTTCACTCTCCATCGGTGGTCTCTCACACATGCTCACACACTCTCTCCCGAGGTGTCTTTCTCGCACACATGCTCTAGATATAACCCTCCACTACAAAAAAATACACTTCCGTGATGATACGTGTTTAACACAGTAGGTCGCGTTTTTTGTCATGCATGTACATCCATGACAAATTTATGACAGAATCAAGATAGTCATACATGTGCTGTCGTAGAAGTGTTCCATGACATCACCAAAATTATCATCACGGAAGTGTCCACTTCCATGACGATAAATCGCGTCACAGAAGTGCTTTCGTCAAGGGTGACCGACACGTGGCATCCACCGTAACGGAACGCCGTTAAGCTATCGGGTCGGGTTTTGGATCCGATAACCCGTTAACAGCCCGGACCAATGGGGATTTTCCATGTGTGAAATCATCATTGGCTGGAGGAAACACGTGTCGGCTCACCGTTGGGACATAATTCATCCGTTCATTGGACCGAAGTCGCCTATGATACGGCGGCACGTGGCACGACCCAACAGAGGCCCATTCGTGCGAAAAGGCTGGCCCATTTGACTTGGTCAAAAGGTGGCGGCCCAGCCCACAGAAAGCCTGTTAACGGCCTGTTTGCATATAGCCCATTTACAGCCCGCTAACCCAGGGCCCATTACGCCCTATCCGAATTAGGCCCAGTAGCATCATCTGGGCCGTCCCATATGATTCGGCCCGTTTTAACTTCCGACCCATGTGTGGCCCATGACTTCTTTCGGCCCATATGAGGACCTTTGTAAGTCTTGGCCCATTAACGGCCCGTGGTGAAACTGGCCCGTAATGAACTGTGTATCACTTTATACATATTAACGGCCCGTTATTCCATTGGGCCGTTTCGATAAGTTATCTTTCGGCCTTCTCAGGGCCCATTGATTCTTGGGCTCATTTGCAGCATTCGGTTACATATGGCCCATTACTGTGATTTTCTGCTTGTGGGCCAAATTCAGCCCGTCGTTACAGTCGGCCCGTTTGCGGATCGTTAATACGTTGGGCCGTTTTCATGTCAAAAAAATCATGTTGGGCTGTTTTCATAGAGTTATCAAATACGGCCTATTATGGTCCATGAATAGTACGGCCCATGATTGGTGAAATGATGATACGCCTCGTAGAAGGCCCATGGATCCTACGGCCCGTATGAGGCCCATGGATAGTACGGCCCGTAGAAGGCCCATGGATCCTACGGCCCGTATAAGGCCCATGGACCCTACGGCCCGTAGAAGGCCCATGGACCCTAAGGCCGATTTCATAGAGTGATCAAATTCTATAGAAGGCCGATGGATCCCACGGCCCGTATAGAAGGCCAATGGATCCTACGGCCGGACGAAGGCCCATGGATCATAGGGCCTGCAGGAGGCCCATGGTTACAACAGTCCGTGTGTTGCCATGATTATTTTGGCCTAGTTACCAAAAATAGGCTATTGTGGCCACTAGAAAAACACAGAAAAAGATCTGCAGTGACTACAAGCAAACAACTAAACAAGACAATAAGTAAATAAATAAGCAAGCAATTAACGCTAGCCTATTACCTCTATTACACATATTACATCCACTGGGCATCAAAGTTCGCAACCAGTGCAAATATAGGGAACAAAGCAGCATATTACATACACTGGCCGTCAAAATTGGCCACCAGTGCAAATAAACACGGCAGCAAAACAAGAGCATAATCAAACAACTTCAAAGAGCTCAAGAAAGCGTTATCACGGTATCCACCATGTTGGCAATAAGCTTAGCAAGCTGATTAGCTTTGTCTTGTTTGGCGCTAAAATCCTCCAACGCTGTGTTGCACCATAAAGTATGCATCTGAATGCTCCGAGGACTTCCGCAGTCCTTCCGCTTCTTGTCGAAAGTACGGTGATCGATGTCTTTCAGCTTGTAGTTGAGACTCAAGAAACCAAACTCATTCAGACGGTGAGTTTGAATAGCTTGTGCAAGCGGTAGTGGCCAAGAATCGAACACTAAACCAAGACAGGACTTTGGGGTTGTCTCATTTGTCTTTAAGATAGTCTTCCTTAGCTGTTTTATCAGCTTTGTTGGAGATCAACAAGGATGTGTCACTATCATGAACCTTATCTGCATTACTTCCTTTACCATTGCTTAATAAGGCACTCTTCCCCAATATTGTGTCAGCATTCTAAAAGAAGAAACAAGTAGACACATAACAAGTTTAGCATGTACTAGTATATGAAACTCATTTTGGTAAACCAGTTCATTAGTAAGGTGGACATGATTAAACTACCAAGTCTTCTATTTCCAAGTACTAGTACATAATAAAAGCATCAAACAAACATATATCTATGTCCTATGGTCACTTCATTGTCTTGCCAAATCAAAACAAAGACAAGGTTCAAATCATATCAGTTCAAGACAAAGAAGCAGTGAAAGAATACAAAGCGTGGGAAACTACACAACACAACAAGATTTCAGATGGGTACCACGGGTCTACATGTACAACAACACTATTGGCTCTGTTGTGATGCTAGTAATGTGCATGATATGAAAGTAAACTGTATACACAATTGAAATTGAAATCAAAAAGGGCTATTGATAAGAGCAAACCTGTTAAAGAAACATGCATGAACATACCTGTTGTGCCATTGGAGTTTCGATTGGATCCTTCAATTTAAAAATAAGTTTGTATCAGTAAATACAGTGATACAAGAGCAAAGCAATCATAGTTAAAAAAGGCGTGCCTAAGCGAGCGCTTAAGCGCGCCTAGGCTCTAAGCGTTATAAAAGCGCATTGCGCATAACTATGCTTAATCATGCATAATCAAGCATAAGCATGCGCTTTGGTCGATAAAAAGTGCAAGGCGGTGGCAAAACGCACAATTAACGCCTAGCGCTTTTTTGAACTATGATAGCAATGGAATCTTAAATTAGAACAATTGTTCTTCAGGTTTAGGCACTTGTTCTACATGATCAGAGTACAATAAGACGCAAGAATATAATACTTAAGAATAGAAAATGAGCTCATAGACCTTACCACATTCTTGGTTCGGGACCAAGATCTGAACAAGGCGTTCCCCAAATCATCGTCCAAGAATGTGTCTCAGGAGAACGTAAGGGAATTTGATGAGTTTCTTTGCGGTGAAGCATCGCTTTTCTTCGTGTAATTCCGACATCGCCACCAAGCATTCTTGAAGATAGCAGAGGTATTAGCACAGGTTACCTCATCCTGAGTTTCCAAATCGGCCCTTCTCTATAGAGCAAAATGGGAAAATTTGATGTATTATAACCATCATGGAGGTAGGATGTATGGGACGAATCAAAGTAATTGCCATGAATAACATTACTTACACGTAACTCCTGGACAAACACCTGCAACTGGCATTTTCCTTCATCTTCAGTATAATATTTCCAAGATGGGTCGATACGCACATATGATTTAACAACATCAAATGCGATAGATGCTAAACTACGACTAGCTGGTTGTGCTTCCTCCACAAGAATAGGCGTACTAACTGGTGGAGTTGGTGTTCGCCGTGATAGTACTGGCTCTTTGGGCACTGGAGCTGCCTTACTAACTGCTCTTGTTTGGGAGCTCTGCGGTGGAGATGGTGCTGTGTCAACAGGAACAGGGTTACTATCGGCTGGGGTTGGGGTTAGATTGGGTGAAGCTGGTTCTCAGTCCATCGCAATGAGGGGTACAACCTCATAGAGTTTGGGTTATATGTGGTAGGGCTGGTTCTTGTGCATGTACAACCGGGGTGCTATCTCCACCAAGAGGTAGCACTGTTTTATTTGAAGACCGTGTTTTTAGTCTGCTAGATACTGGCATCACCTGCTCCAATTCAAATGGCTGATAAACACGAAACATAGTTGAATGTACATACATTGTATGAGAGACAGATGCAATAGATAGTGTGGAAAAACGAGGGCATGAAATAGTTGACATGTATATTGTTTAACTAAAACGGATAGCATGACATAATTTCACATATATGATGTCTATCTAAACTGAATAGCATAGCATAATATAATTCAAAGATATGATGAATAACTAAACAGGATCACATGACATAATTCACCTACATGTTCTCTAAGTAATCATGATCACATCATTTAATTCACATATGTGATTTATATCATAAACAGAGGGCATTCGATATGATGTCTGAACTAAGAACATGGTGTTGAATATTGTGTATATGATGTCTAAACTATGCAATGCAAGACACCGTATGCATGATATGAGCAGTATAACCGTGCCATGTTAGAGCATACACCTCAGTGGGGGAATAGGACTGGTCATCTGTCTCTGAATCCATCTTTGAGGAGCTATCGGGACCCAACAAGAGATCTGCTTAGACATGTAACACTGTCTGCTCTAAAGGCCTTGTTTTCACTCCAGATTTTTCGATCTCCCACCCAAATGGCTGATTCACAGGAAGAGTAGTTTAATGTACAAACATTGTCGACAAATTGAAATGTAATGAAGAAAAGGATGGGCAAGATATGATTCAAATATATGATGCCTGGTTAAACAGGATGGCATTGCACATTTCACATATATTATGGCTGGCTAAAAGACATGAGACTGCATAATTCCCATATATTACAAAACATGTCTAAACTAAGAAATGGCATATATGATGTCAAAAGTAGGCACTGCATGGCAACATATGCATGATATGACTAACATCATCATGCCAAGGTAGAGCAAACACCTTGGGGGGTAAATAGGAGTGGTCAGCGGCGTCTGAATCCGCCTCAAAACAGATATGTTCCTCTGAATTACAATCTGGAGAGGGGTGGAGAGGGTTTGCCATTGAACCCACCATGGAGCGATGTCTACATGCCATTGTATTGCCGTGCAAAACTCTTCTCTTTTTCTCTACATGTTCAGCATGACTGTGTACAATATCTGACATGCATACGAAAAAATATGGTGAGATTATGTAAGGAGAGCATGCAGAAATTTAGAGTGATGGTAACAACCAGTGGATGGATCCAAAAATAATGATAGCAGGCTGATGATTGCTTTCAATTAATAAAAAGACAGATAATGATTGCTTTACTATTTGTTTCCCACCCAAGATGAACAACATATACATACCCTAGGTGAACCAGATATTAGACAGACATACTATTCATTGCTGCCTCGATATGTGCCCCACAACTAATTTAGAACTCAAGTGAACATTAATTTTGACCTGACTTGGGAGTCCAAGAGCCGAACAGGACGATAAAGTAGTAGGTAAGTTTAAGCAATGCATAACAAAAGAAGAAACAAAAGAGTGCGACCACTCTTGTGGACCCATGTATTCCACAGGTTCATCTGCTGAGTCGATGATGGTGATGCCGTTGCGGTGGGTGCCGGCGGCAGGGAAGGAGATCTAAGGTGGCGAAAGACGGTCAGGAGTCGTGATGTCTGGTTTGTGGATGCTTCTGAGATGGAACAACTCAGGTGAGGTGGACGGCGTCGCGGCAGGAGCAAGACAAACCACACAAAGTTCCCTTCGACACGTACCTGTAACTGAAGTAATTCTGTAAGGGCTCATTTGGCTTGCATGATTCTTAAAACGCATGGATAGAAAAACACCGGAATAGGATAGGAAATGCACATGGTAAACAGAGCATTTGTAAACACAGGATTTATGTCAACTTGGGTGTTTGGTTTACAGGAATTGTAAGAGCAGAGGAATGCAAAGAAACATGGCCAAAATAAAATGAAACCATATGAAAGCATGTAGAGTTAGAATGTTATTCTGGCACTAATGCACTTGGTCTTAATTTCATGCATAGGATTTTGAAAAGTAGGTCCAGGTGGATGTTTTGCTTCATTCCTTTCAACAAAATGCATGAATAATTGAATAGTAGAGTGCCATTGGAAAATTCCCTATTCCTATGTTTTTCCGTTGAACCAAAATAACCCTAATGGATCGACGTGAATGTATAGTAATAAGTGATGCAACAAGTGTACAACCTCTTTGCCGTAGTAATGTCGACCTCGGCATCACTTTGGGTCGGTCATTTGAAGCGATTGAGGAAGAGGTGGCTGTCGGAGGTGTGGAGGAAGATCTCGAGGAATCAGTAGGCGGCGTCCGAGCCTTTGCTTTCTGTTGTTGTGATGGATGGATTACGTCATTGGAGCAGCCCCGATGAGCCGTAAGACGTCAAGGCTGAAGCGACACAAGACAGACATCGTCAATCTCAAGTGGGATTCTAATAGCATCTCCAATAGATGATGTAAAATGGATGTAAAATTAACATCACCAAAAACCACCTGACTACAACAGATGAGGTAAAAACTATTGACTCTTAATTTAACTGTCGAAACTGAAATTTACTGTGGAATCTGAATGCTACTGTCGAAACTTAACGCAATGGTAGCAGAGAGGCACTTGACATGTAGTTTAGGGAGGGCCTGAAGTTCATCTTCAACCTGCACCCCCTTAGCCTTGACCACCACCGGCGAACCGCCGGCCCCAGCCGCCCTCGCCGCCCAAACAACTTCGCCACCGCCGCCCGGCCAGCCCTCTAGGCCCCCGCCCCCACCGAAACCTAAGATAGATAGTGCGGTACCTCTCCGTGAGCCCCGTCCCAGCTGCGGGTGGTTCTTCCTTAACTCCGTGAGCCACCCCCAACCCTGAAAATCGATGACCCAAAAGTCGATTAAGTCGATCAAGTGTGGCTTAATCGGAGCAGAAAGCAAGAAGACGAAGCGAGGGAAGAGCAGCAGCAAAGAATGGACGAGCGAGCGATCGAGCGAGAGCCGGAGCAGAAGCAGCAGCGTGAGCGAGCGAGAGCCGGAGCAGCAGCAGCAGATCCGGCTGGTATGGACGCCGCCGCCGAAGGGGCCTCGCAGTGGGGGAGAGCCGCCGTGGAGATGTTGCCCGCGGCGCCGGCTTCAAGGTAGTCGTTCCATGGGCTGCAGGATGGAGAACCGTCATCGCCGGGAGGTCGAGTTAATGAGAAGGTGCGATGCGATGAGTGTACAACCTCTTTGGTGGCACCGAGTAGGCCTCGGCTTCGTCCGAGGAGTCGGTGAGGATGTTGTGGTTCCGGTGGAGCAGGTTAAGGCGGCGCTGTGGGGATGCCGTGATAGACGAGGCGGTCGTGAGAGCAGCTCCTTGGAGGTGGAGGATGGGGCGGCTAAACCGGCGGGATGGCGAGATGGACGACGGATCCTCATCCGGGGAGGTGGACGAGGGACGTCGAGCTGTTGCGGTGGACGACGTCGTCGGGGAAGAGGCTCCGGCTGGGCAGCAGTGATGTGGCGGATGGAGGAGGGTGCGGTTTCGGGCTGGAGCAGAGAGGTTATGGCGGCCTGGGATTTCGAATGGCGAAAAGGGGGCGATGGGAGGGGGTGAAGCATGACTTAGGGACGCGCTTGTCCAAAATGTAGGGTGTGTTACAAAAGTACCCCCCACCAATTTGAACTAGCGGCCCTTTCGGCTCAGGGTTAGAAGGGGGATTTCGCGTGTCGTGATTTGGCAGCTGGAGGGAGTTTTCGCGCGCGTTGTAATTTCGAGATAGCAAGGCACGTGTTGTGAAGGCGCCAGTTTTGGGAGCACGATATCTGAATTTTCGGGATATAACAAGATGTGGGTTGAATTTTAGGGACAAGCCTAACGTGTAGTAATATTGTACTTGTACGTACCAAATCAATTCGTACTTCCCTGAACCAAAAATAAAACAAAAAAAAATAAAACTATTCACACAAAGAGAGAGTCTTACCCCGTTTTACTATACAAATGCTATTCAAAGCTACTCTCTCCTTCCATCTATATAGGGCCTAATGCATTTTTCGATGCTAACTTTGACCAAATATTAGAGCAATGATATATGACATGCAACTTACACAAAGCACACCGTTAACTTCGTCGGTGAAAGGTTCTTTCAATGATATAATTTTCACATTGTGCATGTCATGTACTATTAATCTTGTCAATAGTCAAAGGCGGTCTTAAAAATCTCATTACGCCCTATATAGATGGAAGGAGGGAGTATGAATCCATGTTATGTCCGATTAAATTTTTTCTCTAGCTGTATAATGCATGTAACCTACTCATACCAACATTTTAGTGCATTCCAAATGTCTATACTACCGCTGCAATTCGAACCAAATTTGAATTTGTTTCTCTATTTCAATAAGAATCTACAATCATGATTGTTGCCAACTTCAACCATCATTCGTGTATTACCTTAATAACACAAAGACATGATTGCTATAGATATAGATATGAACTATGTGTACTACATGAACTCGAACTCTATTTTTGAATACACTTGATGTTGATTCAAATAATAGTACATTTGATGTACTAACTATATATTCATAATCTAAACCATGTTCCATACGTACACCGTGTTTATCACACAAAGTATAGTGCCCGCCCTACATTATGACAAGTATTTAGACCTGAGTTGCAAAAGCCACACATTAGCCCAAATTATAATCAATGTTCTACATTATGATATCTTCTTCAAGTATCCTTATCCACTTTTTTATAATGAATTATGATCTTTGTTCGTCTTTTACACCTTCACGATCCTCTTCTATTTGTAGCTAGCAAGCGCTAACTTTCTATCGTGCATGCACACGCCCGCCCCCCTCACACACCCTTAGCGTCCCCTCCATCACGCACGTTCATTATTTCTCTTTAGGTCGTCCACCAGCGGTGTGTGTAGGCCCCTAGCTCCTTCTTTTTGGCACACACCGATCGATATACCTCTCTAGCCAAGTGTGACTACAACAAACACATATATACTTCCCCTCTTCTCTTCTCACCGTCCATGCCCCCATATGTCCAATACGATTCCACGCAGGTGCACACTCCCGCCTCTTTTCATTAATCACATGCTCGCACACTCCTCCCCCCTCGACATGGTAGGCCTCTCGCACCACGTCCTAGCCACCCTCTCCCCTATGCGCCTCTCAGGACCTTATTTGCTCCTAACATATGCAAAGGCGTGTATATGAACTGATCTCCCTACATATAGCCAGGTCGACTATAATTCTTTTTCACCAAGCACCGATACACTTACCTCGCTAGTTATGTCTCTCCTTTTCTCGGACACACGACGGTTGATCTTCCTATGTAGTTACGCATGCTTACCACAACCATATCTTCTCACCTCATCATCCTTGAATACCTCCCGACCCGTCTCTCACACGCACGTGCATAGACAGACAGACATCCCCCGCCCTCTCTTAATGATATTGCACTCATCACTACAAAAAAAATACACTTCCGTGATGATACGTGTTTGTCACAGTGGGTCGCGTTTTTTGTCATGCATGTACATCCATGACAAATTTATGACAGAAGCAAGATAGTCATACCTGTGCTGTCGTAGAAGTGTTCCATGACATTACCAAAATTATCATCACAAAAGTGTCCACTTCCATGACGATAAATTGCGCGTCACAGAAGTGCTTTCGTCAAGGGTGACCGACACGTGGCATCCAACGTAACGGAACCCGTTAAGCTATCGGGTCGGGTTTTGGATCCGATAACCCGTTAACAGCCCTGACCAATGGGGATTTTCCATGTGTAAAATCATCATTGGCTGAAGGAGACACGATGTCGGTCCGCTACCGCACAGGTGTCACTCATCCAATGGGCGAGACGCGCCTATGATATGTTGACACGTGGACCGGCCCATCAAGTTTAAATGGGCCAGCCCAACTAAAGGCCCACAAGATTTTGCGGACCATAATGGGTCGACCCAGCTAAAGGCCCACGAGATTTTGCAGGACATAATGGGCTGGCCCAGCTAACGGCCCACAAGATTTCGCAGGCCATAATGGGTCGGCCCAGGTAAAGGCCCACAAGATTTTTGTTTGCCATAATGGGCCGGCCCAGGTAAAGGCCCACAAGATTCTTGCAGATCATAATGGGCCGGCCTGGCTAAAGGCCCACGAGATTTCGCCGACATTAATGGGTCGGCCCAGCTGTAGGCCCACAAGAATTTGAGGGCCCTAGTAGGCCGGCCCATTAACTGGCTGCCATGTTTAGGGCCAAATGCCGGCCCATATTTGATCCAGTCCATTAATGGCCTGCCACGTTCCGGGCCTAATAGTGGCCCATATGAGATTCGGCCCGTTAAAAGCCTACCACTTTCTGGGCCAAATTACGGCCCAGATCAGTCTGACCCTTTAAGAGGCTATGGGCTCAATTATGGCCCATATCAGATTCGGCCCGTCAACTGGACACTATGCTTTTGGGCCCACTTGCTAGAGGCCCACTTAGTAATTCGGCCTGACATTAGTTTTGGCCTCTTAAGGACCCGTTTAACATTTCGGCCCTATATTAGTTTCGGCCTATTAAATGCCCGTCATATAGTTGGGCCTAACTACGGCCCGGTTTGCATCCGGCACCTTTCATGGCCGATATCTGATTGGGCCAAACCAGGACCGAGACAATTTTGGCCTGTTAAAAGCCCGTGATTTGATTCGCACAATCATGGGCCGGAGTTCATTTTGGGATGCTGCCGGCCCGTTAGCTGTTCGACACGTTTCAGGCCCAACCTACATCGTGATTGCATGATGGCCCGATTATGTACCGTAATTTTATGGTTTTTCCGGTTTACTTCGAAGACAGTAAAATAACTGCAGCATCATGAATAAGAAAAAACCTAGACTATAAAATAAAGAAATTACAGCATATTACATCCACTAGGCATCAAAGTTCGCCACTATGATAATAAAGCACAAGCAAACAACAGATTACATACACTGGGCATCAAAGATCGCCACCAGTGAAAATAAACACGCCGACAAAATAATATACAAAAGCGTGCAGACTTCAAGAGAGTTCAAGAAAGGTTCGCCCTATTTGGCAGTATAAGCGGTGAGCAAGATGATGAGGCTGCGCTTGTTCAACACTTAAATCTTCCTCACTCACGAAAGATAAACAAGCGAAGACGGATGACGGGTTTTGCACATAAAAGTATCAGTCTTGACAATTCATCACATTTCTTATTGACGAATAAAGTGACACAGTTTAAAATTGCATTAACACAATATGGTATTGTTCAGGTCAAGACATGGCAGGAAATGACATTGTGAAGGAGTTGGCAGCTTCACGACACCACTGGATTACAGATCAAGAACTCATAAGTATCAATGGTTAGTGTGCTATATATTTATCCCATTTCAGATTGGCAAATAAAGAGACGGTTTAAATAATACTCCCTCCGTCCGGAATTACTTGTCATGAAAATGGATGTGTCTAGAACTAAAATACATCTAGATACATCCATTTCAATGACAAGTATTTTCGGACGGAGGGAGTAGTAGAATGATATGACATTGTTCATAGTTAAGACATTGCAGAATATGAGATTGTGTTGTAGTGGGTAGGTTCACCACACCATTGGATTACGGATGAAGAGCGAAGCATACATGCAAAGGTAAAAAGAAGATCACTTGCTCTGTATACTTTAATTTACATGGTATGAATAAGGAACTTGGTTGTACAACAGAAAACTTAAATTGAGAAAGGACAAACTTTTGTTTATGAACTACTCCCTCCATTCTAAAATAGATGACCCAACTTTATACTAACTTCAGTACAATTTTGGGTCATCTATTTTGGAACGGAGGGAGTACATAATAAACTTTAAACATGCAATTTGATGCAATCACCAACAATAAACAGCTGTTGCAGTCATGCCTAACGCAGTATATACAACAAAGTTTGAAGGCTTGAGATGGACAAACTTACATTATTGGTGAAGACATGCTCTATAAAGGCCTTGTCCATGTTGATGGGGGGGGGGGGGGATTCAAGAAGTTTACCACAGAATCTTCTTCATAAGCATTGCCTTTATTCTACATTTTGTTAAGAGTAAATATAGATGTGATAATATACGAAAAAATGGATAATATTTAAGATAAGATGAAGAGTGATGCTACATAACCAAGTAGCTATAAATGTAAGTGCAGCGATACAGGCAAAACATACAGCCAAGAGCAATGAATAGCTAAACTTCTTCAGTACCAACCTTATGGAAAGAGTAAATATAGATCTGATGTGTAGAAAATGGAGGGCAAAGGAAAATAAGCTGCAGAGTGATGGTACATGAACAACTACCTGTCATTATAAGTACACTGATAAAGGACAGCATGTACTTACAAGAAAAATGCAGAGCTAAAAAAACATTAGCATTGGATACTGAAGAATTTGGAGCGAACAATTGATAAGCAAGCTATCATGCATACTGCTATCACATAATGAACCAGGTATGTATGCAAGTACAGTGATACAGGACAACAGGTACTAACAAGAGCAAAGCAGCGGGCAGCATATTTGCAATATCCTATCATTCTTTTCAAACCGGAATTCTTCTTCCAGCAGATTTCTTGCAAACAAGATCCGTAAGGCACATGCGGAAAAGTAGAAGTTCAAATTGTCATGTGATTTCATAGACAGTACCTCATCCTGGGAACGAGACCAGTGCATAACAATGTTTTTGCATTCAATGTCTTCTAAATTTAGCACAGGAGACTTCGCCGGAAATTCGTTTATAGATTTGCCACCAAAGTGTGATTTCCTCAGGTAACACCGATACTGCTGCAAAGCTTCCTTGAAAAGCACAAGCAAGCTTTCCTCATCCTGACTATCCAGATTGACCCTCGCCTAGTTACAACAATGTAATGTAAATCATCGATGTGTTCAATCAGCAGAAAACAGGAAAATAATAACCATGAATAATAGCACTTACACGTAAGTTGGACAGGAAGATGTGAAAATGGTGTTTGTCTTCACAATAATCTTTCGATGATGGGAATATATGCAGGTAGTCCCTGAAAACATTGAAAGCATTGTCTTTTAAACTGGGAATAAATGGAACGGGGTTACAATCTGCAGGAATTGGCCGTCTCTGCAGTTGGGATAGGTCTTCGGCCGGTGGACTTGCTGTACTTTTTGCTGGAGTGGGATTTTTCTGTGGTACAGTTGGTGCTATGGCAAATGAAATCGGTATACCTTTTGATGGAGTGCAGGTCCTGTGTGGTGGGGCTAGTGGTGCGGCCAGTGAAGTATGGGTACAGTCTGCTGGAGTCGGTCCTACGTTTTGTGTCACAGCTCTATTGAACATGGTAAAGAAGAGCAAGCAGATTTTGGATAATAAAATGTTGGTTGCGTAGTGCCCACATGATGAACCAAAGCGCATTAAGAATGCAACTCGGCTATCTCGACCATTTCAGCGGTTGGATGAAGATCCTCGTCTCCTAACTCTTCTTCTTCCACGTCGTGATTCTTCCCATCTGAGAACACCGCCAAAGCCGCCCGGTAGGACCACCGGCCCCCACCGCCTGTGTTCCTCCGCCACCCCCACCCCCCACCCGCGTCGAGTTTTCTTCGTTCGGCAAGGCCCCACAACCACCCAAGCCCCTTGGATCGCACCGGCGAACTCTGGCGAGCTCTGAAAAATCAACTAACCCAATTTTGAAATTTTGTCTATTGTGATTTAACTAGTGTGGAATATAAAAGGGGAAAACCATAAGCATTGGGAGTATAGTGTTGAGCGTGCCATGGCGGATCATAAGGTGCAAACCGGACAAAGGCAACTTCGCAACCAAGACAAGAAATCAGAGTAAAGCACTGGCGATCTATTTTCTTGCTGCGATAAATAAGTTGAGCAGATACGAAAGAGTACCGCCTGTCGTGGTTTTGTCACGGCAGATATCCTCGTGAAAGGACTTAGTCGTGGAGCCATCGCTACTGGTTAACATGAAGGGGTTAAAGCGGACGCAAAGACACAAGAGTTATACTAGTTCGGCCCCTACGATGAAGGTAAAAGACTATGTCTAGTTGTGATGGGATTGATGTGGTTTCGATGACTAGGGAGCAAATAAGCTTCGCCTAGGCCTCGAGTTGTTGTTGTCTGTTGTCCTTGAACCGCCCCGGGTCGTCCCCTTATATACACGGGTGACGCCCGTCGGTTCACAGAGTCCCGATCTCCGGTTCATACTCGTATCCGGGTTGGTCTCTCTCTATTCCTAACTTACAATACAAGTTTACATACCGGGCGGTTTACGGCTCTGTGTTCTAAACCGACTACATGCCTTGGGCCCTTATCTTCATGCTTGGGCTTTTACACCGTTGAACTATTGATGAAGTTAACCCGGCCCAGATAGGCCGGTTTACGCCCAGTAGTAATATCCCCAACATTAGGCCCCAGATTGATTTGAACAGGTTCATGTCAATCCTTGATAAAAAAACCTTCATCTTCAACATCTTCTTGTAGTTGTTGAACCACCGTGATGTCACCTTCTGCGGTTCTTTGTAAGCGGCATGACGTCCCCATAAAGATAGCATTCATGATACCTTCTTTGTTTAACAGATCCGCAATAACCGAGGCTGACATTTCTGCTTCCCAGATTTGTGGTTCCTTGATTCACGCGCCTGACACAGGTCTCTTGCCTTATAAATAGGACCGAATGGTCATTCCTTTTCTCCCCTCCGTCCCCTTTCTCTTCGTCTTCCTCGCGTCGCTAGCCTCGGAGCTCCGCCGCCGCCGTCAACCTCTGCACCGTCTTGGGCCGCTGCATCAACCTGAACGCACCAGAAAAACGCAGCGATCTTCCGCATCTTCTCAATTCTGGTAGGTCCTCAGTTTCCCTCGACCTAGATTCGTTCTAGGGTTTCTTGTTCTTGCAGTGCTCCATTAACTGTTCATGCTCATACCAGACTCCCGGACAGATCTGTGACACCTTGCTCTGATTAGTAGTAGCTTTTAGCATCCGCTTGTAGTTTCGTGCTCACGTCCATAGATCTCGCATATTATTTCCTGCTCATTGCATCAATACTGCTCTGCTTTATTCTTTTTTGGATATTTTTCTTCTTTTCTGATCTGGCTTCAAATCCTTCGTTGTAGAAATCTTGTGAAACCTGTTTCTGCACACTTAGCCGTTCGCAACCTCAATTGCTTTCAATATTTAGATCAGGCGCTTTAACTTAACATAGAAAGAATTAATAAACCGGTATACACCATTAGTCCCCTTGTTGAACCGCCATAACTCCTTAACCAGACACTGTCGCTTCATAGAACTCCGGTTTAGATGTAGTTTTCTCCGATTTAGCATTGTACACCGGTTCTCTCTTTGTCCCAACACATTTCTTGAACCGGATTTATATTTTTTGTAGATTTTGTCATGGCCAAACAAGTATATGAGTGCAACTGGGCTCCTTCCCATGTCACCGAAACTCAATTAAACAACCTGGTCCTGACTGGCGCTTTAAGCAGTAAAGATACTATCCATTGGAGGGTTCCTGACAAAGAATGTCCACCCACACCTCAAGAAGGAGAAGTTGTAGTTTTCGCAGATCACTTAGCCCGGGGTTTTAACCCGCCCGGTTCAAAATTTTACCGGGATGTCTTAACCAATTTTCAACTCTGTACGCAATATACTGGCCCCAATTCTGTTACCAATATATGTCACTTCCAAGTGCTCTGTGAGGCGTACTTTCAAGAAGAACCCACAGTTGAGCTGTTTAGAGACTGCTTCCATCTAAACCGCCGCACATAATTCACTGATCGGTCCAACAAAGAATTGGGTGGTGTGGCGATTCAAAAAAGGAAGGAGGTCACTTATCCTCATGCCAAACTGCACAACCACCCCAAGGAATAATCATGGTTCTATTGCAGAGACACCTCTCCTGCCAATGAAGATCCTTTGCCTGGCTTTCATCCGGAGCGACTCAGTAATACACATCCCTTTCCGCAAAGATTAACCGCCAAGGAGAGAAGTAAATACGCTCCTCAACTCTCCAAGCTCAGAGCCTTCATGGCCAATGGTTTAACATGAATTGATCTCGCACGCTGTTGGATATCATGGAGCATACTGCCCCTCTCCCAGCGCTTTGGTTTAATGTGTGAGTACACTGGTAGCGTCAACGACCCTCTACGACATGTTAATATCCAGCTTACCGATGACGAGGTCACCGAGGCTGTGAAGAAAATGTTTAACGAACCGGAACACCTCTGTGCCCGAACCGGTCTGCTCCCTTTCTGTGCTACCAACAAACCACCATTTGTAAGACTCTGACTGTATTTTTTACTGAATATATTTCTGCCATTTCCGGTATCTTTTTTAACATCAACTGCTGCTTAATCAGGGTAATGATCCATTCTGGAGCAAGAAATTTTCACACGAGAAAACAGAGAAGCCAGACAAACCGGAAAGACCAATCCGGCAAAAGACCAAAGTTGTCAAGAGATCTGCTCATAAGAGGAAAACCACTGCATCTTCTGATCCGGCTGTGGATGACGACCTGGGTAATCCGGACCTTGAGGTAGAACTTGATTCACTTGGCTTACTTTTCATACGCCTAATTAACGATGATATTTGTCAGGATGATCTTTGAAGCGATGCTTGATGTTGTAGAGGTAACTATTCTCTCCTCGACTCAAATCCTTTGCCTTCACTAAAATCCGTCGGGCAAACCGGAAAATTAAATTTTCTCATCCTTGCTTGCTTGGATACCAAATTTCTTATGAAGACTCAACAACATGAAGTTCGCCAGCACAACTTCGGCACATCGGCCAGGTAGTTACCTCCGCGGTTTACCGAACAGTCCGGTTCGGAACGCGTCGTTCGAAGGTCTCTAATTTGCTTGTCGCTGCTTGTCCTAAAGCGGGCTGTTTTCGTCAACCTCTTAATCCATCCGACTCCGATTATCAGGTCATTTCCCATTCCTCATCTGGCGAGTCATCGGCTACTCATTGCCACCACTTAAAGCGGTGCTTGGGTAAGTTATACATATCATATTGTTTCTATTGCATCACTGCGTCAGATATGTCTGTATTTGGTATTATTATGCCTTTTCAGGGCCAAAGCCTAGGCCGAGCAAAAGGCTCGCTTTGGATAAAGCGGCCGACGAAGAGATCGCTCTGAACCGACGGCGCCCCAAATCTTGAAGCGGCTATTTGTGAAAATATGCCCAATGATCCGCCAACGCAAGATGACGATTTTGTTCTTTGAAGAAAGGCACATTGACACCTCCGTCCTGTTGATCAGCCGAAGCCCAACCCGGATTGAAAAATCCACCAGTCCAATCCGGCCTGCTGACAAAACGACTGTCCCTGGTCAAACCGGTGATGCCAAGGACGATGATGTTGTGATTACCGGCTTTGGCCATAGCGAACCGGGTAATCCAGTCGCCTTATCCAAACATTCTGCCAAAGTAGAATTTGCCACTATGAACAAGGGCAAGTGGAATGTTGATCTGGCACCTTACGCTGCTCTGAACCCCCAAGATCTTCATTCTGGCTACTTGAACCGGCTGTATACCAGCTGTGATTATGAAGCTGACCTGGTGAATATGATGAAAGAAAAATTCAAGGTAACCTCCATGTTCTTTTTCCTGCTTGGATATTTCAATTTTTGTTAACTCTCCTAGCCCCCAAGGGCCTGTTTGTAATCTTCTTTCAAACAGGGACTTGATATAGAACTCAATACTTTCATAATTCACTGATGTAGCCCCCAAGGGCCGGTTCAACTTAGTATAGTTAAACCGGGACTTAACATAAAACTTAATGCTTCAGAATTCACTGATGTAGCCTCCAAGGGCCGGTTCAACTTAGTATAGTTAAACCGGGACTTTAATTTATATCGCAGCATCAGAACATGTTCGAGCAAATAGCCATTAGCCCCCAAGTGCCAAGTTGAATACCTGTATTGAGCTTGGGACTTTGTGATTTTATCGACAGATGAAGATCAAATATGCATTAGCCCCAAGTGCCAAGTGCATAACTTGTTATGTGGTTGGTACTTCAAATCTTGTACCGCTTTGTTAAATCGGATGATTTGTATGTATGTAGGCTGGTGAGGACTAAAGAAAACCAACTCACTGATCTTCAAGAAAACTTGAAATCCCAACAAGCTGAAACCTCAAAGGCAAAAGAAGAATTGACCAGCGCTTTAGGCGTCATGGAACAGCTTAAGGAGGGCTTCAAAAAGGAGCGGGCGGATTGGGCCACTGAGAAGGCCACTTTAACCAAAAAGTTGGAAAATGCTGAAGCTGCCCTTAAACCGGTGGTAGATGAGCTGACCAACGTGAAGCGGCAAGTGCATGCCATGACTGCTGCCATCTTTGGTAAGCTTCCTTTGTTTTCTATGATAACTTGGCCTTCTTATGATAAGTCCGGTTTGTGATTTTTCTTGTAATGTTGCAGGCACACGCATTGGTCACTTGGGGTCAGATGTTCGGATGAAATTGAAAGCTGCCTATACTTTAATCGAACAGCTGTACACTGGAGCGCAGCGGATCATCTCCACTGCATCACATAACAATCCGGCACCCTCTTTAATCCAAGATACTCTTAGGAGGTTGTCAATGCTTCCTGCCCGGGTTGAAGAGCTGAAGAAATGTGCTGCTCGAACCGGTGCCATTAATGCCTTAATCCGGGAAAAAGCATGGGTGCCAGATTTCGATCCTGTTGAGGCAGCTCAGGGCTATCCCAGCCTGAAGGAAGACGGTTTAGAGTTCAACGAAGATGACCTGAGAGCGATAAACCGGGCGGTGCGCCCTCTGGCTTGCCAATTGGCCGAAGAGGCAGACTTGTCTCATTATCAAGCTCAATATAACGATCGTAATGCATTTAGTAGATGCACCTATTCCCGAAGCGGAGAACCTGATCCCTCCGATCCGTAAGCATACTTACGCTCGATATTGAACCATCTTCCCCGATCCATCGAGGCTGTCTTTCAAGCTTTAATGGGAATCGTTGGACCACTTTGTTGACTTCCGGCCCGCTGGGTAGGGATGAAGAAGAAGCGGCGGCGGGGCGACCCACAACCGTCAGACCGGGGCGGCGAGCAAGCATGAACCGGAAGCCGGTTTAAATAGCTGCTTTATTATATTCCGCCAAGAAAACAATGATCTTATTTGGGCACCATGTTGCCTTGTAATAGGATAGCCAACACTTTTGCTTTTAATATGCCTTCGTGCATAGGTGCCGATACTTTTGATTGAATGATCGAAACCTTCAATCTATATTGCCTGCAAATACAAAATCTTAAGCGCCACGGCGGTTTGTGCCGCCGACCCGGCTTGTGACGTTCATATATATATGCAATGGAATATTGAGGTATATAATCAAAATTTGTGATACAAAATACCCGCCATCATTGGGCATGAAGTTGGCTTAGCCAATCTTGAAGCGGAGGTTGTATAAACCATTACCGTCCAAAGGTGAGAACAGCTCCTGTGTTTATAATGCGGTTTACCATGTAAACCGTGCTGTGTCATGACAAGCCCCCTGTTACTCCATAATGGGATGTTAACAGAAAAAGTCAAACCGGAAAAATTATCTCCGGATTAAAAATGGACCGAATTCCGTCAATTGACAGTTTGAATCGTTTTAAAAATGTTATCGGTTTAAAAAACACAACAAAAATCAAATAATAGTTATGAAAAAATATGAAAACAAAGGCAATGATAAAACCGTTTCCAAAAAGAGGCTTTACTGATCCGATCAGATGGTGTTACCATGGTCGGACACGACCAAGCTCCCAATAAGGTGTAGCTATGGTTCAAGTCAGCCAGGTCCCCAACTGAAACCGCGGCATTATGCCGATCAAATGGCGTCGAAATGGTTCGGGTTCGACCAAGCCCCCAAGTGACTCTATGGCCTTAGGCCGATCAAGAGGCGTGACTGGTTCAGACTTGACCATGTCCCCAAGTGATCTGGTGGCTTTCGCCTATCAAAAGGTGTTGCATTGGTTCAGACACGACCAAGCCCCCAAGTGATATCATAAAGCTTTTCAAAAGAAAACTCAAGGGGTAAACCGGAGGCCGCTTTAAGATAGAACAACTCCATGTAACCACGCATGATGTAACAGAACAGATACCCCGCTTTAGCTGAGGCTCCGGTTTATTACTTTATTCATAATATATACACTGTCATAAAACTTTTAACCGCCGCCAGAGCCGTGATCATACCGGAAAGCATTAGAACTCTTGAACTCCTGCATAATGTAGCAATCCTTCCAGAGGTGGTTTCTTTGGCGTCTCCTTCGTCCCATGCTTCGGACAGGGTTGATTCAATAGATAGTTCAAGCGGTCCGAATTGGGATTAGGTGCTCCACTTTGATTCGGCTGTCTACCCTTGCGCCGTTGGCCCTTGTCCTGCGCGTTGGTATTAGCTACAAAGTCCATGTTGCCATCCGCTTTACGCTTGCCTCCGCCACCATTACCTGCTGAGTGATGTTGCTGGCCCTTGGAGTCGCTGTTCTTCCTTCCCATCCCTGCCTTGCCATCCTCAGACTCGGGATCCTTGGTACTATCAGAATCAGCATACTTCACTAAAGCGGCGATGAGAGTTCCCATGTCATTACAAAATCGCTTCATGCGCCCCAAGTTTAACTTCAGAGGCTGAAACCGGCAGTTGCCCTCCAGGGGTAAGATCGCAGAGTCAGCGTTGATCCGGTCTGACGAGTGCAAGATTTCCGAAACGCGGCCTACCCCATGGGTGGTTGACTCCCCTTCCCCCTGGACACAAGCCGCCAAGTCCACTATGGACATGGGCTGCTTACAGGTATCTTTGAAATTCTAGATAAACCGGGTTCGCAACTGGGCCCATGAACTGATAGAATTGGGCGGCAAGCTCTTTAACCAAGTACTGGCTGTCCCTTCAAGCATCATGGTAAAATACTTTGCACACGCGGCCTCATCCACATCTAGCATCTCCATGGCCATCTCATAGCTCTCTATCCATGCTTCTGGAGATAAATCAGCAGTGTAATTTGGCACCTTGCGCGGACCCTTGAAATCTTTGGGCAAGCGCACATTGCGTAAAGCGGGGACGAGGCAACGCACCCCCAAAGAGCTAGAGGTAACCCCAGGCTCGACCGAGATGGTCGGACGAACCGGCGTGGCCGACGAGTCGATCTTTGTGCTGCTAACTCGGCCTCCCTGTGCGCTCGGACCCGGTCCACCACCTCCTGGGCGTTATCGACACCACCTACCGGGTTGTTGCCACGGGGCGCACCACGCCGTGCATTACTTGACACGGCCGGTTCATCCATGTGCCTGCTATAGCTCCGGCTTGGGCGAGGGGTAGAGTGGATCCGGTCGTGGCTGTACGAATACGCTTCCTGTTGGACCAAAGCTGTCCTAAGGAGCTCCTTGACCCGGCGCGTCTCTATCGCCTGTGGTGAATCACCTTCAATTGGAATAGCCTCGGCCGTCTTTGCTGCAACAAGGTTATCCATCGGGTTGGAGTAGTGACCCGGAGGTGTTTTCACAACTTGAGGCACACTAGCGTTATGACGAGGCAGATCTATTAAGAGGGGCTGGACCGGCGCGCCCGTCCCAGGTGCTTCCGCCCGGTTTACGACCGGCGGATTACTGGTTCCCGCTCCGGGGGTGTTGAAGAGGTCTATGGCTTCGAAAACTGAAGGCAAACGGGATATGTATTTCCTCTTCATGACTTCATGTGACGCGTTCTGATCCAACATGAGCCTATAAGCCTGTGCATCTAAAGCGGCCCGCTCTGCCGTCATCCTGGCATCTGCAGCTGCTAGATCCGCTTTAGCCTGAGTGATTTGTTCCTTCAGATTCGCAATCTCTGCGTTATGAACGTCCTGATCCGCCGGGTTAGCCTCTGCCATGAGCGCAGCCAACACATCGAACAGATCTGATAAAACTTGAGCCGGCGGGCGCACAGGGCCTCCTGCCCCGGAAGCCGTCGCCGCTGTTGAACTGGAGATCATTGCCGCAGCAGTCGAAGAGTGAAGCGTTGCTTGTGTATCGGCCATGAATATTCCAACCCGGTTGGGCAGATCGGAGGGGTCCGGAATACTGTTACCATCAGAACAGCCCCCAATCCAGCCATCTTGTAACTGATATAAAGATTCAGTTTCTCCGGTTGACGACTCGTCGCCGGAGTAGACGATGGTCTCGCCACTAGATTCTGATCCGTCCTCATAACTTCCTCCGTGGATGACTCCCACAAAGGCACGCTTCACGGCCGGTTTGACCTGGGCAGATCGCGCACACTGAGCTGCCTCGACGAGGTCGGTGCAGGTGTCTAACTCAGGGCCCGGTTCACCGATCTTGCGAATGAAAACGTGCATGCCACCAAAGGGGACCCGGTACCCGTATTCAATCGAGCTAGCCTCGGGGCCCCAGCCTGCATCATCGATGTAGAGCTTGCCACGACGACTCTTGGTCATCCGGCCCACAACATAGCCTTCGAGTCCTTCGAGCTTGCCCTCCAAGATCATCAAACCATTGTGCGATAGCCCCACGGTGGGCGCCAACAATCGTGGTTTTGTCACGGCAGATATCCTTGTGAAAGGACTTAGTCGTGGAGCCATCGCTACGGGTTAACTTGAAGGGGTTAAAGCGGACGCAAAGACCCAAGAGTTATACTAGTTCGGCCCCTTCGATGAAGGTAAAAGCCTACGTCTAGTTGTGATGGGATTGATTTGGTTTCGATGACTAGGGAGCAAATAAGCTTCTCCTAGGCCTCGAGTTGTTGTTGTCTGTTGTCCTTGAACCGCCCCGGGTCGTCCCCTTATATACACGGGTGACGCCCGTCGGTTCACAGAGTCCCAATCTCCGGTTCATACTCGTATCCGGGTTGGTCTCTCTCTATTCCTAACTTACAATACAAGTTTACATACCAGACCGGTTTACGGCTACAGGTTCTAAACCGACTACAGGCCTTGGGCCCTTATCTTCATGCTTGGGCTTTTACACCGTTGAACTACTGATGAAGTTAACCCGGCCCAGATAGGACGGTTTACGCCCAGTAGTAATATCCCCAACACCGCCTCTGGTGCGGCGCCGTGTACGCATCTGGTGAGAATTTGACGGTGCTGCGGTAGCGATGGCTGTCAGCGGCGTGGAAGCAGATCTAGGAGGGTAGACGGTGGCGGCGGGGCGCGGTGGACGAGACGGTCGTAGGAGCGGCGCCGGCAAGGTGGACGACGGCGGGGATGAAGCGAGAGGACGGGATGCAAGGATCCCGGTCCGAAGGCGTGGATGACAGAGGTCGATCTCTTGTAATGGACGGCGATGTTGGGGTATCAGCTCCGGCATGGTGGAGGAGGATGGCGGTGGATGGGGTGGCGGACGGCGGGGGACGAAGGAGGGTGGGGGTGGAGAGGGTGTTTTGGCGCCCATGGAGTACGAATGGGGAAAAGGGAGGTAGGGAGGAAGGGGGAAACCATGTAGTCACGGCGCGCTTGTCTCAAATGCGAGGAAATTTACAAACTTAGCCCCCGTTTGAAATTTCTACTATATCACAGCAACATTAGTCGGTTGGGATAGGACGGTAATCTCGCATACGAATATTTGCCGACGAGAGTTTGTTTTAGCGCCCATCGTGTATGAATATGAATCGGGAGGAGTCAATTTCGCCGAGGGCACAACGTGTTTTGCGCCCACCGTGTACGAATCCGGGTGAGAGGCGGTTACGTCACGTTTGGGTGAAATTACAAACCTACCCCTATTGAAACCTATAGAAATCCAGCAGATAGGCTTTCTTGGCGAGGATAGGCGGTAGTGATTTCCATCTCACAGATTTTGGTTTCGGTGATTCTTTGCGACTTTCCCCGCTTCATTCAAATTTTGCCTGATCGCGTTTACCGTGCCAACTCAGTTCGAATCCCGTTTGTATTCTACTTTTTTTTTCGGGCGGGATCCATTTTCAATTGGAATTACATTCTATATACATCATTTTTTTACATATATACTTTCAAAAGCACAACAAAGAATTCTGCTCCTTTATATGTATAATATGATTTACAAGTACAACGATCTCGAAATCTTAAGGTTGAATTCAAAAAAAATTAACCAAATTATGTTCTACTAAAATGTATGGATCAGTAATATCTACATATTAAATAACATAGATGTGCGTGAATTCATATGAGTATGCATGTTTGATAGATCAATTTTGGTTCGAGTATGGATTACATGTATCATCATCTCGAATTCAAATATTTGAATCCCTTTTTTGTTCGCTCCTTTCACGCCCATCTCTCTCGCATGCATGCTCCTTCAGGTAGCCATCACTCTCTTTTCTCCAGCTCACCCGCACGCTCACTTCATTTTTTTCCTATCCTCGCAAACATGGTCTCTCGACGTCTCCCTTGAGAAGTGTCACACTCTCCCTATCATTATACATTACACGGTTTCTTTATCTCTCACTTCTCTACTGTTCTCTGGTATCACTCGGTACCTAAGCTTTCTTTTTCACCGCCACACACACAGTCTCCACTCGTCTTTCACTTTTTCTATGGGATTCTCTCACACACCCTATATGTCTCTACATATGACTCATACCACTAAAATTACTCTCTCTCTCTCTCCTGTAGGCACAACATTTGTTGCGGTCTCCTTTCCGTCTCCATCCCAGACTGACACCGATCAGACAACCCCGACTACCGTCTCCTCTCTCTCTCTCTCTCGCAGACACACACACAACTCCTGCTTCCACCCACCTTCCCGACTACCGTCTCTCTCTCACACACACAAAACTCTCGCTTTCGCACCCCGACTCGTATTTCTCTCACAAGCATTTATCGACTAGCTAGCCTCTAGATAGGTTTATACACCCGCACACTCATGCTTCCACCATCGCATACATGTCTCTCTCTCTCGCTCCTTGTATCTATGTAGCCTTTTCTTCCCTTCTTGAGACACGCCCTCTCGATCGTGCACACACACACTATCGCCTCATTTTAAGCTGATACCTATCGCACACACACTACTTGTGTCTTTGTCACACAGGCACTCCGTCCTCCTCCACTCTCCCTCTCTCTGACACACACATGGGCTTTTTGCAACAACTAGCAAGATGCCATGCGTTGCACGGAACATCAAGATGCATTGTATGAGTAGTTTATCTTGTGGGGGAAAAGGATGAACGAGGGAAGACCTTATTTGCAAATGTGAAGAGGGGTGTGGGTATATTTTTGCAAAATTGCCATAGTTTCCTTCCTATCGGTCAGATATAGATCGGATGGCCTATATTGCAGGATGGCAGGCACACGACATCACCGACAATGCTTTTTATAAGAGTAGGGATAAAAAAATAGAGTTGGTGATGATGGTGGGCCTGCCATCCTGCAATGTAGATCGTCCAATTTATATCTGACGGATAGGAAGGAAAATATGGCAATTTACCCACATTGTTCACCACATTTGCAGATAAGGCCTTCCCTCATTCATCCTTTTCTCCCACGAGATTCTGATGTTACGTACAGCATACGGGCATCTTGCTAGTAAGAGTAGAAATTAGACATATACCACTTCTCGAATCTTGAAACCAACAACATGCCTCCCTTATCTCATCAAAACTGCCAAAGGAATATATTTTGAGTGAAACATAACATATTTTTAGTGATATACGTATTTCAAAACTAGACTTTTTTTTCTATCAAATCGGTGAATATGTATTAATCTACTTTGATCGTGTGTAGCGCATTGGCACATTGCTAGTAGTTATTATAATTTTTTGGACACCGGACAAGCGGTGGAGTACATATCTGAAGAGAAGAGGTGCACGCATACCTTGATCGACCTCTCGCTGTCTCGCACAAATGAGTGTTACGTAAAGGCGACGTTAACAAGTAAACCATAAAACCCTAGGTGCATGATTGCTGCATTTGCGGGTACAGGGTACCTGGTGGAGCACCTTTTTAGGATTTGATGGTCGGGACCACAGGTGAACGACTTGGAGCGCAGTGGCTCGCCAGTTGCCACAGACCAAGTAGCCATGTTTAAAATATCGTTTTTTTAGCGGGGTTAAGAGTTCCGATTTTAAATGGCACATTATAAGTAGTAAGTAGTTTTTAGAACGATTGGTATGGAGCGAAAATGGAATTCATAGTACTACGTACCTCCTTGGCGTATGGTTGTATGGGTTTATGTTACGAGATGTTGAACCTGGTAGTTCTAGGGCAAATACTATGGTTTAGATTTAGATGTTGGTTTTCAGTAATCGGAAGGGGAAACCCTTCTTTGATTAAAAAAAACTACTACCTCCATTCTGGTTTACTAGTCCCCATCGTACTTTGGGTCAAAGTTTGTCCACGAATTTTACTTGTAAAATGTGAATGGAAAACGAGATTTTGTTATACCCAAACAAAAAGGACTGGAGGGAGTGATTGCTCGACCTGAGCACGCGACCTCTCATAGCGCAGGCATTGAACCTACGCGCCGGCCAAGAGGGCCGCACTCGCTGCAAGCCCGGTTGAGCACGCCTCCTCGCCGCGTGCAACCAGCTTAAGACTACCCCGCCTACCTTCATTGAATCTGCGCGTGTGCCGGCAACACGTCCTTCCGCGAGCCGGCAGGCATTTTAGAACACAAAAAATGACTAAAATATAATTAATTTATGCATGGCCTTGACTTGTTGTGCTCGCACTGGTAGCAGGAACTAGTAGAGGTATTTCTTTATTTATAACTCTCCTCACATTTTTTTGGCTTTGAAGTGAATCATGGTTGTGGACATTTTGTATGAATGTGCAGATATCTGTGAACATGAGTTTGATGTGGAAGTTGGACTTGGAATGTCGGGCTTGCGCGTGAACTATACCATGTCCAATGCTTCATACATTATTGTTTGGAAAGTAATTGTTGTTATTACATGACACGAAAAAAACATTTTGTGCCACATCGGTAGATGCACAGACATCCTATGAGCATCTTGTTGGATAAACATTTGAAACTAGCTATTATGAAGGAAATTTTGTATTGACAACAGTTTTAGATAGCAGGAGACGCCTAGCCTGCTCTGCCTCTGCTAGCTTATTTCTGGCTTCTTCCATCTCTTCTTTGGCTTGGGTGAAGAGATCATCTGATTGCTCTTTTCGCTTCTTCAAGAACTCGGCTACATTCTCAAGGGCTGTTGCACGCTTTCTTTCAGCCTTTACTAATGCCACGAGGACACGAACGGTGACGACTCCACGGCTTGTGTGTAATCCAGCATCATCTGGGAATTTGCACCTTGTGTCTAATCCAGCATCATTAGGGAACTGACACCTTGTGTGTAATCCAGCCTCATTTTGGAAATATGATCTCAAGGTTGACCATACTTCCCTCCTCGCAGGAACTGCATCCTGACATGAAGTTACTTCTTTTTTAGATCAATACTTAGAGAAACGTAGATCCATTTAGTAGAAGCCAGATAAACAAAAATCGGAGAAGTGAATTCAAAAGGAAAGGAAATATAAAAACAGACTACACGGTGAGAAAACCCACTTCCTACATCAAGTTAAAAACGAAAGCATTAGGACGATTAAGACTCTTCTTATTACACATCAAAGAACACGCGCCTAAGAGAAACAGAAACTACAACATATACACATCGAAGAACACGAGGCTAAACGAAAGTAATTGAAAGGGTGTTACTTATCAAAGCTCGTTTTACAGGTTCGGTGCAGCTCCTCTTTAACTTGCCACGCTCCTTGAAGATGTCCCAAATATCCCGTGTTTGGTCTTCATTGCTCCTCTTCATGTTCACACTCGTGGTTTCAAAATCTCAACATGGCAAGAAAAATACTACTAGTAATACTAGCGCATCTTGTGGGCAACATTAAAGCACTAAATGCGCCATGTTAGAGCATCTCCAACAGAATCGCAGCAGCGGCGCTTTAAAAAAGCGTCTACATGGTTGAGATCGAGAAGTAGATACTAGAGAGTAGAGGATAGTTCTCAGCATAGATAGATACAAAAAGATAATTCAACTACTCCTCGTCGTCCGATTGCTCCTCGGTGATGTCCTCCTCCGATGTCGACTATAGGCGTGAAGATACCGATCGTCGCCGGATTCCCGAGCGACGCTGCTCCTAGCCTCATGTTGAATTGAGCGTCCGCTTTTCGCCTACGCTTGTCCTCGCGATAGGCGGCTCGCTCCACCCTCCTCTTATCCCTCTCCGCCCTCCTTTGCACGTAGAACTCGCGCTCGTTGATGATATCCTGCGGGAAGTGTTGGCACCACAGCGCAATGGTTTCCTCATCCATCTCGGCGATGCAGAGATGGTGCTCCCGCCTCCGATTGTCGCGACGGTCCTCGTCGGTGCTAAGTCGCGGCAGAGGCGTGAGCTCCTGCACCCGCTCCCGCGTCGGCATGTTGGGGAAGTTCAATGTTCTATGAGGCCACCGGAGGCGCCACGCCGCCGCGTTGTACGCGCGGGCGGCCTCGGTGGCGGTGTCGAAATTGCCGAGGCCGAGGCGCATCCCGTGAAACCGGATCTCGGCGGAGAAGCCGCCGGAGGGGCACGCGCGGACGCCGCGGTATCCCCAAGTTTCCCGGCGACGCGGCGGCATGGTGGCGCGGCGGCAGCGAGGCAAAAAAGAGTGGGGAGAGAGCGGTGGCGAGGCACAGAGCAGTGGCAAGGCACAGAGCGGTGGGAGGGCGTCGGATTTTATAAAGCGCGTCGGACGCCGCGCGCCAAAACTAGCGCACGCCCGGCCGCTTTTTCCCCCGCGCGCGCGATCCTTTCCCGACGTCTCTGCTATCTCTACTCTCTTCTCTACGATTATATTTATTTTATATTTAATATTTAATATTTATCTATACTTCCTTTACTGTCTACTTTTTTCTCCATACTTTTTTTTCTTGCAATATAGGCCGTCCGGTTTATATCTGACACATAGGATGGAAACAAATGGGAATTTTGCAAAAAGATACCCATACCCCTCTCCAGATTTGAAAATAAGGCCTTCCCTCGTTCATCATTTTCTCCCACAAGATAAACTATTCATACAAATGCATCCTGATGCGTGCAACGCATGGGCATCTTGCTAGTTCTAAAAACCTTTCCATCATTTGCCACACTGCTAGTTGCAGATGAAAAACCTACCCAAGCACAGCGCAATACAGGAGCGACGCACAATTACAAGCTGATATTCTGTTGGACAATGGAGGCTATAACCAATTGGTTTTATGGGAACAATAGCACCCAGGAAAATTGAAGGGTAGGTATGAACAAAATTGGAACTGCACATGTACTGCTAAGTGATTCAATACACACATTACCAATCGAGGAGGAGAACGATGGTCGCGGCGGCCTCTGTGAGTCATGATCGGCAACGGGAGTCAGTTCATTGTCCACGACGATGGTACTTCTGCGCTTGGCGTCGGCTTCCGGGAAGCAGATCCGAGACCGTGGAAGACGATGCCGTGGAAGAGGCTCCGTCTACGACGACGACGGTGGACGAGTGTGCCAATGTAAAGGGAAGGAGAACGAAGGCTGCGGTGTCGTGGAGAAGTCTATTTTGCGATGGGGATAGAAAATGGGGAGTATTTAGGTGTACTACTCTGGGTGCCGGGGTGGGGCTGGCTGGGTAGGGTGAACCTAAAGTTACGAAAACAGTTCCCTACCAAGCGTCGTACGTAGGCCTGTTCCGAAGGCTATGATGGTAACTTCCCACTGCTCGAATCAGGGTCGCGGGAGATTTTCCCGCCGACCTCAAAATTTCGTGACCTTTGGACTCCCGTGTGGCGTGTTGAGTGATTCGGCTAAGCAACTAGCGAGTAGTAGTAGTAAACTCTGCATATTAGGTTTGATCAAGTCAAACTTCCTAAAGTTTGACCAAGTTTATATAAAAATATAAACATTTACCATAACAAATATGTATGATGTGGACGTACATTCAATACTGAATCTAATGGTATTTATTTGTTATTGTATATGTTAATATTTTTTGTGATAAGCTTTCCGAGAGTTTACAAAACTTGACTTTGACCAATGCTAATCTGGCGGACTTAAATAAAAACGGAGGGAGTACACATTTGTTTTCTTAGTTTGTAGTGAACTAATCATTTGTTGAAATTGTGAAATAAATATATTAGGCTATTGACTTCGAATATAATCGTCTATACAATTCAATAGTTACAATCATTGTCGAATCCCAAGATGTATACAAGGTCTATAGTACTTCACAACATGCTCAAACTCACATAATCCCAGTCAAATGAGAATATAAATGCATTTCATAGTTATTACTTTGTAGGATGCAACAAAAACAACCAAAACTCTACATCAGCCATTATACAAGCAACATTTTTGACATATCCCATTGTGTGAATGAAACGTGCAGAGAGAGCTTTTGAAGATGGAGCAGATAGGGCCGGAAAGATTGTATGTATGTGGACGAGAGAGTAGGAGACAAACCTAACGAGACACAGAGAGAGAGAGAGAGAAAAAAAGAAATAATTTAGGTCTGTGAGAAAGATGGAGACATGTAATATACGTGATTTTGTATACGTGGAAGGAGAAGAGACAACATGTTTGATGAGAGAGCTGGAAAAACATGGACGAGAGGTAAAGGATCTCATGGGTTGAGGGATTGACAATTTTGTGCGGGGGAGAGAGGGATTGGTAATTTTGTGCAAGAGAGAGAGAGGATGGGGGGAGGAGTCAGTCAGCCGTCGTCATATCACCCTGCTTCCAAATGACCCTGCATTCTCTAGCGCGGTGTGGTCGCCGTCTTCGATCTGCTCAATACCCTCTTTGAAGATTGAGGTGTTGTGCATGTTGGGGTGCAAAGAAGCACAAGCGAGAGTGGTCGCCGTATAACCTTGGATGGGGATGAATTGTGTGCTCGGGGGAGTGTGTGTGTGTGTTGTGCTGCGTGCGTGTGTGTGTGCGTGTGTGTGTGTGTGCGTGTGTGTGTGTGTCAGATATTGAGCGAAAACAAACCTAAGGAGAGAAATGGGTATTCATGAAGAGATTGCGCGGGCGTTGAGGTGGGCAGGGTCCGAGTGAGGGTGTCAAAATGTGCGCGTTGATGCATATGTTGCATGCGATCGTGCGAGGGATGGACGAATCGAGAGAGATGGTTTTTGTTTTACAGATGCTCCTCTCTCTCTCCCTCTCTCTCTCTCTCTCACACACACACACAAGTAAACTAGAAGACCGTTCTCTCATGTATACACAACGTATCGGCATCTGTCTATGTCTCACTCATGCATGATCGTTTGCACATTCACACCTCTCTATGTACGTATCACACGCACACCGTCTCCACATTTCCTTCCGCCACAACACACATATGGACACATACACACGTTCTCTCTCAGTCACACACACAAAATAAGTATTAAAAAACTAGGGCGCACCTAAAACGTCCAAATCCAAATAAACACAAACTGGAGCTAAATTCAAATATATGGAAATATTGCAGCGTCAAGAACTTTCCCAGGAAAAAAAAGTTGAGTAATATTCGAGGATTGTTTTCACACACACAAAAAGGTTTGGTGGATGTCCTTCGAGCGCGACACGGTGACGCACCGTTCGATCGACCGCGCGGCCGCGGTTCACGCGTTAGCACAGGATTCCATATCATGGCTGTGGTACTAACTTCAAAAAAAAGCGCTGCCTAAGTCTAATGTTCACGTGTTCTAGTACGGTTTTCTTTTAAGTTTGACCAAATTCATATAAAACTAAAGTAATCTCCCATACGCGCACTCATCAATATGCCGCCGCCGTTGCGCATGCCAGCGCCCGCCTGCTCCGGCCAACAATTTCTCGCCCATCACCGCCGTATCACCGCCATCCCTGTGCCATGAAGCCGAAGGCTCGCCCGCTCACGTCGTTTGCAGTCCCTCCTCGCCATGCCGCCGTGCTGCCAAGCACGCGAGCAGCTGGTGGAGCAGCATCTATGCACGCTGCGTACGAAGAGGAGGACGAGCGCGTGCTCCAGCACGCCGGAGAGGAGGAACTAGCGTGTCATTGTCGTCTCCGCCCGCGCGGAGGAGGCGCGCATGGTGGCTACCGCGGCGGAAGCTGGTCGCCCGTGCGTCGAGCCCGCAAACCGGGTGCGGACGCGGAATCTACCTTTGAGACCTTGAATGCCATGTGGATCCCGCAATCTGAAGGAGCAATTTGGGTCAGTCGACTCATGTGAGCGATTTGATGCAACATGGATGGCTAGAAGGGCTTCTTCCACCTCTTCTGTCGTCTTCTTCCTTCACTCCGTCGAACTTCTTTCACAAATCGACTGACCCAAATTATACTACTAGAACGAACGTATTAAGTACAGTGGGACACGAAGGTACGAGCAGCAGTACCAACTGCAAGAAGAACAGTAGTAAGACATAGTACTAGTACTACTCTACGTACTAAACAATTAAAATAACGAGAAAAAACATAAACATAGTTCTGCTGGGGCCTCAACACAACACACCCTTGAAAATAAACTAAGCAACTAATCAGCTTGACATTGCAGTAGAACCAGCATGAGCGACGGCACTGCCACCTACTCGGAGTCTGAGTCCACGTCCTCGACTTTGTCCTCGTCCCTCTTCCTCTTCCTCTTCTCCGACGCTTCTTTGCTTGAACCGGACACTGGGCTCTGCTTCTTCATCCAACCGATGTAGATATTTATACAAAGGTAGGCATCCATTGCTGCGTACAGGATGTGATCTTCATCTAATGTCTTCGACTCCCATGCATGATGAAACTCGTGATGAGGTTTCTTCAGTTTAGCGTACGAAGGATCAATCATGGCTGCTGCCAGGGTCAGCATTGAAGGTTGAGAGGAGGACACCAGGCTTGCCTTATGGAGATCGAAGGGCTGGCCTACAACGAGACCTATCCGACGCATGACTTCTTTGTCGTTCTTAAAGCCTACGATGTAATTTCACTCTTTTGTCCTTGAGGAAGTTCTTAAAATCCTGGCACTCAACATCGGCATGGCATATGTGGTAGACCAAGCAAACGTTATGTACACAAACCTGGATCACGACGGGCTTCTTCCTCTCTTCGTCCTTTATATCCTTCTCTCATCCCAGGACTGTGGTGTACTCAACATCTAGCCCAGCGACCCACTCATCCGTTGAACTGTTGAACATGCATAGGAAGCGAGCAAGCCATGCTTTCACCGTCGCGGCTCCACGTGTGTAGATGATGATGAACTGATCACCGGTGATGGCTCTAACCTGGTACTCAGCGGCGACCATGGAGATTTGGGAGGCATTGGATTTTTTAGGAGGATTAGGAGAAGTTGGACTGTTGTACCCCGCAAAAACTGGGAGCGAACTAATGTGAAAGGACGGGACGACTAGGAGCGAACTGTTGTGAGGTAGAAGACGGGGACGAGTAGGCGTGCGAACGGCGTGGTGTTGTTGGCTTGCCCGGTGGATAAACGGCTGCAAGCCCCCAAAGAGTTCTCGAGAACTATGCGGGACCCACTAGATGTCATGTCTACTAGACCCATATCGTAGACCTGACGGTATAGCTTCTGCCTGTTCGCACGCCATGCCGGCGCGTGGATGTAACTTCACTTAATTCCGTCAACCATCGCGCCTCCCACGACCTTCGCCTCCCTCGCGCGGTCGCGCCCTTTGAGACTTCGACCGGCTAAAAATGAGCAATTTTTTTTGCCTACTCCGCATGCATGATACTCTCTCTGGTCCTTTTTACTCCCGTCAACCGTTTGCAAAGTGTTTGACCAAATATATACTTTTTAAACACCACCTTATATTAATTAACCAGCCACACCAAAGACACTCATTCGATACAATATTCACCACACAGGGCGGTATGTTATTTACTAGAATACCATCTAATCTATTGTCAAAGCTATACTTAGCGATTAAGTGTGCTACCTTATTGGCCGAACGGCTAATCTTTGACAACTGAAGATTGTTGATCAACTTCGAGATGCTCAATGCTTTCATCTTCAGGTCACGCATAGCAGACCTGTCATAGTCCCCCGATGCAAGAGACGCTACCACAAAAGCGCAATCGGTCTCTAAAATTACAGGATTATGAAGAGAAATACCTATGTAGAGACCGGCAATGCAAGCCCTAAGCTCCGCTTCCTCCATGCTTTGACAGGCATCAATGAAATCCCACGACCAAATTTATACTAAAAATATCAATATCTACAATACTGATTATAATGAGTATAAGAACTACGTTTTATAATGAGTGTAAAAATATTGATTTGACATTGTGAATATTGATACTCCCTCCGTATAGGTGAGTAAGTCATCTTAGGCTGTGCACCGTGACCAAGGAGGAGGGGAAAACGAGAGACATTAATGTTTATTTGCTAATTAAATAATATTGCATGCAATGAACTAACCACTGCATGTCATGATTGATAGTCTCAGGTCATTAAAAGCATGCACACCCTCATCTCTTATTGGTTGATATGTCAAGAAACAAGAAACGAGGTATAAGTTAATGCACCGCGCCTACGTGTTTTGGGATTATTTGGTTTTCGTAAGATGACTTACACACCTAGATATTAAAGTACCACTACCTCCCTTCTAGTTTAAAGGGCTCGACTCAAAAATTTCACCTACTCTTAGCAAGATAGTAGAGGCGGTGGAATAGTTTTTGAAGTCTGCAAAAGTACTCAACTAATGTTGTCATTCTTCACAAAAAAAAATTGTGTTTACCAATGCATGCATGAACACTAGTTAGTCTAACCCCCCCTCTCTTCTTTAATTCTTTGCCACATCAGCATGTTTGCTATTCCTGTGTACCAGCTAAGATAACACCATGATGGCCAGCCTTAATCATCGCATGCAATAATTTAGTGCACCTTGAAATATGAACATGTGTGGGGCGTGTATGTTTTTAATGACTTGAGACTATACCTAGCCCGGCATGCAAGATGACTTATTATGCACCGTTCCCCATACCTGCAGGAAGCCCGTTCGTCTCCAAATCTTTTCCTCTCGATGTGTGGAAACAATATGCCTGCCAAACTCTCATTCTCCTCCGTGTCCCACCACTCCACCCCATGTGAAAAAATATGCATGCCTGACTCTCCTCCCCCACGCTCGTCCAATCCGTTGTGACCAGCAATATTTCCACCCCTTCGCTCCCCCGTAATTTACTCCACAAATATGCCCACGTAGCTTTTACTTAACTCCAGGTGCATTGGGTCACTGACATACGGGCCCAGCAGTGTACTGGCCCACATGTCAGTGACGCAACTGGACCTTCAGTTAAGTCAGTGCAGCTCAGTCCATATCTTACGCAGGTGTGCCATTGCTCGCTATAAATATTGCGCCTCCCATGAGATCGCTATCTTCTCCCCCTACGTACACGTTCATCGCTATCTCCTCCCCCTCCCTCTCACGTCGACCACCATGGCATCTCCCCTCCCAAGCCCTAGGAGCCCCTCGCTGCACCGCGCGGACGGTTACACGTCGCCTTTCCGTTCCTCGCCGCCACTAGTCGAGGAGGACGCGTCGGCGTTCCGCTCCTTGCCGCTACGCGACGCGTCGCCATTCCGTTCCTCGCCAACACTAGTCAAGGAGGACGCGTCGGCGTTCCGCTCCTCGCCGCGACGCGACGCGTCGCCGTTCCGTTCCTCGCCGCCACTAGTCGAGGAGGACGCGTCGGTGTTCCGCTCCTCGCCGTGACGCTCGAGCTGGACGCGTCGACGTTCTCAATCTCGCCGGCACGCGCGTCGGAGGACGCGTCGGCTCCCCGCTACGGGGAGAACGCCGCGCCGCTCGCCGAGCCCCCTAGCCTTGAGGAGCTTTGGAAAGAAATGGATGTCGCCTTATGGGAGGCTTTGCCTCCAGCAGAGCGCACCAAAATAGAGGCGGAGAAGAAGGCCAAGGAACAGATGCGCACCGCGCAACAAGCTTTCTGGGAGATCTATGTCGCATCCGATAGAGTCAAGCAATTGGTTCTTTGGCAGAAGGCTCGTGCGAGGGCCATGAGGGTGGCGGAGGACGCCCGTGCCGACGCCCTGAGTGCAGTCGGGCCCAAGCGCCTCATCTACGCTTGGAGGTACATGGATCGGGTGCACGCTTCCATCCAGGAGGAGTACCTGTTGGCGCCGGATCACCACACTGGTAAGATCGCTCTCGCCCGTCGGCAAGCCACCAATCATCACCTCGCGAGTTGCGAGGCTGAGGAAAGGCGTTGTGTCAGTGCGCTGGGAAACGGCCGCGCACCAGGGCACTCGTGGCGCGCCATAGCGCTCTGCGGCGTCGTGGCTTTAGGAGGAGTATAATTTTCGTTTCGTAAGGCGATCTCATTAGTTTTGGGACGCAAATGATAAATCCCGAATGTTCAGGAATTTTTAACGTCCTTAATTAAGTATGTAAAAGGAAAAGTTTGGAAACGTTGTGTATTATTACGCATTTTGCAAGTACGTGCATATAGCACAAACTTTACTATATGCTATCGGACTACACGTCTCTCTCGATATATGCTTGCAGGCTGTGCTACTCCCTCCGTCCAGGTCAATAAGTCATCTTTGGTTGTGCGCAGTGACCAAGAAGGAGGGAAGACTTGTACACGTAGACGGAGGGAGTACTACTATTACTTATGTACGTGCAAATGCACGTTTGAACATTATGATGCGGTTTTTGTAAAAGTGGAAAAACAACACTAGTCAAGCTTGTGAAACGATTCAGCATAAAACAAATGCAAAAATGCTCGTTTGATTGTTTACTTTAGCTTCCTTCTACGTGGTTATTTCTCTATGCACCGTGACCAAGGAAGAGGAGAAAACGAGAAACGTTAATGTTTATTTGCTAATTAATAGTATTGCATGCAATGAACTAACCACTTCATGTCGTGTTTGATATCTCAAGTCATTAAAAGCATGCACACTGTTTATCTCTTATTGGTTGATATGTCAAGAAACAAGAAACGAGGTAGAAGTTAATGCATCGCGCCTAAGTGTTTTCGGATTATTTGGTTTTTGTAAGATGACTTACACACCTAGATGCACCGCGCCTAAGTGTTTTGAGTAACATATTATCAGTTAAATCTTTGGTCAAAATTTAGCACAAATTACAATGGTGAGGATAAACCAGGACGGAGTAGTAGTTTAGAAGCCCAAATAAATGAGTGAGGCACCTTATTGTTACTCTCCACTGTGACTAGTCTTGTGGGAAAAGCTGGGAAGGCGCCAAAAGAACTGGCCCTTGGAGTAGTAGCTAGGGATCGGCGTCGGGAGATGAACCGGAGAAAGTAAATGCAGAGAGATGAAATGCAAAAAAGACGGAGGGATGTGATGGTTGCTTGTCCGCTTATTTTACCAGGCCATTTATTACTGGGAGTGGTTGGGTTTTGTGATATGTCGGCTTTACTGCCGCGCCACGAGCGGGGTGAGAGGTGAGACTCCCAATGCAGCGCCGCCCTCTACACTTGTACTACATCGGTCGTGGTTTATTAGTCCCCCATTGAATTTGACTGAAGGTTTAACTGACAAAATGTTAGTGCATGTCAACAAAAACTATATCGTTGGATTCGTATTTGAACATAGTTTTGAATGATATAATTTTAGGTGACATGCATCAGTATTTATCGTACTATATATAATGTTAGTTCAATTTTTGGTCGTACTAATCTATAGTAGTAAGGTGCCCGTGTGTTGCACCGAAGAGTGAAATGCATTGATCGGGGAGTTGTTTATTTTGACAAAGGATGTGGGGGTCATCTCATGTGTAACGGGTATCGATAGGTTTCTTCGGATATTATCTCATCTCTAGAGCTCACAAACATCCGGGTGAAATAGATAAAAAAGGTATCTTTTGCAAACAAAAGCGTTCAACTGTTCAACCTGCATCCAAAACTTGTGAAGAAATAACACTTATTGTGCTTTGCAAGAAATGATCTTTAAGAATTAGTTTTTGAGTATCGACTGTTATACAAGTTGGCTCTGAGATGACATGGCACTTTCTTGTAGTCAACAGTTGGCTATACTATTAAGTAATATTAACCATGCCCTTATACACCTAGACGGAGGGATTAAATCAGGATGACTTGCAAGGGGGCAGAGGAGATGTAAGAAATGGTTCATCGTAAGTCTTTCACCAGTACTGTAGTAAAAATTCATACATGGAAGATTCTAGACTAAACCATAAAGGGATACACTTTTATTCATGCGCAATACTCCAATAGAGCAAGATCCTGCATGGAAGTCTCCACATGCTTAGACAGCGGATTACATTGAGCGAATACTAATGATCAACATTTAACTTGATAATGTGTATTTTTTTAGAAGAACAGCGAGGCTCCTCCCCGGTTCCATTATCAAATGAAACCCAAAGTGTCTTACATCAGCTCACTGAGAGGAGCAGTTCAAAGGAAGGATCATGCAAAAGCCACACAAGTTTAACGACAAGCTTACGGAATCAAAAGTGGCAAAGACACGGGCCATAAGCGCCCACACACACACTACATGTTTTCTAAGTGCACTTGATAATGCGTATGTCCAGGTGAACCTCCTTGGAGTCCCCGTGCACCGAGTCGGTGGGTAAAGGATAGAACGGATGCCATGGGTTTTCCAAGTCCACATTGGCGGGATAGTCCCAGCTCCTCAGATTCCATGTCTGTCTGATGAGGCCGGTTTTGCCGCCCACGTGACCCGGAGGGGTAGTAACATTGACCTTGCACCCATACATCTACCTCGTGTCAGTGTCAGCGTCAGCGGCGATGCCCCTGACGCACGCTACAAAGACGGGGCGGCGGCCTGCGCGGGCCTCGCTGGTGCCCACGATCAAGAGGAAGGCGCTGCCGTCCTCCTCCGAGACTAGCAGGCGGCGGTGATCCTCCAGCGACTCCGGAATGGTGAACCGGCAGCACGTGTCGTACTTGATGTTCTCCGCCAAGGGCTAGCAGTGACCACTGCACGCATCCGTGAGGTGATGCACCATGTCCGCCGGCGAGCCACAAAACGGCATCGGGCACTCATAGCAGTGGACGAAGGGCTCCTTGGAGGCACCGACCAAGCCGTGCATGAAACGGGAGTGACTGTAGGGGACGTTGCGCCAGTTGAATATGTGAGCAAGTTACTACGAGATTTAATCCGAATAAGCACAAAATAAATCATGACGGCTATAACAGAGATGAAACTAATCATGTGGACTAGCATAGTAGTAGGATACAGAGTAGAAAAATGAATTCTACCACGATTTCAAACAGGAAGGACAGAAACACATACGGTGCAACGGGAGCAGCACCGTTGGCGTTGAGGTTGTCGCCCATGTCATTGAGGAAGAGGTTGCCGAGGTTGGGGAAGAAGTCGTCGTCGGTGAAGTCGTGGCTGCCAGCAGTCGCGAGAGTGCGCTCCCCAGATTTCAACAGCGCCCGCCGAATGGAGCGCAGAAGGGAGTGGCTGTAGGGGACGTTGCGGCCGCCGAATGGAGCGCAGGAGTAGCACACGAAGCAGTAGATGGTGTCCTTACTAGTACTCCCTAGTCTCTATCTATCTATATCTATATATATCTACTTGTAGGATCTTGAGAAGAGGTGTCTAGAGGGGGGGTGATTAGACACGAAGTACTAAAGTTGCAGTTTCTAACTTCTTTTAGGTTTAAGTGGAGTTTAGGCACAAGTTTAACTTTCTCAATACATAACAAGCAAGCATGCAAAGAGTATGTAGGAAGCGGAAAGTAAAGCATGCAACTTGCAAGAATGTAAAGGGAAGGGTTTGGAGGATTCAAACGCAATTGGAGACACGGATGTTTTTTGTCGTGGTTCCGATAGGTGGTGCTATCGTACATCCACGTTGATGGAGACTTCAACCCACGAAGGGTAACGGTTTTGCGAGTCCACGGAGGGCTCCACCCACGAAGGGTCCACGAAGAAGCAACCTTGTCTATCCCACCATGGCCGTAAGCCCACGAAGGACTTGCCTCACTAGCGGTAGATCTTCACGAAGTAGGTGATCTCCTTGCCCTTACAAACTCCTTGGTTCAACTCCACAATCTTGTTCTGAGGCTCCCAAGTGACACCGAGCCAATCTAGGTGACACCACTCTCCAAGAAGTAACAAATGGTGTGTTGATGATGAACTCCTTGCTCTTGTGCTTCAAATGATAGTCTCCCCAACACTCAACTCTCTCTCATAGGATTTGGATCTGGTGGAAAGAAGATTTGAGTGGAAAGCAACTTGGGGAAGGCTAGAGATCAAGATTCATATGGTTGGAATGGAATATCCTGGCCTCAACACATGAGTAGGTAGTTCTCTCTCAGAAATAGGATGATGGAAGTGTAGGCTTGTTATGATGGCTCTCTGCACGAATGAAGAGGAGGTGGAGGGGTATATATAGCCTCCACACAAAATCTAACCGTTACACACAATTTACCAAACTCGGTGGGACCGAATCATCAAACTCGGTCAGACCGATTTAGTAAACCTAGTGACTGTTAGGGTTTTGATTGGGGACTGACATGCAACTTGGTAGGACCGATATGGTTAGGGTTAGGGCATAATGTAATCTCGGTGAGACCGATTACACAAACTCGGTGAGACCGATTTTGGTAATTAGCTAATCAGAGAGTTGGTCACGCAAACTTTGTGGGACCGATTACTCAAACTCGGTGGGACCAATTTTGGTAATAAGTTAACCAGAAAGTTTGCATTGTAATCTCAGTAGTACCGGTTGCACAAACTCGGTGAGACCGATTTTGGTAATGGACATACACAGAGAGATTACAATCCCATCTCGGTGAAACCGAGATCCCTATCGGTGAGACCGATTTGCCTAGAGTTTTGGCAGTGGCTATGACATCTGAACTCGGTGGCGCCGGATAGAAAGAATCAGTTGGGCCGAGTTTGACTTTAGGTTTAGGTCATATGTGGATGTGAGAAAGTAGTTGAGGGTTTTGGAGCATATCACTAAGCACATGAAGCAAGAGGTTCATTAAGCAACACCTCATCCCTCCTTGATAGTATTGGCTTTTCCTATAGACTCAATGTAATCTTGGATCACTAAAATGTTAAATGAAGAGTCTTGAGCTTGAAGCTTGAGCCAATCCTTTGTCTTTAGCATCTTGAAGGAGTTCCTACATCCTTTAGTCCATGCCACTCCATTGTTGAACTTATCTGAAACATACTAGATAAAAGTGTTAGTCCAACAAGAGATATGTTGACATTAATTACCAAAACCACCTAGGGAGCACTTGTGCTTTCAATCTCCCCCTTTTTGGTAATTGATGGCAACATACATCAAAGCTTTAGATAAGGATATAAAGAATAGCAAGTAAAGCTTCGAAAGGACATGTAACAAGCATAGGCTCCCCCTATATGTATGAAATCATGTGAGTATGGAATATAGAAACATGTGAGAGCATAACCATGACAGAGTAGGCAATGTGTTACATGTATCTTGGCCATATGCATCAGAGCAAAGAATATTAAAGAAAATACCTTCATGCTCATGAGTCCTTCTTGCAAACAGTATGTACATCAGCAAGAATTCCTCATACACATGAATGTGATGCATATGCTTACCTTGTAGCCTTGAGTTGGCTTAGGGTGAAATGAACCTGCACAAACAAGGTTAGATAACACAGGTACATCTACTAGCCAAAGCAAACAGAAGAAACCACAAGAATACCAAGACTGGGATGACATGTAGAGAGTGAGTACTAAGTACCACATTGGATTAGGCATGTCCCCAAGAGTAAAGATATGCAATGAATTTGAATGATTCCTTTCCCTTAGATGTCTTGCTCCCCTGAATCTAGCATGGGATACTGGGAGAAGATAGGGAACAGAAAATCAGGGCTGAAAGATATAAATGAACAGAGCTTAATGAAAATAAGCACACATGAACATGTCTTTCCCCCAAAAAGACATGTGGCATCTCTCCTCTTGAACACCAAGCATCTGGGATCCTTGAGAAATACTCTCTACTTGAGTATTCTCTCCCCCTGGAGATCTCTTTCTCCCCCTTAATACTCTCTCCATTTTGGAAGTGATAAGCTTTGATGGGATCCTTGAGAAATACTCTCTACTTGAGTATTCTCTCCCCCTGGAGATCTCTTTCTCCCCCTTAATACTCTCTCCATTTTGGAAGTGATAAGCTTTGATGTGAGCTATCTCTCCCCCTTTGACATCAATTTCCAAGAATGGTCTTCTGGAATTTGTTGTGAATGGGTTTGGTCCTTGAGTCACAACACAAAGCACTGGATAAAATTTGTGATGCTTGTAGAGGACAAGATTCATTGAGTGGAGCTGGATCAGAAGATACATAGAATAAGTGGCAAACTGTTTTTCCTGTTGTGAAATCGGTGGCACCGAGTTGTATGCTTTGGTTGTACCGAAAGGATTCGGTTGGACCGAAAACAACAAACTGGTGAAACCGAGTTCATCACAGAGAAAACACTTGTCACCCCAGCTCACTAGACTAGAAAGATCTCACAAAGATTTGCAAGGAATTTACTGAATGATGTGCAATGAATTGGATGCAGAAAATGGAGAGCAAACAGATAGAAAAGAAAGAAATCTAGATGAAGTTTTTTGAAAGGGGAAACAAATATGCATGAGACAAATGCAAAATCTCGAGAAAAGATCACGAGAGAACTTCATCTAGAGATGGTCGTGACAAAGTCACCTATGTTAGAGTATATTGACTTAGGAGTCAAGTCAGATCACTTGATCATAGGTCATACTCATCATTTAAGCTCAAAATGGGGTTACCATTTTTCGTTTAAGCATCTTGATGTATTCACATCTTGTCGAGTTGCTTTAGCTCATGACTCGGAGTAAAGCTTCTCTAAGATGGAATAACATACCTTGGTTGGTGGTGTTGACCATGCAGTTGAACTTGTGTGGGTTGCTCAAGGTTGAAGTAGCTCATCAAGAGTTGGGAGCACCACTTGAAATTTGAGTCCATCTACCTACACGGGTTAGTTTTTGCAAGGAAGAGCACTTGTGTATCCAAAAATGATAATCATGAAGCTCAACAAAGAGTTTGTCAAAGGATATGTTTGAATGATTCTGTGCTTCCTTGTATTCAGCCACCATAGTGTAGAGACTTGGTGATGTAGAGATTTCTCAAGATGTGAGTAGATTACAATCTCATGGAATTTGATTCAACCAAGTACCTACATGGGTTAGATAACATGCAAGATGCAAATATATCCAAGATATAATATTTTCATTATAAGAGAGATATCATGGATTAGTCATAAGCTCATGTCTTGCATGTATCCAATGGAGTATCTACTCCAAGTATGAAGCATCTATGATGTTCAATTCTCCTCTCAACCTGCAAAAACACTTTCTCATCAAGAGGTTTAGTAAATATATCCTCTAATTGCTTTTCGGTGCGAACATGCTTAAGATTAATGTCACCCTTAGCAACATGATCTCGAATGAAGTGATGACGAACTTCAATATGCTTAGTTCGAGAATGTTGTACGGGATTATGACCAATTTTGATAGCACTTTCATTGTCACAAAGCAATGGAACATGTTTCACATATATCTCATAATCTTTAAGAGTTTGGGTCATCCAAACTAATTGAGCACAACATGAACCAGCGGCAATGTACTCCGCTTCGGCTGTAGATAAGGATACCGAGTTTTGTTTCTTAGAGGACCAAGACACAAGAGATCTACCAAGAAATTGACAAGTACCCAAAGTGGACTTTCTATCAACCTTGTATCCGGCATAGTCCGAGTTGGAGTAGCCAACAAGATCGAAAGAGGCTCTCTTAGGATAACAAATGCCAAATTTGGTGTATGAATTAAGTATCTCACAATCCTTTTCACGGCCTTAAGATGACATTCTTTAGGAGCAGCTTGATATCTTGCACACATGCACACACTTAGCATAATATCGGGACGTGAAGCACACAGGTATAACAATGATCCAATCATGGAGCGATAAACCTTTTGATCAACCGGTTTACCATCTTTGGTCAAGTCAAGATGTCCACTAGTAGGCATGGGTGTAGACATACCTTTGCACTCTTGCATATTGAACTTCTTGAATAAGTCCTTAGTGTACTTTGTTTGAGAGACAAAAGTACCTTCCTTAGTTTGCTTAATTTGCAACCCAAGAAAGAATTTGAGTTCACTCATCATTGACATCTCAAACTTCTTCGACATTAGCTTTCCAAACTTCTCACTAAAATGAGGGTTAGTTGATCCAAATATGATATCATCAACATAAATTTGGCATACAAATAATTCTCCATTAACCCTTTTAGTAAAAAGTGTGGAATCAATCTTTCCAATTTCAAAGCCTTTTTCAAGAAGAAACTTGGTCAAGCATTTATACCAAGCTCTAGAAGCTTGTTTAAGCCCATAAAGGGCTTTGTGAAGTTTGTAAACATGGTTTGGTTTCTTAGGATTAACAAAGCCGGAGGTTGTTTAACATAAACTTCCTCCTCTATTTCACCATTTAGAAAAGCACTTTTAATGTCCATTTGGTACAAGGTGATATCATGGTGATTAGCATAGGCAAGTAAGATGCGAATGGACTAAAGTCTAGCAATGGGAGCATAAGTCTCACCATAGTCCATACCTTCAACTTGTGTGTAGCCTTGGGCGACGGGACGTGCTTTGTTGCGAACTACTTGTCCATCTTCATCTTGCTTGTTGCGAAACACCCATTTGATACCGATGATGTTGTGGTTGTTGTCGGGCTTCTCAACCAATGTCTAATCTTGGTTTCTCTCAAAGTTGTGTAGCACTTCATGCATAGCATTTATACAATCCGGATCTTCCAATGCTTCTTCGACCTTCATAGGTTCAATGCTAGAGATGAAGGAATAGTTTTCACACAAAAGTTAGCTAAACGAGTTTTAGAGCGAGTGATTCTCCCGGTTTGAATATCATTGTAGATTTGCTCATCGGGATGGTCTTTAGCAATTCTTGCTCGAACTCGTGAAAGCTTTTGCTTGGGTCTCGGTTGGACATCCTCTTCATCTTGTTCTTCTTCTTCTTCTTGATCTTCTTCATTGTTTGCGTTGTCGTTCTCTTGTCGTGGTGGAGAAGGAGGTTGTTGAAGTTCGTGATGTTCTTCCTCGTTTTCTTCATCTTGGTGTGTTCCACTTGTGGATGCTTCCGTATCAACTCTCGGTTCACCTTGTCGTGACGTAGAAGCTTCCACTTGGACAGACGAGGTACTCTCCTTCACCTCCATTGGACGGACCTTGCCAATAGACAAGTCCTGGATTGCTTCCGAAGGGTATTTGTCTCCTACATCAATTGGCAATTTCTCTACTTGCGAGCCGTTAGATTCATCAAACTTCACATCTACCGTCTCTTCAACCTTCCAGGTGAAATTGTTGTAGACATGGTAAGTGTGAGAGTTTGAGCCATAACCTAGTAGGAAACCTTCATGAGACTTAGGAGCAAATTTTGAACGACGATGCTTATCAAGAATGTAGCACTTTGATCTGAATAATCTAAATCATCCAACTTGGGGTTTGTTACCGGTGAGGAGCTCGTATGCCGTCTTGCCGAGTAGCTTGTGAAGATACAAGCGATTTGTTGCATGACAAGCTGTCTCAACCGCTTCTGCCCAAAAATGCTTCGGCGTCTTGTACTCATCAAGCATCGTTCTCGCCATTTCATGAGCGTCCGGTTCTTCCTCTCAACAACTCCATTTTGTTGAGGTGTGTACGTTGCGAGAACTCGTGTGAAATCCCTTCTTCGTCAAGAAAGGTGTCCACATTTGCGTTCTTGAACTCCGTTCCGTTGTCGCTGCGAACCTTCTTGATCTTCACTTCAAACTGATTTTTGGCCTTCCTAGCGAAGTTTTTGAAGATCTTTTGGACCTGCGATTTACCATCGAGAAAGAACACCCACGTAAATCTTGAAAAATCATCAACTATAACTATACCAAAAAAATTTCCACCGAGGCTTTTGTAAGCGTTGGGACCAAAGAGATCCATATGAAGTAGCTCGAGTGGCCTTCTTGTGGTCATGATGTTCTTCACGGGATGCCTTCCTCCAACCTGTTTACCTGCTTGACAAGCAATCGCACAGTCTATCCTTATCAAATATGACATCGTTAACTCCAAGGATATGATTTCCTTTAATAAGCTTGTCAAGATTTCTCATGCCAACGTGACCTAGTCGTCTATGCCATAACCAACCTTTTGAGGATTTAGCAATGAAGCAAGTTTTAGGTTGTGCCTTTTTAGAGAAATCAACAATGTAAAGATCACCTCTACGTATACCGGTAAACACCATTTTATGATTGTGTCGTTGGAACACTTGACAATCTACTTCAGTAAATAGGACATTTAAACCGAAATCAGCAAGTCTAGATACTGAAAGTAAGTTGTAGCCAAGAGATTCAACGAGCATGACATTTTGAATGGAGCTATCTTGTGAGATGGCCACCTTACAAAGGCCAACCACCTTACCCTTTGAGTTGTCCCCGAAAGTGACATACTTCCGAGGACTATCATTTTCAGCAAGCTCACGAAACATGTCTTTATCTCCGGTCATGTGATCGGTACACCCACTGTCAAGAACCCATTCCTTTCCTCCTGACACATATCCCCGAAGATTTGCCATAAGACCAAACTGTCTCATTGCATCATCAAAATCGAAGTCACTATCAACATCCTCATCATAGTATCCATGTTCAACATCGTCATGTGGTGGATCAAGTCCTAGAGAGGGTAATTCGTTAGAGTGAGTTTGACAATGATCTTGCTTATGAATTCTTATAGCTTCGGAAATAATATCACTAGTATTCATCTTACTCAAGGCAATAGACTTATAGATAATTTCATCTATATTTTTCAAGGAATAATTTGGAAAGCGTTCCTCAAGAAATTTCCATATAGAGTAGGCACATTCAAAAGTAGGCAAGATTCTAATTAAGTTTCTAGGCAAGCCTCTAGTGATAATATTAACAGTTCTAAGATTTCTAGTCATGTCAATAGATTCATCAAGGGTAGGATGCATAGGATCAACCTGAGGTGCACAAGGGCTAGCAATGTACTTGTTCAAATTATATTGATTGAAAATTACAAGCATCTCATTTTTCCACTCCTGAAAATACTCTCCATCAAGAATAGGCACTCTATGACTAAGACTCCCCAAAGTAGACTCATCCATCTCCCTCCAATGGTGATTAAACCAAGGCAATGGAGACCAACGCTCTGATACCACTTGTAGGATCTTGAGAAGAGGTGTCTAGAGGGGGGGGGGGTGATTACACACTAAGTACTAAAGTTGCATTTTTTAACTTCTTTTAGGTTTAAGTGGAGTTTAGGCACAAGTTTAACTATCTACATACATAACAAGCAAGCATGCAAAGAGTATGTAGGCAGCGGAAAGTAAAGCATGCAACTTGCAAAAATGTAAAGGGAAGGGTTTGGAGGATTCAAACACAATTGGAGACACGGATGTTTTTGTCGTGGTTCCGATAGGTGGTGCTATCATACATCCACGTTGATGGAGACTTCAACCCACGAAGGGTAGCAGTTCTTGTGCGAGTCCACGGAGGGCTCCACCCACGAAGGGTCCACGAAGAAGCAACCTTGTCTATCCCACCATGGCCGTCGCCCATGAAGGACTTGCCTCACTAGTGGTAGATCTTCACGAAGTAGGCGATCTCCTTGACCTTACAAACTCCTTGGTTCAACTCCACAATCTTGTCGGAGGCTGCCAAGTGACACCTAGCCAATCTAGGAGACACCACTCTCCAAGAAGTAACAAATTGTGTGTTGATGATGAACTCCTTGCTCTTGTGCTTCAAATGATAGTCTCCCCAACACTCAACTCTCTCTCATAGGATTTGGATCTGGTGGAAAGAAGATTTGAGTGGAAAGCAACTTGGGGAAGGCTAGAGATCAAGATTCATATGGTTGGAATGGAATATCTTGGCCTCAACACATGAGTAGATAGTTCTCTCTCAGAAATAGGATGCTGGAAGTGTAGGTTTGTTCTGATGGCTCTCTCCACGAATGAAGAGGAGGTGGAGGGGGTATATATAGCCTCCACACAAAATCTAACCGTTACACACAATTTACCAAACTCGGTCAGGCCGATTTAGTAAACCTAGTGACCGTTAGGGTTTTCGGTGGGACTGACATGCAACTCGGTAGGACCAATATGGTTAGGGTCAGGGCATAACGTAATCTCGGTGAGACCGATTACACAAACTCGGTGAGGCCGATTTTGGTAGTTAGCGAACCAGAGAGTTGGTCAGGCAAACTCGGTGGGACCGATTACTCAAACTCGGTGGGACCGATTTTGGTAATAAGTTAACCAGAAAGTTTGCATTGTAATCTCGGTAGTATCGATTGAGCAAACTCGGTGATACCAATTTTGGTAATGGACATACACAGAGAGATTACAATCCCATCTCGGTGAGACCAAGATCCCTATCGGTGAGACCGATTTGCCTAGGGATTGTGGCAGTGGCTATGACATCTGAACTCGGTGGCGCCGGATAGAAAACTCAGTTGGGCCGAGTTTGACTTTAGGTTTAGGTCATATGTGGATGTGATAAAGTAGTTGAGGGTTTTGGAGCATATCACTAAGAACATGAAGAAAGAGGTTCATTAAGCAACACCTCATACCTCCTTGATAGTATTAGCTTTTCCTATAGACTCAATGTGATCTTGGATCACTAAAATGTAAAATGAAGAGTCTTGAGCTTGAAGCTTGAGCCAATCCTTTGTCTTTAGCATCTTGAAGGAGTTCCCACATCCTTTCGTCCATGCCACTCCATTGTTGAACTTATCTGAAACATATTAGATAAAAGTGTTAGTCCAACAAGACATATGTTGACATTAATTACCAAAACCACCTAGGGAGCACTTGTGCTTTCACTAATCTTATAGAAAACCGAGTTGGTGATGATGGTTTGCCTGCCATCTTGTAATATAGACCGTTCGATCTATATCTGACGGATATAAAGCCAACCATGACAATTTTACAAAAGATACCCGCACCTCTCTCCACATTTACAGATAAGGCCTTACCTCGTGCTCCTCCCCATGTCTCTATCTCTACAATTACTTTTTTTTATAACAAATCGAATAGTTCTGCACCGTCCGCTGCACGCCCGACTGAACACGCCTCCTCGCCTCCATCCTCACCAACTGAGTCTTTTATAGGAGGAGTAGAGAAAAAACCGAGTTGGTGATGATGGTGTGCCATGCAATGCATGGGCATCTTGCTATTTTTTTGCATATAAGTCCAAACACCACGTAGACACGATCTTTGAGCACAGTTCATAGTCATTCCACGATCGGGCATCGAAGTTTGTAACTATTTTAGATTAGAATATACTACTCCTCCGGTGCTAGTAGTAGAGCAGAGTCCTACTCTACTACTCTACTCTAGCAAGCTAGGGCATAGTACTGTAGTAGGTACTATAGGGAGTACCAGTACTGTGATCACTCAAGCAAGTTGTCTGGCATCGATATGACCCTACGCTGCTGGTATGTGTCTCGTAAGTCAAGCGGCGTGCTGTAGTCATCATCACCTGTCCACTTCCCGCAGCACATATTCGCTTCTCCATCTTTGTCCGCACATAATCTCGTCCAAGCTTCCATCCCCGCTAAGGCGCCTCCCCCCTCGTCCGAAACCCAAGCACTAACAATGGCAGAACCGAGAAGCGTCCGTCGAAAGAGTGGCTGGAATTTGCTCCCCACATAGGTAATCAAGCTCATTGTTTAGCGTGTGGACAATCTCAGTACCATGCCACTCCCCGCGTGCTCGTCGGGGTTGTACCGTTTACTCAAAGCCCTCAGGCCGGAGCTTTTTAAGCCAGCTCCTTGCTTGCTGATGCTGCCCGATCTTCAGAAACAACATGTCACGCAGCATAACGATCGCAGGGTGACAAGCATCAACCCCCTTCACTGCGATCCGATCCCCGTCAGCCTCAGCTACATTAATGGTATGTACTGGGTCGGCATGAACACATCTTGGATGGTGCTCGTCGATGGTTGCGGCAGCTGGATGCTCGTGGAGGTCTACACAAGCGATTGATCCCCCTTCCTTCGATTAACACTGCACTGCTTTGGCACCGCGGCCCAGAATACTCGGAATCTTACAGTAGCCAACATGATACCAAGTTTGATTTGCTCAAGGTTGTAATCTGCGAAGTGCCCACAAGATCTGGGAATTATAAAGATTTCAGGCTAATTGCGTTCTTCAACCGTGGTCTCGCCTATCTGACAGGTCACTGCCGTAAGTGGATAAATCTACACGTCTATCGAGGATCATACATCCACCATGGTTCTCTGATGCCATTGAACACAAGGGCTTCATTTACGCTGTCGACTCCTTCTATGGCTGGATGTATTGCTGGCCTACTCCAGTCATCGCTACAAACGGGTCATATAAAGAAGATGTTACTTTCCTATGATATCATGATGGCTTGCTTATATTACTGTCCACATTTACTGAAAAAATATTCATGCTCATAACATGTTGTTCCTAAGATTGACTAAATCAAGAGCCCTTTTTTACTTGACTCCAACTTGATATGATGTTGTAGGCGCTGGTGTACCTACCCTTCCTAATCCCGTAACCTTTCAAAGAAAAGCGGCATGGCGATTGCAGGTGGTTCTGGCTTGATCGAGACGATGACGAAAGATTGATGATCGCTCGCACGCATCGGACGTGTTGTTTCTCGGAATATAATCACGATCCTTTGCAAGGTCTTTGTGCAGGATCCCACTTCTCCGGGCCTTCGTGAATTTTTGACCGAGGCTGGTAAGTAGCCTTGGCACACGCTCTCTGTTTGTCGGACTGAATTATCCGATTAACCAGGAGATAACCGACGGCAAGGATGATGATGGCAGCGCGGTTTCGTTCATCAGGCAAAACTGTGTGTACACAGCGTACCATGCGTCTTTGCAGCCCAAAGTAGGAGAGTGGGTCGCAAGTATCAGACTTTGACCTGCTGGCTGGAGTTTCCCTCGTCAGGCACCCATCTGGTTCAAGCCGTCAGCCAATCTCCACAGCTTAATAAATAGTAACGTCTAACTGAGCCAGTTAGTTAGATGCGTACACTTGGTGTAGTTGGATCTTTATTTAGTTTGATGCATACACTTGTTCTTTTTTGGTAACCCTTTTGTAATGATGGCTAATGTTTGGTTTGGAAGAGAGAGCTGCGTCTTCACTCTTCTGGCCTGCTTACTGCTTCTGCTGCTATTTTCAATGTACAATCAGTAGTATATTTCGTCTGTTGGTTGAATATAAATGTGTTGTTAGAACGACAAACACAATGTTTTGGAAGTCGTTGCACGGTTCGATCCTTTAGTGCCCCGTACCGTACGTAGCTCATACTATTTTTCGTATGGAACACATTTTCCACTTGTTGATAACATGCAACCCACTGATGAAGGCCCAATAGAGAAGCCCATAATTAACTGGAAGGGACGCTCTCACATGAATCTGGCCCAGGTAAATGCTCATGGTCCCCTAAACATAAATAAGTAAATAAATAAATAAAGCTAAATGCTCATGCACGAGTTCTTTGGGAAAATAGGTAGCCCAGTATTTCTTTTTGAAGAATACCCAAGCTAGGCCTATTTGTTTTCTCTGAATTACTGGGCTGCAAATCTTTCAAGACGAGCAAATGGGATATTAGTTTTTTTTAATTTTGTTCTTCACTGATATCTTATACGTATTTCATTGGATTTAACATGACATAGTACTAACTTATTTTTAAATTTGTTTTAGTATGTCTATTAATTTTTGGATTAAGAATATTTCGTTCTCAAAGAAAATTCCCACATATTTAGTTAATTTTTTGACCTGCTTGACGAGGAAAATGGCCGGCAATTCTAAAAATGGAAAACGGGCTGCAATAAATTCCATATGAATTAGAAAATGAGTAAAAATTATAAAAATAATAGAAAATGGGTTGTACACGCCACAGATTTCGAGGCTGACATGTTTACGCAAGGCTCTGTCAGTGAACACACGATTCTAGACGCCGTCCTTCTTCAATCTCTGATCTTCCTGCTCCAGCCGCCTAAACTAGCACCAGCGGGACTGCCTGCTCCCTCCTCTTGTGGCCCGCTGTGATGCCGGGCAAGCTTCCCCGGCCCACCCTACTCCCTCCGCTGGCCTGGCCGCACGCAATCAAATGCCTCCTTATTACGTGAAAAAAATGATTCCTCCCACTGACATCTGGGGCGCACCGGTTGGGAGGCTGGCCTGTGGGCCTACTACGTTGACGCGTACGCAGGGCTTGTCAACTTAGTCAACAAACGATTCTAGCAGCAGTAACCGTTGGATTTGAATCGAACGGTCCTGCTGCTTCTTCAATCGCTGCTCTTCTTGCACCAGCCGCCCAAACCAGCACCGGGAGACCGCCTGCTCCTGCCTCCAGTGGTCGGTCTTTGTCGTTGAGTGCTCATCGCCCCTACTAATCCCACCGCTAGCCAGAGCCTCAAGGGCGACGGCAGCCTCACACCGCAAATTAACGGTGAACCTGGTACTCCTCTCCGCGTGGCATCCACTGCCGTGTCTTCCCCGGCTCCGCGTCGTCCCCTACCTAGCCCTCGCCGTCGTCCACCACCTTGGTGCTCTCGGCGTGGCGTGGTCAACGTGGTCAACGACATTCCATCGGGAGAGTATTGTACATGTAGAGGCTGACAGCTGGGTCCACGGCCACAACCCAGTTTTTTTGTGATTTGCCAAGTAAGTCGCTTTGTCAAACCTGTTGGGCTGCAAATCTTTCAAGACAAGGAGAGCTTTCGTTCGGCTGGCCGAGAAAATGGCCCATCAGTAATGAGAAATGGGACGTACATTTTTAAAACACATCAAACCGACATTTAGTTTCAAATATCTTTTTTCTCATTTCGAGATTTTAAATTACACTAATGTTTATGCGTGGAGAATTTGTTGGATTTTATATTGATATACATTTATTTTTAAAATCAGTTTGAATGTGAGTCGAACTTTCGGGATTAAAAAAAGTTCGGACCGCACCGAAATATGCAAAATTTTGTATAAGTTTTTAACCGTGGCCACGATATGGGCTGTAATGCTAATAAAAACAATATGGGCTCAAAAAAAACCTTAAAAATTAGCAAATGGGCTGTAAATTATTAAAAATAATGGCAGATGGGTTGTATGTTATTTTTCACATATTTGAGGCTTTCCTAAAAAAAGGTTGACGCACAAACAGTGACTGTTGGATGGCCATCCAACGATCGTCGTGCTTCTTCAATCTATGCTCTTCCTGCTCCAGCCACTCAAACAAGCGCCGGCGGGACTGCCTGCTCCCTCCTCCCCGAGGCCGGCTCTGACAGCTCGGACCCACCAGTTATATCTTCGTACGCAAGGAAGTGCCTCCTTATTATGCATAAAAAAATGAATACTCCCCCTGTTAGCCGGGACCCAGTATAGTGGCAGGCTGACTTGTGGGCCTACTAAGTTGATGGGGACGGAGGGTTTTGTCAACTTAGTCAATATGCATGATTCTAGCTCTAGTGACCGTACGATGTCCATCCAACGGCCGTAGTGCTTCTTCAACCTGTGGTCTTCTTGCTCCAGCCACCCAAACCAGCGTCGGTCGTGCCTCGTGCTCCTGCCTCCCGTGGCCGGCTACGATGCCGCGGAGGCCTCACCGCCCCCAACTACTCCCATCGCTGGCCAGGCCATCCCTCTACTCACTCACACCCCATGTTATTCTGCAGCGACAATAGCCTCACACCACAGCGAACCAGTGAACCCTCGTACTCCTCTATGCGTGGCATCCACTGCCGCGTCTTCCCCGGCTCCGCGTCATCCCCTTCCTAGGCCTCGCCGTCGTCCACCGCCCTGGTGCTCTCAGCACGGCATGGTCAACGTGGTCAAGGAACGGCTTCCATCGGACGTGGATCAGACGTGGAGAGGTCGACAGTGGGTCCACGGCCGCAGCAAGGAAGTGCCTCCTTATTACGCTGAAAATAATTATACCTCCACTGACAGCGGGGACCCACCGAACGGGCCACCATATTTAGCGAAAAACGCTTCCCGATTGCTGGGACCCACCAGTTACACCTTCGCACGCAAGGAAGTGCGTCCGGCAAAAAAAAGATTCGACTTCGATCACCGGGACCCACCGGCTACATCTTCGCACGCAAGGAAGTGCGTCCGGAAAAAAAAAACGATTCGCCCCCCTGACTGCTGGGACCCACCAGCTACATCTTCGCACGCAAAGGAAGTGCGTCTGGGCAAAAAACGATTCGCCCCTCTGACTGATGGGACCCACCAGCTACATTTTCGCACGCAAGGAACCGCTCGATACCGGGACCCACCTGGTCGAGCGCACGAAGCGTTGTCATTCGGTCGCGAACTTATGCGTACATATATACTGGTCGATGTAGAGGCGCCGCACGTGTCGTAGTAGAGGCGCCAGACGTGTCGTAGTAGAGGCGCCGACGTAGCATGTACACGCACGCATAGCGGCCGTGGTGCAAGAAAGAAAATACGCCACGTATGTGTACATATGGGCGGGGTCTCGAACGCCTAGTCGCGCATAATGCACGTCTGGCGAGGGCTCGTGTTCATGGGGAGGCAACGGAATGCGTCATGTTCATGGGGAGGCAACGGAATGCGTCGTGTTCATGGGGAGGCAACGGAATGCGTCGTGTTCATCGGGAGGCAACGGAACGCGTGGGAGCCAACCGGCTTGGACGGAACAGGCGATGGAAACGAGGCCTAGCGTACCGCAGAACGGAGGAAACGGACCTCCTACGGTCGAAACTAGGGTCCTGTTGATTGGGAGGGGTGTGGCGTACCGCAAAATGGACGAAACCGACCTCCTACGGTCGAAACGGGGGTCCTATTGATCGGGAGGGGTGTGGCATACCGCAAAACGGATGAAACGGACCTTCTACGGTCGAAACGGGGGTCCTGTTCATCGCGAGGGGTGTGGCATCGCAAAACGGACTCCACGGGATACTATTCATCTCCACCGTCGACCTCCTCCAGCCTCCACGGGCCATCACAACATCCTCCAGCCTCCACAGGCTCCTGCTCATCCAGCCTCCACCGCGCTTACTCCACCGGGCCATCGCTCAACCACCCCTCCACGGGCACCCCTCCACCGTGTACTGTTCATCCAGCCCTCCATACCACGGGGTCCAGTTCAACCACCCCTCCACGGCTACCCCTCCACCGTCTACTGTTCATCCAGCCCTCCACACCACGGGTTCCTATTCATCCAGAGGCAGCGCCACCGCTCGCTGTTCATCCAACCCCCCCCCCTCCCCCCGCAACACTCACTGTTCATCCCAGAGGCAGCATCGATCGGCTTCAGTTAGCAGTAGTAGTGAAGGAATCGCTCCATCGGGTTCAGTTAACAGCCATCGATCGATCGCTCGGGTTCAGTAACGCGTAGCCTGCAGTGCAATCGCTCGGGTTCAGTTAGAGCCCAACGCCTTGCTCGGCTTCAGTTAGAGCCAACGCCTCGCACACACGCGCGTACGTACGAGAGAAACGTGCATCGCTCTCCCACCGTAACCGGCAACTCCCCGAAATTTTCCTCCCCCTCGCTTCTACCACGGTTTTTTCCGTCATGGACGGCCCAAAGAATGTCATGCAGCTGCGTCTCCGGCCCGCCCAGGATGAAAAGCCCATTTTCTGTCATGATTTTTTTTTCATAGAAGTAGGAGCCCACCACATCTATGATGATACCAGGTTTTTTCACAATTATCATCATAGAAGTGTCATATGTATGACAGAAAAAATTTCGTTCGGCCCAAAATGTCACGGATGTGTCTTTTTTTTGTAATGCATACCATCCGTTTGTCTAGCCGGCCTCTCCCACCATTTCTGAGACGCCACTCCACCACCAACCCTCCGACGCTCTACCTTTGTCTTTTCCCCAACCTTATTCCTTTGCTACACATATCCATGGACGTCGATCGATCTCCCTCAATACATAGCTAGGTCTCTCTCCTTCCCCACACATATACTAGTCGACCGGTCTCTACCCCCCCCCCCCCCACACACACACACACCGATAGTCGAACGTTGTAGGTAGGTATCCATGCCACGAAGAAGAACTACACCTCTGCCCTCTCAAATTCCAATAGGCCAGCGACCCTGTATCTTTGACGTGGGAAAACACAAATTCGGTGGCACTCTTTATCGATCGCGCAGCCACACACTTCATCCCTGTTTTCAATTCTATCAATATGTCACGTCCATGACTCCATTTCACACACATTGCATATGTTACATTTTCTGATTGAGATATCATCAACACATTGCATCTATTTCGCACAAACCATCTCTCTCACACCCACCCACGTACGTACTTGCACCTGAAGAAGAAGTGCACGCAGGACGCACGTACTCACGTCTCGTTCCCGGCCACACCCGCGCGGGTACACGATGGAGTTCGTTTCTGTACGAAGAGGCAGCCCACGTGATAATTTGACGCCTGTAGAGGTTGTTTACACGAAGGAGGGTCGGGTACCACGCCTAGAATATAAAACGATTGCCGTGGGGAAAATGGAAAAATGGGTTTATCTCTCGTCACACCATCTCACACAAGGTCGCTGTGGCCTCTCTCTCTCAGCATTGGTCAGTGATCCGGCCGCATCCCGTCCGCCGGCGAAAAGGGAGGATGTGCATCGTCTCTCCGTTCGACAGCGTTGAGGCAGCTGGTCCCGATCTGTGGTACCCGCCGTTCTCTCCAACCAAGCTCCGGCGCGGTAGGGCCTTCGCCACTTGCTCGCTGCCGCAGTATGGGCAGATCCCGGCCGCCGGCGCCCTCCTAGTAACATCCCGACGACCCTCGGGTACAGCTTCCTCCGGCCTTTCTCCACTACCCATCTTCCCATGTTGCTGCATGTGGATCTTCTTTAGTTGTTTGCTTAAATCGTATCTCGGCCGGCGTACTTTCCATCTTGCAATCTCGTCCTCAAACCATTTTTGATAAACCACCATGTGCTATCTTTCCTTTTTACATGGAACATGCTTCTTTTTGTCGGCATATGTGTCTTCAACTCGTGTTATTGGGCAGTAATTGTTTCCTTTCGACCTCCTTTTGCAAACAGGGCTATCCATTTTCACCTCGTTGCTATTGCGACCTTTTGGTGAACTGCACAAATCACTTTTGTGAACAGTGTTTTGTGCAGTTCCGCCAAAATGTCACACAGGCAACGTTTTTACATTTCTGTGGGACTGGGAAAGGGAGATTGGTTTTGCTATCCTCCTCATCCAAGTCCGTGCCTGATCTTTCTCCAACAAGAAGTTAGTCCTAAAGATAGATTGTGGGGACCCCGACTCATAAGTCGTGATCACCGAATGCACGTGTACAGTGATCCCAGAGATCAATGCTCACTGAACTGACAGAAGCTGAATAACAAGAGTCTTACATCCATACATACCGTCTTACACAAATTGTGACCATTATGGTCAAGTCTTACATTGATAAAGCCTTAAGGGCTGAACATCAAGTGAAACACAAGCAGCGGAAATCTTCGTCGATAAGTAGAACCCATGCCATCTGCCTTAACCCTAGAGGCATTCTGACTGGGAAACGTCCTAGTTCGCATGTTTGTCTCCAAAGAACTCTTCTTCGAACTCCGGTTCTTCCATGCCCGCCAATTAAATAACCAGTGGCAAGCCAATGAGTACTTTGAATGTACTACTTAAGCAACCCATGTTTTGGTTCCAGATATAACAATGCAAGATATAGGTAATTTTTTGCAGAAAGCTAGTTTTGAGTGCAATCATATGTTCAACAACTCATAAGACATTCATCAGGAGAATTCAAGTAACCATGAGGACAGGTTACAGATATCAACATAAATAGAGTGGGCACCAACCCAACTCAATCATATCAAGTCCTTTGACATGAACCAAGTAGTTTTATCAACACACACACACACACACGCTGGTTTGCAAAGCTCTGGACGTAGTTTAAGCAGCACCGCCCAACTGTCCTTGACCGTGGACACGGCTATTCGAATAGTTTTACACTCTGCAGAGGTTGCACACTTTACCCACAAGATCCGGGGAACTTCCATGTCATCCACGACCCGCGGTACCTCAAGTAACCGGGGTAAGAAACCGATCACTATCTTTCCCTAGACGACACTAACAAGGAGTGCACTCGTTGTTCGGTATCCTCACGATGTACCTCATACGAGACTCACTCGAGATCGTAACAACCGAGAGGGGACACAACGGTGTATCCGGTGCCCTGTAAAAACAGTCATGGCCGCCCTACCTGGCACGATCCCGTCCCGAGAGAGAGCACCAACTCTCCCCCGTCACTAGTAATGCGGGCTCCAAGCTAGTATCGGCCTAGGTAATCAATAATGCCCTTTCCCATACAAGGGTAGAGTGGTTGCGCATGTAAGGTTGGGACAATCGACAAATCTTAAATCTAATCCGTTGTTGAAAACCACACACACTTGCCTCGGTACACCACTTCGTCATCAAGTGGTTACCCATCTCATCATCTCCCTCGGGCATAAGTGGCACCCGCCGGGGTTTTCGAAAAGTCCTTTGAAAATACTTTGTCTCCTTCACCATGCATATACCCGTCCCTTTTGTGTAGCACTTACATTAGCATCCAATCTACTCCCACCGGCATAACCCTCATAAGAAGGAAGGGTCATGCACAATGCAAGTATCAATGAGGAAGTGACGGTGGCAAGCCACCCTATGTGGTCACCACAATATCATGTCTCCGATGCAAACAATAAAAGTGCTATATGGCATGCATAAAAATGGTTTCATAGACATGGTCAAGGGCTGCTTGCCTGGCTCAACAAAGTCTTCTAGGTCTACAAAGTCTTCTGGTCCAACTCCTTCGTCAGCAATGCAATCTATCGTCGCAAAATAATAACGAGAAAATAAGGCAATAATAAAACAGAAAAACCAAAGTGCTCGAGAAAATGTCAACTCATTTTATTAAATACTAGGTTGAAAACTAAGAACGGGAAAATTCCTAGTTTTGGATTTAGAGTAGCAGAATAGGAGGAATGGATTTACAAAGGTATATTTAAATGCTTAAAATCACATTTAAATATTTACAGTGAAGAAAAGGTTGTTGGATTTGAATGAAAGTTGCACCATTAAATAGGTGGGATTTTTACAAGAATTTAGGAACTGGAATTATTTCATTTGGATAAAGAAGCAGTGCAGCACTGTGCAACTGGGCCAGAAGGACCACAGTGCAGCAGGCCCAGATGGGTTCCAGCCCACGCGAGGCTGCCACGTCGAAGGCGTAAAGGCAAAATATGCCTTCAGCCAACGCAGCGAACCGGTACGCGCGCGCGTGCGTTTTAAACCTGACGGGTGGGTCCCACCCGTCAGGGCGTGAGGCTGACAGACAGGGCCCACAGCCGTCGTCGTCTACCTCAGTACAGAGGCGACGGCGAGCACGCCGGCGGCGATACAGGGCAGGGGAGGGTGCGTGGGTGGTACCGTTGTGCTAAGGGGGGATCCGCCTTTTGGATGGAGGTGGAGTTGGCCGCCGGGGTGGCCTGGTTCGCCGGCGACGAGGTCTTGCGGCGGAGGAGCTTCGGGTGGTGGTCGTTCCGGTCGACTCCGGCTGCAAACGAGGCGGGGAAGAGAGGGGAAATGATCAGTGGGAGGAGGCGGTTTCAGATCGGGGTAGAGGAGGAGCGGGGGAGGCCTATACCTCGCGAACTCCGGCGGGCCGAAGCGGCGGAGCTCGAGCTCGGGCGGTTCTGGGGAGGAACTGAGGGTGCAGGGGGATGTTTTGGTGGTGCAGAAGGCGAGTGGTGAGGAGAGGAGGGCTCGGGGAGTCCTTTAAATAGGCGAACGGCGGGGTGCCGTGGACTCGTGCGCCGGTGGGCTCCTGCTCGTCGCTGCAGGGCTCGGTGGAAGAGGGCGTGGTGTCTGGGGTGTTCCTGGACGTCGACTACGTCGGGTGAGATAGAGAGAGGGAGTGGGGAGAGGTCAGAGGTGCGCGCATGTGAGCCGCGCCATTGGCGCGCTTGGGCGGCCTCTGTTTGCTAGCGCGGAGGCGCGGGCAGGAGGAGAGAGGAGGGGGCCGACCGCGTAGCGTGTTGCGGACGCCGAGGCGCATCGGCATGTGAGGAGGCCCGAGGTGGCCGGAGGCGGTTGGAAGGGCGGCTTCTGATGCGGAGGCGCTGTAGCACGCCTCGAGCGTGTCTTTGGCTGCCATGGCATTGTTTAAGGGGCAGGGGTGTGCCCACTCATGTCCGTAGTGCTAGGGGAAGTAAACAAGTGGGTAGGGGCATTGGATGCCTGGAGATCCATTTGGAGTGAGTAGGGAGGTGAGAAAGAGAGGGAAAGGGGCTGTCCAGAGGGGTAAATAAGGTGGTTTCACCCCTCAATCATTGAGCTGAGGTGCAGCCATTGTTATTGGAGGTAGAGGGGGACTTGGAGGGGTTGTGGTAAAAAGGGGAGGCCATGGAGAAGAGTAGAAGAGGTCAAAGTAGTTGTTTTAGTAAAATGGCAGAAGGTGTTTGTTGCTGGTTTGGGCAAGAAGATGAACTCCTCTTGTCATAAGACTTGACAGGGTCAAATGGCATGAGAAAATAAGGGGTTTCACCAATATTGAGTTCATTTGGGCAAAGTTGCCAATGCAACTTTTGTAAACCCTAGAAATCAACAGAAATGGACTTGTGTAGATCTAGTTGAGCAAATCACTTCTCCTTGATGCACTACTTGGTGTAGTGGCCTCATTTGGTCATGTGAACATGCTCACAAAAGTTGGGATCAAGGAGAAAAAGTTGGTAGTACAAACTTGTTCAAATTTGATTCTGGTCAGAGATGGTTTTGGGGCATTTTTTTGAACCAAAATGACCTTGATTGATATGAGGCTTTGCAAGGTGATCACAAGATTCATTTGTGACTTGGTGGATTTTCCTTGGATTTTTATGAAAATATTTCCTGTAGAAATATTTCAAATCTTTGAAATGGGCAGAAATGGTTTTGAGGGAGTTTCATGGGGTTATACTATTATCCATGACATGAAGCTTGTAAAGATCATCAAACATGTCATATGTGACATTATAGAATTTTCTTGGAATTTTTGGGGAATATTTCCTTTGTAATTATTTCAAAAGCTTGAAATATCCAGAAAGGGTTCTTGAGGGATTTGACCAATATTTTGAACATGACCATGTGTTGAAACTCTTTTATATGGGAAATATATGCCCACTGAGCTTCCCTAATTTTTTTCAAATATTTTTGAAACAATAAAAATAATTTTTCCCTATTAAAGACCATTTCTGGCCTTAAGAAAAACGTTTTAAATAAAATAGGAAAATAACTTTTAAAATTATATTTTTGTGGTTTCTGGGTATCCTATATCTAATAGGTTTCAAATATACCTTTTGAAAGAATTTTCACACCTCGGATCAAGTACTTGCGATTGCAAATCTCAATTCAAGGGTTTACGGAAAACTAATTTTGGAAAATGCTTTTTGGCCAAATTATTTTTGTAAGAAAATACTATATTGCACTATACACATGGCATGATCATTGGGCAGAAGTTTGGGGCAAGGAGATGAAGTGTAGAAGGTGAAACTATGTTGACTTTTAAGAGCACTTGAAAAACACAGAGAGAAAAACCATCTCAACAAAAAGTCAAATAATGCAAAAGTTTTTGCCAAACCATACTTTATCATGATTTATCATCTTAAGTGTTGTGCCACGAAAATCAGGGTGTGACAGACCTACCCCCTTACAAGAATCTCGTCCCCGAGATTCCCAGACTAGACGCGGAAAGGAATACGGAAACTTGGATCTGGGGTAGTCTTCACGTCCCCTTACTGCTTCAGCTTTAGAGTGGTGCTCCACTGAACCTTGAAGTACTTGATGGGGTGGCTTCGTGTATGACGTTCTTGCTTGATCCAGGTTGCTAAGGTGTCTCTCGCGTTAGGTCAGGTTGGGCTGGGGGTCAATGGTTCGGTGTTTGATGCCCTGGTAGGGATCGGGTTAGTTAGGAAGTTGGCAACACTTTCGGGGGTGTGTCGCGTGGAAAACGTTGTGCACAGTGGGTAACTCAGGTGGTAACTCTAGCTGGTAGTCGTCTACTCTTTGTCTCGAAGTGATCTCAAAGGGGGTTGTTGAATCTTGGAGTGAGCTTCCCTTTGACATGGAAATGCTTGGTTCCTTTGAGAGAAAAAGCTTGCAGATACGCCTGGTCTTTGACGAGAAATTTCACTTCTTGACGATGGTGGTGGGTGTAGTTCTTACTCCTTGGCATGGCGGTCTACATATGTTCCTTGGCTAGTTGAGCGGCTCTTCTTCCGTCTTCGGGTGGACAAGTAGATCACCAAATAATGATGACAACTATCTTGTCTAAGTACTCCATGAAGAGTTTGTTCACGGGGTACATAAAGTAGGCTGGGGGGGATTGGTGGTGGTCTCTGTTGAGTGTGGGCCAAGGTGTTCTAGATCTAGTGTCAAGGCCCAAAGGTCCTGATCCGACCATGTTGTAGCTTGGTGGGGCTTAAGGGTTTCAAGGCTTCCAGTGTGCGAGTGAACTTTTATCATCTTATCTTTAAGCACAGTTTCTGAGATGCCAATTGTGCTATCTAGTCCTTTAAACAAATCACATCGTATCACGGATAGCATCATTTCATATAGGTCAACTCCAATCATCACTCATGTGATTCATATCCTCATGGCTCCCGAGAGGAGGTCTAACAAAATCATATATGTCTACAGTCCCCAAACTCCTATGTATGCCTACCCCTAAAAATCCATGGGTAGAACATATAAGCTGCTAAGCTTGAACGTGACCATCCAAGTGCTCAGCCTATTCTTCCAAGGTCTAAGATAAAGCACCTCTTACCCTAAGGAAACACGTCGTAAGCCACTCCAAGATCTCGTTTCCTTCATATGAATCAACTCCAATAGCCCATTCACTACTCCAATCACTACATGATCTAGTGGTTCTTCAAGTCCAGTCTCTATGGTGTTCCACACGATCTTCTAATATCCTATAATCCTCAAATACTGGGAAGGGCTACCTTACTATAGTTAGTCCTCCAATTTCCATTATCATAGTCAAGTAACCTCCAAGGGCAAGCATATATAGATCCCTAAATAAACTCTAACAATTAATCCAATCTCCTAGTTTATGGTCCACCGAGAAACATGGTATCATGATCGAGATCATCAGTCTGAATCCCATTTACTCCGAACCATGTAAAATTACTCTGCATCTATACTCAACTAGGATCACCTATTTAAATCCAAATCTCTTGTCCAACAAGGGATCCTACATGTTTCCCTCAAGTTATTTACGTAATATCAACTGTCTTCTATCAATATCATCAAGTCAAATCCTTGCACTACCAGGAGTTCAGCTTGCGATCGTAATTGTCCTATAAATCCAATTTACTCAGGGGTAAATGAAGGCTATGCTACTCTATAATCATGATCCCACCATCTACCAACATGAAAATGTCATAATCCACCAAATAGTCTCGGATGTTTCCTCAAAGTCATTGATATAAACTCATCAAGTCATTTGTCCTCTGTTTCTATATCCTCAAATTGGTCTTCCCTATGGCATCGTCAGTTTTGGTGACATCTTAGGATGATAATGTGCTCGTTCACTATGTCCACTAGTTCCATAATGAACCCAGTGACGAGCAAGGTTGCGGAGGCTTAACAGGTCCTCTTGCAATTCTGTGGGTTAAGCACATGGTTAAGGATTCGAGCTGGGGTATCTTATGGAGTCTTGAAGGGTCTAGGAATGGGTCTCTAATCTTGATGGGTAAACATAACTCTACTAGGATGCTCTTGGTCGAGGAGGCTGCAGCAAAAGTCTCCAGTGTTAGTTGGTCGTCGAAGTAGAATCCTTGGTGTACCTTGTCTTGCCGGTCTTCAGTTGAGGATAGAGGGATGAGAGGGAAAGGTAGTATAGATGGGGATGCCTAAAGGTGGTTCTATAGTGCAGGTGCAAACAAACAAGTGCCAAAAGACCACACATAATTTCATTAAGATAAGATAGGTGATATAGTTGCATACATGCTGCCTAAGGCAAAAGTGCAACTTATATCAAAACATAAACAGATAAGAACAAGCAACACTCAACATGGTTTCATTTGAACCATTATATGGACTCGACTGCGCATAGGGGTACACGACTCATCCTACCCTAGGGGTCCTCGGATTCAGTAGTCGTGCTTGCTTCATCACTTTGAGAGAAAGGCGTTCGGTCTTCAGTTTCTGGGTTCCCCTTGTGGTGCCAAAGGGTATGCGACAGTCGTCTGTTTGTTGGGAAACATCCTTTTAATGTGCCCAAGTTCACCACCCGTGACAAGTGACGGAAGCAAAAAGGTTGCTATCCAGTCTTGAGTTATGTCGTCGATGGCCTGACGACGATCTTCTACATGGTGGATATGGAAATCCATCCTTATGCCTCCTGCGCGGGGTTTGGTTGCGGGTTTTCCGAAGTTCCTTGATTTGTTGCTCCTGCTTGAAAATGTGAGCTTCTAGGGCAGTGATTTGTTGTTCCTGCTCGACCACCTTCTTCTTTTTGAGGCAGTGGATGTGTAGAAGTGAAGGCAGGTCTTGGCGAGCCTTAAGGAATGCTTCGGTAAGGTGACATAGAAGATAGTCTCCGGCGTTGATGAAGCGGATCTGGTACTTGAGGGTTGGATCCTCATCTTCTGGGGAAATCATCACTTGAGCTGGGGCTCCAAATCCGTTCTTTCCAGGTAGGTCGCGGGTGGCATGTTCTTCTTTCATTTCTGGAAGGAGGCTTCGAAGACGGAGGAGCGCTTCATATGCCACTTGCTGAATGGCCAGGTCTTGTGTTGGCATGGGTGGTCCAATGAAGAACCACCCACAGGGTGAGGTCTTGGCAGGCACAAAAACCTTGGCGTAGAACTCCTTTTCGAGCACATCATTTTCCAGTTCATGCAGGGTGTATATGGGCAGCAACGGATAGTGACATTGTTGGAGGCAGTCTTTTAGGAGGGATGGAAATGCTATCATAAGGAGTCTCAAGGGGGCGACAGCCATCTACAAAAGTTGAATAGGGGAGGCCAATAAGGGAAATATATCTTGGGTGGGGTAAGCTTTAGAAAAAAAGAGAAGTTTAGATGGTCTCAAGCTAACTAACGTCCATGCTAGCTAAGGCTTCTCTGATCAGGGATGGCTCTGATACCAGCTCTGTGGGGACCCCGACTCATAAGTCGTGATCATTGAATGCACGTGTACAGTGATCCCAGAGATCAATGCTCACTGAACACATAGAAGCTGAATAACAAGAGTCTTACATCCATACATACCGTCTTACACAAATTGTGACCATTATGGTCAAGTCTTACATTGATAAAGCCTTAAGGGCTGAACATCAAGTGAAACGCAAGCAGCGGAAATCTTCGTCGATAAGTAGAACCCATGCCATCTGCCTTAACCCTACAGGCATTCTGACTGGGAAACGTCCTAGTTCGCATGTTTGTCTCCAAAGAACTCTTCTTCGAACTCCGGTTCTTCCATGCATGGCCAATTAAATAACCAGTGGCAAGCCAATGAGTACTCTGAATGTACTCGCAAGCAACCCATGTTTTGGTTCCAGATATGACAATGCATGATATAAGTAAATTTTTGCAGAAAGCTAGTTTTGAGTGCAATCATATGTTCAACAACTTATAAGACATGCATCAGGAGAATTCAAGTAACCATGAGGACAGGTTACAGATATCAACATAAATAGAGTGGGCAGCAACCCAACTCAATCATATCAAGTCGTTTGACTTGACCCAAGTAGTTTTATCAACACACACACACACGCTGGTTTGCAAAGCTCTGGACGTAGTTTAAGCAGCACCGCTCAACTGTCCTTGACCATGGACACGGCTATTCGAATAGTTTTACACTCTGCAGAGGTTGCACACTTTACCCACAAGATCCGGGGAACTTCCGTGTCATCCACGACCCGCGGTACCTCGAGTACCGGGGTAAGCACCGATCACTATCTTTCCCTAGACGACACTAACAAGGAGTCCACTCGTTGTTCCGTATCCTCACGATGTACATCATACGAGACTCACTCGAGATCGTAACAACCGAGAGGGGACACAACGTTGTATCCGGTGCCCTGTAAAAACAGTCATGGCCGCCCTACACAATCAAGAACAAGTATCCACTTCCCAAGATTGAAGATCTGTTTGATCAACTCAATGGGGCCAAGGTGTTCTCCAAGATCGACCTCAGATCTGGGTATTACCAGCTGAAAATCAGACCCCAAGATATTAGAAGACGGCATTTGTAACCAGATATGGCCTGTATGAGTGCACAGTCATGTCCTTTGGATTGACCAATGCCCCAGCTTACTTCATGTATCTCATGAATAAGGTCTTCATGGAATATTTGGACAAGTTTGTCGTTGTCTTCATTGATGACATTCTTGTCTTATCGAAGACGGAAGAAGAGCACGAGCAACACTTGAGGATGGTCCTAGATAACCTTCGAGAGCACCAACTGTATGCCAAGTTCAGCAAGTGCGAGTTTTGGCTGCGTAAAGTTGGATTCTTGGGTCATGTATTGAATGCCGAAGGGTTGTTAGTGGATCCCACCAAGATTCAAGCCATGACTGAATGGAAGACTCCGAGCAATGTGAAGGAAGTCAGAAGCTTCCTCGGACTCACGGGATATTACCGCAAGTTCGTTGAAGGATTCTCAAGCATTGCCCGACCTATGACCCAGCTCTTGAAGAAGGACAAGAAGTTTGAGTGGACGCCGAAGTGTGAAGAAAGCTTCCAGGAACTGAAGAAGAGGTTAACCACCGCCCCAGTTCTGGCCACACCTGATATTCACAAGGAATTTGTGATCTATCAAGAACCGGACTCGGTGGTGTCCTGATGCAAGAAGGCAGAGTCGTAGCATATCTATCGGGACAGCTACGTCCTCATGAAGAGAACTATGCTACTCATGATCTTGAGTTGGCAGCTGTAGTTCACGCCTTAAAGACCTAGCGACATTACCTTCTAGGGAAGCGGTGTGAGATATACACAGATCACAAAAGTCTGAAGTATATTTTCACTGAGAAGGAATTGAACATGAGGGAAAGAAGATGGCTAGAGTTGATCAAGGATTATGCCCTCGATGTCTAATACCACCCTGGGAAGGCTAATGTGGTAGCAGATGCCTTAAGCAGAAAGGCTTGTTCCTTGAATGCTATGCTTAAGGGAAGGCTACCCGCCTTGTATGTAGAACTTGAAAGCTTCGGGTTGGAACTGGTTGCACCAGGACTCTTGGCCAACCTTGAAGTCAAGCCTACCCTGATGGACGATATTAAGGAAGCTCAGAGGGGACACGAAAGTATTGAAGGCATCAAGAGGAAGATCAAGGCAGGCAAGGCCCCAGGATTCTCAGAGGATGAGCAAGGAATTGTGTGGTTTGGGAATCGCATTTGCGTACCCAACAGGATGGAGCTCAAGAATTTGATCTTGCAAGAAGCTCATGACACCCCGTACTCCATTCACCCCGGAGGAACCAAGATGTATCAAGACCTGAAGGAAAGATTTTGGTGGCACGGGATGAAAAGGGAGATTGCCACCTATGTTGCAAAATGTGATGTATGCCAAAGAGTCAAGGCTGAATATCAGCGACCTGCTGTATTGCTCCAAACGCTCAAGGTTCCCGAGTGGAAATGGGATAAAGTCGGAATGGATTTCATCACTGGACTACCTAGGTCAAACAAGGGACATGACTCCATCTGGGTCATAGTCGATCATTTGACTAAAGTAGCCCATTTCATTCCTGTTAAGACTACCTATGATGGCAACCAGCTAGCAACTCTATACATCAACAAAATCGTAAGCCTTCATGGTGTTCCCAAAGAGATTGTGTCATATCGAGGAACCCAAGTTACCTCGAGGTTCTGGAAGAAGTTCCAGGAGGCCATGGGAACCAAGTTGTCTTTCAGCACTGCTTTCCACCCACAGACCGGAGGTCAGACAGAGCGAGTAAATCAGATACTTGAAGACATGCTCCGGGCCTGTGTCCTAACATATGGAGCTAGGTCGGAAGATTGCCTCCCTTTTGCCGAGTTCTCCTACGACAACAGTTATCATTCCAGCTTCCAGATGGCACCATTTGAGGTGCTATACGGACGGAAATGCCGCACGCCCCTCAATTGATCAGAGACCGGAGAAGGACTAGTCTTTGGGCCCGATATCCTCCGTGAAGCAGAAGAACAAGTCCAGCTTGTCAGAGAGCGTTTGAAGACCGCCAATTCAAGGCGGAAGAGCTATGCTGACACTCGTCGCCGACAAGTAGACTTCCAAGTCGGAGATCATGTGTACCTGCGAGTAACTCCTCCTAAGGGAACCAAGCGTTTCCACGTTAAGGGAAAACTCGCACCAAGATTTATCGGCCCCTTTGAGATCACCGCACGACAAGGTGAAGTGGCTTACCAATTGGAGCTGCCACCTGAACTATCCGATGTGCACAACGTATTCCACGTGTCACAACTTCGGCAGTGTCTCCAAGTTCCAGGCAAGCATGATCTTTGCAAGGACGTCAATCACCAAGCCATTGACCTTCAGCCCAATTTGACCTACCGTGAGAGGCCCATCTGCATTTTGGATGAGGCTGAGCGACGCACTCGAAGCCGCACCATCAAGTACTTCAAGGTCCAGTGGAGCAACCACACTGAAGCAGAAGCAACCTAGGAATGTGAAGACTACCTTAGATCCGAGTTTCCGTATCTTTCTAAAGCCTAGCTTAGGAATCTCGGGGACGAGATTCTTGTAAGGGGGGTAGGTCTGTCACACCCTGCATTTCGTAACATTTCATTTGCATTAATAAAGCATGAAAAATTTGGACCAACAAAACTTTTGCATTATTTGGCCTTTTTATTTTGGAGTTGGTTTTCTCTCGGTGATTTTCAAGTGCTCTTCAAAGTCATCACAACTCCACCTTGTATACTTCATCTCCTTGCCCTAAACTTCTGCCCAATGATCATGCCATGTGTATAGAGCAATATAGTATTTTCTTACAAAAATAATTTGGCCAAAAAGTATTTTCAAAAATTAGTTTTTCCAAAAACCCCTGAATTGAGGATTACACTGCATGTATTAGATTTGGGGTGTGAAAAATCTTTCAAAAAGTATATTTGAATCCTATTAGATGTAGGACTCCCATAAACCACAAAAATATAATTTTAAAAGCTATTTTACTATTTTATTTAAAAGCTTTTTCTTAAGGCCAGAAATGGTCTTTAATAGGGAAAATTTATTTTATTGTTTCAAAAATATTTGAGAAAAATCAGGGAAACTCAGTGGACATATATTTTCCATATATAAGAGTTTCAACATATGGTCATGATCAAAATATTGGACAAAACCTCCCAAACCATTTCTGCCCATTTCAAGGATTTGAAATATTTCTACAGGAAATATTTTCATAAAAATCCAAGAAAAATCCAGCAAGTCACAAGTGCATATTGTGATCACCTTGCAAAGCCTCATGTCAATTAAAGTCATTTTGGTTCACCAAAATGCCCCAAAACCCTCTCTGACCAGGATCATATTTGAACAAGTTTGTACTACCAACTTTCTCCCCTTAACCCCAAGTTTTGTGCGCATGTTCACATGACCAAATGAGGCCACTAAACCAAGTAGTGCATCAAGGAGAAGTGTTATGCTCAACTAGATCTACACAAGTCTATTTCTGGTCATTTCTAGGGTTTACAAAAGTTGCATTGGCAACTTTGCCCAAATAAGCTCCAAATTGGTGGAGGGCTCTAATTATATGTGTCATTCCATCCTGTGGAGCCTCATGGCATTTGAAAGTCATTTGCTTGCTAAAACCTTTGTCAAACACCTTCTGCCACTTTTCAAAAATCCCCATTTTGACCATTAAAACTATTCTCCTTGAGCTCAACTTTTTACCACAACTCCTCCTAGACCCCTTTCACCTCCAGTAACAATGGCAAGACCACAGCTCAATTATTGGATGGGTAAAACCCCACTTTCTCTCTCTACACAGCCCCTTCCTCTCTCTTCCTCACCTCTCTCCTCACCCCAGCGGCCATCCAGAGCATCCAATGCCTCCCCCTACTTCTTTACTCCACCCTTGAGCTACTCGACACAGTTGGCCGCGCCCACAAGGTGCCATGCCAGCCATTTGGGCGCTCTGGAGCGCGCTACAGTGTCGCTCCCGCACTGTAGCCGCCCCCTGCCAAGCACCTCCGGCCACCTCGGTCCACCCTAGCGAGCCCGACGAGATGCCTCGGCGTCCGGGACACGGAAGCTGGTTGGCCCCCTCCTCCCTCTCTCTCTCCTGCCCCTGCCCGCACGCGCACCAACTGCCCGAGAGCTCCAGTGAGCGAGCTCACACGCGCGGTGCCTCTGCCCCCCTGCCCCCTCTCTCTCTTCTTTCCCTTGCTCTGGACCGAACCCATGAGCTCCCCAGACATGTCCACGCTACGCCCGTGACCCACAAAGAACGACAACAACCTCGGCCAAGACGGGTTCACGGTCTGGTGAGCCGTGGCTCGCCTACTTAAAGGCCTCCCAGGCCTCTCACTCACCACCACTCGCTCCTACCTACTCCAAAAGGCCCCTGTGCCCTCCACTCTCCTCCAGAGCACCCGAGCTCGAGATCGAGCTCGAGCTCCGCCGCCTCGGGTCGTCGTCGATCTCGGGGTACGGGCTCCCTCCGGCCCTCCTCTCTCTCGATCTGGACCCTCCACACCTCCCTGATCATTTCCCCTCTGTTTCCCCTCTCTCTTGCAGCCGGAAACGGCCGGAGCCATCAATGCCCGACGCCCCTCCGCCGCAAACCTCGTCGTCGGTGAACCACTGCTCCCCTCCGGCCAACTCCGACACCACCCGAACGGCGACACGACGAGGAGTCCAGCGGTGCCATCAGCTCACCCCGCCGTGCCCGGAAACGTCGCCGGTGAGCTCGCCCCCCTCTCTGGGCTGAGGTTGAAGACGACGGCCGTGGGGCCCGTCGGTCAGCCTCACACTCTAACGGGTGGGCCTCACCCGTCATGTTTAAACACGCACGCGGGCGCACCGGTTCGCTGCGTCGGCTGGATACGTATTTTCCAAATACGCCTTCGACGTGGCAGCCTTGCGCGGGCTGAATCCCTCTGGGCCTGCTGCATGGCCCTTCCGCCCGATTACTTGCAAAGGTTGCTCGCCTTTTTCTTTTTCAAGAAACTTGCAAAAATTCCACGGGATTAAATATTAATCCAAAAGCAATAATTCCAACTCCCATATTTTTCTAAAAATCCCACCTATTTAATGGTGTAACTTTCATTCGTGTCCAACCAACTTTTATGTACTGTTCAAATTTAAATTCAAATTTGAGCAGTTTAATCTCTGTTTGGAAATCCATTTCCCCTCTTATATAACTCTAAATCCAAAACTAGGAATTTTCCCCTTCTTAGTTTTCAACCTAGTATTTAACAAAAATGAGTTAACATTTTTCTGAGCACTTTGGTTCTTCTGTTTTATTATTGCCTTATTTTCTCGTTATTATTTTGCGACGATAGATTGCGTTGCTGACGAGGGAGTTGGACCAGAAGACTTTGAAGACCCTAAAGACTTTGCTGAGCCAGGCAAGCAGCCCTTTGACCATGTCTATGAAACCCTTTTTATGCATTTCACATAGCACTTTAATATTGTTGCATCGGAATCATGATGAGATGGTAGCCACTTTGGTGGGTTGCCTTCATTTTTCCTCCTTGTTGATACTTGCATGATGCATGACCCTACCTTCTTATGAGGGTTATGCCGGTGGGAGTAGATAGGATGCTAAGTAGTGCTACGCAAAGGGACGGGTATATGCATGGTGAAGGAGACAAAGTATTTTCAAAGGACTTTTCGAAAACCCCGGCGGGTGCCACTTATGCCCGAGGGAGATGATGAGATGGGTAACCACTTGATGACGAAGTGGTGTACCGAGGCGAGTGTGTGTGGTTTTCGAAAACGGATTAGATTTAAGATTTGTCGACTATCCCAACCTTACATGCGCAACCACTCTACCCTTGTATGGGAAAGGGCATTATTGATTACCTAGGCCGATACTAGCTTGGAGCCCGCATTACTAGTGACGGGGGAGAGTTGGTGCTCTCTCTCGGGACGGGGTCGTGCCAGGTAGGGCGGCCATGACTATTTTCACAGGGCACCGGATACACCGTTGTGTCCCCTCTCGGATGTTACGATCTCGAGTGAGTCTCGTATGATGTACATCATGAGGATACGGAACAACGAGTGGACTCCTTGTTAGTGTCATCTAGGGAAAGATAGTGATCGGTGCTTACCCTGGTACTTGAGGTACCGCGGGTCGTGGATGACACGGAAGTTCCCCGGATCTTGTGGGTAAAGTGTGCAACCTCTGCAGAGTGTAAAACTATTCGAATAGCCGTGTCCACGGTCAAGGACAGTTGGGCGGTGCTGCTTAAACTACGTCCACATGTTTACAAACCAGTGTGTGTGTTTGGATAAGTGGGAAGAACTACTTGGGTCAAGTCAAAGGACTTGACATGATTGAGTGGGGATGATGCCCACTCTATTTATGTTGATATCTGTAACCTGTCCTGATGGATGTCTTACAAGTTGTTGAACATGTCATTGCACTCAAAACTAGCTTTCCGCAAAAATTTACCTATATCATGCATTGTTGTACCTTGAACCAAAACATGGGTTGCTTGCGAGTACATTCAAAGTACTCATTGGCTTGCCACTGGTTATTTAATTGGCCAGGCATGGAAGAATAGGAGTTCGAAGAATAATTCTTTGGAGATGAGCATGCGAACTAGGACGCTTCCGAGTCAGAATGCCTGTAGGGTTAAGGCAGATGGCATGGGTTGTACTTATCGACGAAGATTTCCGCTGCTTATGTTTCATATGATGTTCAGCCCTTAAGGCTTTATCTATGTGAGACTTGACCATAATGGTCATACTTTGTGTAAGACGGTATGTATGGATATAAGACTCTTGTTATTCAGCTTCTGTGTGTTCAGTGAGCATTGATCTCTGGGATCACTGTACACGTGCATTCCGTGATCTCTACTTATGAGTCGGGGTCCCCACAGAGCTGGTATCAGAGCCATCCTGACTGTAGGAAGCCTTAGTTAGCATGGACGTTAGTTAGCTTGAGACCATCTGAACTTCTCTTCTTTTCAAAAGCTTACCCAACCCAAGATAGATTTCCCTTATTGACCTCTCCCATTCAACCTTTGTAGATGGCTACCGTACCCGAAGACTTCCTGGCCACTGGATTTCCCGTGCTTCTCGAGGATAGCCTCAAGAAGTGCCAGTTCCACCGATCCCCCATTTTCACCTACCATGAGCATTGGATCAATGACGCCGAGACAGAGTATCATGTGGAAGTGATCATGAAGGCCAATGACTCTCCAACAAGCTGGTTCTTCGAGGGACCCCAGATGGCAACACTCGTTCTTGCCGTCGAGACGGCAACCCTCAAGGCACTCACTCGCCTCCGAGACCTTCTTCCAGAGATGCCAGACGAGTTGGCAACCCGCTTCTTGCCTTATCGGAAGGAAGGTGAGGATGCGAGCAGTGCACCAGCTCCTAGAAGAAGGACTTCCACTCCGATTCCAGACCTACTTCAGCCTTTGTGCCGATAGTTTGGCACAACACTTGGCCTCGGAATCGATGGAGCTCCGAAAGGAACTTCATGAGACCAAGGCACTTCTTCTTCAAGCCCAAGGGAAGACGGAGAGGATCAAGAAGGAAGGTGCTCCCCTGGACAACCCGCAATCGTGACATGAGGCGGAAGACCCCCAAAGGATGGAGAACCACCACAGCAACACCGCATGAGCGCAAAGGAATACCGCAAGCTCTTCGCACCACCGGCAAAGCAACGTCGTGTTGAGCTCCTCCACTCCCCCACCCCTTCAAGTGAAGAGGAAAGTCAGGATAATGATGATGAGGAGGAAGACCCAGAAGAGCCAGACTACGTGACCGAGCATTCCACCACTTAGGCATCATTCGCAACCCGGATATGCCCGTTAGTAACCCCTATGGTAGGATAGGTCATGTACCCCTATGCGAAGTCGAGTCCTTGTAATGGTTCATATGAAACCATGTAGTATTGTGTTTGCTTTTGATGTGTTTGATGGACGTCGTACTTTCCTTCGGGAACTTGTAAGCGACTACATCACCCATTTGGATTTTAATGGATGTGTTTGGACTTTTGGCCCTTGCATGAAAACAACTAGTGTCATACCAACCCCCTTACTAGGCATCCCATCTATATTGCTTTCCCCATCTTTCCCAATCATGAGACCTTTATCGCTCCAACAGGATGCCTGTTGTAACTCGTACTGGTACCTCTACCCAGCAGCAAGAAGCCGGAGCAGAAGCCAGTCAGGACCAAACCCAAGGTCAAGCCGCGCGCTCCAGAGCGTGTATTTGGCTGCCAGGTCATTGTTTAAGGGGCAGGGGGCATGCCCACTCATGTCTGGTAGTGCTAGGGGGAAGTAAACAAGTGGGTAGGGGCATTGGATGCCCTGGAGATCCACTGGAGTGAGGAGGGAGGTGAGAAAGAGAGGGAAAGGGGCTGTCCAGAGGGGTAAATGAGGTGGTTTCACCCCTCAATCATTGAGCTGAGGTGCAGCCATTGTTACTGGAGGTAGAGGGGACTTGGAGGGGCTGTGGTAAAAAGGGGAGGCCATGGAGAAGAGTGGAAGAGGTCAAAGTAGTTGTTTTAATAAAATGGCAGAAGGTGTTTGTTGCTGGTTTGGGCAAGAAGATGAACTCCTCTTGTCATAAGACTTGACAGGGTCAAATGGCATGAGAAAATAAGGGGTTTCACCAATATTGAATTCATTTGGGCAAAGTTGCCAATGCAACTTTTGTAAACCCTAGAAATCAACAGAAATGGACTTGTGTAGATCTAGTTGAGAAAATAACTTCTCCTTGATGCACTACTTGGTGTAGTGGCCTCATTTGGTCATGTGAACATGCTCACAAAAGTTGGGGTCAAGGAGAGAAAGTTGGTAGTACAAACTTGTTCAAATTTGATTCTGGTCAGAGAGGGTTTTGGGCATTTTGGTGAACCAAAATGACCTTGATTGATATGAGGCTTTGCAAGGTGATCACAAGATTCATTTGTGACTTGATGGATTTTCCTTGGATTTTTATGAAAATATTTCCTGTAGAAATATTTCAAATCTTTGAAATGGGCAGAAATGGTTTTGAGGGGGTTTCATGAGGTTACACTATTCTCAATGATATGAGGCTTGGCAAGATCATCAAACATGTCATATGTGACAATATAGAATTTTCTTGGAATTTTTGGGGAATATTTCCTTTGTAATTATTTCAAAAGCTTGAAATATCCAGAAAGGGTTCTTGAGGGATTTGACCAATATTTTGAACATGACCATGTGTTGAAACTCTTTTATATGGGAAATATATACCCACTGAGCTTCCTTGATTTTTGTCAAATATTTTTGAAACAATAAAAATAATTTTTCCCTATTAAAGACCATTTCTGGCCTTAAGAAAAAGGTTTTAAATAAAATAGTAAAATAACTTTTAAAATTATATATTTGTGGTTTCTGGGTATCCTATATCTAATAGGTTTCAAATATACCTTTTGAAAGATATTTCACACCTCAAATCAAGTACTTGCCGTGCAAATCTCAATTCAAGGTTTTTGGAAAACTAATTTTAGAAAATACTTTTTGGCCAAATTATTTTTGTAAGAAAATACTATATTGCACTATACACATGGCATGATCATTGGGCAGAAGTTTGGGGCAAGGAGATGAAGTGTAGAAGGTGAAACTATGTTGACTTTTAAGAGCACTTGAAAAACACAGAGAGAAAAACCAACTCAAAAAAAAGTCAAATAATGCAAAAGTTTTTGCCAAACCATACTTTATCATGATTTATCATCTTAAGTGTTGTGCCATGAAAATCAGGGTGTGACAGACCTACCCCCCTTACAAGAATCTCGTCCCCGAGATTCCCAGACTAGACGCGGAAAGGAATACGGAAACTTGGATCTGGGTAGTCTTCACGTCCCTCATCGCTTCGCTTGAGTGGTGCTCCATTGAACCTTGAAGTACTTGATGGGGTGGCTTCGTGTATGACGTTCTTGCTTGATCCAGGTTGCTAACGGGTCTCTCGCGTTAGGTCAGGTTGGGCTAGGGGTCAATGGTTCGGTGTTTGATGCCCTGGTAGGGATCGGGTTAGTTAGGAAGTTGGCAACACTTTCGGGGGTGTGTCGCATGGAAAACGCTGTGCACAGTGGGTAACTCAAGTGGTAACTCTAGCTGGTAGTCGTCTACTCTTCGTCTCGAAGTGATCTCAAAGGGGGTTGTTGAATCTTGGAGTGAGCTTCCCTTTGACATGGAAATGCTTGGTTCCTTTGAGAGAAAAGTCTTGCAGATACGCCTGGTCTTTGACGAGAAATTTCACTTCTTGACGATGGTGGTGGGTGTAGTTCTTCCTCCTTGGCATGGCGGTCTTCATATGTTCCTTGGCTAGTTGAACGGCTCTTCTTCCGTCTTCGGGTGGACAAGTAGATCACCAAATAATGATGACAACTATCTTGTCTAAGTACTCCATGAAGACTTTGTTGACGGGTACATAAAGTAGGGTGGGGGATTGGTGGTGGTCTCTGTTGAGTGTGGGCCAAGGTGTTCTAGATCTAGTGTCAAGGCCCTAAGGTCTGATCCGACCATGTTGTAGCTTGGTGGGGCTTAAGGGTTTCAAGGCTTCCAGTGTGCGAGTGAACTTTTATCATCTTATCTTTAAGCACAGTTTCTGAGATGCCAATTGTGCTATCTAGTCCTTTAAACAAATCACAGCATATCACGGATAGTATCATTTCGTATAGGTCAACTCCAATCATCACTCATGTGATTCATATCCTCATGGCTCCCGAGAGGAGGTCTAACAAAAGCATATATGTCTACATTCCCCAAACTCCTATGTATGTCTACCCCTAAAAATCCATGGGTAGAACATATAAGCTGCTAAGCTTGAACGTGACCATCCAAGTGCTCAGCCTATTCTTCCAAGGTCTAAGATAAAGCACCTCTTACCCTAAGGAAACACGTCGTAAGCCACTCCAAGATCTCGTTTCCTTCCTATGAATCAACTCCAATAGCCCATTCACTACTCCAATCACTACATGATCCAGTGGTTCTTCAAGTCCAGTCTCTATGGTGTTCCACACAATCTTCTAATATCCTATAATCCTCAAATACTGGGAAGGGCTACCTTACTATAGTTAGTCCTCCAATTTCGATTATCATAGTCAAGTAACCTCCAAGGGCAAGCATATATAGATCCCTAAATAAACTCTAACAATTATTCCAATCTCCTAGTTTATGGTCCACCGAGAAACATGGTATCATGATCGAGATAATCAGTCTGAATCCCATTTACTCCGAACCATGTAAAATTACTCTGCATCTATACTCAACTAGGATCACCTATTTAAATCCAAATCTCTTGTCCAACGAGGGATCCTACATGTTTCCCTCAAGTTATTTATGTAATATCAACTGTCTTCTATCAATATCATCAAGTCAAATCCTTGCACTACCAGGAGTTCAGCTTGCGATTGTAATTGTCCTATAAATCCAATTTACTCAGGGGTAAATGTAGGCTATGCTACTCTATAATCATGATCCCACCAAGTTCATCTACCAACATGAAAACCTCATAATCCACCAAATAGTCTCAGATGTTTCCTCAAAGTCATTGATATAAACTCATCAAGTCATTTGTCCTCTGTTTCTATATCCTCAAATTGGTCTTCCCTATGGCATCGCTGGGTTTGGTGACATCTTAGGATGATAATGTGCTTGTTCACTATGTCCACTAGTTCCATAATGAACCCAGTGACGAGCAAGGTTACGGAGGCTTAACAGGTTCTCTTGCAATTCTGTGGGTTAAGCACATGGTTATGGATTCGAGCTGGGGTATCTTATGGAGTCTTGAAGGGTCTAGGAATGGGTCTCTAATCTTGAGGGGTAAACATAACTCTACTAGGATGCTCTTGGTCGAGGAGGCTGCAGCAAAAGTCTCCAGTGTTAGTTGGTCGTCAAAGTAGAATCCTTGGTGTACCTTGTCTTGCCGGTCTTCAGTTGAGGATAGAGGGATGAGAGGGAAAGGTAGTATAGATGGGGATGCCTAAAGGTGGTTCTATAGTGCAGGTGCAAACAAACAAGTGCCAAAAGACCACACATAATTTCATTAAGAGAAGATAGGTGATATAGTTGCATACATGCTGCCTAAGGCAAAAGTGCAACTTATATCAAAACACAAACAGATAAGAACAAGCAACACTCAACATGGTTTCATTTGAACCATTATATGGACTCGACTGCTCATAGGGGTACACGACTCATCCTACCCTAGGGGTCCTCGGATTCAGTAGTCGTGCTTGCTTCATCACTTTGAGAGAAAGGCGTTCGGTCTTCAGTTTCTGGGTCCCCCTTGTGGTGCCAAAGGGTATGCGACAGTCGGCTTCTTGTTGGGACACATCCTTTTAATGTGCCCAAGTTCACCACACCCGTGACAAGTGACGGAAGCAAAAAGGTTGCTATCCAGTCTTGAGTTATGTCGTCGATGGCCTGACGACGATCTTCTACATGGTGGATATGGAAATCCATCCTTATGCCTCCTGCGTGGGGTTTTGTTCCGGGTTTTCCGAAGTTCCTTGATTTGTTGCTCCTGCTTGAAAATGTGAGCTTCTAGGGCAGTAATTTGTTGTTCCTGCTCGACCACCTTCTTCTTTTCGAGGCAGTGGATGTGTAGAAGTGAAGGGAGGTCTTGGCGAGCCTTAAGGAATGCTTCGGTAAGGTGACGTAGAAGATAGTCTCCGGCGTTGATGAAGCGGATCTGGTACTTGAGGGTTGGATCCTCATCTTCTGGGGAAATCATCACTTGAGCTGGGGCTCCAAATCCGTTCTTTCGGTGTAGGTCGCGGGTGGCATGTTCTTCTTTCATTTACGGAAGGAGGCTTCAAGACGGAGGAGCGCTTCATATGCCACTTGCTGAATGGCTGTGTCTTGTGTTGGCATGGGTGGTCCAATGAAGAACCACCCCTGGGGTGAGGTCTTGGCAGGCACAAAAACCTTGGCGTAGAACTCCTTTTCGAGCACATCAATTTCCAGTTCATGCAGGGTGTATATGCGAAGCAAGGGATAGTGACATTGTTGGAGGCAGTCTTTTAGGAGGGATGGAAATGCTGTCATAAGGAGTCTCAAGGGGGCGACAACCATCTACAAAAGTTGAATAGGGGAGGCCAATAAGGGAAATATATCTTGGGTGGGGTAAGCTTTAGAAAAAAAGAGAAGTTTAGATGGTCTCAAGCTAACTAACGTCCATGCTAGCTAAGGCTTCCTACAGTCAGGATGGCTCTGATACCCGCTCTGTAGGGACCCCGACTCATAAGTCGTGATCACCGAATGCACGTCTCACGGTGATCCCAGAGATCAATGCTCACTGAACACACGAAGCTGAATAATAAGAGTCTTACATCCATCTGAGACCATCTTACACAAATTGTGACCATTATGGTCAAGTCTTACATTGATAAAGCCTTAAGGGCTGAACATCAAGTGAAACACAAGCAGCGGAAATCTTCGTCGATAAGTAGAACCCATGCCATCTGCCTTAACCCTACATGCATTCTGACTGGGAAACATCCTAGTTCGCATGTTTGTCTCCAAAGAACTCTTCTTCCAACTCCGGTTCTTCCATGCCCGACCAATTAAATAACCAGTGGCAAGCCAATGAGTACTTTGAATGTACTCGCAAGCAACCCATGTTTTGGTTCAAGGTACAACAATGCATGATATAGGTAAATTTTTGCAGAAAGCTAGTTTTGAGTGCAATCATATGTTCAACAACTTATAAGACATGCATCAGGAGAATTCAAGTAACCATGAGGACAGGTTACAGATATCAACATAAATAGAGTGGGCACCAACCCAACTCAATCATATCAAGTCCTTTGACTTGACCCAAGTAGTTTTATCAACACACACACGCTGGTTTGCAAAGCTCTGGACGTAGTTTAAGTAGCACCGCCCAACTGTCCTTGACCGTGGACATGGCTATTCGAATAGTTTTACACTCTGCAGAGGTTGCACACTTTACCCACAAGATCTGGGGAACACATGTCATCCACGACCCGCGCTACCTCAAGTACCCGGGGTAAGCACCCGATCACTATCTTTCCCTAGACGACACTAACAAGGAGTCCACTTGTTGTTCCGTATCCTCACGATGTACATCATACGAGACTCACTCGAGATCGTAACAACCGAGTGGGGACACAACGGTGTATCCGGTGCCCTGTAAAAACAGTCATGGCCGCCCTACCTGGCACGACCCCGTCCCGAGAGAGAGCACCAACTCTCCCCCGTCACTAGTAATGCGGGCTCCAAGCTAGTATGGGCCTAGGTTATCAATAATGCCCTTTCCCATACAAGGGTAGAGTAGTTGCGCATGTAAGGTTGGGACATTCGACAAATCATAAATCTAATCCGTTTTCGAAAACCATACACACTTGCCTCAGTACACCACTTCGTCATCAAGTGGTTACCCATCTCATCATCTCCCTCGGGCATAAGTGGCACCCGCCAGGGTTTTCGAAAATTCCTTTCAAAATACTTTGTCTCCTTCACCATGCATATACCCGTCCCTTTTGCGTAGCACTTACATTAGAATCCAATCTACTCCCACCGGCATAACCCTCATAAGAAGGAAGGGTCATGCACAATGCAAGTATCAATGAGGAAGTGACGGTGGCAAGCCACCCTATGTGGTCACCACAGTATCATGTCTCGATGCAAGCAATAAAAGTGCTATATGGCATGCATAAAAAGGGTTTCATAGACATGGTCAAGGGCTGCTTGCCTGGCTCAACAAAGTCTTACGGTCTTCAAAGTCTTCGGTCCAACTCCTTCACAAGAACGCAATCTATAAATCGCAAAATAATAACGAGAAAATAAGGCAATAATAAAACAGAAAAAAAAAAGTGATAAGAAAAATGACAACTCATTTTAATTAAAAACTAGGTTCAAAACTAAGAAGGGGAAAAATCCTAGTTTTTTATTTTGAGAATCACAAAAGGAGGAATGTATTTACAATGGTATATTTAAATGCTTAAAATCACATTTAAATATTCTGATGAAGAAAAGGTTGTTGGATTTGAATGAAAGTTGCACCATTAAATAGGTGGGATTTTTACAAGAATTTAGGAACTGGAATTATTTCATTTGGATAAATATTGTATCCTATGGAATTTTTCTAAACAAACAGAAAAGAAAAAGGAGAAGCAGCAATGTGCAACTGGGCCAGAAGGACCACAGTGCAGCAGGCCCAGATGGGTTCCAGCCCACGCGAGGCTGCCACGTCGAAGGCGTAAAGGCAAAATACGCCTTCAGCCGATGCAGCGAACGATGCAGCAGCAGCGTTTTAAACTCGACGGGTGGGTCCCACCTGCTGAAGCGTGAGGCTGACGGACAGGGTCCACGGCCGTCGTCGTCTACCTCTGTACAGAGGCGATGGCGAGCTCGCAGGCGGCGATACAGGGCACGGGAGGGTGCGTGGGTGGTACCATTGAGCTCAGGGGGGATCCGCCGTTTGGATGGAGGTGGAGTTGGCCGCCGGGGTGGCCTGGTTCGCCGGCGACGAGGTCTTGCGGCGGAGGAGCTTCGGGTGGTGGTCGTTCCGGTCGACTCCGGCAGCAAACGAGACGTGGAAGAGAGGGGAAATGATCAGTGGGAGGAGGCGGTTTCAGATCGGGGCAGAGGAGGAGCCGGGGAGGCCTATACCTCGTGAACTCCGGCAGGCCGAAGCGGCGGAGCTCGAGCTCGATCTCGAGCTCGGGCGGTTCTTGAGAGGAACTGGGGGTGCAGGGGGATGTTTTGGTGGTGCAGAGGGCGAGTAGTGAGGAGAGGAGGGCTCGGGGAGGCCTTTAAATAGGCGAACGGCGGGGTGTCGTGGACTCGTGCGCCGGTGGGCTCCTGCTCGTCGCTGCAGGGCTCGGGGGAAGAGGGCGTGGTGTCTGGGGTGTTCCTGGACGTCGACTACGTTAGGTGAGATAGAGAGAGGGAGTGGGGAGGGGTCAGAGGTGCGCGCGTGTGAGCCGCGCCATTGGCGCGCTCGGGCGGCCTCTGTTTGCTAGAGCGGAGGCGCGGGGAGGAGGAGAGAGGAGGGGGCCGACCGCGTAGCGTGTTGCGGACGCCGAGGCGCATCGACAGGCGCGCGGGGGAGGCCCGAGGTGGCCGGAGGCGGTTGGAAGGGGCGGTCTTGCGGGAGCAAGATCAGTAGTGCGCTCTAGAGCGTGTCTTTGGCTGCCATGGCATTGTTTAAGGGGCAGGGGGCGTGCCCACTCATGTCTGGTAGTGCTAGGGGGAAGTAAATAAGTGGGTAGGGGCATTGGATGCCCTGGAGATCCACTGGAGTGAGGAGGGAGGTGAGAAAGAGAGGGAAAGGGGCTGTCCAGAGAGGTAAATGAGGTGGTTTCACCCCTCAATCATTGAGCTGAGGTGCAGCCATTGTTACTGGAGGTAGAGTTGGACTTGGAGGGGCTGTGGTAAAAAGGGGAGGCCATGGAGAAGAGTGGAAGAGGTCAAAGTAGTTGTTTTAGTAAATTGGCAGAAGGTGTTTGTTGCTGGTTTGGGCAAGAAGATGAACTCCTCTTGTCATAAGACTTGACAGGGTCAAATGGCATGAGAAAATAAGGGGTTTCACCAATATTGAGTTCATTTGGGCAAAGTTGCCAATGCAACTTTTGTAAACCCTAGAAATCAACAGAAATGGACTTGTGTAGATCTAGTTGAGAAAATCACTTCTCCTTGATGCACTACTTGGTGTAGTGGCCTCATTTGGTCATGTGAACATGCTCACAAAAGTTGGGGTCAAGGAGAGAAAGTTGGTAGTACAAACTTGTTCAAATTTGATTCTGGTCAGAGAGGGTTTTGGGGCATTTTGGTGAACCAAAATGACCTTGATTGATATGAGGCTTTGCAAGGTGATCACAAGATTCATTTGTGACTTTATGGATTTTCCTTGGATTTTTATGAAAATATTTCCTGTAGAAATATTTCAAATCTTTGAAATGGGCAGAAATGGTTTTGAGGGGGTTTCATGGGGTTATACTATTCTCCATGACATGAGGCTTGGCAAGATCATCAAACATGTCATATGTGACACTATAGAATTTTCTTGGAATTTGTGGGGAATATTTCCTTTGTAATTATTTCAAAAGCTTGAAATATCCAGAAAGGGTTCTTGAGGGATTTGACCAATATTTTGAACATGACCATGTGTTGAAACTCTTTTATATGGGAAATATATGCCCACTGAGCTTCCCTGATTTTTGTCAAATATTTTTGAAACAATAAAAATAATTTTTCTCTATTAAAGACCATTTTTGGCCTTAAGAAAAAGGTTTTAAATAAAATAGGAAAATAACTTTTAAAATTATATTTTTGTGGTTTCTGGGTATCCTATATCTAATAGGTTTCAAATATACCTTTTTAAAGATTTTTCACACCTCAAATCAAGTACTTGCAGTGCAATTCTCAATTCAAGGGTTTTTGGAAAACTAATTTTAGAAAATACTTTTTGGCCAAATTATTTTTGTAAGAAAATACTTTATTGCACTATACACATGGCATGATCATTGGGCAGAAGTTTGGGGCAAGGAGATGAAGTGTAGAAGGTGAAACTATGTTGACTTTTAAGAGCACTTGAAAAACACAGAGAGAAAAACCAACTCAACAAAAAGTCAAATAATGCAAAAGTTTTTGCCAAACCATACTTTATCATGATTTATCATCTTAAGTGTTGTGCCATGAAAATCAGGGTGTGACAAAGATCGTAGAGGTGATCGTCTTCTATTTATGTGTGTTATGTTTCATCATCTAGTTCCGCTATTATTGTAATCACACTGACTGGATATCTTTCCAAACAGGGATGGGCCGCTCGATTTTAGTCGAGCTGCACAAATCGATCGGATTGTGCTGTCCTTCATACACCTCTTTTTTGGCTACAGAGCTGGGTGAAACTAGCTGCCAAGCAATGAACACTGTGCCAAGGAAATGGAGCCATGCTTATGAACAACATCGATCAATTATATATTTTTTCTTTATTTGTACACCTTCTCACAACTTTATCTTCAGTTGTGATGTGAGTATTGGCGCTGATCTGCGAACCATTGAGATGCATTGGCCATGGTAGTTTCATTTGTATTTAATGGAATGTTGTAACGAGATAATCTCGAGGCAAGACACATGAATCCCAACTTGAAACCTTTTTTTTCCTGCGGGAACCGAAGTTGAAACCTTCATGGCATCATAGTACAATTTCATCAAAATTATGCGTACATATAAACAAATCCTGAAGGATTGATAGCAATGCCAGAAACAATTCAACCACGTCACGACATGTTGGACATCCTTCATCCGGCTCCACCTGCCATGCAGCAATATTGAGTGCACAACACAACTTCAGTGGAAAGATTCACCCCGGTCGTTCTATGCGCCGTAGTAATGACTAGTGAGCAGTCAAATCACAGAGCCCCACCTTCGCCACAGTAAGTTGCTCGGACGAAGCAACCATCATTTCTCTGTCCCTTGAATCCGCTGGTACTCCCATATTCCCACAGTAATAAGTTGCTCGAGTGAATCAACCATCTCTATATCCGCTCACGTGTGATGACCACAGGAGCTATCCATTCAGATTGCATGTAAAAAAATAAAGGTTGATAACTAATGCGGCAAATTTAAAAAAGAACCTAATGCGGCACCTCGGGCCAACGCGGCCAGATCGCATTTTGCACGAGAAATTACACACCATGTTTCGTTGACACGTGGTCCTGTTCCAACATATCAGTGAGACGATGGAGAGTAGTAGGAGTATTTCCGAACCGATGTGTAGGCCGGGGCGCCCCTTCGTGAACCGTGGCAAACTGGCAACCGTCCACCGACTCTTCGCCTTTCCCTCTCGATTTGGAACTGCTGTGTGCACGCTCTTCCTCTCCCTCCTCCATAATTGTACGTGCATTGCAACAGGTTATCGGATGAGGCCAATCAACAATAGTACTCCATCCGTTCCTAAATGTAAGTCTTTGTAGAGATTTCACTATGAACCATATCTGAGATGTATATAGATGCATATTAAGTGTAGATTCATTCATTTTGATCTGTATGTAGTCCACCCAAAGTGAAATCTCTACAAAGACTTATATTTAGGAATGGAGAAAGTAATACACTATTTGTACTAGCTTCACATGCTTCACAAGGCGTCGTATGGGTGTTCTTCTTGTAGCCATATTGTACTACGTAACCAGCACCTTGAATCCTCGATACTAGTACTATATAGTAAGTAGTAGGAGTAGTAGGGTGGCATGGGCGAACAAGCATTCACGTCCCAGTGCACGGCACACGCCACCAAAGACGACTTCCATCTGACACCATATTTATTGGAGTCCGTGCTAGAGCAATCTCTTCAACCTCATCGTTTCTCTAACTCAGCCATCCCGCGGCGGGCGAGGTGGGGGTTTGCCGATAGTCGGTTTCCTCAACAGCGGTCCCACTTGTAAGGCCAACTCCAACGCTCTATCAATATATGGATGTACTCTTCTTGCAATACAAAAACTTGCATCCATTCTACTCCCTCCGTTGCACAATACATGCCTTCTATTTGTCAAAATATATATGTATCTAGACATGTTTTAGTATATAGGTACATCCATTTTTGGACAAATGGAAGTCAAGTATTTTGGAACGGAGGGAGTACACAATAAAATTTTTAAGATAGCACAACTAGTCTAATCCGAGAGCACAACCGAAGATTTGGTCGGGTTCTTCCTCCTTTTGCCGACACGTGGGACATCCAGCATCCAGGTCGTGTCATGAAAGAAATAGAGTGGTAGTTGAACCACGAGATGTGCATCTTGGGTTAAACTGTAAATAGAATCTTACTACTCTTGAGTAACTCCAAAAGCAGCCACCGAAGATCTTTATTGGATTTGTTTTTCATCACCAGCACGTCGAGGTGAAAGATGTGCAGGTTCAATGGGTCCTCTTGCGTTTTCACTGACATGTGGGGCCGCATGTGAGCAAACAGATGATGGGCTCCGCGCGTCCGCTGGCTGGCTGAGAAGAGAGATAGAGGAGGGCTGAGCACGGAGTGCAGGAAATTTGTTCTACGTAACCAGCACCTTGATATTCGCGTGTGGTTGTTTCTAGAATAAAATAAGGAGGTACACCTACTTATGTTACTCCCACTACGCCTAGCCTAAGGTTAGTAGGTGACCTTGCGCTTGGCTCTTCGCCTCTTCCAGAAGTCGATGGTTCTAAAGTAGTGCTTCTGGCAATCTGACACCAAATGAACTGATGCACGTCCACCGCTTGTAAGCAAAAGTTTCTCCTCGTCTTGCGAGCCACCGCCGCAGCGTTGGCGAGGAGAAGGCGTAATCAAGCTTCTCGTCATTCTACGAGTTGACGAGACACATCAAAGTTATTTACTAGTAGTACGTACTCTCTCCAAAAAGGGCTGACCATGTCATTGCTACCATCCGTGCTCCGTCGTTGAGTACGTGCACTATTCACGTGCCATCGAGGAGAAAAAATATTGCGTGGGTGCCATCGAAGTGCACGACTCACTTTACTGAAAAAGGTTTCCCCGGTTTCCCCATACGACTCACTTACGCCTTTGCTTATCTGATTATCTCCTTTTTCTTGCATGACACGTGCACCTTGATGCTAGATGTCTCGCGTGTTGGGAAAAGGATGAACAAAGCTCACGTAAAAGAAAAGAGTTGAAGAGCATAGATTCCCGACGACTGAGGAGGAGCAAGGAACCTCGCGGTGGAGCGTCTGCAAGGAACCTTGCACGTTTTCCCTTGTTTTTTGCCGCCTGCCCACCTATAAACAACTAAAAGAACATGAACTTTTCGCTAACCACTAGAAACGGTACATCAGGATGCTAAGTTGAAGATGCTTTATACTCCCTCCGTTCCCAAGTATAATTCTTTTTAGATATTTCAATAAGGGACTACATACGAAACAAAATAAGTGAATCTACACTCTAAAATATGTCTACATACATATGTATGTTGTAGTCTATTTGAAATGGCTAGAAAGACTTATATTTAGGAACGGAGGGAGTTGTTTATATTGAATAATTGATAACCACGCAACAAGCCACGCATATACCGGACGCATGCAGCCACACATGTACACAAGCCAACGCACTAACTCCATCCGATCCAACTCATGCACATACGCGCACAGCATGGAGCACACAACGCACGTACACAAGACGTGCATGCACACACGCTCGGCCGCAGAATGCACGTGAATAACACATGCATGCGCACACACTCGGCTACATGGAGGCGTGCGCCATCCGCGGCGACGTCCGGTTCGTCGTGCTACGGCGAAGCTCGAACGCAACGGCGCATACGCATCTCTTGCAGCACCTCTTTGCCGTCGTTGCTCAACTACTAGTCGGAGACGAAGACGACCGCAGCCTCGGCCTTAGAGCTAGCACTGATGGAAAAACACGCATGCTGCACGCACACGAGCACATACGGAGTGCCCACGACGTGGTGGTGGTGCGTCCCCAGTTGCCTCTACTCCTTCTACGCACATTGTCTATCAAGGCGGTTGCATGCTAATGATGATGTGGGTGAGATCTTCTAGGACTCAGATGATGACGAGGAAAATTATGAGACACAAGGTGACGTACACCGTCAAGGTCCACGATCAAGGGGGTGCTAGTAAGTGCTTAGATAGAGCTGAGTCGGCGGGTTATAAGGAATAAACTATAGTATATTTCTGCTTAGTTGGAGGAAAGAGAAGCGGAGAGAGAAGGTAAGTGGGCTCTTCATGAAGAGCGAGCTCTAGCACGTGCTCCTAGGCACTTTGTGAGAATGAAAGGTGGGCCACAGAACAAAAAAGTAGTAGTACACTCTTTTGATCTACTATTGTACATGTTGACTATAAGATGGGCTATAGATGACATGGCACTGGCTTATAGCCAGCAGTTGGCTATACTATTAATGCTCTTTAGATGAGGTGCTAAGTGCATTAAATGGCTTAGTAACTCAAGTCTTTGATGCATAGGTGCTTAGTTTATTGGTGCCACATCATATTTTATGCCTACGTGGCAGGCTTAGCAGCTATACATGGTGGAGCACTGGGAGAGGCCAAGACTGGTCATAGTGGGGAGTAACTTGTACTGTAACATATTACTATGTTACTCTAAACATCTCTATACACCGGAAAGGAGGGAGTAGTAACATACTAGACTAGTGTCATATGGAGAGTATGGGAGCACATGATATTTCCCCGTCCGGACCGATCCCAAGTTGGCTTCTCACCTTCTTGGCCCACCAAAATCCCCGCCCCCTCCTGCCGCTTCCCGCCTTGGCGCGGTGAGCCTGCCGCTCCACATTGATGGCAAGTCGTATGACGCGACCTCTCACTGCTTCCCGTTGAAGCGTGATCATCCGAGGGCACACCGCCACACACCCGACATTTCAGACTACATGAGATAGTAACTTTAGAGCAAGTACTACAATTAGATGACATAAGCAGGCTATAAGGATTTAAATATAGTATTTGTGCTTATTTGAAGGAGAGAAGAGGAGAGAGAAGAGAAGCGGATTGTAAACGTGTAGCCGCTTGTACTCCAACATACTTTGTGAGACAAAAGGTGGGGCCATTATTAATGATATTGTATTTATACTAAAGGGACTAACGGACGACTTAATTACTCCGTTTTTTTAGACAAACCTTGGTGGGGCTATTATTGACTTTTTTTTGAGCTATTATTGACTTGGACGTGGGGTTTGGGGGCCAAAGGCCTACTATTATAATCGCACGACCGACCTGACATGCTCTACCCTAGCCGCCGCTGTATCATATGGTTTTGCACCATTCCAGATCTTAGCACCGCCACGCAATTCTTCTCCAGCCCTCCTTCTGGCGTGCACCGCGAGAAGGGACAGCGATCCTCGAACCCGCCTTTTCGTGATCACATGCGGGAGAGGGGCGCTCAGGTTTTTGGGGAGCACACTCCTGTGACTGCTGCCAGCGACGACTTCCTCAACGACAGCCTTCTTCCCTGACCTCGGTAACCTCTTCATCAACGACATGAGTGACAACATCAACCACATCGGTTCTGCTCCCGCTGTACAGTATGTGATTCTGTTCTCCTGGTTTAGTTCGCATCATTAGTTTGATGTTTGCAATTGTCGTCATGATCTATTTACTGCTGTTTCGGATTAAATCTCATACTAAATTGCTCATTATTCAACAATCCAATCCAAAAACCTGATCACAAGCAATTTACTCCGAGTGGTTTTGTCGCGCTTTTGAAGCCGCCTACTTTTAAGGGGGTGCAATATAAAAGGTGGCGCACAAGAGCAGTATATTGGTTTCAGATCATGTACTTCTATGACACCACTAAGGGTAAGCCTGAGGGCGATCTTAATCCTACACAGCAAGAAGCTTTTCAGAACATGGATACCCTCTTCAAAGCCGCCCTGCTGAGTGTTCTTGACGATTCCATTATGGATTCATATATGTCGTTTGACAGCGGCAAAGACATGTGGGCTGCGCTCGAGGCCACGTTTGAGCCCTCGGGCGCTGGTAACGAGTTGTACGTCATGGAGCAATTTTGTGACTACAAGATGACTGATGAGCGCTCTGTTGTTCAGCAGACTCATGAGATACGGTCACTCTCTAAGGAACTTGAGTACTTTAAGTGTGTGTTGCCGGACAAATTTGTTGCTAGGACCATCATTGCTAAGCTTCCACCTTCGTGGAACAATTTTGCTACTTCTCTGAAAAACAAGAGACATGAGTTTTCTGTTTCTGATCTCATTAGCACTCTTGATTTTGAGGAGAAGGCGAGAGCAAAAGACACACGTGCTCGGGTCGCTGAGGGAGCTACAACACCCTTGCACGAGACGAAGGCAGGAAGACACAAAATAGTGCCATCATGAGCACAGATACGTATGACAAAGAGACAACTGAAATGTATGCTAACATAACAGACATTGTTTAGTTGCAGCATATCTCCAGTTTCGAGGATCATCGGTGTGTGGTTTTGTTGTGCTGTCGTTGGTATAACCTATTTTCCAGGATCGCAAAACCCAGAGCTGATGATTATTTCAAATCCATCAATGTCAAGGCGGCTTACCAGACCAACGAGCCTTTTATTTTGGCAAATCAAGCAACACATATACTTTTCTTGGAAGACACATTTGCACGTAGCGATGACTGGAGAGTATTGCAAAGGTTTGAGCGGAGGAATTCGTTTAATGAAGTTGCATAACAAGATGATGCTTACTTGCTCACGATGTACAAGATAACACAGATGTTCCTAATATCTTTGAGAACCATCACGTCAATGACGCCGGCAAAAAGGTTGCCTGTCATGCTGTGGACATACAAGAGTTGATCAAGAAGAAGACAACGTTCGAGGATGTTGAGGACGAAGAAGAAGATGACACCGTGGGGAATTACGATTCAGACTGATAAACATGGCGAAGATGTTGACGCTGCTGCTGCGGATGATGATTACATTGCTTTTGTCATATTTGCCTGTCAGAAGACGTTTTTTATCTACTATGTGAAATTGTGTTTGCTATGACAAGCTGAAACACGATGAACATGTTGTTTAGTATTTTCTTGTGAGATCATCACTTGTTATGTATGCTGATTTGTGTTTGGTGATTGTATGACAACTAAAACATGATGACATTGTTGTTTAGTTGTACTCATATTTGGCTATGAAACTTGAATTTGATGACATAGTTTGTTGTTGGACTGCAATTTGCTCGACGTCTTCGAATGAGAAACAAGCTGACCCGACAGGGCCTCTGCTATTTATTTATTTATGAGAAAAGGGGATACCCCCTGATTTCTGTTAATAGAAATCATTAGATGTTCACAACACTACGTCCAGCCTGCTACACAGGTTTCATTCATTACTAGTTTCAGCAAAGTGCTCATGTCATAGCCACTGAATACATCACGAGTGCTACATACACTGCAAATAAAGAGACAATCATCCTACATTGCACAACGATTTTGCCCATTATCTTCACAAGCTCTTTCATCTCCTCATTGCTGTCAAGGCCATTCAGCAGCTGTTGCTTGGCCATGATTAGAGGAACTGCATCTTTAACCTTCTGCTCTGCATCTTCCTCTTCTGTCGTTCCTTCAGTTACTTGTCCAACACCCCAACCCGCTGGTATTGGGATTCCTTGGCTAACCAAATAATCAGCGTAGTTCCATTCCCCCACATCAGCAACTTCCCAGAAATACAAATCACACGAATCTTCCCTTTTCTGCACGAATCAAATTGGAAGATCATCAACCAAACTATTAAAAAGAATCAGCAACTGAAAGCAGCAGAACAACACTTAAACATATTATTACCCCATGATTTGGGCATTTGTAGAAGACTCGGTCAGGGTTGAGGATTGTGGTTGAGACGCGACGGATGACTCTGCGTGATTTGCAGCAGTGGCACCACACCAACGGCAACGGGTTGCGATGAGCAACCGGCTGCGATGCACGTGTCGGCGGGGGTGTGATGAGACCCACAGGCGATGGTACGGGTGGCGACTTGGCGCATATTTGGTTGTTACTGCTAAAGAGCGGGTGGACGAGCAGCCAGCGGACATGGTTGCTGCGGCCAGAGCTTCTGATGCTAGGCAGAGTAAGTAGAGAAGAGGAGAAGCAAACGTTGGATATGTCAGTTTCATTACTTGTAGAGTAGCATAGCACCATATATAGTCATAGTCTAGGTTTGGATTCGAACCAGCTACAGGAGCATGTCTCTCTTTTTTCTAAAACTCGGCAACGTCTATTTACTGCTACACTAGCTTGTTCTGTACGCCTTCCCAAGTCTTTGATTTTCTTTCCCTTTTTTTGCGAGGAAGGAAGGAGGACAAAATTGAGAGTTCCTGGGACTCGAACCCAAGACCTCTCGGTTGAAAACCAAGGGTGCTAGTCACTTATGTGGCGAACGTTCCCTATGAGGAGGACGGCAGACAAACGCATTTTCCTCGCAGTTTTCTTCCTATATATAAAAAATTATGCTACTTGGTGTCCGCTTAGTCAACAAACGATTGTGCCAAACTTGACCGTTGGATTAACATTCAACGTCTGTCGCGTTTCTTCAATCTCTTTTTCCTCGAGCTGCCAAAGCCAAACCAACGCTGGCGGGACGGCCTGCTCCCGCCTCCCACCGCTGGTTGTGCTGCCGCGCACGCATCATGGCCACATCGCACCCTAAAACTCTGCACATCTTCCCCGGCTCCTGTTCGTTCCTGTCTGAGGCCTCACCATCGTCCTCCGCCTTGGTTCGCTCGCCGCGGTGCCGCCCTCCGGTGTTTTCAACATGGTCAACAACCGAGAGGAATAAGGAGATGACTGTACATGGTGAGGATGATAGTAGGGACCCAACAGCGCGCGCAGTAATTTTGTTTTTTCTGGACGGAGAAGGGTATCAACTGGGTTGTGCGGGACCCGTGGCCCCTCTAGCACAGGCTTTTATTTCATATGTTTAGCACATGACCAGCCCAATTTGTTTTTTTCCTTTCTGAAAATGGCTTGCCAGCTATATGTTTTTTTTGCAGAATAACCAACATAGGCCTACTTACTTTTCTACGCCCTGCTGGGCCGGAAATCTTTCAAGACGACGAGGGATGCATTTTGCCCAGAAAATGGGCTATATGTAATAAGAAATGGGCTATAAGTAATAAGAAATCGGCTATAGGTAATAATAAATGGGCTGTAAAATGAAAAAATACAGCAAACAGGCAATTAGTTCCAAAATATTGTTTTCTTTCGGATTTTGATATTTTTAATTTCATTGTTTTTGTGCGGGTAAAATTTCTTTGAATTTAAATTAAGGTATATTTAGATTTAAAATTAATTTGAATCTGGCTAGAAATTTTGGGATGTATGCTATTTGGGACAGATTTGGAGGCTGACTTGTGGGTCTACTAGGTTGACGTGTACTTTGGCTTTGTCAACTTAGTCCACAAACGGTTCTAGCAGCAGTGACCGTTGGATGTTAATCCAACGGCCGTGCTACTTCTTCAATATCTGATCTTCTTGCTCCAGCCGCCCAAACCAGCTCCGGTGGGACTGCCTACTCCCACTTCCTGTGGCCGGCTGTGCTGCCGCATAGGCCGCACCGCCCCACCCTACTTCATTGCTGGCCAGTTCATTCCACTACTCACCCACACCTCCTGTTATTTTCCGGCGATGGCAGCCGGACCAGTAAACCCTCGTACTCCCCATCGCGTGAGCAACCATTGCCAAGACTTCCCCGGCTTCGTGTTGTTCCCTTCCTAGGCCTCGCCGTCGCCACCGCCATGGTGCTCTCGGCGCGGCCTGGTCAACATGGTCAACGAACGTCATCCATTGGACGTGGACTGTACGTGGGGAGGCCGATAGCTGGGTCCACGGCCGCATACAAGGAAATGCCTCCTTATTACGCGCAAAATAATGATTCCTCCACCTGACAGCTGGGACCCACTGGAAGGGCCTCTGTATTTCGTGAAAAAAACGTTCCCCCCGCTGACAGGTCGGACCCACCAGCTATATCTTCGCACGCAAGGAAGTGCCTCCTTATTACGCACAAAAAAATGAATATCGCCCCGCTAGCTGGGACCCACCATAGTGGGAGGATGACTTGTAGGCCAACTAAGTTGACGGGGACAAAGGGCTTTGTCAACTTAGTCAATATGAACGATTCTAGCTCCAGTGACCATACGATGTCCATCCAACGGCCGTAGTGCTTCTTCAACCTCTGGTCTTATTGCTCCAGCCGCCCAAAGAAGCACCGGTCGTGCCGCATGCTCCTGCCTCCTGTGGCCGGTTGTGTTGCCGTGGAGGCCTCACCACCCCTACTATTCCCATCGGTAGCCAGGCCCTGCGGCGACGGCAACCTCATACTGCAGCCAAACCAGTGAACCCTCGTACTCCTCTCCGCGCGGGCTTCCGCTGCCGCGTCTTACCCGGCTCCGCGTCGTCCCCTTCCTAGGCCTCGCCGTCGTCCACCGCACTGGTGCTCTTGACGATGTGGTCAAGGAACGACTTCCATCAGAAGTGGATTGTACGTGGAAAGGCTGACAGCTGGGTCCACGGCCGCAGCAAGGAAGTGCCTCCTTATTACGCGGAAAATAATGATTCCTACACTTGACAGCTGGGACCCACCGGACGGGCCATTGTATTTCACGAAAATATGTTTCCCCCTGACTGCTGCGACCCATCAACTACATCTTCGCACGCAAGGAAGTGCGTCCGGGCAAAAAACGATTCGCCCCCTGACTGCTGGGACCCACCAGCTACATCTTCGCACGCAAGGAAGTGCGTCCGGCAAAAACGATTAAGCCGACATTGCTGGGACCCACCAGCTACATCTTCGCACGCAAGGAAGTGCGTCCGGAAAAAAAACGATTCGCCCCCTGACTGCTGGGACCCACCAGCTACATCTCCGCACGCAAGGAAGTGCCCCCTGACTGCTGGAACCCACCAGCTACATTTTCACACGCAAGGAATTGCCTGACAGTCGGGACCCACTTGGTCGAAGCGTACATAGCGTTGTCATTATGGTCGCGAATGTGTACGTACATACTGGTGGATGTAGAGGCGCACATGTGTCGTAGTAGAGGCGTGCACATGTCGTAGTAGAGGCGCGCATGTAGCATGTACACGTACGTACAACGGCCAGGGTGCAAGAAAGAAAATACGACCACGTACGTACATACGGGCGGGGTCTCGAATGCCTACTCGCGCATACGTACGGCCAAGGCTCGTGTACATGGCTGGGTCGGAAAGGAGAAACAACGTCGTCGTCGTGTTCATGGGGAGCCAACCGGCTGGGTCGGAACATAATGCGTTGTCGTGTTCATCGGGAGGGCTTGGACAGAACATGCATTGGAAACGAAGCCTGGCGTACCGTGGAACGGAGGAAATGGCCTTGTGTTCGACCGGCCACGTTCGAAACGGGATCCTGTTCATCGGGAGGGGTGTGGCGTACCGCAAAACGGAGGAAATGGACCTCCTACAGTCAAACGAGGGTCCTTTTGATCGGGAGGGGTGTTGCGAGGAAGGAAGGAGGACAAAATTGAGAGTTCCTGGGACTCGAACCCAAGACCTCTCGGTTGAAAACCAAGGGTGCTAGTCACTTATGTGGGGAACGTTCCCTGTGAGGAGGACGGCAGACAAACGCATTTACCACAAAACGGAGGACGACTGACAGCTGGGTCCACGGCCGCAGCAAGGAAGTGCCTCCTTATTACGCGGAAAATAATGATTCCTCCACCTGATAGCTGGGACCCACCGGACGGGCCACTGTATTTCGCGAAAAAATGTTTCCCCCTGACTGCTGGGACCCATCAGCTACATCTTTGCACGCAAGGAAGTGCGTCCGGGCAAAAAAAACGATTCGCCCCCCGACTGCTGGGACCCACCAGCTACACCTTCGCACGCAAGGAAGTGCGTCCGGGCCAAAAAAAAACGATTCACCCCCTGAGTGCTGGGACCCACCAGCTACATCTTCGCACGCAAGGAAGTGCGTCCGAAAAAAACGATTCGCCCCCTGACTGCTGGGACCCACCAGCTACATCTTCACACGCAAGGAAGTGCCCCCCTGACTGCTGGGACCCACCAGCTCTGATTTCACACGCAAGGAAGTGCACAGCGGTCGGGACCCACCTGGTGAAGTGTACATAGCGTTGTCATTACGGTCGCGAATGTATGCGTACATCTTGGTGGATGTAGAGGCGCTGCGATGTCGTAGTAGAGGCGTGCACATTTTAAGTAGTAAGGCGGCGCATGTAGCATGTACTGACGCATTACAGCGGCGAGCGCAAGAAAGAAAATACGACCACGTACGTACATACGGGCGGGCTCTCGAATGCCTACTCGCGCATACGTACGACCAAGGTTCTTGTACATGGCCGGGTCGGAACGGAGAAACAGTGTCGTCATCATGTTCATGGGGAGCCAACCAGCTGGGTCGGAACAGAATGCGTCGTCGTGTTCATCGGGAGGGCTTGGACGGAACAGGCGATGGAAACGAGGCCTGGCGTACCGCAGGACGGAGGAAACGGCCTTGTGTTCGACCGGCCACGTTCGAAACGGGATCCTGTTCATCGGGAGGGGTGTGGCGTACCGCAAAATGGAGGAAATGGACCTCCTACAGTCGAACGAGGGTCCTGTTGATCGGGAGGGGTGTTGCGTACCGCAAAAAGGATGAAACGAACTTGTGTTGGAGCGCTACGGTCGAAACGGGGGTCCTGTTGATCGGGAGGGATGTGGCGTACCGCAAAACGGACGAAACGGACTTGTGTTGGAGCGCTACGATCGAAATGGGGGTCCTGTTCATCGTGAGGGGTGTGTCATACCGCGAAACGGGACTCCGCAGGATACTGTTCATCTCCACCGTCGACCTCCTCCTGGCTGCTCGGGCTACCATCGACCTCCTCCAGCCTCCACGGGATCCTGTTCATCCAGACTCCACCGCGCGCTACTCCACCGGCCACTGTTCAACCACCCCTCCACGGGCACCCCTCCACCGCCTACTGTTCATCCAGCTCTCCACGGGGTCGTCCTGTTCATCCAGCCCTCCACACCATAGGGACCTGTTCATCGAGAGGCAACGCCACCGCTCACTGTTCATCCAACCCCCCCCCCCCCCCGCAACGCTCATTGTTCATCCCAAAGGCAGCATCGATCGGCTTCAGTTAGTAGCAGAAGCGAAGGAATCGCTCGATCGGGTTCAGTTAACAGCCATCGATCGATCGCTCGGGTTCAGTAACGCGTAGCCTGCGGTCTGTCGCCGGTTTGATTAGAGCCCAACGCCCTCGCTCGGGTTCAGTTAGAGCCAACGCCTCTCACACACGCGCGTACATGTACGAGAGAAACGCGCATCGCTCGGCCCCCGACCGCCCACCATAACCGGGAACTCCCCATAATTTTCCTCGCCCTCGCTTCTACCACAGTTTTTTCCTTCATGGACGGCCCAAAGAATGTCATGCCGCTGCGTCTCCGGCCCGCCTAGGACGAAAACCCATTTTCTGTCATGATTTTTTGTCATAGAAGTAGGATCCCACCACATCTATGATGATACCGGGTTTTGTCACAATTATCTTCATAGAAGTGTCATATGTATGACAGAAAAAATTTCGTTCGGCCCAAAATTTCACGGATGTGAGGAGAAGAAGCGAGAAGATGACGCAAATGATCCGGAGATAAATAAAAAAGACAAGATGCTGAGTCACCCTAAGGATGCGAGCCAGTGGCTAGCGTTGAACTTCGAACACCCAGATTTTGGGGACGATCCTAGGAACATCGTCTTTGGGCGCGAGCACCGATGGAGTCAATCCGTTTGGCGTGAAAAGAAGCACATATTGCACCTGGCCTGTGTTTGTGTGGATGTACAACCTTCCGCCCTGGTTGTGCATGAAGAGGAAGTACATTCACATGAGTATGCTAATTGAAGGGCCGAAACAACCAGGGAACGACATCAATCTGTATCTGGGGCTGCTGAAAGAGGAGCTAGACACTGTAAGTGCATCTAGTGCCACCCCTAGTTGTTTTTGGAGTATTGACGACAAATGTGGTTGAGGGACTAATGCGTTTGTGAGAATTGCAGGATAACGCAGGTAGTGTCCCTCATTGATTCGGTTTACCTACCGGAGATGACCCCTAAAAATGTATGAAGACATTGACGACAATGGTGGTATGTGAAGATATTCACTTTGAAGACTATGACATGAGAAGACATTGAGTGAAGACTATGGAGCGTGAAAGGCGTATGTCGTTTCGTTGTTTCCTTTTCTTATTTGTTGAGTCGTAGGAACCTTTGTCTTTGTTAAGTGGGGTCCAAGTGATCATAGTCGAGAATGGTGAAGTGATGCTCAACCCAAATCCTATGTCTTCGAGCGAAGACAATGAGAGCAAAACTTATCCAGAAATTTGGATGAGTCGACTTTGCTTGTAGCCCAAGTAAAGTTTCCGTGTGTGTTTGAAATCGACCATTGGAACACGTGTCGGTTCCTTAGTGACCGAGGTCATTTCGGACATATCAGGTCGGGTTGCCTAGTGGCTATAAATAGCCCACCCCCTACACCATAAAGTGGTGGCTGCTCAGAGTTAGTGCACGGCTTTTGTCGTTTGAGAGAAACCCACCTCGAAGCCTTTGAGAGAGAGAGAAATCCTTGCGAGGACAAAGCCCAAACACCCAGAGCCAAAGAGTGTTAGGCATCACTGAAGTCTTTCTTGTCTGTGTGACCTGAAGACTTATTACACTTGAGGCCTGAATCCTCCGGCCCGGTTAGGCGTCGCGTTCTGAGCATCCAAGAGTCATTGTGGATTGCCGGTGAGCCTTGATCTGTGAAGGTTCGGAAGTCTATCTTGAAGGCTTACCAGAGTGATTGGGCGAGGACTGTGTGTCCTTAGCTCAAGGGGAATAAGGTGAAGATGCGGTCTTCTGAGTTGAATCTCAGCCTCCCTAACCAGACGTACAGTTGTCACAGCAACTGGAACTGGTCCAACAAATCCTGTGTCTTCAACAAGTGATTGGTTCTATCCCTTCCCTTCTTTACTTTGAGTTAGTCTTCGTGAAGTCATTGCTTATATGCCTTATCTGTTTGACTTCATTGCTTGACTACTATCGTTGTTTGGCTTCATACTATCTTCCATCTTGATCCTACTACCAAGCTTCTATTAGTCTTGTTCTTTCACGTTATTGCATACTAGACTATGGTTTGCTTGTTATAGTTCATCTTCCGCTGCATATCAATTAGGTCATTTCTATTGTTTGTCTTCGAAACATCTGTGTTTTGAAGACTTTGTTAAAATCGCCTATTCACCCCCCTCTAGTCGATAACTAGCACTTTCAATTGGTATCAGAGCAAGGTACTCCGTTGTTACGTGTGATTCGGTTTAACCACGGAGTTTTAGCTATGTCATTTGCAGGGATAATCAAAGTCTCTGCTGCTTGCCCGTGTTCGATGGGCCGACTATCCCTCTTTGGAAGAATAAGATGCGCATGCATCTTGAAGCCATTGATGTCGACCTACGGTATGTCGTCAAGAACGGCGTTCCTAAATCTGGTGAAGGTGTCACCCTGCTGATGTCAAGAAGTTCATTCAATTGGACTCCTTTGCAAAGAACATCATCTGTGGTCATCGACCAAAGGACGATATGGCCGTGTGAGTGCTCTGGAAGCGTCGAAGCTAGTGCAGGACTGGCTATCCAAGGTCAACGAAGGCGTCTCAACCCAGAGAGATCAAAGGATCAGCGTTCTTCGCAACCTCTTCAACCGCTTCAAGAGAAACGACAATGAAAATGTCCAGCTCACGTTTGATCACCTCACTAACATCACAAATGAGCTTCATGCTCTCGGCGCCACTGAGGTCACCAAGCATGAAATCGTCAAGACACTCTTGAGATCACTTGATGCTCTTTTGACACCTTGCCCTCATGATACAAGAACGTCCCGACTTCAAGACACTCGATCCGTCGATATACTTGAGAGGCTCAACACACATGAGTTCTAGCTTTACGAGAAAAGAGATATCTATGGTCCCAACTATGGCCGAACTCACGCTTTGAAGGCAAAAGTTGTTTCCTCATCGAAGAAGAATCATTGCGGTTACGATGATCCACGAAGACATTGGAAAGGAACTTGCTATGCTTGTGAAGAAGTTCGGAAGTTCACTAGGAAGAAAGGCTTGAGAAAGTCTTCACGATCCAGCTCAAGAGATGATGAAGCTTCCACTCATGACTACAAGAAGAGAACCTGTCACAAGTGCAAGAAAACTGGACACTATATCTACGAGTGTCCACGATTGGGACAATGAGAAGAAGAAGAAGAGCAAGGAATATGATTCTGATGACAAGAAAAAGAAGAAATCTTCAAAGTCTTCTTCCAAGTCCTCATCAAAGTCTTCATCTCATAAGAAGAGCTCATCTGGCAAGGCTCGAGCTTTTGTTGGCAAGGAAATGGATTCAGAGGAGGAGTCTGCTTCTGAGGAGGTGGAGGTGGAGTGCGAAGAGGAGTCCGACCAGGCGTTGCAAGTCCGGCTTTAGCCACAGCCTATGTTGCCAAGTCCATCTTCAACATCAAGACAATGACTTCCACACCAACGTTGAAGGCGATGACAAGGACGACCCTGCTCCCACCTACTGCTTCATGGCACGTGGTGCCAAGGTAAAATCACGTGATGCTTACTTTCAAACATCAAGTGAAGATGACTCTGATTGTGAATCCAAACCCAGCTACAAAACGCTTGCTAAAATTGCAACTGAACAACAAAGAGCTATGGAACATACTCAAAAACTGTTAGACAAAAGCGATGACCCGTTGGACGCGGAAATGACTCGTTCACAGTCCTTAGTTGAAGACATTAAAAATCTTCATGCTAAGTACCAAGAACTTGAAAGTCGTCATGAAACGCTCTCAACTACTCATGAAAATCTCTCCTATGATTATCTTCAAAGGAAGCATGAGCTTGAGAAATTGAGAGCGGCTCATGAAGATCTTCAACAAGAGAATGAGTCACTTTGCGCTCAACAGATCAGTTCCGCTCAGGATCGATTTGAACCACCATGTCTAAAATGTCTCGAGCGTGATATAGCTACCTCTGTTGCTGAATTTTCAACTCCTGCTACTGTTGCATTGTCTTCAACTACTAATGTGGTAACTAACCCCTCTGCGGAGGATACCACTGCTATTGCTGATGAAAATGCTAGGTTGAAGATATTGCTTGAAACAGGGATGTATAAAAGTCTGAAAGGGCATCAGACACTTTGCGATGTCCTCAAAAAATGAAACATGAGAGATAAGGCGAGGAGGAGTGGAGCGTGGTGGTGACTGGTGGTCGGAATGGGAGGAGGCATGGGGATGGGCCAGTGGCAGCGCCTGGCCACCATGCATGCTAGATTGTTCCAGAGACTTATTCCTTTTTTAATTGCTGAGAAATGAGGTTGCGGGAGATAATGATGTGGAGAGAGGTGCGGGTATCTTTTGTAAAGTTATCATACTTTGCTTTCTATCCGTCAGATATAGATCATACGGTCTTTATTACAAGAAGGCAGTCACACCATCATCGCCAACTTGTGTTTTATAAGTGTACAGATGATAAGTTTGCTGACTACTAAAGTAAAGTGGAATTTGTCCATTTTATGCAAGTAAATAAAGGTGATTGTTTATCATACGGGTAAGGTTGAATGAAGGGTGGTAGGAACAAATGCTCCGCCTAGAGCATGTTTGTGTGAGATGGAGTCTTAGTGTGTGTGTGGGGTGTGTGTGTGTGTGAGAGAGAGAGAGAGAGAGGAGAGAGATGGAGTCTTAGTGTGTGTGGGGTGTGTGTGTGTGTGAGAGAGAGAGAGGAGAGAGAGATGGAGTCTTAGTGTGTGTGTGTGTGTGAGAGAGAGAGAGAGAGAGAGAGATGTAGTCTTAGAGTGGGGGGGGGGAGGGTGCGGGCGTGCTCACGCGCGCGCGCGCGTGTGTCACGGGGTCCTCTGTGGCGGATGTAATTTAAGTGTGCATGGCTTCATCATAGAGAGGTGATGTGTATGGCAGAGGCCACCAACGATGGGGTGCGAGAGAGAAAATGGCCGTGAGAGGGAAGAGAAGGTGTGTGCGTGAGAGGAGTCGACATCGAGAAGGCGTGTTTGTTCGAGAGACACCGAGGAAGACTACTATATATCGATGCTGCATGTAGGCGGGAATTAAACAAAGGGATGGTCTTATTGGTTTCGGAGATATAGGGGAAGAGTGAGAGGCGGGGGGGGGGGGGGGTAGCTAGAAGGAGATTGTTAAGTGTGAGTGTGTGTTTTACCCATCCAGGCGGAAGTTATGTGCACAAAAGAGGAGAATGAGTTGATGTGACGTTAGGATTGAGGGTAATTAACTACGTATGGAGACATAGAGACCTTGAACGTGCATGTGTGAGAGGTATACATGTATACGTGGGATTTGTGTGTGTGCACGAGCGCATGATCGAGATCAAAAAAAGAAGACATAAGTGATAAGATCAACGACATGGGAGAGACGGGTCGGCATGACAATATGCATGCATGTGAGAATGCAGGGAAGAAGGCCCAACAATTGAACATGAGCTTTTGTCTTTAAGAGATAGTGGCGTGGGCTGGAGCATGCATCTATGGCGAGCAGAGGGAGTGAGGCCCAACGATTGTGCAAAAGAGATCAACCTATGCATATGTATGGAGAGACATATATAGTGTGGGTGATAGGAAGCAAGACTCCGTGCGAGAAAGAAATGTTGACGGAGAAACCACAGATAGATACAGAGATGGAGATGCTAGCTAGAGGGACATACGCTAGTTTGGGTGTTGGAGATGACCGTCGGGTGGTTCAAAGGGTGAAGTTATATATGTGTGTGAGAGGGCACTTGACTGCATGTAGAGAGAAACATATGTAGTGTGCGTGATAGGAATCAAGAGTGAGGGCGAGAAAGAAGGTTGATGGAGAAATAGATAAATAGAAAGATAAAGATGCTAGCTAGTGTGCGTTAGAGATAGTAGTCGAGTTGATCAGAAGGCTGGGTTATGTGTGTGGGTGTGAGAGAGATAGAGATAGGGTGCATGTGAGTCACATAGAAACAGATATCAGAGAGAAATGAGATCCAGAGAGACAGAGTTTTGTGTCTGCATGAGAGAAAGATATTTCACAGCGAGAGTGATAGCTAGAGAGACATATGAGGGAACGCAAGATATCTCTAGGGAGAGAGGGTGTGTGTGAGTGACATACAAGAGAACAATGGACAAATATGAGACCCTGGGAGGCAGAGTTTGTGTTTTTGTGTGAGAAAGAGATATTGAAGAGGAAGAGTCATAGGTTCTCATATCTAAGGAGCGAAAGACATCCTGTATGAGGGGTGTGCGAGTGGCACAGATGGGAATTGTAGAGAGAAATGAGACCCCGGGAGACAAAGTTTTGTGTTTGTGTGAGAGAAAGACATTCCACATGGAGAATCATAGTTAGAGACACATAGCAGGGAGCGAGATATACTTAGAGAGATAGAGTGATGAAGGTCGAGGGAGATAGTACCGTCGATTGTGTTATGAAGATAAAAGATCATTGTCGACATACAGGTATACGAGAGATACCTAAGAGGCGATGAACGCAGCGTATAGGTCCAGAGAGATAGTCCTATATAAGCATGAGTGATAGCTATATGAGATGAATATCTGGATTAAAGGGGATTCAAATATTTAAACTGGAGATCACGACATCGATAATATCATAACGCAAATTGGTGTATCAAACATGCATATTCATTTGAATTTGGGCACACGTGTAATGTTATATAGTAATATTGGTGATCCGTAGATTCTTTAATTACAAACAATGCATGGTTTATATGCAATTAATGTCTAAACGGGATTATACTATATGTTGCGTGTGTGAAACACATTATACATGTTTGAGAAGTAAAAAAACCCGCATGAAACACACATTAATTGGAGACAGTTAGCGAGGAATGCATACATTGGATTTCAACATAAAGTGGTTTCAAATATTTGAAAATCCAAATTGATGGATACAACCTTATGAATCTGAGATCATGCCATTTGTAAACCATATTTATGTATAAATGGTGTTGTGCTTTTGAAAGTATATATATAAAAAGATGTATATAGAATGTAATTCCAATTGAACATGGATCTCGCCCGAAAAAAATAGAATACAAACGGGATTCGAATTGAGTTGGCATGGTAAACGTGCACTCTGCAAAATTTGAACGAAGCGGGGAAAGTCGCAGTAACCGCTCGAAACCAAAATCTGTGAGATGGAAATCACTACTGCTTATCCCTGCCACGCAAAGCCTATCTGCTGGATTTCTATAGGTTTCGATAGGGGTAGGTTTGTATTTTCACCCAAACGTGACGTGACCGCCTCTCACCCGGATTAATACACGGTGGGCGCCAAAATACAATGTGTCCTTGCCCTAAATCGACTCCCTCCCCGATTCATGTTCATACACGGTGGACGCCAAAAACAAACTCTCGTCGGCAAATATTTGGTGTGTGCGAGATTACCGTCCTATCCCCAACCGACTAATGTTGCTGTGATGTAGTAGAAATTTGAAACGGGGGCAAAGTTTGTAAATTTCCTCGCATTTCCTCGCATTCGGTGTATGCGAGATTACCGTCCTATCCCCAACCGTCTCACCCTGAATACATGGTTCCCCCCTTCCTCTCTACCTCCCTTTTCCCCATTCGTACTCCGTGGGCGCCAAAACACCCTCTCCACCCCACCCACCTCCGTCTGCCACCCCATCCACCGCCGTCCTCCTCCACCATGCCGGAGCTGATACCCCGACGCCGCCGTCCATTACAAGAGATCGACCTCTCTCATCCACGGCTTCGGACCGGGATCCTTGCATCCCGTCCTCTCGCTTCATCCCCGCCGTCGTCCACCTTGCCGGTGCCGCTCCTACGACCGTCTCGTCCACCGCGCCCCGCCGCCACCGTCTACCCTCCTAGATCTGCTTCCACGCCACCGACAGCCATCGCTACCGCAGCACCGTCAAATTCTCAGCAGATCAGACCTGCAGCGTCGCACTGAGGCGGTACTCTTTAAATATCTGCTCAACTTATTTATCGCAGCAAGAAAATAGATCGCCACTGCTTTACTCTGATTTCTTGTCTTGGTTGCGAAGTTGCCTCTGTCCGGTTTGCACCTTCAGATCCGCCATGGCACGCTCAACACTATATTCCCAATGCTTATGGTTTTCCCCTTTTATATTCCACACTAGTTAAATCACGATGAGACTAAATTTCAAAATTGGGTTGATCGATTTTTAGAGCTTGCGGAGTTAAATCGGTGCGATCGAAGGGGTATGGGTGGTTGTGGGGCCTCGCCGAACAAAGAAAACTCGACGCGGGTGGGGGTTGGAGCGGGGGTGGGGTGTGGGGGTGGCGGAGGAACACAAGCGGTGGCGGCCGGTGGCCGACCGGCGGCCCGTGCGGTGTTCTGTATGGGAAGAATCAGAGATGAGGAAGAAGAAGGGTTAGGGGACGTAGGATCTTCATCAAACCACCTGAAATGGTCGAGAGATAGCTTGGAGTTGCATTCTTAATGCGCTCTGGTTCATCATGTGTGGGCACTACGCAACCAACATTTTATTATCCAAAATCTGCTTGATCTTCCTTACCATGTACGATAGAGCTGGCATGTACGTGATCAATAGACTTTAAATTACTAGCGGCAATACAACACCGTATTTTCAAGCCAGTTCTACTTTCCCGATTTATATATCGTGGTTATGGTGTACCCCTGTTATGTACACTATGATCTGCCTAGTTGTTGTGTGCTCTTGTTATCATGGTTTGGCAATAAACTCTCTATACAGTATATTATGAACCTATCATCTACCAGCTATCCTTACTTCTGGAGCCTATTTTTGTGTGTACATGTGCCAGATTATATAAATGCACGCACCATATTACAGCACACATGAGCTCTCTCATCAGAATCCAGTGATAGCACACAAGTGTTTACAGGGGCGCCCCTATATTAGAATATCATCTGCATTGCAAAGATAATCTCACATATGTTATCATGTTTCTCAGATATTATACACAATTAAAGTGAATATCAGAATCTGCGCATCAGAAGAATATTGTGGAACATTGGAATGACTTACAAAATTGGCACCAAGGCATTGAGTGCCATTCTGGAAGCAATGAAACTCGTACGCTCCCCACCTGTTGATTCTTGTTCAGAATATCATCCTAATGACTATTCTAACCTCGAGGAGTCAAAGGCAGATGGCCTGCCCTGTTCACCCATCAAGGTGTCTGTCTAATTTGGCAAGGTTTTATTGATTGCGCACATCTTGCATATGTTGTCTTGCATTTCTTCTACTTCTTTGCACCGCCATCTGCTTAGTTTACTCATCATATAACTCGAGATGCCATGCCCATCCATTATCTATACATATTACATCTATCATCATACCATGTTTTTCCACTCAAATGTTGTTCTTGTGCATCAGACATCAAAAAGGAAGAGGGTGATTGCCGAACACGAAGGAGCACCAAAGAAAGTCCTTGAAAAACTTGGTGGTGCCGGAGAAATCAGACAGCGCCCACTTATATTGGTTGTACAACCGGTGACACAAAACGTAGGACCCACTCTAGCGGTTGTACCCATACTTCACTGGCCACACCACTAGCCCCACCACACAGGACCTGCACTCAAGACCAAAAGGTATACCGATTTCATTTGCCATAGCACCAGCCGTACCACAGAAAAATCCCACTCCCAAAAAAAAGTACAAGCAAGTCCACCGTCAAGACCCATCCCAACTGCAGAGACGGCCAATTCCTACAGATTGGAACCCCATTCCATTTATTCCTAGTTTAAAAGACAATGCTTTCAATGTTTTTAGGGACTACGTGCATATATTCCCATCATGGGAAGATTATAGTGAAGACGAACACCATTTTCACATCTTCCTGTCCAACTTACGTGTAAGTGCTATTATTCATGGTTATTATTTTCCTGTTTTCTGCTGATCGAACACATCAATGATTTACATTACATTGTTGTAACTAGGCGAGGGTCAATCTGGATAGTCATGACGAGCAAAGCTTGCTTGTGCTTTTCAAGGAAGCATTGCAGCAGTATCGGTGTTACCCGAGGAAATCACACTTTGATGGCAAGTCTATAAAGGAATTTACGGTGAAGTCTCATGTGCTAAATTTAGAAGACATTGAATGGAAAAACCTTGTTATACCTTTGGTCTCGTTCCCAGGATGAGGTACTATCTATGAAATCACATGACAATTTGAACTTCTACTTTTCCGCATCTGCCTTACGGATCTTTTTTGCAGGAAATCTGCTCGAAGAAGAATTCCGGTTTGAAAAGAATGGCAGGATATCGCAAATATGCTGCCCGCTGCTTTTCTCTTGATAGTACCTGTTGTCCTGTATCACTGTACTTGCATACACACCTGGTTCATTATGTGACAGCAGTATGCATGATAGCTTGCTTATCAATTGTTCGCTCCAAATTATCTGATATGTATGAATGGTTACATTAGTGTAGAATATATCCAATGCCAATGAATTTTTTTGCTCTGCAGTGTTCTTGTAAGTACATGTTGTCCTTTATCAGTGTACTTATATTGACAGGTAGTTGTTCATGTACCATCACTCTGTAGCTTATTTTTCTTTGCCCTCCATTTTCTACACATCAGATCTATATTTACTCTTACCATAAGGTTGGTACTAAAGAAATTTAGCTGTGCATTGCTCTTGGCTGTGCCTTTTGCCTGTATCGCTGCACATACATGTATAGCTACCTGGTTATGTAGCATCACTCTTCATATTATCTCAAATATTCTCCATTTTTTGGTATATTATCACATCTATATTTACTCTTAACAAATGTAGAATAAAGGCAATGATTATGAAGAAGATTCTGTGATAAACTTCTTGAATTGCCCCCCATCAGCATGGACAAGGGCTTTATAGAGCCTGTCTTCACAAGTAATGTAAGTTTGTCCTTCTCAAGCCTTCAAACTTTGTTGTGTATATTTGGTTAGGCATGACTGCAACAACTGTTTATTTTTGGCGTTTGCATCAAAATGCATGTTTAAAGTTTATTATGTAGTTCATAAACAAAAGTTTTTCCTTCTCAATTTAAGTTTTCAGTTGTACAGCCAAGTTTCTTCTTCATACCATGTAAATTAAACTATACAGAGCAAGTGATCTTCTTTTGCACTGCATGTATGCTTCTGTTCTTCATCCGTAATCCAGTGGTGTGGTGAACCTACCCACTTCAGCACAATGTCATATTCTGCAATGTCTTAACTATGAACAATGTCATATCATTCTACTATTTTTTAAACTGTCTCTTTATTTGCCAATCTGAAATGGGATAAATTGACAGCACACTAACCATTGATACTTATGAGTTCTTGGTATGTAATCCAGTGGTGTCATGAAGCTGCCAACTCCTTCACAATGTCATTTCCTGCCATGTCTTGACCTGAACAATACCATATTGTGTTAATGCAATTTTAAACTGTGTCACTTTATTCGTCAGTAAGAAATGTGATGAATTGTCAGCACAGTGTCACATCCCTAGTTCTGGTATGCTCTAGGCTAGCCCTTCATGTGTGCATGATGTTTAAAATTTCATGAAACTTGAAATGGGGATTGATCCAAGACCTAGCACCAAATGAATTCAACTAGGTTCCATAAAAAATATTTTCAATGATCCTAAATGCCCTTTAGAAAAGTTCATGATTTTTGTCAAAGGTGAAAACCTCTGCCAAAAGTCATGCACATATTTCTAGGCCATTCTGGATTTCTGAATTAAATCATATGTTATTTGAATTTGTGCATTTAAATGCTAGTAAATATTTTAAAAGCCCAGATAATCCTAAACTGAAATGTTCCATGTTGGATATATTCTATACAGTGGGCATGTACAGTTTGGTGATTTTTGAAAGGGTCTAGGTATTTTTAGAAAAGCCACAAAGATTACAGAATAAATAGAAAACTGTAACAGAATTAGAAAAGAGAGAAAGGACTCACCTGGGCCACCTACCAGGCTTACCTACCGCCCACCTGGCCTGGCATTGCTGGCCCAGCCCACCAGGCCCTCCACCGTCTTCAACCTCCTGCCAGTGGGCAGGAGGGCGTGTGGCCGCCGTGCGCGCCCACGCGCTCCGCGCCACCTCCTGCTTGCCGACGAGCCCCTGGACGCGTGGACGGTTTTCCTCGTGTCGTCCCGATCCCACTGACACCCTCTCACTCTCTCTCGAGCTCTTTCCACCTTCTCTGCTCTCTCTCCCTCTCGCCACGGCGACCACCGCTTGCTGACCACACCCACCACGCATCGCCGACGCGCCAAGAAGCTTCGCCTCATCCCCTTCTTCCTCCTCATCTAGACACATGGCGCTAGAAGGCCACAGACGCCGCCCGGCCTTTGCCGTTTTCCCGCCGGTCGCCGTGGATCCTCGCCGTCGATTCGGGAGCTGCAGCGCTTCCCCGACCTCGCCGTCGCCTCTTCTAGCCCCGCCGTGAGCCTCTCCCTCTATCCCCCCTGTTACCTCACTCCAGCGCATCCTCTAGCCGCTGTTTCCGTCAAGGCCGAAACCCGCCGCCGCGCGAGCTCGACGCCGGCGTCACCCCGGTGACCATTTGGTCACATGTCAGCGTCCAAAGAGCTCGTGGCCGCACGTATAGCTTGGCCAGGATGTTAGCTGGCTCGTTTGCGAGCTGCAACACCGAACCACAACCCACCCGAGCTCCGGCCGCCGCAGCCGTGCTCGCCGCCGTCGATTCCGACCATCCCAGGCCCGGCCACCACCACCATTCGACGCGCGCGGCAAAGGGCTCTCCAACGCGCCCAGCCACAGCTCGAACCGTGCCTCGTAGCGCAATCCCGAGCACCAGCGTCGCCTCTGACCTCGCCGGCGATTAGCCGCCGGCGTAATCCCTGGGTGCTTAGCGCTAATGACGCCCTAACTAACCCCCCTAGCTCACTAACACCTGGGGCCCATGCTCTAATTAACCAGGGTTTTATTTCTGTTTAGTTAAAACTAACACCACGGGCCCCACAGGTCAGTTTGACCTGGCCACGTCACCTGTTGACCGACCCCACACGTCGGCATTGACTTGGCGACGCCGGTATTGACCTCACCCCACATGCGTGACTCGAGAGCCTTGTGTGGTGACCAATGGACCCCACGTCGAGGTTTGACCTGGACCGTGTCTGTTGACTCTTGAGGTCGATTATGGCCTGTGGCCGACGATAATTGATTTTCTAGATTTTTTCTTATTCAGGAAATTCCAGAAAATATAGCAAACTTCTAAAAATCATATAAAATCAACTGTAGCTCCAAATGAAATAATTTATATATGAAAAATGATATGAAAAATCCAATCTATCCATCTGTACGATTTTCATGCATGTTAGAACAACTTTTGTTCACTGTTTAGGTCAAATCAACTAAATGGCATTTGAATAATCACATATGGAGTTTGAATTTGAATCTTGTATTCAAACCAACTTCATTTAATCTGTTGCTAGTTGCATTAGCTCAAACCACACTCATTTTACCATGTCATGATCATGCATCATATTGTGCATTGCATTGATTGTGTTATTTCTTGTTCGCCGGTGTTATCCTCCCGGTGAAGCGATGTTAAACGACGTGTTCGATGACACCGATGAAGAACTATATTATCTTGAAGTGCTGTGCAAGCAAAACCCCTTGTTCGTTACGATATAATCCCACTCTCTCGCTCTGCTCTCGTTCTTGCATTAGGACAACAACGATTCAACTGTTACATGCTGCGGTAGTTGAACCCCTTTCCTTTGCATGACCTGTCATTGCCACAGTAAATAGATGAAACCCACTAGCATGAGTAAAGGTAACGGTGAGAGGCCTTGTAGGAGTACATGGTGGGTTGTCTCATTGCAGCCGTCCTCCGGAACTGAGTTCTATGTTTGTGATCCATGAACAGTTACTACCACACATTGGGTTCCGTTAACTCGGCCCCTCTCGGCTTATTAATCAACTTGATCTCTGTCCAGGAGTTGCAACTAGTTTCTGGTGTTTGTAGGTAGTGTTAGTAGTCTACCAAGTGGCACCCGATGCAATTGGGCTTGGGACGGACTAGGCACCATGGCACGGTGTCTGCAGGCGTAGAACCACCCGTCGAGGTGGTATTGGGAACCCTGCTCGCATCGTTTGGGGACGTGAGCGACACCCCTGCCTGATCTCCTTGCTGATGGAACCCGAATAGGCGATAAACCTGGACAAGAGACTTGTGTGGTTAGTCGGTCGTGGCCGACTCCCTCGCCAAAGCTTCCGCTTGAAGGTTGCCGAGATACACGTCGTGTACATGGTGGTAAGTGGCGAGGCGTGTGTGAATAAGTACACCCCTTCAGGTTTAATATGATCTATTCGAATAGCCGTGTCCGTGGTAAAGGACTTACGGGTTGCTGTGCAGTTCATAGACAAGTGAAAGTGGATACTCTAAAATACGCAAGATAAGCATGAGTGCTATGGATGGTGTTCTCGTGAGGGAGGCGGGAGGCGGGTCCATAGTGGTGTATTGATATGGTGAATATGTGGACTCGTGTGCGCCACCTCAAAAGAGTTACTTGCGATCGTAGTTCAGGATAGCCACAGAGTCAAAGGCTGGCTTCTTGCAGTCCAACTCCACCACCCCCCTTTGTTGAAAATGATGCATATGTAGTTAGTTCTGATGTAAGTCTTGCTGAGTACATTTGTACTCACGTTTGCCTATTTTATGTTTTGCAGAGAGATGTCAGTCTTGCTAGTAGTTCCGCGTGGACTTCGACGTTTAGCTTGTTACCTCAGCTACGATCTTTTGCCCTCGGCAGGATCTGGTAGATAGTTTGGCTTCTCAGCCTTTTTAATTTGTAGATATCTGTACTCAGACATGTTAAGCTTCCGCTTGTGCTTGTTGGTTGTATGCTCTGTATGTTGGGTCATGAGACCCATGTTTGTAATATCTCGCTCCTCGGAGCCTAATGACTAAATACTTGAGTCGTAGAGTTATGTTGTGATGCCATGTTGTATTTACACATATCGAGCATATTGTGTGTATAATTGAAATGCTTGCTATGTGTGGAATCCGACAATCTAGTTGTTTATCCTTGGCAGCCTCTCTTATGGGGACATGTAGTCTTGTGCTTCCATGAGCCATAGTAGTCCGCTGACCCGGTTCACGAGTCCTGCTAGCCCAAAGACTCTTGCTCCGGAACACTTGACTGGCGGCATGTGTTTCACTTTGTTCTGTGTCATCCCTTCGGGGAAATGTCACGCGGTGACATCCGGAGTCCTGCCTAGCCTGCTACAGCCCGGGTTCCCGGAGTCCTGTTAACCTAGTGCTACAGCCCGGATTCACACGATGCTGACCGACATGCTCGAAGTTGATTCATGTATGCCTATCCCCATGGGTTAGTGCCGCGTTGGGTTCACGACTAGCCATGTCGGCCGGGTTCTCATCATATGGATGCTAGCGACACTATCATATACGTGAGCCAAAAGGCGCAAACGGTCTCGGGCCATGGTAAGGCGACACCCGTGGGAATACCATGCGTGAGGCCACAAAGTGATATGAGGTGTTACCGGCTAGATCGATGTGACTTGGAATCGGGCTCCTGACACCCTGATACTTTTATGTGCAAAACCTGTCATCTGTCTGCTTGTTTATCTTTCAGAGTGAGGAAGATATAATTGTTGAACAAGCGCAGTCTCATCATCTTGCTCATTTGCGCAGCTGCGAGTCCCAATGAGGCTAACCTTTCTTGAACTCTATTGAAGTGTTGTCGGTTTTGTATATTATTTTGTCGGCGTGTTTATTTGCACTGGTGGCGATCTTTGATGCCCAGTGTATATAATCTGCTATCTGCTTGTGCTTTATTATCATAGTGGTGAACTTTGATGCCCAGTGGATGTAATATGCCGTAATTTCTTTATTGTATAGTCTCGGTTTTTTCTTATTCACGATGCTGCAGTTATTTTACTGTATATATATCCGGTCTTCGCAGTAAACCATCCAAACCATAAAATTACGGTACATAATTGGGTCGTCGTGCAATCACGATGTATGATCCGCATTATGGGCCCCATCAAACTGGCCCACTAGTAGATTCGGGCCTTTAATAGGCCGAGTAACCCCGGCCCTCTTTTCGCAAGAAAACTCAATGGGCTTTTAGGAGGCTGAGAAGTAGGTTGGGCACGAAAGCGTCTTAGAATAGCTCACGCAGACTGCAGCCTGAAAAGGACCCCAGCCCGTGATTGTGTGATTCAAATCACGGGCTTTTAACAGGCCAAATTAGTCTTGGTCCTTGTTTGGCCCAATCAGATATCGGCTGCGAGCAGGCCGGATGCAAACCGGTCCATAGTTAGGCCCAACTATATGACGGGCTTTTAACAGGCCGAAATTAATATAGGGCCGAGATGTTAAACGAGCCCTTAACAGGCCGAAACTAATATCAGGACAAATTACTAAATGGGCCTTTAGCAAGTGGGCCCAAAAGCATAGCATCCAGTTAACGGACCGAATCTGATATGGGCCATAATTGAGCCCAAAGCCTCTTAAAGGTCCGGACCTGATCTGGGCCGTGATTTGGCCCAGAAAGTGGGAGGCTTTTAACGGTCCGGATCTCATATGGGCCATTGTTAGGCCCGGAACATGGCCGGCCATTAATGGACCAGATCAAATATGGGCCGACATTTGGCCCAAAACATGGCAGCCAGTTAATAGGCCGACCTACTAGGGTCCTCAAAATCTTGTGGAGCCCTCTGACTAGCCGGCCCATTAATGTCGGCGAAATCTCATGCGCCTTTAAATTTGGGCGGCCCATTATGATCCGCAAGAATTTTGTGGGCCTTTACCTGGGCCGGCCCATTATGGCCCGCGAAATCTTGTGGGCCTTTAGCTGGGCCAGCCCATTATGGTCCACAAAATCTCGTGGGCCTTTAGCTAGGCCAGCCCAATATGGCTCGCAAAATCTTGTGGGCCTTTAGTTGGGCCGGCCCATTTAAACTTGATGGGCCGTGCCACGTGTCGACGTATCATAGGCGCCTTCTGTGCAATGAGTGGATGACATCTGTCCCAACGATGAGCCGACACATGTTTCCTCCAGCCAATGATGATTTTACACGTGTAAAATCCCCATTGGTCGGGGCTATTAACGGGTTATCGGATCAAAACCTGACCCGATAGCTTAACGGCGTTCCGTTACGGTGGATGCCACGTGTCGGTCACCCTTGACGAAAGCACTTCTGTGACGCGCGATTTATCATCATGGAAGTGGACACTTCCGTGATGATAATTTTGGTAATGTCATGGAACACTTCCACGACAGCACATGTATGACTATCTTGATTCTGTCATAGAATCGTCATGGATGTACATGCATGACAAAAAGAAGCGACCTACTGTGACAAACACGTATCATCACGGAAGTGTATTTTTTTGTAGTGTATCAAAAAACCCACACCTTTACCAGCAGTGGTAAAGTGGCCTTCAAGTGGGACTTGACAAAGCAACCATCCTTTCACTGGAACGCTCGTTGAAGCCCTTTCTTCCCTTTCTTGAAGCAAACCTCACTCCAGGCTACTCTTCTGCCATTTTTCTTCTGTATCGACGAAGGAAAGGTGGGCGAATCAGTTATGCTGGTATATTTTCATTCCAAGAATCTTCTTTTTGTGAAGCACCGACCAATTCTCACAGCCTATTCTTTTCCCGTTTTCATTGCGATTGTGGTTTCCTTTTGATTGCTTTTTGTTTGTCAGTTCATTGATGGATCCCAGACCACTAGGCAAAGAGTTGTCGGCGGACAACCCACTGGAGACAGTGATCTCCAGGAAGCGAGCACCGACGACCAAGTTAACCATGTTGGCGGGCCAACCCATGGAGATGAAGAACTCCAAGAAACAAGCACTGGCCAAAGAGTTGACGATGTTGGCGGACGAACTCCTCAAAGAAAGTTGGAAGAACAGCAAGGGCCCCACCGTGCCTACCTCAGAAACTCTAATGGCCACCTATGCGAGGCTCAAGGCCGAGTTTGAGGAGATATTCGCCGTTGAGAAGAAGTATTCCCCTGGCAAGGTGATGGCCCCCATCGAGGGCGAGGAGATGGCCCCGGAGGATGAGTTCCCATTGAGCTGCACAAGGTAAAAAATAATGGCTTATTACCATAGTTGTGGTTTTTCATTATTTGCAATGTGCTTGCTAATATGTTAGGAGTGTGTAGGTGCCGGTGGAAGTCCTTGATGATTCCGATGTCGCGGCCCATCCTGTGGACAACGCCCCAGAGATTATTTTTTATGTCGCGGTCCGTCTTGTTGGCATCGCCCCGGAGATCGATTCTGATGCCGCTGTCCATCCTGTGGACATCGCCCCAGAGATTGATTCTGATGTCGCGGTCAGTCTTGTGGACATCGCCCCAGAGATCGATTCCCATGCCGCTGTCCGTGCTGTGGTCATTGCCCGAGAGATAGATGGGAAGAAATAGTTGGTCACGCTAATCCTTCAGGGTAGTTTGTATTGCCTTGTGTTTAATTACTAGAACGATGCATGTTATCAAACCATATTACGGCTAGTGCACTGTCTTGTGTGGGTGGTACTTGCTTCTTTTGTTTGATAGTGAATCATGTGAACCCTCTCTGAGTTATGGAAACAGATGTATCCTCACCAGCTTTTGATGTAATATATGGCATGCTTAGATGTAAATTTGAACTGTTTATCATATCAGCAGGGCTTGTTTGATGATTCTTGGTGTTAGTAGGCTAGCTACTGTGCGAGCTATAGTACTTGCAAAACACTCAGCAAAGAGAAACGTTGGGCTGATGAGCTCGTGGTACGCTTATACTTATCCGTCGTCGATCGACGAATAGCCCAAGCTCCTAAAATTGTAGGCCTAGCAGTCGATTAGACAATAGTCGACATGGATACATTCAAGCCTCATTTGGTTCTTAGGGTAAAGAAAATCGTAGAAAAAGTACAGAGACGTACAACACAAAATCGTAGCAGTGCAGAGACATACTCCCTCTGTTCCAAAATAGATGACCTAGGCGGGCTAGTTTGGCCTAGTGGGTTTCAGTGATAAGACGTGGCACAGTGCCGTCCACTCTTCGCGTGTGGTAGCGATTATGGTGCAAGAAGTTTTCTTGAAGAAGCGGAATTCAACGAAGTCATGATGGTTCCTTCGTCCGGACAACTTACAGTCGGAAAGGCTGGGCCTGCTATACGACCGGGGTAGACCGGGATAATTTTGAGCATGGTAGGTGGACCAGGATGGTCGACGTCCCACATGTCGGCGAATGAAAGTATTCTTTCCGATATACTACCTTCTTCTGGGATTTTTAGTCCCCTGAGCCCCTGAGCCTCGTCCTCAAATATTAGGCCGTGATTTGTTTTCCAATGCAGAATTAATGATGCTTTCTTCTCTCCTATTGGCCTACCATGGTTAGGCAGCTCCGATCTGCGAGCCGGCCGACCGCATGCGGCGTCTTGTGAGCCAGCCGGTGCATGCGTCTTGATAGCTATGTCCAAGTGCATGCAGCCAATTAAATCTCCCCTCTTAGTTATTGCTAAAGAAATATCAAGCCAACTACTGCTAAGCACGTAAACACAGCCGCAGGAATCACTGTAATTAATTCCTATATAAACGTGTGCATGCAGTTAACTATGATTGCATTGGTCCTGGAGTTTTGGTCTGCGGGACTAAAAAACCTGGACGGCGGTAGTAGATGATGAGCAACTAGTATTCATTGTTTATATTTGATGAAAGCTATTGTCTCCACTATTACGACGGAGGAGTGTGAAACACGGCATCCCAGTGAACTTGGCATGTGCACCACTCCCTCCTTCCTCATGTAATGCTACCATACTATTGACTACAAGGTTGGCTATAAAGTTACAGCTTTTTCTCACTTTCTCTCTATCTATTTCCTCTCAAATGTTTTTTACCTTTCTTTTTTTATACACAATTGTTTTTATGCCTTTTTTTAGAATTATTTTTTATACCTAGGAGCACGTGTAGAGACGGGCTCTTGCAGAGCCCACTCCTTGACTTTTTCAATGCCTCTCTCTCCACCACATAAGCGGGCATATAGCCCAGTTTTTTACTGGTACTACTTGCTATCCATGCATGCGGCGGGCAGCTGGCGTCTTCAAGGGCAGGCGGTCGAGGCGGGATCGAGGCGGTCGAGACTCGGCATGGCCCACCTCACATTATCACCATATATTTCTTGGAGTCCATGCCCGACGGACGGGTGTCGGCGTTCTGGGAACGGGGGTACCCAGACTTGCCTGCCTGCGGCCTACGGCGTGGCTCAAGGGGTGGCCGAGTACGGCCCATCTTCATCAACACAAGCTCAAGACCCTCGCGAAGAGCCAAGCCTCGCGGGGCAGACGACAGGAAGCTTCCTCAGGCACGGCCTCGTGGGGCTGGCTCGCGAGGAGGCGGAGAGATCAAGGCGGGGTACCCCACGAGGTGCCCATGATGGAAGCCGTGACGACCGAGGGCGCCAGGCGGGCGCCGACTTCTTGTGATGTCCTCATTTCCCCTTTGGTGCAAAGGGGCAAGCGCATAGCGAGCATCAAGCAAAGGCAACCATTTCGGTGCAACAAGACCAACACCAGTGAAACGGCGGGAAGGAGGTCCTTTGTGGAGCCCAAGCAGGCGTCACCGTCGAGTCTTTGGCGGCGAGGACCGACTTTAGTCAGGATAAGTGTACTAGATGTTCCCCTTCAAAATGGCCAATTGTTGGCGCCCTTCCCGCTCAATATTTGGGAAGAGGCCCACTATAAATAGAGCTAGCCACCCACAGGGTAGAGGGAGAGGAGATCGAAACCTGATCGACCGGAAAATAGGCAAGAGAGAGAGAGAGAGAGAGAGAGAGAAGCGACTGAACTCCCCCTAGCAGTTCATCGCACCGGCCAAGAACAGACCCTCGTGAGGCTGTTCTTCCTTGTACTGTTCATCATCAGCCCCTGAGGCAATCCACCACACCACACACTGGATTAGGGTGTTACACCACAATGGTGGCCCGGACCAGTATAAACCTCTTGTCCCTTTTGTTGTTCTTTGTGTAGTTTAGATCCTTGCGAGGTGATGAGGCGTAGGTAGGTTGGAGGTGTGATCTCCGCGTGCACCCCAGAGTTTGAACCTAGAGGGTCTGCCTGAACCCGAAATCCGACATTTGGCGCGCCAGGTAGGGGTGCGCCGGAATCCGCCTTCTGCCGCCTCGCGCCCCGTCGCATCGTCATCATCATGTCCGTGACCCAGGCAACCCGATCCCTGGGTGGCCTGGCCCACCCATGCTGAGCCGCTTGCCGGGCAACCTCAACCCCAAGCCCAGGCAGCCCAGCAGTCCATGAGCGCTGCTTGAGCGGCAGTCGAGCACCAGCTCTCACACCGCGGCAGTGCGGTCGTGGCGAGGGCCTCAAGCCACGCCCAGCCACGCGGCCGTACTCACGGCGAGGCGAGGCGAACTCAAGGGCAGCGCTCACGGTGGCCGAGAGCTACTGTCAATGCAGGCTCTTTGGAGGCGGCGCGGCGTCTGCTGGAGCGGGTGGCAGAGCTCTTGGGCTTCGCCGCATCGGGGGCTCACCCCTTCTGCACCTAGCCGCTGCCTCAGGTCCAAGATGGACCGTCGGAGGCCCCGCGCGCGCCCGCGCAGCTCCGGGAGGGTTCCAAGGCCACTCCAACGCCAACCAGGCCGACAGCACCGGGCTAACAACGGCGCCACCGCCGCCCCCGGCCAGCGAAGGAGGACTCGCCACAGCCCACGGTCCCAGTGGGCCGCCACGCTACCACCCCCATGTTGGCGCCTCAAGATGGGATGCGTGGCACATGGGGCACTACAGCGAAGCATTCGGGGTGGCGGCCCCGGAAGAGTATGTGCCCCACATGATGAATCAAGGGCATGCGCAGCAGGAAGACCATGGCTCGCTCCTCGGCCCAAGCTGGGGGGAAGGGACACCCGAAGCTGAGCTCTTTCCGGAGCCCCGGGAAAGCCCCATCGACCGCGATGGAGGCAGCGATTATCGGGTACCGCTAATCTCTCAGGAGCAGGCATACGCTAACCATGGATCACAGGAGGTGCAGGTCGTTGCGGCGGATGGCTGCCCCAATCCAGCAGCTTCCTACCCCTCAGGAGGAGGGCACCGGGGGCTGCAGGAGAGGGGCCGAGATACGGCATCACCACCGCGGCATTCGGAGCAAGGCATCCTCAGGAGGTAGGCCCTCTGCCGGGGAGGTGCCTCAGGGCCTACCCCCGACAGAGGACCCGTGGTCGTCGGGAGAACCGCTGGCGACCACTCTCCCCAATCGGCGTCGTCCTCGGTCTCCGGCCGTTGTCGATGGCACTAGAGTGTGGCGCAAGGTGGGGCCCTCGTCTGGCGATATGAAGCAAGGCTGGTACCTGTGACGAAGGCCCAGTGCATGTGATGCTCGCCGCCCCGTGACACTCTCACGTAATAATGAGTGGGGCTGTACACGCCCCGGAGTCTCCGGAGAGCCGCCCTCGGGCCTCGGGGGCTCCCGCCCGATGGCAGCACTTAGCTCCAGCTGGTGAGAAGGCGTCAAAGACTAGACTAGGTGCGGACGCGGCCTTTACCTTCTTTTGCCTTTCCTTTGGTTGTCTTTTTGCCCGTTTGGATTTAAGTTGGATTTGAGCTTGAGACTTGTGTGTGTTCGGGAAGGGTTGTTTAGTCTCGTTCGAGCAATCTCTCGCGTTCTGGTTACTGCTTTGCATCCGTCCCGCCTCAGCTGCCTCCCCTCGTGAGCCCCTCGCAAGCCGGGCCAGGCCTAGCATGCATGCAGCCCGGACTACCGTCACCATACCCTCTCAGGAGGTTCTCATTACAGGTTCAATGGGCTCGTTCAGGGGGCACTCAGGACGCCACAGCCCTCCACAGGCTATCTCGAGGCCCACGCGGGTCGAAGGTAAACAAGCCAGATGGCTCGTCGCAAGACCAGCCACTTGGCATAGGCGTACGGGTAATATTGTGTCGACTAATGCGCTAACTGCAAGTTTTTACATGAGGGGCTCCCTCTCCCAAAATGCTCTTACAACCTTCAGGGCCAAGCCCGAACTCTCTCTGCGCAGGGTAAAGAGCGGGAACGACACGCGGTCAATCGGATAAATCCCCCAATGCATCCTCAAGGGCGCCTCCTGAATCGTCACTGGCGTCGCTGGCCTCGCCGTCACCCTCCGCGTCGCTGTAGGCAGCGTCCGGCCCATTCACCACGCCGCCTTCATCACCAACCACGACCACGCCGTCGTTATCGGTAGTGAAAGGCCACGACAAGGCATCCACATTGTCTTCCACCCGGTCGCCAGTGCGCCCGGATGGCGAAGTGCAAGGCGATAAGCGACATCGAAGTCAAAGTGGGGATACATGTTACGAAGATGATCAAGACGCGAGAAAAAGCACGCCCGAAAGGTGGCACGACTCCTCTCCTCCACCAGCCTGTTGGCTCTGCCCGACCGCGCCTCCAGCTGCGTCACCACATCCGTGAAGAACTGGAGGTTACCAGCATAGTTAACCGCATGAGGCTCCCCAACGGCCGCCTCACAGATTTTGCCCAAGGCCGTGTTAGCTCTTTCCTGGAGAGTGCGGAGCATATGGCCATGCTCGTGCTCCAGGATCTGCCGCCGGCGTATCTCATCCTTGCTCCACCGCGCAACGGCCTCAGCCGCGTCCACCCGTTGACGGGGAAGAAGCACCTCGGCCCAGGAGGAAGTCAGCTCCTCCTGTGCCGCGCCAAGGGCGCCCCGGGAAGCGTCGGCCCACCGTGTCACTTCATCCAGCTTGGCCCTGAGGGCGGCGGTCCTGCCTTCCGCTTCGACCCTAATCAACTCCAGCCTCTCCTCGAACTCGGGCTCGAGGTTCGAGCGGGCCGCCACCACCCGGCGATCAACCTCTTCCAGGACTCGGGCCTCCCGCGAAGCGACATCGTCCTCCGCCTGCGCCACCAAGCGCTCTCTCGTCTCCAGCTGCTTAAGGTCACGGGCGTGCTCGATAGCTTCCAGCGTCAGTGCCTCCTCACGTCTCTGGAGCTCTGCCTGGTCGACCGAAGCCCCCTTCATCGACGCAAGGTCCGCCTCATGCAGCTCAGACTGCTGCTCCAGGGAATTGCTCCAGGCCTGGAGCTCCCACGCCCGCTCCTCCGCTGCCTCACGCCGCCGGTCAGCCTCCTGGGCCTCCTCGATGGCCCGGGAGCGGGCCTCCCGAGAAGCCGCCGGTGACACCTCGGCCTTCTCATTGTCGAGGTCATGCTGGTGGCGCGCAAGGGCAACGGCCACCTTCCGCTTGCGCCTCTCTTCAGCTAGGCGCGGGCCCTCAGCTTCAAGGCGCGCGTCCTAGTCAGCAAGCTCTACACCGAGCTGGCTCACTGCGTCAACCGGCCTCCGGAGAAACCCTTGACGAAGGGCGCGGCGCTCACGGGCGCGCTCGAGCACGTCTTCCGCGTCGTCCTCCGCCCCAGGCGTGCGCGGGGGGGCACGAACCAACACTCCCCCTCTGGGCAGGGGGCTGGGGGCTGGCGCCCTCGCGAGGACCGGACACGCCTCGCTAGAAGCCCGGCCGGGAGCCGGCTCGTCCTCAAAGGAAGAACACAAGGCCGACCGCAGCCAGTCGCCATCCACGACCAGTCGAAGATCCCAAGGCAGGCTGGCTATACCCCGGGTGGGCTCGCGAAGGAGGGTCGCGAGGTGCGCAGAACCATGATGCATCATAGGATGGCTCACCTCTCCAACCGGCCTCACCACGAGGGCGGTGCTTGAGCTCGGAGCGCTCGGGGACGGTGGAGAGGGCGAGTCCTAGGGGGATGGCTCCTCAGCCGTCTCCGTGAGCTCGGCAGGAAGGGCCCTGCAGGGCAATGATCAGTTGAAGCAACGGGAAAATAAGGAACTAAGAAGGGGAAGGCTTACTCATCAATGGCGAAGTACTTCCTGCGCATCAATAGGCGGCAGGGGTAATCATCACGCAAGGCCTCCTTTCTCTTTCGGAGAGCCTCGAAATCCGTGCGGAAGTGGCCCAGGAGCTCGGCGCAGGGGTCAGCCTGCGACAAGGAAGAAGCGCCCAAGTGACCGACGTCAGGGGCATCAACCTGGCGCACGCCACCAGACGCCGCACCGAGAAGGGTGGCCGGGGCCTCAGGGGCCTCTGCCACGGGAGCCGCGGGCGGCGGCTCAACACATTCAGCAGCCGCAGGGCGGGCCTCAGGAGCTGCCGCCTCAGGAGTACCGCATGGCATCATCATCCCGGCGGAGGCCCCCTCAGCCCCCGGTGGCCCTTGCCTCCCAGCTCCACCACTTGAGGAAGGACCTTCGCAACGGCCGGAAGGCAACCACCACAACCAGGGTTCTCACGAGGTCCCATGAGGCTGCGGGCGCAGCCCCATTCGTCAAAGCTGGGCATCTGCTTCACGAAATCACCCCTATTCGAGCAAAGGTACAGCAGGCACCCCTTGCCGGATCCTGCCAGGGAAGGGTCCCGGTCGGGATCATGAGAACCTTCCTCGGCACTTGAGCGTCGGATCTTCCTCCACAGGCCTCATGCGGTCTTCACGCCCCGAAGGCCCACATCCGTGCGAATGGCGCTGGAGAGAGGGCAATGCGGCATAGGAAGAACTCCTTCACCACCTTGGGTGCCGTCACGCCAAGCGCCCTCAAGTTCGCGAAGCGATGCTAGACGAAGACGAGCTGGGGGCTCATGAGCGTCTCCTGGCCCCAACCCGAATTGGGGATAGCGGGTAAGGTTGGCTCCGAAAACAGGGGGCTGGCCACCCCGACATCCACGTACAGCCACCGCTCGCGGATCCCGGTCGCAGGCGGAGGAAGGCTGAAATCAATTCCCGAAGCTGCTGTTTCTGGTGCGGCAAGGAAGCTCACGCACCCCGAGCATTGGGTGGGGTCGCTGAGACGCAAAGAGAAGAAGTGGCGCAGCAAGGCAACTGAAGGAGGAATGCCCATCATCGCCTCGCAGACAAAGGCGAAGACGGCAAGAAGAGTAATGGATTCGGGATCCAAATGCATCATGTGGATCTGGTAATGGGAAATTACAGCGTTGAAGAAATCAGAAAAGGGGAACCAGTCCATACAGGCGTCGGCGAAATCTGGGACCTCGGTGACTATCCTATCAATGGAGAAGTGAGGCCGGGCAGACCGTCATCCCCCGCACTTTCGTTGAAGATGGTGGCGAGGCAGAGCTGACCTTGTCCAAGCCTTCCCGGTTGAGTATGATCGACCGTCGACAATGAGGAGCCGTCGGCGGCGGCGAAGCGAAAACGCGAGCTTCCGCCCTTTCCCCTTCTTCGTCGGTGCCATGGCGACAGGAAGGGGGAGGATTCGAGATTGGATTGGAAGCAGAAGCTAGAGCTCGAGAGGAGGAAGAGAGGGAGACGCGCGAGCGGCGAGAAGAGGGATAACTGTGTGCAACTGCGGGTCCGCCTAGCTGGGCGCAAAATAAGGAGGCGTGGGGAAGCAGGGACGCCCACGTCCAATCAACCGCCACGCGGTGCCCAAGGCCGCTGGCTGTTTGGGCCCGCGGCGCTTCGCACTTGCCCCTTCGCTTCTCTGCTAAGCCAAGTCCAGGCGCGCCTTGGGCCCGGGGGCTACTGTCGGCGTTTTGGGAACGGGGGTACCCAGACTTGCCTGTCTGTGGCCTGCGGCGTGGCTCAAGGGGTGGCCCAGTACGGCCCATCTTCGTCAACACAAGCTCAAGACCCTCGCGAGGGGCCAAGCCTCGCGGGGCGGACGACAGGAAGCTTCCTCGAGCTGACCTCGTCGGCTGGCTCACGAGGAGGTGGAGAGATCAAGGCGGGGTACCTCACGAGGTGCCCATGACACTGGCCGTGACGGCCAGAGGCGCGGGGAGGCGCCAGCCAGCGATGTCCTCATTTCCCCTTTGGTGCAATGGGGGCAAGCGCAGGCGAGAGCATCAAGCAAAGGCAACAATTTCGGTGCAACAAGACGAAGACCAGCAGAACGGCGGGAAGGAGCTCACCGTGGAGCCCAAGCCGGCGTCACTGTCAGAGTCTTTGGCAGGCGAGGACCGACTTTAGTCAGGATAAGTGTACTAGATGTTCCCCTTCAAAATGGCCAATTGTTGGCGCCCTTCCCTCTCAATATTTGGGAAGAGGCCCAGGGCCTCCCACTATAAATAGAGCTAGCCACCCATAGGGTAGAGGGAGAGTAGATCGAGACCTGATCGACCGGAAAATAGGCAAGAGAGAGAGAAGCGACTGAACTCCCCCTAGCAGTTCATCGCACCGGCCAAGAACAGACCCTCGTGAGGCTGTTCTTCCTTGTACTGTTCATCATCAGCCCCTGAGGCAATCCACCACACCACACACTGGAGTAGGGTGTTACACCACAATGGTGGCCCGAACCAGTATAAACCTCTTGTCCCTTGTGTTGTTCTTTGTGTAGTTTAGATCCTTGCGAGGCGACGAGGCGTAGGTAGGTTGGAGGTGTGATCTCCGCGTGCACCCCAGAGTTCGAACTAGAGGGTCTGCCGGAACCCGAAATCCGACAGCGGGCGATCTCTTCTCCCTCCCCCGTTTCTCTCTTCTCAGCCGACGCCCGCCGAGCGATTAGATTTCGGCTATCGACGGTTTATTCAATTACAGTCCCACATGTCAGGGAAATTGCAAGACACGCGTGTCCCCTCTAGTGAGCGGCCTGTGAGCCGGACTGTCGGGGGTGCGACGCGTACGAGTCGTAAGTGTGCCGCCTTTTCCTTTAGAACTTCCAAAGCATAACATTTTCACGCGATCAATCGATAGAAATCCAGAACAAAATGACGAGGGCGGTGCTTTCCTGCTCGTTAAGTGGGCTAGTTCGAGTGATATGACGTGCTACAGTGCCGTCCACTTGCTCCATTTTTTATGTAAGCAAGAGTTTACACTCTTACGCGGGAGGAGTACGAAACACCGCAAATCTTATTTTGATCGAGGGATAACCGTTCCTTGCAAAATAATGGAGCACTGTTAGTGATTATAACATGATAGTTAGGGCATCTCCAGCGCTGGCCCACAAATTTACACCGGCATTTATCCGAGGACTCTGATGGATGCCATCCGATGCTGCCCGCATACCTTTCGACAACTATATGAAGTAACCGGACGAAATTCGTGCAAACAAAGCAAATTTCAAATTAACAGGATGAAATTCATTACATTTCGAAAACTTTTCCTACAAACTGGACGAAATTCATTACATATTTCGCACAAACCGTACTAAAACCTACTGTAAACCTAATCTGAATGATCATCGGCACCCGACCACCATGTCCGGCCATGAACCCGAGAAAGCCGGCCATTGCCTTTGCCTCCTCCTCATCACCTCGATAACCTCCTCCAGAGCACATGGTTCTGAAGATTTCCGCCTCCACGTCACCGTCAAGTGGATAATTGGCCGCCGATGTTTACCCCACCAAGCTTGGCGTCGACTGAGTGGAGTAGCGGTGGCCTTCTTGGGACCAGAGCGGCGACGGCCTACCGTGTACTACTCTTCCTCGCTGTCGGTTGCGCCCGCGCATCTTCGCCCGGCTTAATGGTAAATGGCGGCGTAAGTGGCGAGAAGTGCGGCGATCTCCATCGTTTGCTCCTGCTGACGATGCGTCGAAGAGCTTTGGAGCAGCGCCGGGCGGAGCGGCTGATGTCCTAAATGCGCTCTGCTGATGACGTCGTCCAAGAAACTTTGGGCGCCGAGGATGCCGTGGTTGGAGTGGTGCCGACAGAAGGAAGGGACTGGAAGAGAATAAGTGTGGGTCTTTGGCTATGGCTGGGAGCTGGGGCTCGAGTTAATATAGTGGGCGAATGGCAATGAGCCGCGGTAGACGGCTGGACGGCTGGCGCCGGAGTACGTTCGTTGGGCATGAATGCGGACGCTGCTTCAGTGACTTAACTGCAGATGTGTTGGGTTACTGACACGTGGGCCCAATGGGTGTCTGGCCCGCATGTCAGTGCCACACCAACTGCACACTGCGATTAAGTGCGGTGAATCTGACATTCACGTTACGGAGAGGCGATCCTTGTTTCAGGTGGGAAGCGCGCGCTGGCGATGGAAGGGGTTTCGGTAGGCCAGGGTGGTCAGACGATGGCGTGGTGGTAAAGTGTGAATTCATGGATTACGAGCCTTTGAAGCATATGCGGCACGTATTGACAACCTCGCTTGTCGCCAGCTAGCCTTCGACGACCACCATTAGACACCACACAACCATGCATAACTTACGAATAATGGACGAATCGATCATACACACACTCGTGTGCAGTGGCACTGAGATCGATCGCTCACGATAGTACATACTCTGTACCATAGTACCCTCTCTAGCTAGGCTGTTTTATAGATTGTCATTGTGATGGACGATATACGTGAGCAAGGCGCTCTGAGTATGACCGTTGGTGTTGAGCCAGGTGAATACATGCTCGGCATTCGCGTAGGCTTCCGTCAAACGTCTAAACAGTAATGTCAGGCACCGTCGGGGCGCGCAGGTGATGCGCTCGCCGTTTGCATTGCACCATGAGCACGACTTTGATTAGGAGGGATACGTGCATGCATTAGGATGCTTTGACAGTGTGAGTGTGAGTGTCTAATGCAAAGTATTTCATTTTCATTTGGCTGAGGAGGGTGCGTTGCAGCGACGAGTCCGTGGTTTGATTCCCCACATATGCATAATTTTGGTTTTTACTCCCTTCATCCCAAAATAAGTGTCTTAACTTTGTACTAGCTCTTGTACAAAGTTGTACTAACCTTTAGACACTTATTTTGGGACAGAGGGAGTATTTCTTTCTCCATTAACAGGTAGGCCCGTGTAGATAGATAAAGAACACGAGCTGATGAGGCGCATGCGGACTGTTTGACTGGTCAAATAGACAAATACGGATCTATAAGCTGAGCCACTGACCGTATAATCCCCATATCTCGTATACAATGATCAAAGTGAGCTATCAAGACAAGTTCGATGACCGCTAGTGCATTTTACTCGGTAATAAATGACCAGGATTGAAGGGGAATCCAAATTTCCTTCATCTTCTGTCCTTGAGCTCTTGACAAACCAATGCACTATACGGTTGTCCGGCCACTCCACCCCAGAGCTCTCACAAAGCGTCGTTCATGCCACCGCGCCGCACACTAACCAGCAAGGTAGCGATGGCATCCCGCCGCGTCGAGTTCCTCGCCGCCCACGAACGCACAAAAAATGCTAGGGAAGAGATGGCATCCCGCCGTGCCAAGTTCATCGCCGCTCATGACCTCAGACCTATGTGGGAGGAATTTGAAGATGCCAAGGCCGAATGGGCGGTAGAGCAAGAGGCGGCCAAAGCCACACAGAGGGAGTGGAAAAGTCAGAAAGCACTCAAGAAAAGAGAGCCTCGCCGCTGCAAGAAAGAAGAGGACGCACGCGCTGCTGCGGAGAGGTCGGTGGAGATCCAAGCACAGTGGGGTGTCGCCGACAAAGCCGGGAAGGAGAACGACGGCGTCTGGCCATCATGTGAGAAGTAGTAGTACTAGTAGTTAGTGTGTGTGTCTGTGTCTGAGTACGAGCATGTACAAGTACTACTAGTTACTACTGTAGTTTTTAGAGCAAATTACCAGTACATTAGCCTAGACTAAATGGAAAAATTCCTATCCTATGCATCAAATGGCATCTCTTTCTCTATAGGAATTGAGATGCATGTCATCTCACTTCCTATGATTTTCATATTCCTATAAAATTTCTATCCTATGAACGAAGGAGGCCTCTGTTGGAGTAACTCATGTAGCTAGCGATCTTCTTTGGTGCAGTAGTTTTCTTCAAGAAGAGGAATTCAATGATGTCATGATGGTTCCTTTGTCCGAGCAACTTCAAAGTGGGAAAGTGAGCCTGTGATTTGACGGCTCATTAGTCATTGTTACCGCGGTGCGACGATCGGGGTGACTCTCCCTTGGAGTTCTGCGTGCATGGCAAGTGGACCAGGATGGTCGACGTCCCACATGTTGGCGAACGGAAGTATTCTTTCCGATATCGAGGAGCAAGGAAACCGCGTGGTATAGTATCACTGCTGATTGGTTCTCAAAAAAATAGTATCACTGCTGATTTATAATTATTTTTTATTTCTGATGAATGCTAGCGTTTCAACTCTTACGACGAAGAGTGCCAAACACGGCACGTCTTTGGATGTCCCACATGTCGTGAAAGGAGTGGGACATGAACAGCGTGGTAGAGCCGGTGCAAAAAAAAACAGCATGGTAGAGCGTCTCCACTTCTTCCACTTACGGGTCGGAGACCACACGTAGTAGTACTTAGTGGTATGAACGATACAAAGTGCGGCCTGGAGAGAAAGACACGTCTAGTTGGAAGGTCTCGGGGCATACACGTAAACAAATATAAAAGTTAATCTGTGCCTCCAACTAATATAGTAGTAGTAGAGTACTTAGGCACGTACTCCATAACTTCACCGTACATTGCACGTACAAAATTTAGTGGTAGTACGTAGTAAGAGACAAATGCCGCCCAAGAGTTCCCTTCTCGACCCACTTTTGGGTGTTTGGTAGAGTGTATGGAGGGTGCATGAGTCCACACTAGTTTAGCACAAATACACTAGAAGCATGCATGAAGAGAGCATGCATGAAGAGCGGTGTTGAGTTGAGCATGCATGAAGAGGGAACAACTATGCTGAGACGAGAACGCAACCAAACACACCCTATATGTCACGCATGTTCATGCCATTTGTGCCTTTCTACTTCACTTACTGCGCTACATTACTCAGGTTCGTACTTCCACTCCTGGCTACATGCCCGTTTCGTAGTTCCAGTCCCATGTGTACTTCATATAGATGGAACGATCCTTGCATGACATGTCCACCTTGATGCTAGATGTCTCGCGTGTTGGCAAAAGGATGAAAAAAGCTCACGTAAAAAAAGAGAGTGGAAGAACATAGATTCCCGACGACCGAGAAGGAGCAAGGAACCTCGTGGTGGAGCGTCTGCACTCGTAATAATTAATATTATTCAGTGATATAAAATCAACCAATCATCTCCGCAGTGGACTATAAGAGTACGAAACACGGCAACCCAGTGTAGTTACATCATACTAGTACATGGCTAACCCTCGCTATCACCATATTTCTTGGCTTCCATGCGCACCTATCTCTAGTAATCCAGCAGCTTGTATCGCTTCTCCCTCCTCGTCTCTCTCAAAGTGTGGCGGGTTGGCGTTTTTGCCGTCTGCTGAGGTCGGTTAACTCATCACATGTTAGCGACATGCCATGAGAATTCTAAAAAAATTCCTTTCACGTTCCCTTTTCAAAAAGAAAAAAAATCCTTTCACGTACGAATTTGACTGTATGCTTTGAGCAACTTGCATGTCCGATACTGCTCCTGTTTGGATACTCTAACTTACCTAGAGGTTAGACTAACTCATGACTAACCCTGAACTAACTACAGCCAAAGAGGTGTTTCGGTGACAGGGTTAGATTGACAATAAATGCACTTGATGGAGAGAGAAAAGTGATTTTTCAGTGGCCCCAATGAGAACTATCTCCAGTTAGCACCTCTTGGGTGGGATAGTTTTTGGTGGAGTTCGGTGCAACTTGCTCCAATTTAAACCCTCATGCTTGGATACTTTAGGGCTATTTGAGCCCCAACTAGCTCAAACTAACTCTAACCCATGGATCCAAACAGGGCCTATGGCCAACCTCGACGTGGAGCAGTCGCGTGCACCGGGAAGCGGCTCTCTGTTGGCCGTCGCGCCACTTCAAAGCCGGTGCTAGTGAGAGGTCACCTCCGCTCTGGCCGGGCATTAATGTGTCTGATCTTGGCGGCGCTCGAGGTGTGACCGCTTCACTGCTGAAGCCTTGTGGCAACAAGGGAGTATAGGTTTTGAACCGTTTAGGTGTAATCTTGGTAGTTTGCAAAACTACTCAATTATTGCGATCAGTTTCCTAAGAAATTGTGGTATAAAGCGTTACTCCACAGCCCGCTTCCCTTCTCCTTCCTCTTCCATCGCCATGCGCGCGCGTCTGCGGAAGCGACGATCAACCCTTATATAGGAGTGCTAGCACAAAAAGATGCATGCATGACCACTAAAATTTCCATATTAAAGCGCCGCTCCGGTGCGAGTATGGTGTATGTTGTTACCTTCGGTCGGGCCATGGCTACTGGGCGACCGCGACTAGAGAAGAGGCGGCAGGAGGGGAATGAATGCAGCTGCTGTTTGGGTTCGCCGTACGGCTTAAATAAATGCGCAGCATCGCGTGTACCCGCGGGTGCAAAAATTGTAACATACGTGTCTGCTTAAGTGGGCGTCACGTAACTGGTGTGTGTGTGTGATATTCTGAGAGATAGAGTGCGTGTGTGCGACTCTACTCTTCGGACATGTACTCAACCTTTTGCATTGGGATATAAGTATAATGGTATTTACTTTAGCTAGTGATTTACGTGGCCATGTTAACGTGGTTGCGTAAAAACAATTTCACTTCCTGCTCGTGATTTGTGTTGTATAATTACAAGCAAGATGCTCGTGCATTGCACGGAACATCAATATGCATTTTTGTACAAAACACCTATTGTGATTGACCCATGCAGGAGTAATCCCATGTGTAAAAACTAATGATATCTCGAGAATTTTATCGGAAAACTGCTATCTCGAGAATGTCATCAAAAAACTGAAAGATGAGAGATAAGGTGAGGAGGAGTGGAGCGTGGTGGTGACTGGTGGTCGAAATGGGCGGAGGCATGTGGATGGACGGCGCGGGCAGGCAGCAGCGGCCACTGAGGGAGTCCCGGATTAGGGGGTGTCTGGATAGCCGAACTATAACCTTTGGCCGGACTCCTGGACTATGAAGATACAAGATTGAAGACTTAGTCCCGTGTCCGGATGGGACTTTCCTTGGCGTAGAAGGCAAGCTTGGCGATAAGGATATGTAGATCTCCTCCGATTGTAATCGACTCTGTGTAACCCTAGCCCTCTCCGATGTCTATATAAACTGGAGGGTTTTAGTCCGTAGGACGAACAACAATCATACCATAGGTTAGCTTCTAGGGTTTAGCCTCTCTGATCTCGTGCTAGATCTACTCTTGTACTACCCATATCATCAATATTAATCAAGCAGGAGTAGTGTTTTACCTCCATCGAGAGGGCCCGAACCTGGGTAAAAACATTGTGTCCCTTGTCTCCTGTTACCATCCGCCTACACACACAGTTCGGGACCCCCTACCCAAGATCCGCCGGTTTTGACACCGAAATTGGTGCTTTCGTTGAGAGTTCCTCTGTGCCGTCGCCATCGGGAAGGATGCCTCATCCCGTCTTTAAAGACGGCACTCTTGCTAAAGGAGCTTTGGCTATCGGCCAAACTCTCCGACTAGGAGGTTTTCTTATGACCGCCTATTCGGCCGCCACACCGACGATGACTTCTCGGGTCATCGAAAGCAATCTTCATGTCAAATCGGAACTCGCCGAGCAGTTAGATCCGACGGAGCTCTCTTCCTTAAACGAGCTCCTGGATCGCATCGCCGCCCTGGGAGTCGCTACAGACTATGATCAGATTGGGCCTAAACCCGATCTGAGAGAGATTAACTCTCCCCAGGTCACCCATCACGTTGCTGTGGTGGAGGAACAATGCGGCGACCCTTCATCTATATTAAGGACTAGCTATGTCCGGATTCCCAATCCCTCCAAGCCGGATACCAGCGGAGGGGAGGACGTCACTCAAGACCTGAACTTAGAGTCAGGCAACGGGCTAGATTCATTGGACAACATCCAAGAATCCAAGCTTCCGAGTTCGGAAACTCCTTAGCCCTTGAGCCTCGGATTGGGTGAGGTTTTGGATCTAATTCCACCCACCCACCCGAACATAGGCGATCTATCAAAAAATAGGCAAGATCCCGAGGAAACAGTACATCATTCTTGGGCGATTCCTCCACAGGTTATGAACAGGATAAAGGATTGCAGCGAGGAAAGCGCATAATTTCATTCTTCTAGAATAATTGCATGGACAAGGGAATCATCAACGCCATAGGTCGCCGTGAAATTACATGCTTTGCTGACTTGGCGTCCATAGTACTGAAATCTTGTGCGATGAAAGCGCTGGAAAACCGAAGTAAGATTTTGGGACAATTCGCCCTGAATACAAACCAGTCCGAAATAAAAGGGTGCATTATCGCCAATCACCGGGTTAAACACCAAAAACAAAAACCCCTACGGGGCATGGAACCGTCTTTGGAGGGATGGCTCAACGGACCCTGTAAAATTCATAGTACAGAGGGCGCCACACCAACTCATAGCCTTAGAGCATGTTGGATACTCCGGCAGGTGGCAAAAAGTGATGAAGAGCTTCTAACCCCAGCATCCACAGAGCACCAGCCCAGGGATACCAGTACGGTATTAACAGTCTTCGAGACTTTCGCATCAAACAATATGCAAAAACGAACACTCCACAGCCTTGCCGAAGTCTACCAAGTAGCAACAGTAAATCCATGGAGTGACACGGCTATTACCTTCAATGCCAGTGATGAACCTAAATTCCAAACAGCCCGAGCACCAGCAGCATTGGTCCTCAATCCCATAGTGGACGGCTTTCGCCTTACCAAGGTACTCATGGACGGTGGCAGCGGATTTAGCCTCATTTATGAGGAAACCCTTCGAAAAACGGAAATAGACTGGAGCCGCATCGAGCGAAGCAGCACAACCTTTAGAGGAATTATACCCAGCCGGGAAGCGTGCTGCACAGGAAAATCACACTGGATGTGGTGTTCGGCATGCCGGATAATTACAAGTCCGAGGAGGTCACGTTCCAAGTGGCCCCGTTCAGCAGCGAATACCACGCTCTATTAGGCGAGGCATTCACAATTTTTCAAGCTATACCCCATTACGGGTACATGAAGCTCAAAATGCCCGGGCCCAACGGAATCATCACTCTTGCTAGTGACCCGGACATAGCACTCCGCGCCAAAAATAAGACAGCCGCACCAGCCCTTGAGGCACTATCCGAAGCCCTAGCGTCCGAGGAACTGATTGCGCTGCGCTCCACGGTGAACATGGACGATGTGATACTAGATAAAAGATCCAAGTCCACCTCCTTTAAACCAGCGGACGAAATAGTCAAATTCCAAGTCCACCCAATGGACCCTACAAAAACGACCTCCATCGGGGCACAATTAAACCCTGATGTAGGCGCGCACGAGAATTCTCTGTGAAAATTGGGACATTTTTTCCTGGCACCCTTCAGACATGCCAGGAATCCCATGCCAGCTGGCCGAGCACAGCCTAAACATCCTAAGAGGATTCAAGCCAGTCAAATAGGCTCTTCGGCGTTTCTCCGAACCTAAGAGACAAGCCATGGGAGAGGAGCTAGCCAAACTATTGGAGGCCGGATTCATCAGAGATATAAAACATCCGGACTGGCTAGCAAACCTGGTGATGGTACCAAATAAGGACAAATCCTGGCGCCTATGCGTCGATTTCAAGGACGTCAACAAGGCTTGTCCAAAGGAACCCTTCCCCCTCCCCCGCATCGATCAAATTATCGACGCTACCGCAGGACACGATTCATTGTGTTTCCTCGACGCATACTCCGGCTACCATCAAATTAAGATGGAAGAGCCTGACCAAGCCGTAACGGCATCACCCCATACAGCCCATTCTGCTTCAACACAATGCCCTTCGGGCTCAAAAATGCCGGCGCAACATATCAGCGCATGATCCAGACATGTCTGGCAAACCAGATCGGCAAAACAGTGGAGGCATACGTAGATGATGTGGTCGTCAAAACCAAGCATGTCGAAACTCTAGTAGACGACTTGAGGCTCACATTTGATAATCTCCGGACATATGACATCAAGCTTAACCCGGAAAAATGCGTTTTCGGCTTACCAGCCAGAAAGCTCTTGGGCTTCATTGTATCCGGTAGAGGAATTGAAGCAAACCCTGCCACGATCCGAGCTCTGTCACAATTGGATATCCCAAAGGACCTCAAACAAATACAAAAATTGACTGGATGCGTGGCGGCTCTAAGCCGCTTTATCTCCCGTTTTGGAGAAAAGGCATTACCCCTTTATCGCCTCCTCCGGCGCACCGAACACTTCGAGTGGACGGATGCCGCCACGGCCGGACTCGAAGAAATAAAAGCCATATTGGCAACAAACCCGGTCCTGGCCGCGCCCAACATGGGCGAACCAATGCTATTATACATCGTGGCAACTCATGAAGTTGTAAGCGCGTTGCTCGTTGTCGAACGAGAAACAGACGGACACAAGTTCCCCCTTCAAAAACCAGTTTACTACGTGTCCACTGTCCTCACTCCATGCAAGTCACGGTATCCGCATTATCAAAATGGTGTTTATGGCATCCCAGAAGCTGCGACACTACTTTCAAGAGTGTTCGATAACAGTAGCCTCCGAAGTACCTCTTAACGACATTATAAACAACCGCGATGCGACGCGCCGGATTGCCAGATGGGCCATTGAGCTCCTCCCGTTCGACATAACCTATAAGCCACGACGAGCCATTAAGTCGCAAGTTTTGTCCGACTTCGTCGCCGAATGGACTGAAGCCGAACTCCCTAAAGAGTACGGCACATATTCCAACTAGATCATGCACTTCGACGGCTCCAAAATATTGGCTGGTCTGGGGGCTGGCATCGTTCTGACGTCGCCAACAGGAGATACAGTTCAATACGTACTCCAAATAATGTATACAGACTCCAACAACACAGCCGAATACGAGGCCCTTCTACATGGTCTCCGGATGGCAGTATCCATGGGCATTCAACGCCTAGAGGTGCGCGGGGAGAACCTCGCGATATCCCAAATAAATGGAGACTTTGATGCCAAGGATCCGAAAATGGCAGCTTATCGCAACGCCGTCCTAAAAATGTCAGCTCAGTTCGAAGGGCTCGAATTTCACCATATAGCTCGGAAAAACAATAAGGCAACATACGTCTTGGCACGCATTGGCGCGAAGCGCGATGCCGTCCCCCCCCAATATCTTCTTAAGAGGCTGTTTAAGCCATCCGTATTATGGGAAGGGGAGTCCGGAAATAACAGCCCGGACCCAACAACACTGCCCGACACCGAACATTCTGACACAATTGGAGGCTCTGCCAACGAAGTAACATCTTCAGCCCACGTAATAATGGCAGTCATTGCCCCGTGGATGGAACCATTCCTAGCCTACCTAACCAGGAAGGAACTTCCCGAGGACCAAAACGAGGCACGCTACATAGTGCGGCGATCTAAAGCCTATAAAGTCCATGAGGGAGAGGTTTATAAGAAAAGCACCACTGGAGTCCTTCAAAGGTGTATCTCTGAAGAGGAAGGGCGGAATCTTCTGGCTGAAATTCATGTCGGACTCGGCGGGCACCACGCCGCAGCCCGGGCCCTTGTAAGCAAAGCCTCCGTACAGGATTTTATTGGCCGACGGCCCAGGCAGATGCTCAGGACTTAGTCCAACGATGCGTCGGTTGCCATCTCTTTGCTAATCAAAGCCACATGCCACGCAACGCCCTCCAAACTATACCCATCACCTGGCCCTTCGCGGTCTGGGGGCTTGACATGGTTGGACCCCTTAAAGGAGGAACCCACAAGCAAAAATTCCTACTGGTCATGGTGGATAAATTCACCAAATGGATAGAGGCCAAGCCTATTAAGACGGCCGAATCCGGACCGGTGATAGACTTCATATAAGGGGACGTACACCGTTACGGCGTCCCCCACAGCATCATCACTGATAACGGCACGAACTTCACGGCCGACGAGGTCAAACTCTGGTGCAAAAGCATGGGCATCAAGCTTGACTATGCTTCAGTCTATCACCCTCAAACTAACGGTCAAGTCGAGCGAGCAAATGGTCTAATCATGAGCAGCATCAAACCCAGACTAGTGCGGTCCCTCAAGGAATCTAACACGCATTGGGTAGAGGAGCTCGACTCCGTACTCTGGGGGGCTGCGGACCACGCTGAATATCACCACCGGATTCACACCATTCTTTATGGTATACGGCGCAGAGGCAGTTCTGCCCTGCGACATAATTCATGACTCACCTCGCGTGCGCATGTACGAAGAAAGAGAAGCCGAGCTCGATCGGCAGGACAGTTTGGACGCCTTGGAGGAGGAGCGTGATGCGGCAAAAGCCCGTTCTGCATTCTATCAACAGCAGGCTTGACGATATCAAAGGAGAGAAGTATGGGCCAAAACTTACAACGTTGGCGAGTTAGTTCTACGCCTGTCGGACAAGAAAAAGGACAAACTCAAGCCCAAATGGGAAGGCCCCTTTATTATCGACCAAGTCCTGACCAGTGGAGCATACCGTTTGCCAGATGCATCGGATAACCGACTCGAGCCGAACCCATGGAACGCAGCCCGTCTCCGAAGATTCTACGCCTAGCGCCGGTTTCTGAGTTCGTCTCCTTCCTCTGTCTATTTTTTGACACATTAGCTATCTTATATTTCTCTCCTTCTCCCTCCTTTTCTCTTACAGCCTTTAAAGGCTCGTCCGCGCATTGTTCGCACACACTTGACGCGCTATCCGCGCTCATTATACCTGGGGGCTTCTTTAATAGAAGCTTATTTATACGTGCTTCATGCTCAACACATGTGTCACACTTCCGCATGTACCTTTTATTCACCATTATATGCATCGATATGACTTAAGATTTGGCCAAGCTGGGTTGCCTGGCTCCTGTGCTTACCCCTACATTCCCGATTGTTTGGCTAGGACCTCTGCGATTGTTACTGCCGGGTCAGCCGGATGTGTACCTCAGACTGGGTGAAGCCGAAAGCTAGCGTTCTTAAGGGAATATTCAGTCGGTGAACTAAAGATGATTTCTCACTTATTTATTTATTTGCCCCCAGATTCTTTTCTGATTTTTTCACAGTTCGGACATGCACTTTAAGGCATGCCTCCCAGGGGAAGGAACCCTTAACGGAACTATTCTCCCTGGAAGATGTTTCTTACTAACCATGTAATATAACATAACTAGTTGGGCACTTATGCATTCAAGCACTAATGACCCCTACGCTTTGGTCTCCACGCATGCCCGGTTCTTACATAACGCGAGGGTATTCGGACACACACGGACTATAGGGTCCCGAGGTTGAAGCGAAAAGGTCCGCCATGACAAACGATCTACAATCCGGCTAGAAGGCATTTTCACATGTCATCTTAAATTACATAGTCAATTTGACTGGGCATATTCCTCCTCAATACCATCTAATAGGCTGTCTAGTTTACAATCCTGTTGGGAATATTTGGCGGCCAATTCTACTTGGCCATACACTAAGCTCACAGGGATCTCCTTCCCATCGGGCCCCACAGGTCCGACGTCGGCCATGTGGTTTGGGTCAGCCTTCGTGTACCGCATCTTCACCATGGCCCAGGCCTCCCTGGCGCCTTGATGGCAGGCCGATATCTTCCATAATCGGAAGCGCCGCCGTGCTCCCTTAAGCCTCTATTCAAGCTCTCCGGGCCTTGGGCAGGAGGCAGATAACCACAAGGCACAGGTGGCGCCTTTCATCACCTGCCGAACTCGTCCGTGCAGTTGTAAGAGCTCGGGAAGAAGGTCACCCGTAGAACCGGGCATTTCCTCTGCGGGGCGACCTCTCGAGCATACCTACGGACATAACTCATTAGTTGACTTACTCGCGAACTCTTTTTCAAAGTTCGTTCAAGCACTTACTAAAAATGCCGCGTCGAAGCCGTCGATTCTCCGTCACGGAGTCCGGCAATTTGAGCACGAACATCCTTTAGTTCCTCGCCCAGCTGGGTGTTGGCATCTTGGAGATTATTCTTCTCCTGCCTCACCCTCGTAAGCACGCTCTCGCCGGCCTTTAACCGGCGCAAGAGTTGTTGCTTGTCCGGATCCACTCTCGCGCCATCTGCAATGATATTGTCAGATTTACATCCACGCCGCACTTCACAACATACTTATCTTTCGAAGCGTATATTACCAGAGGGGGTCTCCTTGGCCTCCCCTGCAGCGGCTAGTGCGGCCTCAAGTTGGGCTTTGCACTCTTCGAGCTCTCGGGCCAGTTGGGTATTCTTTTTTGTAAGATCCTGCATAACAAATGATCCTTAAATCAGTTATTATAACTGTTTCAAGTCTCGGGGGCTACTGGCATATATAACCATCAAAATTTTCTTACCCGTATGTCTTTCACATACTGCTCCGTGGCTCTGGCTAGACCATTTTGAGCGGCACGGAGGTGCGCATCTCCCGAATTGAAGGCATCCAATGCCTCTTCGGAGAAACACGCGTCACGAAGAACTGTCCGGCGATGCCTGTGATTCATGGCACTCTCCACCTCAGATTTGGTGGCAGACAGTCTGTCGGCATCCTCTGTCGGAGGAGCGTCAAGGCCTTGCGCTTCGTGTTCGCCTCCGCTTTTGGACCTGGCTTTGGAGCCTTGTTGGTGGAGGCTCGATTGGCAACCTCTCCGGACATAGTCCGGCGAGCGCTCTTTTTCCTGAAAAGAGCACAATCGTTAGTATGCCTTCCGGGAATAAAACCTGGGAATAAGATGGCACGCCATACCGTTGCGCCGGCTTCTCAATCCGGACCGCACTTCTTTTCAGCCTGCTGGGCCTTGCTGGCCCTTGTTAGCTAGCCACCGCAGGCTTGGCCTTCCGCCTCAAGGCCACCCCTGCAAAACACCATTGGTATACGGTGATAAAAAATGAGCACGGATGGATCATTTTCAAAATATTGGGACTTCGGTCTCAGTTACCTGTGAGGCTGGAAGTATTCCGGAGTAATCGGCTGTAATGGCGACCAAGGCATTGTCGATGCTCAGTTGGTAAAATACCCCATCGATCAGCTCCATGGATATGTCCGGATCCTCTTGGGAGGCCGGATCGAGGGACCGTTCCGGGTCCTCGGGTTGTGTGGGAGGGCTGTTTATATCCTTCATGGCCTGGTGCAATTCCTGCGTCGAAATCACAAGATAAGGTACTTAACTATGGGAATATGGAACGGATGGGCAAAACGAAGCGTCCGCTTACCCATCTTGGAGGATTGTACATAGAAAATCCGTCTTGTGGATTGACGCGGAGGAACTCCTCCTCTTCTCCCTTGTACAATGCGGACAAGGCCTTCGTCAGAGTAGCAACCGAGCCTGGCCCCTTACGGCCGCTGCGGGTGGAATCATCCTCCCCGTTGAAATCCCACATGGGGTGTCCTCTATACTAAAGCGGTTGCACCCCCCACATAATGCATGTGGCCATGACCCCGATCATGGTCAGTCCGGAATGAGCTAATAACCTTATTCGGCTCATCAGGTAAAGGACATGCTTGTCATTTGCCCTCGGAGGGCTCCGTGGACGCCAGCTTGGGCGCTTCTTCAAGGGAGCATTATTGAACTCGGGGAGGCCGATCCGAATAGGGTCCGGCAGGGGGACATCTTCTATATAAAACCATTCTGAAGGCCAGTCTTCGGACGCCTTCCTTGGGGTTCCGGATAGATATCCGGTCCCGGCGATGCGCCATAGTTCGGCTCCGCCCACTTGATATATCGACCCCTCACGAGAACGGGGCACAAGGAAAAAGCAGTTTCTTCCACAGCCTTGAAATGAGCCTCGGCGCCCAAGAACAGCTCGCAAGAGCTACGAAACCCATAATATGCAATATGGAGGCAGGCGTAAGGTTGTGCATTTGGAGGCCATAGAACTCCGTGAGCCCGGAGAAACGCATGAATTGGAAATCCGAGCCCTCTTATCAGATAAGGGATAAGGCATACCCGCTCACCTTTGGAGGGACTGGAGACGCTCTCCGCTTGCTCTCCGCCATTATAGGTGGCAAGTTCGCTCGAGCAAGAACATGAAGGCTGGGGGAAGGAATCCCTTGGTTTGGAGCGTCACTAGCTCGCTGTGCGGGACGGAACATCTCTCCCAACCTCCAGACTGAGGACTGGGAGGGTGAGAGGAGGAGCTGCGTCGACTGGCCATGATGTAATGGATCTCTGTCGGATGCGCTCTGATGAATGCTCGCGAAGGGAAGATGGTGTGATTCGGATCTAAATCCTCGTCTCTTTTATAAGGCAGATTATTTGTGCAGCTAGGGGGGTAAATGTAAAAACACACTGGCTTTTCGCATTTCGTTTGACACGTGGAATACGGCCATTATTGGGCGTGGAAGCCAAAGAGCACAATATTCACGAGAAGCCAGACACTATTCAAGAGGTACACAGAATTTGGAGAAGAACCCGCCTTGCAATGCTGAAGACAAATCTGCGCGCCGGACTCATCGTCATTGAAGCTCGCTTGGGGGCTCTTGAGGGAGTCCCAGATTAGGGGGTGTCCGGATAGCCGAACTATAACCTTTGGCCGGACTCCTGGACTATGAAGATACAAGATTGAAGACTTCGTCCCGTGTCCGGATGGGACTTTCCTTGGCGTAGTAGGCAAGCTTGGCGATACGGATATGTAGATGTCCTCCCATTGTAACCGACTCTGTGTAACCTAGCCCTCTCCGGTGTCTATATAAACCGGAGGGTTTTAGTCCGTAGGATGAACAACAATCATACCATAGGCTAGCTTCTAGGGTTTAGCCTCTCTGATCTCATGGTGGATCTACTCTTGTACTACCCATATCATCAATATTAATCAAGCAGGAGTAGGGTTTTACCTCCATCGAGAGGGCCCGAACCTGGGTAAAAACATCGTGTCCCTTGTCTCCTGTTACCATCCGCCTAGACGCACAGTTCGGGACCCCCTACCCGAGATCCGCCGGTTTTTGACAACGACAGCCACCATGCTAGATTGTTCCAGAGACTTCCTTTTGTAATTGCTGAGCAATGAGGTTGTGGGAGATAAGGATGTGGAGAGAGGTGCGGGTATCTTTCGTGAAATTATCATAGTTTGCTTTCTATCTGTCAGATATAGATCAGACGGTCTATATTACAAGATGACAGGCACACCATCATCGCCAACTCTTTTTTTTATAAGGGTACAGATGATAAGTTTGCTGACTACTAAAGTAAAGTGTAATTTGTCAATGTTATACAAGTAAATTAAGGTGATTTTTATCATACGGGTAAGGTTGGTTGAAGGGTGGTAGGAACAAATGCTCCACCTAGAGCATGTGTGTGTGAGATGGAGTCTTAGTGTGTGTGTGTGTGTGTGTGGGGTGTGTGTGTGTGTGTGTGTGTGTGTGTGTCGCGGGGTCCTCGGTGGCGGATGTAATTTAAGTGTGCATGGATTCATCATAGAGAGGTGATGTGTATGGCAGAGGCCACCAACGATGGGGTGCGAGAGAGAAAATGCTCGTAGAGACAGAAGAGAAGGTGTGTGCGCGTGAGAGGAGTCGACATCGAGAGAACGTGTTTGTTCGAGAGACACCGAGGAAGACTACTATATATCGATGGTGCATGTAGGTGGGAATTAAACAAAGGGATGGTCTTATTGGTTTCGGGGATATAGGGGAAGAGTGAGAGGGGGGGTAGCTAGAAGGAGATTGTTAAGTGTGAGTGTGTGTTTTACCCATCCAGGCGGAAGTTATGTGCACACAAGAAGAGAACGATTCAATGTGGCGTTAGGGTTGAGGGTAATTAACTTCGTATGGAGACATAGAGACCTTGAACGTGCATGTGTGAGAGGTATACATGTATACGTGGGATGTGCGTGTGTGCGCGCGCGCGCATGATCGAGATAAAAGAAAGAGGACATAAGTCATAAGATCAACGACAAGGGAGACACGGATCGGTATGACAATATGCATGCAGTGACAATGCAGGGAAGGCGGCCCGATAATTGAGCATGTGTTTTTGTCTTTAAGAGATAGTGGCGTGGGCTGGAGCATGCATCTATGGCAAGCAGAGGGAGTGAGGCCCAACAATTGTGTAAAAGAGATCAACCTGTAAATGCATATGTATTGAGAGAAATATATAGTGTGGGTGATAGGATGCAAGACTCCGTGCGAGAAAGAAATGTTGACGGAGAAACTACAGATATACACAGAGATGGATATGCTAGCTAGAGGGACATCTTCTAGTTTGAGTGTTTGAGATGACCGTCGGGTGGTTCAGTGGGTGAAGTTATATGTGTGTGTGAGAGAGAAAGATAAAAAGAGGGCACTTGACTGCATGTAGAGAGAAAGATATGTAGTGTGCATGATAGGAAGCAAGAGTGAGGGCGAGAAAGAAGGTTGACGGAGAAACAGACAAATAGAAAGATAAAGATGCTATCTAGTGTGCGTTAGAGATAGGAGTCGAGTGGATCAGAAGGCTGAGTTATGTGTGTGGGTGTGAGAGAGAGATAGAGAGTGGGTGCATGTGAGTCACATACAAACAAATATCAGAGAGTAATGAGATCCCGAGAGACGGAGTTTTGTGTCTACGAGAGAGAAATATATTTCACAACGGGAGTGATAGCTAGAGAGACATATGAGGGAACACAAGATATCTCTAGGGAGAGAGAGTGTGTGTGAGAGACATACAAGAGAACGATGAAGAAATATGAGACCCTGGGAGACAGAGTTTATGTTTGTGAGTGAGAAAGAGATATTTAAGAGGAAGAGCCGTAGGTTCTCATATCTAAGGAGCGAAAGACATCTCTGTATGAGGGGTGTGCGAGTGGCACACAGGGGAATAGTAGAGAGAAATGAGACCCCGGGAGACAAAGTTTTGTGTTTGTGTGAGAGAAAGAGATTCCACATGGAGAATCATAGTTAGAGACACATAGCAGGGAGCGAGATACACTTAGAGAGAGATACAGTGATGAAGGTCGAGGGAGAGAGTACCGTTAGTGTGTTATGAAGATAAAAGATCATTGTCGACATACAGGTAGCACGAGAGATAACTAAGATATGATGAACACGTATAGGTCCAGAGAGATAGTCCTATATAAGCATGAGTGATAGCTATATGAGAAGAATATCTGGATTAAAGGGGATTCAAATATTTAAACTGGAGATCACGACGTCGATAATATCATAACGCAAATTGGTGTATCAAACTTGCATATTCATTTGAAATTTGGGCACACGTGTAATGTTATATGGTTTATCAATATTGGTGATCCATAGATTCTTTAATTACAAACAATGCATGGTTTATATGCAATTAATGTCTAAACGGGATTACACTATATGTTGCTAGTTTGAAAAACATTATACATGTTTGAGAAGTAAAAAAAACCGCATGAAACACACATTAATTGGACAGTTAGCGAGGAATGCATACATTGGATTTCAACATAAAGTGGTTTCAAATATTTGAAAATCCAAATTGATGGCTACAACCTTATGAATCTGAGATCATACCATTTGTAAACCATATTTATGTATAAATGGTGTTGTGCTTTTGAAAGTATATATAAAAATGATGTATATAGAATTTAATTCCAATCGAAAATGGATCCTTGAAAAAAATAGAATACAAACGGGATTCGAATTGAGTTGGCACGGTAAACGTGCACTCTACAAAATTTGAATGAAGCGGGGAAAGTCGCAGTAACCGCTCGAAACCAAAATCTGCGAGATGGAAATTTCTACTACCTATCCCTGCCACGCAAAGCCTATCTGCTGGATTTCTATAGGTTCTGACAGGGGTAGGTTTGTAATTTCACCCAAACGTGACATAACCGCCTCTCACCCAGATTCATACACGGTGGGCGCCAAAACACAGCGTGTCCTCGGCCGAAATCGACTCCCTCCCCGATTCATACATGGTGGGCGCCAAAAACAAACTCTCGTCGGCAAATATTCGGTGAATGTGAGATTACCGTCCTATTCCCAACCGACTAATATTGCTGTGATGTAGGAAATTTGAAACGGGGGATAAGTTTGTAAATTTCCTAGCATTTTAGACAAACGCGCCCTGAATACATGGTTCCCATCTTCCTCTCTACCTTCATTTTCCCCCTTCGTACTCCGTGGGTGCCAAAACACCCTCTCCACCCCAGCCTCCTCCGTCCGCCACCCCATCCACCGCCCTCCTCCTCCACCATGCCAGAGCTGATACCCTGACGCCGCTGCCCATTACAAGAGATCAACCTCTCTCATCCACGGCTTCAGACCGGGATCATTGCATCCCGTCCTTTCGCTTCATCCCCGTCGTCGTCCACCTTGTCGGCGCCACTCCTACGACCGTCTCGTCCACCGTGCCTCGCCGCCACCGTCTACCCTCCTCGATCTGCTTCCACGCTGCCGACAGCCATCGCTACTGCAGCACCGTCAAATTCTCAGCAGATGCATACACGGCGCCGCACCAGAGGCGCCACTCTTTCGTATCTGCTCAACTTATTTATCACATCAAGAAAATAGATCACCGCTGCTTTACTCTGATTTCTTGTCTTGGTTGCGAAGTTGCCTTTGTCCGGTTTGCACCTCAAATCCGCCATAGCACGCTCAACACTATACTCCCAATGCTTATGGTTTTCCCCTTTTATATTCCACACTAGTTAAATCACAGTAGACTAAATTTCAAGATTGGGTCAGTCGATTTTTCAGAGCTTGCCAGAGTTCCCTATGTGAACGAAGGGGCTCGGGTGGTTGTGGGGGGGATGGTGGTGGGGCCTCGCCGAACCAAGAAAACTCGACGCGGGTGGGGGCGGGGGTGGGGTGGGGGTGGCGGAGGAACACAGGCGGCGGGGGCCGGTGGTCCGGCCGGCTGCCTGTGCGGTGTTCTGTATGGGAAGAATCAGAGACGAGGAAGAGGAAGGGTTAATTAGGAGACGTAGGATCTTCATCCAACCACCTGAAATGGTCGAGAGACAGTAAGGAGTTGCATCCTTAATGCGCTCTGGTTCATCATGTGTGGGCACTGCGCAACCAACATTTTATTATCCAAAATTTGCTTGCTCTTCTTTACCATGTTCCTCTTCCGTTCTTCTTTAATATGTACTCTATCCATTCCTAAATGCAAGTATTTGTATAGATTCCACCATGGACTACATATGGAGCAAAATGAGTGAATCTACACTCTAAAATGTATCTGGATACATATGTATGTGATCCATAGTGGAAATCTCTACCAAGACTTATAGTTTGGAAGGGAGGGAGTATGATAGTAGTACATTATGGTCCTTGTACTGAAGATGAGCAGGGACATTTGCAGTGTAGAGGTCTATACGGTCGGTTGTGATGGTCACTTTGAGCCTCTTTGATTCGTAGGATTTTGTAAACATAGGAATAGGATTTGTAGTGGCCTGCCCACTTGAATCCTATAAGAATAGCAAGGAAATGCGGGGAGCTGTGTCGCCTTTGAGAGTTACACTGATATTAACAGTACCGCACCTTTAGTTGAAGAGAGCTGGTATCCGAAGCCTTTCTAGCCGTACCGGCAATACTAGCACATATATTCCAGCAAGTTCCACTTTGCTGATTTTACTCTGATGCTTACGGTTTTCCCCGTTATATCTACACTATGATCTGTGTAGCTGCTTTGTGTCGCACTAGCAGCAGTCCACTCTTGAAGCTAAACACTGCAATGACTTACAAAATTGGCACTAGGGCATTGAGTGCAAATCTAGATGCAATGAAACTCATACCCTCCCCACCTGTAGATTCTTGTTAAGAACATGATCCTCATGACTATTCTAACCTAGAGGAGTCAAAGGAAGATGGCCTGTCATGTTCACCCATCAAGGTGCCTATTAAAATTTGGCATGGTTTTATTGATTGCGCATATCTTGCATATGTTGTCTTGCATTTCTTCTACTTTGTTGCACCGCCATCTTCTTAGTTTACTCATCATATATGTCGAGATGCCATGCCCATCCATTATCAATACATATTCCATCTGTCATCATACCATGTTTTTTCACTCAAATGTTGTTCTTGTGCATCAGACATCAAAAAGGAAGAGGGTGATTGCCGAACCTGAAGGAGCACCAGCAAAGTCCTTGAAAAACGTGGTTGTGCCGGAGAAATCAGACAACACCCCACTTATATTGGTTGTACAACCAGTGACACAAATCGTAAGCACACTCTAGCAGACTGTACCCATACTTCACTGGCCACACCACTAGCCCCACCACACAGGACATGCACTCCAGCAAAAGGTATGCCGATTTCAGTTGCCATAACACCAGCCATACCACAGAAAAATCCCACTCCAGCAAAAAGTACAGCAAGTCCACCGGCCGAAGACCTATCCCAACCGCAGAGACGGCCAATTCCTGTAGATTGGAACCCCATTCCATTTATTCCCAGTTTAAAATAGAATGCTTTCAATGTTGTTAGGGACTACGTGCATATATTCCCATCAAGGGAATATTATAGTGACGACAAACACCATTTTCACATCTTCCTGTCCCACTTACGTGTAAGTGCTATTATTCATGGTGATTATTTTCCTGTTTTCTGCTAATTGAACACATCAATGATTTACATTACATTGTTGTAACTAGGCGAGGGTCAATTTGGATGCTCATAACAAGCAAAGCTTGCCTGCGCTTTTCAAGGAAGCATTGCAGCAGTATTGGTGTTACCTGAGGAAATCTCACTTTGATGGCAAGTCTATAAACGGATTTCTGGTGAAGTCTCCTGTGCTAAATTTAGAAGACATTGAATGAAAAACCTTGTTATGCAATGGTCTTTGTTCCGAGGATGAGGTACTGTCTATGATATCGCATGAAAATTTGAACTTCAACTTTTCCGCATGTGCCTTACGGATCTTTTTTGCGGCAAATATGCTCGAAAAAGAACTCCGGTTTGAAAAGAATGACATGATATCACAAATATGCTGCCCGCTGCTTTGCTCTTGTTAGTACCTGTTGTCCTGTATCACTGTACTTGCATACATACCTGCTTCATTATGTGACAGCAGTATGCATGATAGCTTTCTTAATAATTGTTCGCTCCAAATTGTCTGACCTGTATGAATGGTTACATTAGTGTAGAATATATCCAATGCCAATGAATTTTTTTAGCTCTGCATTGTTCTTGTAAGTACTTGTTGTCCTTTATCAGTGTACTTATATTGACAGGTAGTTGTTCTTGTACCATCACTCTGTAGCTTAGTTTCCTTTGCCCTCCATTTTCTAGACATAAGATCTATATTTACTATTACCATAAGGTTGGATAACACCGATGGTACTGAAGAAGTTTAGCTCTGCATTGCTCTTGGCTGTACCGTTTGCCTGTATCACTATACTTACATTTATAGCTACTTGGGTATGTAGCATCACTCTTCATCTTATCTTAAATATTCTCCATTTTTTCTTATATTGTCATATCTATATTTACTCCTAAGAAAATGTAGAATAAAGGCAATGCTTATGAAGAAGAATTTGTGGTAAACTTCTTGAATTGCCCCCCCCCCCCATCAGAATGGACAAGGGCCTAATAGAGCCTCCCTTCACCAATAATGTAAGTTTGTCCTTCTCAAGCCTTCAAACTTTGTTGTGTACATTTGGTTAGGCATGACTGTAATAGCTGTTTATTTTTGGTGTTTGCATCAAATTGCATGTTTAAAGTTTATTATGTAGTTCATAAACAAAAGTTTGTTCTTCTCAATTTAAGTTTTCAGTTGTACAACCAAGTTCCTTCTTCATGCCATGTAAATTAAACTATATAGAGCAAGTGATCTTATTTTGCCAATCTGAAATGGGTAAATTGACAGCACAGTAACCATTGATACTTATGAGTTCTTGACCTGTAATCCAGTGGTGTCGTGAAGCTGCCAACTCCTTCACAATGTCATTTCCTGCAATGTCTTGACCTGAACAATACCATATTGTGTTAATGCTATTTTGAACTATGTCACTTTATTCGTCAGTAAGAAATGTGATCAATTGTCAGCATTGATACTTATATGTGCAAAACTTGTCATCTATCTGCTTGTTTATCTTTCAGAGTGAGGAGGATATAAGTGTCAAACTAGTGCAGTCTCATCAGCTTGCTCAGCTGCTTGCGCTGCAGCTCCCGAGAAGGGCTAACCTTTCTTGAATCTATTAAAGTGTTGTCCGTTTTGTATATTATTTTGTCGGCGTGTCTAATTGCACTAGTGGCGATCTTTGATGCCGAGTGTATATAATATGATGTCTGCTTGTGCTTTATTATCATAGTGGCGAACTTTGATGCCTAGTGGATGTAATAAGCCGTAATTTCTTTATTGTATAGTCTAGGTTTTTTTCTTATTCATGATGCTGCAATTATTTTACTGTATATATCCTGTCTTCGTAGTAAACCGTCCAAACCGTAAAATTACGGTACATAATCAGGCCGTCATGCAAATCACTATGTATGATCCGCATCACGGGCCCCGTCATCTTGGTCCATTAAGAGGCCTAAATGTAAACTGGCCCACTAGTAGTTTCGGGCCTTTAATAGGCCGAGTAAACCGCCGACCCTATTTTCCCAAGAAAACTCAATGGGCTTTTAGGAGGCCGAAAAGTAGGTTGGGCCTGAAACGTGCCGAATAGCTCACGGACCGGCAGTAGGCCGAAATAGATCCCGCCCCATGATTGTGCCAATCAAATCATGGGCTTATAACAAGGCCAAAGTTGTCTCAGTCCTTGTTTGGCCCAATCAGATTATCGACTGTGAGCAGGCCGGATGCAAACGGGGCCGTAGTTAGGCCCAACTATATGACGGGCTTTTAACAGGCCGAAATATATATAGGGCCGAAATGTTAAACGGGCCTTTAACAGGCCGAAACTAGTATCAGGCTGAATTACTAAATGGCCCTTTATCAAGTGGGCCCAAAAGCATAGCGTCTAGTTGACGGGCCGAATCTGATATGGGCCGTAATTTAGCCCAAAACCTCTCAAAGGGTCGGACATGATCTGGGCCGTAATTTGGCCTAGAACGTGGGAGGCTTTTAACAGGCTGGATCTCATATGGGCTTTTATTAGGCCCAGAATGTGGCAGGTTGTTAATGGACCGAATCAAATATGCGTCGGCATTTGGCCCAAAACATGGCAGCCTGTTAATGGGCCGACCTACTAGTGTCATCCAAATCATTTGGGCCTTCAGCTGGGCCGGCCCATTATGTTCGGCGGAATCTCATGCGCCTTTAGATGGGCCGGCACATTATGGTCAACAAAGTCTTGGGGGCCTGGGCCTACCCATTATGGCCCGCAAAATCTCGCGGGCCTTCAGCTGGGCCAACACATTATGGCCTGCAAAAACTTGTGGGCCTTTAGCTGGGCCGCCCCATTATGGCTCGCAAAATCTCATGGGCCTTTTGCTGGGCCGGTCCATTATGGATCGCAAAATAATGTGGGCCTTTAGTTGGGCCAGCCCATTTAAACTTTATGGGCCACTTTTGGGCCGGTCCACGTGTCAACATTTCATAAGCGCATCTCGCCCATTGGATGAGTGAGACCTGTGCCAACGGGGAGCTGACACGTGTTTCCTCCAACCAATGATGATTTTACACGTGGAAAATCCCCATTGGTCCGGGTTGTTAATGGGTTATCGGATCCTAAACCGGACCCGATAGCTTAACACCGTTCCGTTACGGTGGATGCCATGTGTCGGTCACCCTTGACGAAAGCACTTCTGTGACGCACGATTTATCATCATGGAAGTGGACACTTCCGTGATGATAATTTTGGTAATGTCATGGAACACTTCTACGACAGCACATGTATGACTATCTTGATTCTGTCATAAAATCATCATGGATGTACATGCATGACAAAAAACGCAACCTACTGTTACAAACCTGTATCATCACGGAAGTGTATTTTTTTGTAGTGGATGGCGTCCGCGATATCAAGATGAAGGTGGAGCTGGCCATCCACGAGGACCTATGCACCGCTATGGAGATGTCCAACATGGCGAACAAGTGTGTGAGGGCTGAGGAGGGACGCCTCTCCCTCCTCGAGCTCCCTGATGTTGATCCAGAAGACAAGAAGATCAGGACCAAGGACACGAAGCGCAAGGGGCCAGCCGTGCTTGCGGTAGAACCAGAGACCAAGCGCGGCTGCGACCACCCCGAGTCATCCAAGGGCAAGCGGCCATTCTGCGCCTTCCACAACGTCTACAGCCACAACACCAGTGACTGCCAGGAGCTCAGGACTCTCTACGATGGGCGCCTTGGTCGACGCCCCGAGTGCAACGATCGGGGCTACGGTCGCGAAGGTGGCCGAGATGGAGGACGCTGGGCTGGACGCGACCGCCGACAGGAGTGGTGAGACCAGCCTCGTCAGCAACGCTAGCAGGACTAGCCTCGCGAGGGCAACTGGAGGGAGCATCCTCGTGAGGACCGCCCTCAGGGCAATGCAGCTTTGCCTCCTCTGCCTCCACCGCCAAGAAGGAATGAAGATCACCATCAGGACAAGGGGGCTGGGGGCTTCCAGGAGCCGCGGGCCATCGCCTGCATCTTGGGCGGCTCGCAAGCCCCAGCTTCTCACCATGTCTTTAAGCAGTTCGCGCGCGAGGTCAATGCGGCGCTCCCCAAGCTTGAAGCAACTCGCCCTCTCAAGTGGTCCAAGTGCGCCATCACCTTCGACTCCTCAGACCGGCTCAAGTGCATGGCATCCATTAGCGCGCTCCCCATGCTGTGCTCCCCCGTTATCAGCAACGTAACCATCACCAAGACCCTCATCGATGGCGGAGTAGGGCTCAATGTTCTCTCTGTTCAGACATTCGACAGACTCCAGGTGCCATACTACCAGCTACACCCCACCATGCCATTCTCAGGAGTGACCGACGGATCAATGATGACCCACAAGTACAGGGGATCTAATGTATTCCTTTCGATAAGTAAGAGTGTCGAACCCAACAAGGAGCAGAAGCAAAATGATAAGCGTTTTTCAGCAAGGTATTCTCTGCAAGTACTGAAGTAAGTGGTAACAGATAGTTTTGTGATAAGATAAATTGTAACGAGCAACAAGTAACAAGAGTAAATAAAGTGCAGCAAGGTGGCCCAATCCTTTTTGTAGCAAAGGACAAGCCTGGACAAACTCTTATAATAGGAAAAACACTCCCGAGGACACATGGGAATATCGTCAAGCTAGTTTTCATCACGTTCATATGATTCGCGTTCGGTACTTTGATAATTTGATATGTGGGTGGACCGGTGCTTGGGTGCTGTTCTTACTTGAAAAAGCATCCTACTTATGATTAACCTCTATTGCAAGCATCCGCAACTACAACAAAAGTATTAAGGTAAACCTAACCATAGCATCAAACATATGGATCCAAAATAGCCCCTTTCGAAGCAACGCATAAACTAGGGTTTAAGCTTCTATCACTCTAGCAACCCATCATCTACTTATTACTTCCCAATGCCTTCCTCTAGGCCCAAATAATGGTGAAGTGTTATGTAGTCGATGTTCACATAACACCACTAGAGGCTAGACAACATACATCTCATCAAAATATCAAACTAATACCAAATTCACATGACTACTAATAGCAAGACTTATCCCTTGTCCTCAGGAACAAATGTAACTACTCACAAAGCATATTCATGTTCATAATCAGAGGGGTAATAATAAGCATAAAGGATTTGAACATATGATCTTCCACCAATTAAACCAACTAGCATCAACTACAAGGAGTAATCAACACTACTAGCAACCTACTAGCACCAATCCCGGACTTGGAGACAAGAATTGGATACAAGAGATGAACTAGGGGTTAGAGATGAGATGGTGCTAGTGAAGATGTTGATGGAGATTTCCCTCTCCCGATGAGAGGAGCGCTGGTGGTGATGATAGCGATGATTTCCCCCTCCCGGAGGGAAGTGTCCCCGGCAGAACAGCTCTGTCGGAGCCCTAGATTGGTTCCGCCAAGGTTCCGCCTCGTGGCGGCGGAGTCTCGTCACAAAAGGTTGCTTAATGTTTTTTTTCATCGAAAGACTTCATATAGGGGAAGATGGGCGTCGGAGAGCCACCAAGGGGCCCACGAGGTAGGGGGCGCGCCCCAGGGGGGCGCACCCCCCATCCTCGTGAGCAAGGTGTGGGCCCCCTGGCCTTCATCTTTGGAGATGTTTTTTCTTTATTTATCTTAAGATATTCCGTGGAGTTTCAGGACTTTTGGAGTTGCGCAGAATAGGTCTCCAATATTTGCTCCTTTTCCAAATTTCGTAATTCCACCGCCGGCTTTCTCCCTCTTCATGTAAACCTTGTAAAATAAGATAGAATAGCCATAAGTATTGCAACATAACGTGAAATAACAGCCCATAATGCAATAAATATCAATATAAAAGCATGATGCAAAATGGATGTATCAACTCCCCCAAGCTTAGACCTCGCTTGTACTCAAGCGAAAAGCCGATAACAATAAATATGTCCTCATGTTTAGAGGTAGAGGCGTCGATAAAAATAAAATACGGACATGAAGGCATCATGATTGTTCTCATAACAGCAACTTATATAAATTTTGTCATATGATTACTTATGTTCAAGTGATGATCTTTTCACAATGCAGAAGTATGAATCGGAAACCTTATTGAGCACCAACAAATTATAACCTCAGTCATTGAAGCAATTGCAATTTATCATAACATCGGAAAGAGTCTATGTCAGAGCTTAAAAGCAAGTCCACATACTCAACTATCACTTAGTCCTTCATAATTGCTAACCCTCACGCAATACTTGTGGTTACGGAGTTTTAATCGGACACAGAGAAAGATACGGGCTTATAGTTTTGCCCCACAACCTTTTACCTCAAGGGTAATGTCAACAATAATAATTCATGCTCCCCTACATCCAATTAGATATGTATATCATGTTCTTTCCAACATGCTGGGCTTGCCAAAGGATAAAATGAAAAAGGAAAGGTGAAGATCACCATGACGCTTGCATAAGGTAGAGGAAAATAATAAAAGATAGGCCCTTCGCAGAGGGAAGCAGAGGTTGCCATGCGCTTTTATGGTTGGATGCACAAAATCTCAATGCGAAAGAAGGTCACATTATAATGCCCCTTGTGATATGAACCTTTATTATGCAGTCCGTCGCTTTTATTTCTTCCATATCACAAGATCGTATAAAGCTTATTTCTCCCACACTAATCAATCATACATATTTCGAGCAATTTTTATTGCTTTGCACCGATGACAACTTACTTGAAGGATCTTACTCAATCCATAGGTAGATATAGTGGACTCTCATGGCTAAACTGGTTTAAGGGTGTTTGGAAGCACAAGTAGTATCTCTACTTGGTGCTGAGAATTTGGCTAGCATGAGGGGGAAAGGCAAACTCAACATGTTAGAGGATCCATGACAACATACTTTATCTCAGATATAATAAAACATAACTCATCATGTTGTCTTCCTTGTCCAATATCAACTCTTTAGCATGTTATATTTTAATGAGTGCTCCCAATCATAAAAGATGTCAATGATAATATATCTATATGTGAAACCTCTCTTTCCTTATTACTTCCTATTAATTGCAACGATGACCAAAGCTATATTTGCCAACTCCCAACAACTTTTAATCATCATACTCTTTCTATGTGAAGTCATTACTCTCAATAAGATCATATGAACTCTTTGTTTCTTTTTATTCTTTTGTTCACCCAAGATCATGGCAAAATAATCAAGCCCTTGACTCAACACTAAACTTTATTATATATATAGCTCACGGACTCGATTACATAGAGGGATCATAAGGCAAAACTCAAAACTAGATCATGCCATAAACTTTATTCTACTAGATCAAGATACTACTAAAAGGATCGAACTAAGAAAAATGGAAAAGATAGGAGTTGTGATGGTGATACGATACCCGGGCACCTCCCCCAAGCTTGGCAGTTGCCAAGGGGAGTGCCCATACCCATGTGATTATTTCTCCTTCTTTGTCGGTGAAGGTGTAATATTCTTGGCGATGATTCCCCTCAAGATACGGTTCTCCTCCTCGAGCTTATTAACTTGCTGCTTGAGGTCCATTATTTCCATGTGAAGCTTTCCTTTAACAGCTAAAGCTCCTTGCACCCAAGGGTGTTGCATAGCTGCGGGAGAACAAGAGACACTCCTCCTCATATTTTCATAAGAAAGAAATCTAACATTGGAAGGGATAACCGAGTTTGGAATAGCTGAGCTCTGTAGTTCCCCCATCGTAAACCCAGCTCGGAGGCGAGAGGTGACTTCTTGATCCTCCATGGCATCTACCCTCATCAAGTCAGCCTCCATCTCTTCCTCCGTTGCTATCCCGAAGTGGTCAGCGTCGCTGTTTTCCCTTGGTTCCGGTGCCGGATTAGATACCCGGCTCTGCCCGACTGACTCTTGAGAAGACATGTAGCGACCAGACCCGAATGGATCCAGGCTCTGTGCTCAGTGTCATCCCTGGATCAGTAATGCTGACACCACACAGTACTTCGAAGGATTTATAGCAGAGTAGCAATCACACACTTCTTACATCGTTGTCCACAAGGGAACTTATTGCAATGATATGGCTTAAGGCCATCTAATAATAACAATGAAGGCTTGGAAGATAAGTGAGTCCATCAACTCCATCGGCATCACCGAGTATAGAACCACGACCTAACACCTTACTGTCGTCTAAAAAGTCTGCAACGTGAAAGTTGCAGCCCTAAAACGGTCACACATGGAATATGCCGGCAATGTAACACATAGAGAACAATGAAGCAACAAGCCTATATACATGCATATATGGCTGGTGGTAAGGCTCTACGGTTATATTTTTGCATAAAGCTGGTTTTTCCTACATCAAAGGAATAATTTTATTTAACTATCATGGTGGTTGTTAAACATTGAGAATGGTTGACACATCCTCAATCCCAATTAAAAGTACTCATTAAAAACCCAATAACATTTATTTGAAGTAACATGTTGAGATTCACATGATATTCAAGTACTAGATACTCAAGATGTCCATAACCGGGACACGGCTAATCATGATTAGTTTATACACTCTGCAGAGGTTTCATGACTTTTCCCCACAAGACTCGATCGCCTCCGCTTGGTTCTCGCACTACATGGTGTTTGAGAAGCGGATGACCGAGACATAGTCTTTCGTAAGCGCTAGCACCTTACATGTGGGTAGACCGTACCAACCTACATCCCCTACATCAGCTAGCCTACCCGTAAGAGTTCGCACAACTTAGTCAACTACGCCAGAGCCCATAATTGGCTTGTGGCTGCACACGGAAGTTTCCAGTTTGAATAATCTTATGATCCCTTAGAGCCTGGGTGGCGGTCCAAAGAAATACAGGCAAGTCTGATAGAAACCAGTGCCTCAATCCACCCAGATGTGTGTTTAGGTTGCCACCTTAGATAAACCTTAATTAACAATCTCACATCTGTCATGGATATTCACTCACCCAATCCACGTCTACTAGCATAGCATGGCATAATTAAGCAAACGAGAAGTAACTCCCAAGGTTTCATAAGTAAAACAGTAATAGGTACTACCTCAATCTACTTCCCATCCCACAATTTAATTAGATCCTAATCATGCAAGTGTTTGAGGGTTTGATCTAATGCAATAAAACTGGGTAGTAGAAAAGGTATGATCAAGTGTTACTTGCCTTGTCGATGATCCGCGAGACCTAGAGATTCAAGTAACAAGCGGCGACTCCGGGTGATCTAACGCAGACAAACAACAAGCATACAATAAGTACTCATCTAATGCATAGGGAAATCTCGAATAAAAGATCTAACCAGATAGTTCAACTTAAGAACCCTGGTTGCAAAAGAATCGAATCAAATAAAGCATCGAAAGTCGGAACTCGAGAGACAACGACTCGGTTTAGCAATCTGAAACTAGGTCAAAATTTTACAGTAGCAAAACTCTGTGTAAGTAGGTTAGTCGGAACGGCGGTTTCGTAACGAAACTCCAGGCGCTTGAATCACCTGATTCCGATAAACGAGCAAGAAATAAAACGGGTTTGAAAATCGGATCAGAAATCGAATCAGAAAAATAACGGATTAAATCCGATTAAAAGAAAACGACAAACGGATTAAATAACGGACGTTCGTTAACAGAACTAATCCAACGAACACATTCATTGAAACGAACGGTTCGGTGAACGTTCGTTAATTAAGAAAACCGAAAAAAATAAAAAAAAACATCTAGGGTTTTGAAAAAAAACCCGAACATCGAACGAAAAACCGGATCGGGCGGGGGCGGCGGCGGCTACCTCCGGGATTCGCTGGGCGGCTGGGCTCGGGGTCGGGCGGGCGGCGGGGCTCGGCGACGGCGGGAACGGCGGCGGGCTCCGGGCGGGCTCGGGTTAGGGGGCGCGGGTGAGAGAGAGGGGGGGCGGTATTTATGGAAGGGGGTGGCGGCGCTTGGGAAGGGGCAAGCCGGGCCGGGCGAGGCGGACTCGGGCGGGGCGACATGCGGCGGGGCTCCAGTGGCGTCTTGCGAGGTAGAGAGGAGGCGGGCAGGGCGCTGGTGGGTCACTGGGCCTTGGCCCGGGAAGCGATTTTTTAAACAAAACTAAACGGATTAAAAAAAATACCAAACGAACTCGAATTTAATAAAATAAATTTTCCCCGACTCCTAAAAATGACTCGAACAAAATGAACTTTAAAAACGGCAAATATGCATATTTTTTTAAAATGCTCATTTTTGCCTAAAGCAAATAAATCTTTCAAAACCAAATTGGATTTATTTATAAAATCTTCATTTTTCCTAAATGTTGGGAAAGTCATATTATTGCCTCTCTTAATTTTTTTATAGGAAAAACTTTATGAAGATAATTAGATAAATCCAATGATCCTATTTTCAAAATTTGAGAAATTCCAAATATGAAAATAATGAAACTTCCAACTCCCTCCGAGGGTCCTTGAGTTCTTGTGAAATTTTCTAGGATCGGAAAAATGCGAGAAAATATGATATGCATGATGACCTAATGTATAACATTCCAAATTGAAAATTTGGGATGTTACAAACCTACCCTTAAGATGAATCTCGCCCTCGAGATTCGGGTTGCCTAGAAAATAGGTGAGGGTGGTCCTTGGGCGTAACTTCCTCTCTTTCCTGTGTGGCTTCATCCTCGGTGTGGTGGCTCCACCGAACTTTGCAAAACTTGATAACTTTGTCTGGGTAACTCTGCCGGCATAATCGAGAATCTTAACCGGTTTTTCCTCATATGTTAAGTCATCCTTCAATGTAATTGCTTCGGTGGCACCGTGTCTCTTAACGGTACCTCTCGCTATCTCGGGTGACATTTCTTCAATCTGAGAAACATGGAATACATCATGAACTCCCCGACAGTCCTTCCGCAGTTCCAACTTATAAGCAACTTCTCCCATGCGTTGCAAAATCTTATACGGTCCAACGAAGCGTGGTGCTAACTTTCCTTTAACTCCAAAACGCTTAACTCCTCAAGCGGGGATACTCGAGATATACTCTGTCTCCAACTTCATACTCAATCGCTGGCGCTTTGAATCGGCATAGCTCTTTTGTCCGGACTGGGCTACCTTGAGCCTGTCTCGAATCAACTTAACTTTCTGTTGAGACTCCTTAATCAAATCTGGTCCAAACAATCGACGATCTCCGGTTTAGCGTCCCCATAACAACGGTGTCCTGCACCTCCTTCCGTACAAAGCCTCGAAAGGTGCCATCTTCAAGCTGGTTTGGTAACTGTTGTTGTAGGAAAATTCTGCATACGGCAAATTATCATCCCAGCTAGATCCATAATCTAGGGCACAAGCTCTCAAAGATGTCCTCCGTAATCTGATTGACTCTCTCGATCATCCATCGGTCTGTGGGTGGAAAGCTGTATGAATTCCAATCGGGTTCCCAATGTTTCTGTGTAACTGGTTCCAAAATTTCGAGGTAAACTGGGTTCCTCTATCTCGATACGATGCTCCTCGGAACTCCGTGTAAACACACAATTCTGGTCATGTATATCTTTGCCAACTTAGCACTGCTATAGGTAGTCTTGACTGGAATGAAATGAGCTACCTTTGTTAAACGGTCGACTATAACCCAAATCGAGTCATAACCTGAACGGGTCTTTGGCAAACCTGTGATAAAATCCATGCCTAGTTTATCCCACTTCCATTCGGGTATCGGCAATGGTTGTAACAATCCTCAAGCTTCGATGCTCGCCTTTACTTTCGACATACATCACAAATCGCTACATACTCGCAATATCCTTCTTCATACCAGTCCACCGTAAAATATTCTTCAAATCCAAATACATCTTGGTATTTCCTGGGTGAATCGAATAGGGGAATCATGAGCTTCTTGTAAAATCAACTTCGATCTACGGGTCATTGGGCACATAAACACGGTCTTCAAACCATAGGGTATCGTGCTCATCCTCACGAAATCCTTTAGCTTTTCCTTTGCTCATTTTCTCCTTTATAGAGGCAACTTCCTTATCCGCCTTTTGGGCTTCTCCGATTTTGTCCATTAGTGTCGACTGCATCTCCAATGCTGCTACATAGCCTCTCGGAACTATTTCCAAGCATAGCTCTCGAAGGTCCTCGACTAACTCATTGGGTATTCCTCCCATCATTAGAGTATTGACGTGGCTCTTACGGCTCAATGCGTCTGCTACGACATTAGCCTTTCCGGGGCGATAATGCAATCTCATATCATAATCCTTGATAAGCTCTAACCATCTCCTTTGTGCGAGATTCAATTTCATACGTGTGAAGATGTACTTCAAACTCTTGTGATCCGTATATACTTCACAATGATTTCCAATGAGAAAATGTCTCCACGTCTTCAGGGCATGCACAACGGCTGCTAACTCCAAATCATGAGTGGCATAATTCAATTCATGGGGCTTAAGTTGTCGTGAAGCATACGAAACAACTCTTCCTTCCTGCATAAGCACTGCTCCAAGTCCTCGACGTGAAGCGTCGCAATACACCTCATAATCCTTAGTCCGATCTCGGCAATATCAAGACCGGTGAGGTAACCAATCTTTTCTTCAACTCCTGAAAACTTGCCTCACAGTCCCTCGGTCCATATAAATTTGTTTTCCTTCTTCAACAATTCTGTCATAGGCTTAGCAATCCTTGAGAAATTCTCAATGAATCTTCGGTAGTATCCTGCGAGTCCAAGGAAACTCCGAATCTCTCCAACTGTCGTTGGTGCTTCCCATCCGTTACGGTCTCAACCTTTGTGGGGTCAATCGCTATTCCTTCTCCGGATATAACATGTCCGAGAAATCCAACTTCCTTTAGCCAAAACTCACATTTGCTGAACTTGGCATACAACTGGTGTTCCTCGGTTTCTCCAAAACCAATCGCAAATGTTCCTTGTGTTCCTCTTCATTCTTCGAGAAAATCAAAATGTCATCAATGAACACCACGACGAACTTATCCAAAAACTCCATAAACACTTTGTTCATCGGGTTCATGAAATAGGCTGGTGCGTTAGTCAGTCAAATGACATAACGGTATACTCGTCTGACAGTCCATATCTCGTGGTAAATGCTGTCTTGGGTATGTCCTGCTCCGAATCTTCAATCGATGGTACCACGATCGCAAGTCGATCTTGGAAAACACCTTGGCTCCTTGCAAGCGATCAAACAGATTATTTATCATAGGTAGTGGGTACTTGTTCTTGATTGTTACTTCATTCAATCCACGATATTCAACAACCATTCTTAACGATCCATCCTTCTTCTCCACTAGCAAAACGGGTGATCCCCAAGGTGAAGAACTTGGGCGTATAAAACCTTTATCCAATAGTTCCTTAATCGCTTCTTGATTTCCGCCAAATCCTTTGCGGGCATCCAGACGGTCTCTTCGATATCGGGCCTGTTCTCGCAAATGGCTCGATCAAAAACTCAATGTCTCTATCGGTGGCATTCCCGCAACTCTTCCGGAAATACATCAGGAAAATCCTTCACCACTGGTACTTCTTCCTGCACCACTCCTGATAAGCAATTAACTTGCGCTCTTCTCGGCTCGTGCCATGGTACATAATTAATCCTTCTTCCTTCTGGGGTGGTGAGCAAAATTGACTTTGTGGTACAATCTATGTTTCCTCCATACTTTGATAACCAATCCATTCCTAATATCACATCCAATCCTTGGGATTCCAGAACTATTAGGTCTGAGGGGAAAACATAGTGTCCAATCCTTAATGGCGCCGATCACACCATTTACTAGCCATGTACTCTGCTCGGGTGAGGTTACTAGCATGGGTGACCAAAGGGCTTGGGTTGGTAACTTGTACTTATCCACAAATCCCTTGATATGTATGAATGCGATGCACCAAGATCGAAAAGAACAACCGCAGTAAATGACTTAACCAAAACTTACCGACATCGCATCGGGCTGATCTTCAACCTCCTCCACATCAATGTGGTTCACCTGCCCCGGTGAAAGGGTTGGGTTTCTTTCCGAGCTTCCATTGCCATTTCCATTCGGCCTATACGGGCGGTCATTGGCATAATGCCCGATCTTGCGGCACTTAAAGGAAGTAATATGACTCAGGTCTACTTTGGATGGTGTTGACGGGTTGGTGCGATTCTGTCCATTGCTTCCTCCATTCCCGTTCCCATTCTTGGTGCCATTATGGTTATGCGAATTACCTCCTCCATGGGTATGCTGAAACTGAATTCCTGACTTAGGGGTATAACGAGGTTTCTGCTGAGCTCCAGAGTTATACTTCCCTTGCCCATACTTCCGCTATGCGTTCTCAATTCTTTGCCGCTTTCCTTCAATCATGAGGGCTCGGTCTACTAACTCCTGGTAGTTATTGAAACTGGCTACCATCAACGGCATGCTGAACTCATCATTCAGTCCTTCTAGAAACTTCTCTTGTTTAGCTGCATCGGCAGCAACGTCATCTGGGGCATAACGTGCTAATTTACTAAAGTCATCCACGATCGCCAATGATCCTTCCTCCTTGGCGTAAGTTATAAACTCACGCTTCCTCATGGCCATAGCTCCTGCTGAAACATGGGCGGCGGAAAGCTTGCTGAAATTGATCCCATGTGACAGTGTCTACAGTGTAAGTGGCTGTGAAATTCTCCCACCATGCTGCTGCTGGTCCTTCAAGCTGATGTGATGCAAACTTCACTCTTTCTCCATATGTGCATCCTGCAGTGGTCAGCTCCCTTCCTATCTTATGGAGCCACCATCACTACAATCGGCTCGGTATACTTGGAATACACCGCGGGTTTAGTCTAAGGAAACGAGTCGATGATCCGCAGTGGTGGTGGTGGTGGGTTGTTGTTGTTGCCACAGTTCTGCACCAATGTTTGAATCGGGTATTCTGCTTTGGATCAGTTGGGTGATCTCTGGCGGGAAAACAAATCCGGGGTCGCGTCTCGGAGGCATCTGATGGGTTTAGAAAAGAAGAGAAATGTAGAATAGAATGAGGTCTAAGGGGAATCACTACCCAATGCACATGAGCAAATTCACACAAAATCACTTCATTCAATCAAACAAGGGCTTACAACGATCTAACTATCGCAAAAGTTCGTGTACTATAATGTTTACATGGAGGGAAATACTACTATATGTGGGAGACTTCTACTAATTTGAACCGATGGAAGACTCCATAATGTCTGCTCCAGCTTCGTCTTCAAAGTCGGGTTCACTTGGATCCGAATCGGTGTCGTCTATGTTGATGTAGTCGCTTGGGCAATCGACGTCGGGTCTTCATTCCCGAGCGCCAACTTCTTCTTGAGTTCTTCAATCTCGTACTTAAGATCGTTATTGTGTCTTGCTAGAGCTACGATCTCGTCCATGTAGTCCTTGCGTGTAGTCTTTAGTTCTCCTTCGATTCGATGATCCTTCTCTTTGTCTTACGCAACTCCAACATATCCTTGCACATTTGGTTCTCCTGGTGTCGAATGTGCTGATTTAACTCCTGGATGAACGCTGCAATGGACCTATCCTTCTTGGTGTTGACGACGTCCCATTTGTCATCTCGGCGCCCGCAAATCTGGTAGATAGTGTCCTTGAGGTCTTCTTGATAAACTTCTCCAATGCGTCCCATGGAGATGTGAGCTGCCATGCTCTTTGCCAGACTCCAAGTTGGTGCACTGAAAACACTATCTATAGGCTTGGTGATTGGGGCGAATGTCCTTCCCGAACGTGAGCTTGAATCTTCCAGTCAGCTCCTCTTCAGCAGAGTGGCGTTGGAAGTCCCGGTGAAGCTTGGTAGTCCAATGTTCAGGTACTTGGTAACTTCCTTCAAGTGAAATCCAAAAGGTGTGCCTTCATCCGGTTGAGTGTACTTGATCTTCGCGTCCGTCATCCTAAAGAGAGTAGAAAAGATGAGGAGTTAGAAAATGGGAAGAGAATAGTGATCTATGGCTTTAACTTAGTGGTCGTGGTCTCACAACAGGTGTGCTCGATACCATTCTCTCAGAGCGACTGCACCGAATGGATCCAGCTCGTGCTCGGTCATCCTGGATCAAGAATGTCGACACCACACAAGATTTGAAGGATTTATAGCAGAGTAGCAATCACACACTTCTTACATCGTTGTCCACAAGGGAACTTATTACAATGATATGGCTTAAGGCCATCTAATAATAACAGCGGAAGGCTTGGAAGATGAGTGAGTCCATCAACTCCATCGGCATCACTGAGTATAGAACCACGACCTAACACCTTACTCGTCGTCTAAAAAGTCTGCAACGTGAAAGTTGCAGCCCGAAAACGGGTCAGCACATGGAATATGCTGGCAATGTAACACATAGAGAACAATGAAGCAACAAGCCTATATACATGCATATATGGCTGGTGGTAAGGCTCTACGGTTATATTTTTGCATAAAGCTGGTTTTTCCCTACATCAAAGGAATAATTTTATTTAACTATCATGGTGGTTGTTAAACATTGAGAATGGTTGACAGCATCCTCAATCCCAATTAAAAGTACTCATTAAAAACCCAATAACATTTATTTGAAGTAACATGTTGAGATTCACATGATATTCAAGTACTAGATACTCAAGATGTCCATAACCGGGGACACGGCTAATCATGATTAGTTTATACACTCTGCAGAGGTTTGCGCACTTTTCCCCACAAGACTCGATCGCCTCCGCTTGGTTCTCGTGACCACATGGTGTTTGAGAAACGGATGACCGAGACATAGTCTTTCGTAAGCGCTTAGCACCTTACATGTGGGTAGACCGTACTCAACCTACATCCCCTACATCAGCTAGCCTACCCGTAAGAGTTCGCACAACTTAGTCAACTACGCCAGAGCCCATAATTGGCTTGTGGCTGCACACGAAGTTTCCAGTTTGAATAATCTTATGATCCCTTAGAGCCTGGGTGGCGGTCCGAAGAAATACAGTAAGTCCTCGATAGAAACCAGGTGCCTCAATCCACCCAGATGTGTGTTTAGGTTGCCACCTTAGATAAACCTTAATTAACAATCTCACATCCGTCATGGATATTCACTCACCCAATCCACGTCTACTAGCATAGCATGGCATAATTAAGCAAACGAGAAGTAACTCCCAAGGTTTCATAAGTAAAACAGGTAATAGGTACTACCTCAATCTACTTCCCATCCCACAATTTAATTAGATCCTAATCATGCAAGTGTTTGAGGGTTTGATCTAATGCAATAAAACTGGGTAGTAGAAAAGGTATGATCAAGTGTTACTTGCCTTGTTGATGATCCGCGAGACCTAGAGATTCGAAGTAACAAGCGGCGCACTCCGGGTGATCTAACGCAGACAAACAACAAGCATACAATAAGTACTCATCTAATGCACGGGAAATCTCGAATAAAAGATCTAACCAGATAGTTCAACTTAAGAACCACAGTTGCAAAAGAACCGAATCAAATAAAGCCTCGAAAGTCGAAACTCTAGAGAGAACGACTCGGTTTAGCAATCTGAAACTAGGTCAAAATTTTACAGTAGCAAAACTCTGTGTAAGTAGGTTAGTCGGAACGGCGGTTTCGTAACGAAACTCCAGCGCTTGAATCACCCGATTAGATAAACGAGCAAGAAATAAAACGGGTTTGAAAATCGGATCGGAAATCGAATCAGAAAAATAACGGATTAAATCCGATTAAAAGAAAACGATGAACGGATTAAATAACGGACGTTCGTTAACAGAACTAATCCAACGAACACATTCATTGAAACGAACGGTTTGGTGAACGTTCGTTAATTAAGAAAACCGAAAAAAATAAAAAAAACCATCTAGGGTTTTGAAAAAAACCAAACATCGAACGAAAAACCGGATCGGTTTTTAAAGCAAAAACCGGATCGGGCGGGGGCGGCGGCGGCTAGCTCCGGGCTTCACGGCGGGCTCGGGCTCGGGGTCGGCGGGCGGCGAGGGGCGCGGGGCTCGACGGCGGGAACCGGCGGCAAGGCGGGGTGAGAGAGAGAGGGCGGTATTGATGGAAGGGGGTGGCGCCTTGGGAAGGGGCAAGCCGGGCCGGGCGGAGGCGGACTCGGGCAAGGGGCGACGTGGCGGCGGGAGCTTCAGCAGGCGTCTTGTGAGAGAGAGGAGGCGGTCAAGGGGTCGGTTAGGCCGGGCTGGGCCTTGGCCCGGGAAGCGATTTTTTTAAACGAAACTAAACGGATAAAAAATACCAAACGAACTCCGAATTTAATAAAATAAATTTTCCCGACTCCTAAAAATGAGTCGAACAAAATGAACTTTAAAACGGCAAATATGCATATTTTTTAAAATGCTCATTTTGCCTAAAGCAAATAAATCTTTCAAAACCAAATTGGATTTATTTATAAAATCTTCATTTTTCCTAAATGTTGGGAAAGTCATATTATTGCCTCTCTTAATTTTTTTATAGGAAAAACTTTATGAAGATAATTAGATAAATCCAATGATCCTATTTTCAAAATTTGAGAAATCCCAAATATGAAAATAATGAAACTTCCAACTCTCTCCGAGGGTCCTTGAGTTGCGCGAAATTTTCTAGGATCGGAAAAATGCGAGAAAATATGATATGCATTATGACCTAATGTATAACATTCCAAATTGAAAATTTGGGATGTTACAAGACATCTTGCTCTAATCTGCAGCAGCAACGGCTCAAAACAAAACAGAGCAGATTTGCGTGATACAGGAGTCAAAACCTTCGGGAGAATATATAATAAATTTTTACCGACCAAAATATGTGTCATGCAAGAAAATGGAGTCCGAAGGGCACACGAGGTGCTCACGAGGTAGGGGGGCGCGCCCACCACCCTCGTGGAGCCCTCGTGTCCTCCCCGGACTACCACTTATTTTTCTATTTTTCTAAATATTCTAAAACGGAGAAATATTGCCTTAAAAATTGTTTTGGAGTCGGTTTACTTACCGTACCACATACCTATTCCTTTTCGGAGTCTGAAACGGTCTGGAAAGTTTCCCTTATGTATTCCTCCGGGGTTACGGTTCCAATAATATTGGTTTCAACATTTAGGGATTACCTGAGATATAGTGTTTGATCCTTTGACCGTTTACCACCTTCGGATTTGCGCCTTCGAAGTTGTTGATTTTTATGGCACCGAACGATAGACCTCCTCGATAACGAGGGACCTTCCCATTTAGAGAGAAGTTTTCCTGCAAAAATCTTAAACGAGAATTGTATAGCAATACATAATCACCTACATTAAACTCACGCTTTTGTATCCTTTTGTCATGCCATCTTTTAACTTTTTCTTTAAACAACTTGGCATTTTCATAAGCTTGGGTTCTCCATTCATCAAGTGAGCTAATATCAAATAACCTCTTCTCACCGGCAAGTTTGAAATCATAGTTGAGCTCTTTAATAGCCCAATATGCCTTATGTTCTAGTTCGAGAGGTAAGTGACATGATTTTCCATAAACCATTTTATACGGAGACATACCCATAGGATTCTTATATGCAGTTCTATAGGCCCATAATGCATCATCAAGTTTCTTGGACCAATTCTTTCTAGACCTATTAACAGTCTTTTGCAAAATTAATTTGAGCTCTCTATTGCTCAATTCTACTTGACCACTAGACTGCCGGTGATAAGGAGATGCAATTCTATGATTAACATCATATTTAGCAAGCATTTTACGGAAAGCACCATGAATAAAGTGTGAACCACCATCAGTCATTAAATATCTAGGGACTCCAAACCTCGGAAAAATAACTTCCTTAAGCATTTTAATAGAAGTGTTATGATCAGCACTACTAGTTGGAATAGCTTCTAACCACTTAGTAACGTAACCAACAGCAACTAAAATATGTGTATATCCATTAGAGGCAGGAAAAGGTCCCATATAATCAAAGCCCCATACATCAAATGGTTCAATAACAAGTGAATAATTCATAGGCATTTCTTGACGTCTACTAATATTACCAATTCTTTGACATTCATCGCAAGACAAAACAAACTTACGGGCATCCTTGAAGAGAGTGGGCCAGTAAAAACCGGATTGCAATACCTTATGCGCAGTTCTATCTCCAGCGTGGTGTCCTCCATAAGCTTCGGAGTGACACTTGCGTAGGATCTGTTCCTGTTCATGCTCAGGTACACAACATCTAATAACACCATCTACTCCTTCTTTATAAACATGTGGGTCATCCCAAAAGTAATGTCGCAAATCATAGAAAAACTTTTTCTTTTGTTGGTATCTGAAGCTAGGTGGTATACATTTAGCAACAATGTAATTAGCATAATTAGCATACCATGGAGTGCTACGAGAAGTGCTTATGACATTTAATTGTTCATCAGGAAAGCTATCATCAATAGGTAGTGGGTCATCAAGAACATTCTCTAACCTAGATAAGTTATGCGCAACGGGGTTCTCGGCTCCTTTTCTATCAACAATATGCAAATCAAATTCTTGTAGCAAGAGAACCCATCTAATAAGTCTAGGTTTTGCATCTTTCTTTTCCATAAGATATTTAATAGCAGCTTGATCGGTGTGAATAGTTACTTTAGAATCAACAATGTAGGGTCTGAATTTATCACAAGCTTAATACAAGCGCTAAAAGTTCCTTTTCGGTAGTAGCATAATTTCTTTGAGCATTGTCTAGAGTCTTACTAGCATAATGGATAACATTTAATTTCTTATCAACTCTTTGCCCTAGAACAGCACCCACATCATAATCACTAGCATCACACATAATTTCAAAGGGTAAATTCCAATCAGGTGGCTGAACAACAGGTGCAGAGACTAATGGTTTCCTAAGTATTTCAAATGCTTCTACACAATCATCATCAAAGACAAATGGTACCTCTTCTTGTAATAAATTAGTCGGAGGCCGAGAAATTTTTGAGAATTCCTTAATGAACCTCCTATAAAATCTGGCGTGACCAAGGAAACTTCTTATACCTTTGATGTCCTTGGGACATGGCATCTTTTCAATAGCATCAACCTTGGCTTTATCAACTTTAATACCTCTTTTCGGAAACTTTGTGCCCCAAGACAATACCTTCATTAACCATAAAGTGGCACTTTTCCCAATTCAACACAAGATTAGTTTCTTCACATCTCTGCAAAACTCGATCAAGATTGCTCAAGCAATCATCAAAAGAGGAACCATAGACGAAAAAGTTGTCCATGAAAACCTCACAAATCTTTTCACAAAAGTAAGAGAATATAGCCATCATGCATCTTTTAAAGGTAGCAAGTGCATTACATAAACCAAAAGGCATACGTCTATAAGCAAAAGTACCAAAAGGGCATGTAAAAGTAGTCTTTGATTGATCTTTAGCCGACACAGGTATTTGAGAGAAACCAGAATAACCATCTAGAAAGCAATAATGTGTATGTTTGCATAATCTTTCTAGCATTTGATCAATAAAAGGTAAGGGGTAATGATCTTTCTTAGTAGCTTTATTTAATTTGCAGAAAACAATTACCATCCTATAACCTGTAATAATTCTTTGCGAGATCAATTCATCTTTATCATTAGGGACAACAGTAATAACTCCCTTCTTAGGGACACAATGGACAGGACTTACCCACTGACTATCAGCAACGGGATAAATTATACTTGCCTCCAGAAGCTTGAGTATTTCTTTTCTTACCACTTCTTTCATTTTAGGATTCAAACGTAGTTGAGGATCACGAACTGCTTTGGCATCCGCTTCCAAATTTGTTTTATGTTGACATAGAGTGGGACTAATGCCATTAAGATCATCAAGAGTATATCCAATAGCGGCACGGTGCTTCTTCAGAGTTTTCAATAATCTTTCTTCTTCATGCTCTGAAAGGTTAGCACTAATAATAGCAGGGTATATTTTCTTTTCATCAAGATAAGCATATTTAAGATTATCAGGCAACGGTTTAAGCTCAAACACGGGATCACCCTTGGGTGGAGGGGGATCCCCTAGGATTTCAACAGGCAAATTATGTTGCAGAATAGGTTCCTGTTTGAAGAATACTTCATCTATTTCCCTTCTTTCATTCATGAACATATCATTTTCATGGTCTAGCAAATAGTGTTCTAAAGGATCACTAGGAGGTACGGCAATAGAAGCAAGACCAATGATTTCAGCTTTACTAGGCAATTCTTCCTCACGATGTTGTTTACTAAATTTAGAGAAATTGAACTCATGAATCATATCATCCAAGCCAATAGTAACAATATCCTTTTTGCAGTCTATCTTAGCATTAACAGTGTTCAAGAAGGGTCTACCAAATATAATGGGACAAAAGCTATCTTGTGGAGAACTGAGAACAAGAAAATCAGCAGCATATTTAGTTTTTCCACACAAGACTTCAACATCTCTAACAATTCCCATTGCAGACATAGTATCTCTATTGGCAAGTTTAATTGTAACATCAATATATTCTAACTCAGCAGGTGCAATTTCATGCTTGATTTCTTTATACAAGTCATAAGGTATAACACTAGCACTAGCACCCATATCACATAAGCCATGATAACAATGATCTCCTATTTTTACAGAAATAACAGGCACGCCTACCACAGCTCTATGTTTATCTCTAGCACAAGGTTTAGCAATTCTAGCAGATTCACCGCAGAATTGAATAACATGCCCATCAATATTATCAGACAAGAGATCTTTAACAATAGCAATATTAGGTTCTACTTTGACTTGCTCAGGAGGTGTATAAGTTCTAATATAGCTTTTACGAACCACAGTTGAAGCTTTAGCACGATCCTTTATTCTAACAGGGAAAGGTGATTTCTCAACATAAGAAGTGGGAACAATAAGATCATTATCAGTGACAGTCTTTTCTTCAACTTTAATAGGTGCAGCTACTTTTACTTATATGCGAGGATGATATTTAAACCACTTCTCCTTGGGGAGATCAACATAAGTAGCAAAAGATTCACAGAAAGAAGCTACTATCTCAGAGTCAAGTCCATATTTAGTGCTAAACTTACGGAAAATATCTGTATCCATAAAAGATTTAACACAATCAAACTTAGGTGTCATGCCTTACTCCTTACCTTCGTCGAGGTCCCAATCCTCAGAGTTGCGTTTAATTCTATCCAATAAATTCCATCTAAATTCAATAGTCTTCATCATAAAAGAGCCAGCACAAGAAGTATCGAGCATGGTGCGATTGTTATCAGAAAGCCGAGCATAAAAACTTTGAATAATTATTTCTCTTGGGAGCTCATGATTGGGGCATGAATATAACATTGATTTAAGCCTCCCCCAAGCTTGAGTGATGCTTTATCCTTCGCGAGGCCAAAAATTATATATATAATTGCGATCACGATGAAGAAGATGCATAGGGTAATATTTTTGATAAAATTCCAATTTGAATCTTTTATAGCTCCATGATCTCGTATCATCACATAGCCTATACCATATCAATGCGTCTCCCTTCAAAGATAAAGTTAAGACCTTCTTCTTAACAACATCATCGGGTATACCTGCAAGCTTAAATAGTCCACAAACTTCATCCACATAGAGTAGATGTTCATCAGGATGCTTTGTTCCATCTCCTGTAAAAGTGTTAGCTAGCAGTTTTTCCATCATACCCGAAGGAATTTCAAAAGGAGTTTCATTTTCAATAGGTTCAGTAGGTTGAGCAGCAACTGTTTGCTCTAACGGACGGGGTGAAGATACCCCAAACAAGCCCCTCAAAGAATTACTTTCCATAGTAACAAGTGACAGTAAATTTCAGCACACTATATAAATTTTTCCTTACCAAATTCCACCTACCAAAGGCGCTTCACTCCCCGGCAATGGCACCAGAAAAGAGTCTTGATGACCCACAAGTATAGGGGATCTATCGTAGTCCTTTTGATAAGTAAGAGTGTCGAACCCAACGAGGAGCAGAAGGAAATGATAAGCGGTTTTCAGCAAGGTATTCTCTGCAAGTACTGAAATAAGTGCTAACAGATAGTTTTGTGATAAGATAAATTGTAACGAGCAACAAGTAACAAGAGTAAATAAAGTGCAGCAAGGTGGCCCAATCCTTTTTGTAGCACAGGACAAGCCTGGCAAAACTCTTATTATAGGAAAAACACTCCCGAGGACACATGGGAATATCGTCAATCTAGTTTTCATCACGTTCATATGATTCGCGTTTGGTACTTCGATAATTTGATACGTGGGTGGACCGGTGCTTGGCTGTTGTTCTTACTTGAACAAGCATCCCACTTATGATTAACCTCTATTGCAAGCATCCGCAACTACAACAAAAGTATTAAGGTAAACCTAACCATAGCATGAAACATTTGGATCCAAAACAGCCCCTTGAAAGGGTCTAGGTATTTTTAGAAAAGCCACAAAGATTACAGAATAAATGGAAAAATGTAACAGAATTAGAAAAGAGAGAAAGGACTCACCTGGGCCACCTACCTGGCTTACCTGCAGCCCACCTGGCCTGGCATTGCTGGCCCAGCCCACCAGGCCCTCCACCGTCTTCAACCTCCTGCCAGTGGGCAGGAGGGCGTGTGGCCGCCGTGCGCGCCCACGCGCTCCACGCCACCTCCTGCTTGCCGACGAGCCCCTGGACGCGTGGACGGTTTTCCTCGTGTCGTCCCGATCCCACTGACACCCTCTCACTCTCTCTCGAGCTCTTTCCACCTTCTCTGCTCTCTCTCCCTCTCGCCGCTGACGACCACCGCCGCGGCCACCGGCCACCCCACGCATCGCCGACGCGCCAAGAAGCTTCGCCTCATCCCCTCTTCCTCCTCATCGAGCCACATGGCGCTAGAAGGCCCTGGACGCCGCCAGCACTGCCGTTTTCCCCGCCGGTCACCGTGTATCCTCGCCATCGATTCGGGAGCTGCAGCGCTTCCCCGACCTCGCCGTCGCCTCTGCTTCCCTCTATCTCCCCTGTTACCTCACTCCAGCGCGTCCTCTAGTCGCTGTTTTTGTCAAGGCCGAAACCTTTCGCCGCGCGAGCTCGACGCCGGCGTCTCCACGGTGACCATTTGGTCACGCGTCAGCATCCAAAGAGCTCGTGGCCGCACGTATAGCTTGGCCAGGATGTTAGCTGGCTCGTTTGCGAGCTGCAACACCGAACTGCAACCCACCCGAGCTCCGGCAGCCGCAGCCGTGCTTGCCGCCGTCGATTCCGACCATCTCAGGCCCGGCCACCACCACCATTCGACGCGCACCGACAAGGGCTCTCCAACGCGCCCAGCCACGGCTCGAACCGTGCCTCGTAGCGCAATCCCGAGCACAAGCGTCGCCTCTGACCTCGTCGGCGATTAGCCGCCGGCCTAATCCCTGGGTGCTTAGCGCTAATAACGCCCTAACTAACCCCCTAGCTCACTGACACCTGGGGCCCACGCTCTAATTAACCTGGATTTTATTTCTGTTTAGTTAAAACTAACACCACGGGCCCCACAGGTCAGATTGACCTGGCCACGTCACCTGTTGACGGACCCCACATGTCAGCATTGACTTGCTGACGGTATTGACCTCACCCCACCCGCTGCGTGACTCGAGATAATCGTGGTGATCAGTTGGACCCCACGCGTCAGTTTGACTGGACCGTGTACATTGACCTGCTGAGGTCAAGATGATATGGCCTTATTGTATGATAATTGATTTTCTGGATTTTTTCTTATTCAGGAAAATCCAGAAAATATAGCAAACTTCTAAAAATCATATAAAATCAACCGTAGCTCCAAATGAAATAATTTATATATGAAAAATAATCAGAAAAATCCAATCATCCATCTATACCATTTTCATGCATGTTAGAACAACTTTTGTTCACTGTTTAGGTCAAATCAACTAAATGGCATTTGAATAATCACATATGGAGTTTGAATTTGAATCTTGTATTCAAACCAACTTCATTTAATCTGTTGCTAGTTGCATTAGCTCAAACCACACTCATTTTACCATGTCATGATCATGCATCATATTGTGCATTGCATTGATTGTGTTCTTTCTTGTTCGCCGGTGTTATTCCCTCCCGGTAGACGACGTTCCGACGACGTGTTCGATGACACTGATGAAGAACTATATTATCTTCAGAAGTGCCAGGCAAGCAAAACCCCCTTATTCATTCCGATACAATCCCACTCTCTCGCTCCTTCTCTCTTTTACTGCATTAGGACAACAACAATTCAACTGTTACATGCTGCGGTAGTTGAACCCCTTTGCTCTGCATGACCTGTCATTGCCACAGTAAATAGATGAAACCCACTAGCATGAGTAGGAGTTGTTTGAGCCACTGATGTGCCTACTCATTCATGCTTGTTTGTCATGCCTGCTATTGCTTAGAGTTGTGTCAGTCCGATTCATCGGGGATGAATTGGAGGTGTGTGAACATGTCCTCGTGTGTGAGCTAAGTGTGTGAACACGATTTGGTAAAGGTAACGGTGAGAGGCCATGTAGGAGTACATGGTGGGTTGTCTCATTGCAGCCATCCTCAGGAACTGAGTTATATGTTTGTGATCCATGAACAGTTACTACCACACATTGGGTTCCGGTAACTCGGCCCCTCTCGGCTTATTAATCAACTTGATCTACATCCGGGAGTTGCAACTAGTTTCTGGTGTTTGTAGGTAGTGTTAGTAGTCTACCAAGTGGCACCCGGTACAGGTGGGCTTGGGACAGATTAGGCACCGTGGCACGGTGTACCAAGCGTAGAACCACCCGTCGATGTGGGCTTGGGAACCCTACTCACATCGTTTGGGGCCGTGAGCGACACCCCGGCCTGATCTCCTTGCGGATGGAACCCGAATAGGCGATAAACCTGGACGAGAGACTTCTGTGGTTAGTCAGGTCATGGCCGACTCCCTCGCCAGGCTTCCGCTTGAAGGTTGCTGAGATACACGTCGTGTACATGGTGGTAAGTGGCGAGAGCGTGTGTGAAGAAGTACACCCCTGCAGGGTTAATATGATCTATTCGAATAGCCGTGTCCGGTAAAGGACTTGGGGTTGCCTGTACAGTTCATAGACAAGTGAAAGTGGATACTCTAAAATGCGCAAGATAAGCGTGAGTGCTACGGATGGCGTTCTCGTAGGGAGACGGGAGCGGGTCCATAGTGGTGTATTGATATGGTGAATATGTGGACTTGTGTGCGCCACCTCAAAAGACTTACTTGCAGTCGTAGTTCAGGATAGCCACAGAGTCAAAGTTGGCTTGCTGCAGTCCAACTCCACCACCCCCCTTTGTTGATAATGATGCATATGTAGTTAGTTCTGATGTAAGTCTTGCTGAGTACATTTGTACTCATGTTTGCCTATTTTATGTTTTGCAGAGAGATGTCAGACTCGCTAGTAGTTCCGCGTGGACTTCGACGTTTAGCTTGTTACCGCAACTATGATCTTGTGCCCTCGGCAGGATCTGGTAGATAGTTATGCTTCTTAGTCTTTTTCATTTGTAGATGTCTGTACTCAGACATGTTAAGCTTCCGCTTGTGCTTGTTGGTTGTATGCTCTGTATGTTGGGTCATGAGACCCATGTTTGTAATATCTCGCTCCTCGGAGCCAAATGACTAAATACTTGAGTCGTAGAGTTATGTTGTGATGCCATGTTGTATTTACACATATCGAGCATATTGTGTGTATGATTGAAATGCTTGCTATGTGTGGGATCCGACAATCTAGTTGTTTATCCTTGGCAGCCTCTTTAATGGGGAAATGTAGTCTTGTGCTTCCATGAGCCATAGTAGTCCGCTACAGCCCGGTTCACCGAAGTCCTGCTAGCCCAGCACTACTGCTCCAGAACACTTGACTGGCCGGCATGTGTTTCACTTCGTTCATGTGTCTGTCCCTTCGGGGAAATGTCACGCGGTGACATCCGGAGTCCTGCCTAGCCTGCTACAGCCTGGGTTCCCGGAGTCCTGTTAGCCCAGTGCTACAGCCCGGATTCACACGCTGCTGACCGACATGCTCGAAATTGATTCATGTATGCATGTCCCCATGGGTTAGTGGTGCTTTGGGTTCACGACTAGCCATGTCGGCCCGGGTTCTATGTCATATGGATGCTAGCGACACTATCATATACGTGAGCCAAAAGGCGCAAACGATCTCGGGCCATGGTAAGGCGACACCCGTGGGAATACCGTGCGTGAGGCCGCAAAGTGATATGAGGTGTTACCGGCTAGATTGATGTGACTTGGAATCGGGGTCCTGACACACTGATACTTTTATGTGCAAAACATGTCATCTGTCTGCTTGTTTATCTTTCAGAGTGAGGAAGATATAATTGTTGAACAAGCGCAGTCTCATCATCTTGCTCAGCTGCTTGCGCTGCAGCTCCCCAGCAGGGCTAACCTTTCTTGAACTCTATTGAAGTGCTGTCAGTTTTGTATATTATTTTGTCGGCGTATTTATTTGCATTGGTGGCGATCTTTGATGCCCAGTGTATATAATCTGCTATCTGCTTGTGCTTTATTATCATAGTGGCGAACTTTGATGCCCAGTGGATCTAATATGTCGTAATTTGTTTATTGTATAGTCTAGGTTTTTTCTTATTCACGATGCTGCAGTTATTTTACTGTATATATATCCGGTCTTCGCAGTAAACCGTCGAAACCATAAAATTACGGTACATAATCGGGTCGTCATGCAATCACGATGTATGATCCGCATTATGGGCCCCATCAAACTGGCCCACTAGTAGATTCGGGCCTTTAATAGGCCGAGTAAACCCCGACCCTCTTTTCGCAAGAAAACTCAATGGGCTTTTAGGAGGCTGAGAAGTAGGTTGGGCCTGAAACGTGCCGAATAGCAGCCTGAAAAGGACCCCGGCCCATGATTGTGCGATTCAAATCACGGGCTTTTAACAGGCCAAAGTAGTCTCGGTCCTTGTTTGGCCCAATCAGATATCGGCTGCGAGCAGGCCGGATGCAAACCGAGCCGTAGTTAGGCCCAACTATATGGCGGGCATTTAACAGGCCGGAATTAATATAGGGCTGAGATGTTAAACGGGCCCTTAACAGGCCGAAACTAATATCAGGACGAATTACTAAATGGGCCTTTAGCAAGTGGGCCCAAAAGCATAGCGTCCAGTTAACGGACCGAATCTGATATGGGCCATAATTGAGCCCAAAGCCTCTTAAAGGGTCGGACTGATCAGGGCCATGATTTGGCCAGAAAGTGGGAGGCTTTAACGGGCGGATCTCATATGGGCCATTATTAGGCCGAATATGGCAGGCCATTAATGGACCGTATCAAATATGGGCCGGAATTTGGCCCAAAACATGGCAGCCAGTTAATGGGCCGGCCTACTAGGGTCCTCAAAATCTTGTGGGCCTACAGCTGGGCCGGCCCATTAATGTCGGCGAAATCTCGTGGGCCTTTAGCTGGGTCGGCCCATTATGATCCGCAAGAATTTTGTGGGCCTTTACCTGGGCCGGCCCATTATGGCCCGCGAAATCTTGTGGGCCTTTAGCTGGGCCAGGCCATTATGGTCCACAAAATCTCGTGGGCCTTTAGCTGGGCCTGCCCATTATGGCCTACAAAATCTTGTGGGACTTTAGTTGGGCCGGCCCATTTAAACTTGATGGGCCGTGCCACGTGTCGACGTATCATAGGCGTATACATGCAATGAGTGGATGACATCTGTCCCAACGATGAGCCGACACATGTTTCCTCCAGCCAATGATGATTTTACACGTGGAAAATCCCCATTGGTCGGGGCTGTTAACGGGTTATCGGATCAAAACCTGACCCGATAGCTTAACGGCATTCTGTTACGGTGGATGCCACGTGTCGGTCACCCTTGACGAAAGCACTTCTGTGACGCACAATTTATCATCATGGAAGTGGACACTTCCGTGATGATAATTTTGGTAATGTCATGGAACACTTCTACGACAGCACATGTATGACTATCTTGATTCTGTCATAAAATCGTCATGGATGTACATGCATGACAAAAAAAGCGACCCACTGTGACAAACACGTATCATCACGGAAGTGTATTTTTTTGTAGTGTATCACAAAACCCACACCTTTACCAGCGGTGGTAAAGTGGCCTTCAAGTTGGACTTGACAAAGCAACCATCATTTCACTGGAACGCTTGTTGAAGCCCTTTCTTCCCTTTCTTGAAGAAAACCTCACTCCAGGCTACTCTTCTGCCATTTTTCTTCTGTACCGACGAAGGAATGGTGGGCGAATCAGTTATGCTGGTATATTTTCATTCCAAGAATCTTCTTTTTGTGAAGCACCGACAAATTCTCACAGCCTATTCTTTTCCCGTTTTCATTGCGATTGTGGTTTCCTTTCGATTGCTTTTTGTTTGTCAGTTCATTGATGGATCCTGGAGCACTAGGCAAAGAGTTGCCATGGACAACCCACTGGAGACAGTGATCTGCAGGAAGCGAGCACCGACCAACAAGTTGACCATGTTGGCGGGCCAACCCATGGAGATGAAGAACTCCAAGAAACAAGCACTGGCCAAAGAGTTGACGATGTTGGCGGACGAACTCCTCAAAGAAAGTTGGAAGAACAGCAAGGGCCCCATCAGGCCTACCTCAGAAACTCTAATGGACACCTATGCGAGGCTCAAGGCCGAGTTTGAGGAGATAGTCGCCGTTGAGAAGAAGTAATCCCCTGGCAAGGTGATGGCCCCCATCGAGGACGAGGAGATGGCCCCCGGAGGGATGAGTTCCCCCGGTGAGCTGCACAAGGTAAAAAATAATGGCTTATTACCATAGTTGTGGTTTTTCATTATTTGCAATGTGCTTGCTAATATGTTAGGGTTGTGTAGGTGCTGGTGGAAGTCCTTGATGATTCCGATGTCGTGGCCCGTCCTGTGGACAACGCCCTAGAGATTATTTTTGATGTCGCGGTCCGTCTTGTTGGCATCGCCCCGGAGATCGATTCTGATGCCGCTGTCCATCCTGTGGAAATCGCCCCAGAGATCGATTTTGATGTCGCGGTCAGTCTTGTGGAGATCGCCCCAGAGATCGATTCCCATGCCGCTGTCCGTGCTGTGGTCATTGCCCGAGAGATCGATGGGAAGAAATAGTTGGTCGCGCTAATCCTTCAGGGTAGTTTGTATTGCCTTGTGTTTAATTACTAGAACGATGCATGTTATCAAACCATATTACGGCTAGTGCACTTTCTTGTGTGGGTGGTACTTGCTTCTTTTGTTTGATAGTGAATCATGTGAACCCTCTCTGAGTTATGGAAACAGATGTATCCTCACCAGCTTTTGATGTAATATATGGCATGCTTAGATGTAAATTCAAACTGTTTATCATATCAGCAGGGCTTGTTTGATGATTCTTGGTGTTAGTAGGCTAGCTACTGTGTGAGCTATAGTACTTGCAAAACACTCACCAAAGAGAAACGTTGGGGCTGATGAGCTCGTGGTACGCTTATACTTATCCGTCGTCGATCGACCAATAGCCCAAGCTCCTAAAATTGTAGGCTTAGCGATCGATCAGACAATAGTCGACATGGATACATTCAAGCCTCAATTGGTTCATAGGGTAAAGAAAATCGTAGCAAAAGTACAGAGACGTACAACACAAAATTGTAGCAGTGCAGAGACGTACTACCTCTGTTCCAAAATAGATTACCTAGGCGGGCTAGTTTGGCCTAGTGGGTTTCAGTGATAAGACATGGTACAGTGCCGTCCACTCTTCGCGTGTGGTAGCAGTATTGCGGGTACAGTAAGTTTTCTTGAAGAAGCGGAATTCAACGAAGTCATGATGGTTCCTTCGGCCGAACAACTTACAGTCGGAAAGGCTCGGCCTCCTATACGACCGGGGTAGACCGGGATAATTTTGAGCATGGCAGGTGGACCAGGATGGTTGACGTCCCACATGCCGGCGAATGAAAGTATTCTCTCTGATATACTACCTTCTTCTGGGATTTTTGGTCCCCTGAGCCCCTGAGCCTCGTCCTCAAATATTAGGCCGTGATTTGTTTTCCATTTTCCAATGCAGAATTAATGATGCTTTCTTCTCTCCTATTGGCCAAGCATGGTTAGGCATTGCCGATCTGCGCGGCCCGGCCAGAACCGCATCTTGCGTCTTGTGAGGCCAGCCAAAGGTCATGCGTGTAGTAGCTATGTCCAAGTGCATGCAGCCAATTAAATCTCCCCTCTTAGTTATTGCTAAAGAAATATCAAGCCAACTACTGCTAAGCACGTAAACACAGCCGCAGGAATCGCTGTAATTAATTCCTATATAAACGCGTGCATGCAGCTAACTATGGTTGCATTGGTCCTGGAGTTTTGGTCTGCGGGACTAAAAAACCTGGACGGAGGTAGTAGAGGATGAGCAACTAGTATTCATTGTTTATATTTGATGAAAGCTACTGTCTCCACTATTACGATGGAGGAGTGTGAAACACGGCATCCCAGTGAACTTGGCATGTGCACCACTCCCTCCTTCCTCATGTAATGCTACCATACTATGGACTAGAAGGTTGGCTATAAGGTTACAACTTTTTCTCACTTTCTCTCTATCTATTTCCTCTCAAATGTTTTTTACCTTTCTTTTTTTTGACACAATTGTTTTTATGCCTTTTTTAGAATTATTTTATATACCTAGGAGCACGTGTAGAGACGGGCTCTTGCAGAGCCCACTCCTTGACTTTGTCAATGCCTCTCTCTCCTCCACATAAGTGGGCTTATAGCCCAGTTTTTTACTGGTACTACTTGCTATCCATGCATGCGGCGAGCAGCTGGCGTCTTCAGGGGCCAGGGCGGTCAGAGCGGACTCCGGAAGCGGTCCGGACTCCAGCATGGCCCACCTCACATTATCACCATATATTTATTGGAGTCCGTGCCCGGCGGACGGGTGTCGGCGTTCTGGGAACGGGGGTACCCAGACTTGCCTGCCTGCGGCCTGCGGCATGGCTCAAGGGGTGGCCCAGTACGGCCCATCTTCATCAACACAAGCTCAAGACCCTCACGAGGAGCCAAGCCTCACGGGGCGGACGACAGGAAGCTTCCTCACGCACGGCCTCGTCGGGCTGGCTCGCGAGGAGGCGGAGAGATCAAGGCGGGGTACCTCACGAGGTGCCCATGATGGAAGCCGTGACGACCGAGGGCGCCAGGCGGGCGCCAGCCTGCGCAGTGTCCTCATTTCCCCTTTGGTGCAAAGGAGGCAAGCGCAGGCGAGAGCATCAAGCAAAGGCAACCATTTCGGTGCAACAAGACCAAGACCAGCAGAACGGCGGGAAGGAGGTCACCGTGGAGCCCAAGCCGGCGTCACCGTCAGAGTCTTTGGCAGGCGAGGACCGACTTTAGTCAGGATAAGTGTACTAGATGTTCCCCTTCAAAGTGGCCAATTGTTGGCGCCCTTCCCGCTCAATATTTGGGAAGAGGCCCAGGGCCTCCCACTATAAATAGAGCTAGCCACCCACAGGGTAGAGGAGAGGAGATTTAGACCTGATCGACCGGAAAATAGGCAAGAGAGAGGGAAGCGACTGAACTCCCCCTAGCAGTTCATTGCACCGGCCAAGAACAGACCCTCGTGAGGCTGTTCTTCCTTGTACTGTTCATCATCAGCCCCTGAGGCAATCCACCACACCACACCTTTGGAGTAGGGTGTTACACCACAATGGTGGCCTGAACCAGTATAAACCTCTTGTCCCTTGTGTTGTTCTTTGTGTAGTTTAGATCCTTGCGAGGCGACGAGGAGTAGGTAGGTTGGAGGTGTGATCTCCGCGTGCACCCCAGAGTTTGAACCTAGAGGGTCTGCCTGAACCCGAAATCCGACATTTGGCGCGCCAGGTAGGGGTGCGCCGGAATCCGCCTTCTGCCGCCTCGCGCCCGTCGCATCGTCATCATCATGTCCGGCGACCCAGCAGGCAACCCCGATCCATGGGTGGCCTGGCCCGCCTGTGAGCCGCTTGCCCGGGCGACCTCAACCCCGTGCCCCAGGCAGCCCGTGGTCCGCAGGGCGCTGCGGGCCGCGGGCAACGCGGTCAGAAGCCACCAGCTCTCACACCGTGGCAGGTGTGGTCGGCGGCGAGGGCCTCAAGCCACGCCGCGGCCACGGCGCCGTACTCACGGCGGGAGCAGGCGAACTCAAGGGCCGCGCTCACGGTGGCCCGAGAGCTACTGCAATGCAGGCTGCTGGAGGGCGGCCGCGACGTGCTGCTGGAGCGGGTGACAGAGCTCCTGGGCTTCGCCGCATTGGGGGCTCACCCCTTCTACACCCAGCCGCTGCCTCAGGTCCAAGACGGACCGCCCGGAGGCCCCGCGCGCTCCCGCGCAGATCTGGGAGGGTTCCAAGGCCACTCCAACGCCAACCAGGCCGTCAGCACCGGGCTAACAACGACGCCACCGCCGCCCCCGGCCAGCGAAGGAGGACTCGCCACAGCCCACGGTCCCAGCGGGCCGCCACGCTACCACCCCCAGGTTGGCACCTCAAGCAGGGATGCGTGGCACACGGGGCACTACAGCGAAGCATTCGAGGTGGCGGCCCCGGAAGAGTATGTGCCCCACATGATGGATCAAGGGCATGCGCAGCAGGAAGACCATGGCTCCCTCTTCGGCCCAAGCTGGGGGGAAGAGACACCCGAAGCTGAGCTCTTTCCGGATCCCCGCGAAAGCCCCATCGACCGCGCTGGAGGCAGCGATTATCGGGTACCGCTAATCCCTCAGGAGTGGGCATACGCTAACCATGGATCACAGGAGGTGCATTCGTCGCGGCGGATGGCTGTCCCAATCCAGCCGCTTCCTACCCCTCAGGAGGAGGGCGCCGGGGGCTGCAGGAGAGGGGCCGAGATACGGCATCACTACCGCGACATTCGGAGCAAGGCGTCCTCAGGAGGTAGGCCCTCTGCCGGGGAGGTGCCTCAGGGCCTACCCCCAGTAGAGGACCCGTGGTCGTCGGGGGAACCGCTGGCGACCACTCTACCCCATCGGCGGCGTCCTCGTTCTCTGGCCGTCGTCGATGGTGCTAGAGTGTGGCGCAAGGTGCGACCCTCGTCTGGCGATATGAAGCAAGGCCGGTACCTGTGAAGAAGGCCCAGTGCTTGTGAAGCTCGCCGCCCCGTGACACTCTCACGTAATAATGAGTGGGGCTGTACACGCCCCAGAGTCTCCAGAGAGCCGCCCTCGGGCCTCTGGGGCTCCCGCCCACGTCCAGTGGCAGCACTTAGCTCTGCGCTGGTGAGAAGACGTCAAAGACTAGACTAGGTGCCGGATGCGGCCTTTCTGCTTCTTTTTTGCCTTTCCTTTGGTTGTCTTTTTTGCCCCGTTTGGATTTAAGTTGGATTTGAGCTTGAGACTTGTGTGTGTTCGGGGAAGGGGTGTTTAGTCTCGTTCGAGCAATCTCTCACGTTCTGGTTACTGCTTTGCGTCCGTCCCGCCTCAGCTGCCTCCCCTCGTGAGCCCCTCGCAAGCCGGGCCAGGCCTAGCATGCGTGCAGCCCGGACTACCGTCACCATACCCTCTCAGGAGGTTCTCATTACAGGTTCAATGGGCTCGTTCAGGGGGCACTCGGGGCCACAGCCCTCCACAGCTATCTCGGGGCCCACACGGGTCGAAGGTAAACAAGCCAGATGGCTCGTCGCAAGACCAGCCACTTGGCGTAGGCGTACGGGTAATATTGTGTCGACTAATGCGCTAACTGCAAATTTTCACATGAGGGGCTCCCCCTCCCAAAATGCTCTTACAACCTTCAGGGCCAAGCCCAAACTCTCTCTGCGCAGGGTAAAGAGCGGGAACGGCACGTGGTCAATCAGATAAATCCCCCAATGCATCCTCAAGGGCACCTCCTGAATCGTCACTGGCGTCGCTGGCCTCGCCGTCACCCTCCCGCGTCGCTCTCGGCAGCGTCCGGGCCGTTCACCACGCCGCCTTCATCAGCAACCACGACCACGTCGTCGTTATCGGTAGTGAAGGCCCTGACGAGGGCATCCTCGTTGTCTTCCACCCAGTGCGCCTGGTCGCCCCGAATGGTCAGGGGTACCGGGGCGATGGCGGCATCGAAGTCAAAGTGGGGATACATGTTCTGGAGATGACTGAAGACGCGAGGAGAAGCACGCCCGAGCAAGGCGCGGCTCCTCTCCTCCACTATCCTGTTGGCTCTGCCCGACCGCACCTCCAGCTGCGTCACCACATCCGTGAAGAACTGGAGGTTACCAGCATAGTTAACCGCATGAGGCTCCCCAACGGCCGCCTCACAGATTTTGCCCAAGGCCGTGTTAGCTCTTTCCTGGAGCGTGCGGAACATAGGGCCATGCTCGTGCTCCAGGATCTGCCGCTGGCGTATCTCGTCCTCGCTCCACCGCGCAACGGCCTCAGCCGCGTCCACCCGTTGACGGGGAAGAAGCACCTCGGTGCGGGAGGAAATCAGCTCCTCCTGTGCCGCGCCAAGGGCGGCCCGGGAAGCGTCGGCCCACCGCGTCACTTCATCCAGCTTGGCCCTCAGGGCGGCTGTCGGATTTCGGGTTCCGGCAGATCCTTGAGATTCGAACACTGGGGTGCGCGCGGAGATCCAACCCTCCACCGTCTCGCACCTCGCCGAATCGCTGGGACCTAAACTACTAAACGGAACAGCACAAGAGACACGAGAGTTATATCGTTCAGGCCACCATTGTGGTGTAATACCCTACCCAAAGGTGTGTGGTGTGGTGGATTGCCTCTTGGGCTGATGAGGAACAATACAAGGAAGAACAGCCTCGTGAGGGTCTGTTCTTGGCGGGTGCGATGAACTTCTAGGTGGTGTTCAGTCGCTCTAGCTACCGGTTTCTTGACGAGGATTCGGATCTCTACGCCCTGGGGGTGGCTACTCCTATTTATAGGCGAAGGCCCTGGGCCTCTTCCCAAATATTGAGCGGGAAGGGCGCCAACAATTGGCCATTTTGAAGGGGAACATCGGGTACACTTATCCTGACTAAAGTTGGTCCTCGCTGCCAAAGGCTCCGTGATGACGCCTGCTTGGGCTCCACGATGACTCCTTCCAGCCGTTGGGCTGGTCTTGGTCTTGTTGCACAAAGCGGATGCCTTTGCTTGATGCTCTCTTTGCACTTGCTCCCCTTTGCACCAAAGAGGAAAGGAGGACATCTTGTGGCTGGCGCCCAACCGGGCGCCCTTGGTCGTCATGGCTTGCATCATGGGCACCTCGCGAGGTACCCTGCCTTGAACTCTCCGCCTCCTCATGAGCCAGCCTCGACGAGGCCGTGCTCGAGGAAGCTCCTTGTCGCCCGCCTCATGAGGCTTGGCCCCTCGCGAGGGTCTTGAGCTTGCGTTGATGAAGATGGGCCGTGCTAGGCCTCCTTCGAGCCACGCCGCAGGCCGCAGGCAGGCAAGTCTGGGGACCCCCGTTCCCAGAACGCTGACAGCGGCGGTCCTGCCTTCCGCTTCGACCCTAATCAACTCCAGCCTCTCCTCGAACTCGCGCTCGAGGTTCGAGCGGGCCGCCGCCACCTGGCGATCAACCTCTTCCAGGACTCGGGCCTCCCGCGAATGGACATCGTCCTCCGCCTGCGCCACCAAGCGCTCTCTCGTCTCCAGCTGCTCAAGGTCACGGGCGTGCTCGGCAGCTTCCAGCGTCAGTGCCTCCTCACGTCTCTGGACTCCGCTTGGTCGACCGAAGCCCCCTTCATCGATGCAAGGGCCGCCTCACGCAGCTCCGCCTGCTGCTCCAGGGAATTGCTCCAGGCACGGAGCTCCAGCGCCCGCTCCTCCGCCACCTCACGCCCGCGGTCAGCCTCTGGCCTCCTCGATGGCCCGAGCGGGCCTCCTGAGAAGCCGCCAGTGACACCTCGGCCTTCTCATTGTCAAGGTCACGCTGGTGGCGTGCAAGGGCAACGGCCACCTTCAGCTTGCGCCTCTCTTCAGCTAGGCGCAGGCCCTCAGCTTCAAGGCGCGCGTCCTCGTCAGCAAGCTCTACACCGAGCTGGCTCACTGCGTCAGCCGCCCTCCATAGAAACCCTTGGCGAAGAGCGCGGCGCTCCCGGGCGCGCTCGAGCATGTCTTCCGCGTCGTGTTCCACCCCAGGCGTGCGCGGGGGGCCACGAACCAACACTCCCCCTCTGGGCAGGGGGCTGGGGGCTGGCGCCCTCGCGAGGACCGGACGCGCCTCGCTAGAAGCCCGGCCGGGAGCCGGCTCGTCCTCAAAGGAAGAACGCAAGGCCGACCTTAGCCAGTCACCATCCACGACCAGTCGAAGAGCCCAAGGTAGGCTAGCTATACCCCGGGTGGGCTCACGAAGGAGGGTCGCGAGGTGCACAGAACCATGATGCATCACAGGATGGCTCACCTCTCCAACCGGCCTCACCACGAGGACGATGCTTGAGCTCGGAGCGCTCGGGGACGGTGGAGAGGGCGAGTCCTGGGGGATGGCTCCTCAGTCGTCTCCGTGAGCTTGGCAGGAAGGGCCCTGCAGGGCAATGATCAGTTGAAGCAACGGGAAAATAAGGAACTAAGGAAGGGGAAGGCTTACTCATCAATGGCGAAGTACTTCCTGCGCTTCAATAGGCGGTATGGGTAATCATCACGCAAGGCCTCCTTTCTCTTTCGGAGAGCCTCGAAATCCATGCGGAAGTGGCCCAGAAGCTCGGCGCAGGGGTCAGCCAGCGACAAGGAAGAAGCGCCCAAGTGACCGGCGTCAGGGGCATCAACCTGGCGCACACCGCCAGACGCCGCACTGAGAAGGGTGGCCGGGGCCTCAGGGGCCTCTGCCACGAGAGCCGCGGGCCGCGGCTCAACACCTTTAGCCGCCGCAGGGCGGGCCTCAGGAGCTGCCGCCTCAGGAGTGCCGCATGGCGTCATCATCCCGGCAGAGGCCCCCTCAGCCCCCGGTGGCCCATGCCTCGCACCTCCACCACTTGAGGAAGGACCTTCGCGGGCAACCGGAAGGGCAACCACCACAGTTGGGTTCTCACGAGGTCCCATGAGGCCTGCGGGGCGCAGCCCCCATTCGTCAAAGCTGGGCATCTACTTCACGAAATCACCCCTATTCGAGCAAAGGTACAAAGAGGCACCCCTTGCGGATGCTGCCAGGGAAGGGTCCCCAGTCGGGATCATGAGAACCTTCCTCAAGACTTCAGCGCCGATCTTCCTCCTGGAGCCTCATGCGGTCTTCACACCCCCCAAAGGCCCACATCCGGCGGGAATGGCGCTGGAGAGGGGCAATGCGGCATAGGAGGAACTCCTTCACTACCTTGGGTGTTGTCACGCCAAGCGCCCTCATGTACGTGAAGCGATGCCAGATGAAGACGATCTGGGGGCTCGTGAGCGTCTCCTGGCCCCTACCCGAATTGGGGATAGCGGGTAAGGTTGGCTCCGAAAACAGGGGGCTGGGCACCCCGACATCCACGTACAGCCACGCTCGCGGAACCCGGTCGCAGGCGGAGGAAGGCTGAAATCCATTCCCGAAGCTGCTATTTCTGGTGCGGCAAGGAAGCTCACGCACCCCGAGCATTGGGTGGGGTCGCTGAGACGCAAAGAGAAGAAGTGGCGCAGCAGGCAACTGAAGGAGGAATGCCCATCATCGCCTCGCAGATAAAGGCGAAGACGGCAAGAAGAGTAATGGATTCGGGACCCAAATGCATCATGTGGATCTGGTAATGGGAACATACAGCGTTGAAGAAATCAGAAAAGGGGGGAACCAGTCCCGCCCACAGGGCGTCAGCGAAGTACCGGACCTCGGTGACTATCCTATCAATGGAGAAGTGAGACGCGGGCCAGACCGTCGTCCCCCCGCACTCGTTGAAGATGGTGGCGAGGGCAGAGCTGACCTTGTCCAAGCCTTCCCGGTTGAGTATGATCGACCGGTCGACAGCAGGAGCCGTCGGCAACGGCGAGCGGGACGAAGGCACAGGCTTCCGTCCTTTCCCCTTCTTCGTCGGAGCCATGGCGACAGGAAGGGGGAGGATTCGAGATTGGATTGGAAGCAGAAGCTGGAGCTCGAGAGGAGGGAGAGTGGGAGACGCGCGAGCGGCGAGAAGAGGGATAACTGTGTGCAATTGCGGGTCCGCCTAGCTGGGCGCAAAATAAGGAGGCATGGGGAAGCAGGGACGCCCACGTCCAATCAACCGCCACGCGGCGCCCAAGGCCGCAGGCTGTTGGGGCCCGCGGTGCTTCGCACTTGCCCCTTCGCTTCTCTGCTAAGCCAAGTCCAGGCGCGCCTTGGGCCCGGGGCTCTTGTCGGCATTACGGGAATGGGGTACCCAGACTTGCACCATGCGGCCCTGGCGTGGCTCAAGGGGTGGCCCAGTACGGCCCATCTTCATCAACACAACCTCAAGATCCTCGCGAGGGGCCAAGCCTCGCGGGGCAGACGACAGGAAGCTTCCTCAGGAACGGCCTCATCAGGATGGCTCGCGAGGAGGCGGAGAGATCAAGGAGAGGTACCTCACGAGGTGCCCATGACACAAGCCGTGACGACCGAGGGCGCCAGGCGGGCGCCAGCCCGCGCAGTGTCCTCATTTCCCCTTTGGTGCATAGGGGGCAAGCGCAGGCGAGAGCATCAAGCAAAGGCAACCATTTCGGTGCAATAAGACGAAGACCAGCAGAACGGCGGGAAGGAGGTCACCGTGGAGCCCAAGCCGGCATCACCTTCAGAGTCTTTGGCAGGCGAGGACCGACTTTAGTCAGGATAAGTGTACTAGATGTTCCCCTTCAAAATGGCCAATTGTTGGCGCCCTTCCCGCTCAATATTTGGGAAGAGGCCCAGGGCCTCCCATTATAAATAGAGCTAGCCATCCACAGGGTAGAGGGAGAGGAGATCGAGACCTGATCGACCGGAAAATAGGCAAGAGAGAGAGAAGTGACTGAACTCCCCCTAGCAGTTCATACTGCCAAGCCAGAACAGACCCTCGTGAGGCTGTTCTTCCTTGTACTGTTCATCATCAACCCCTGAGGCAATCCACCACAGCACACACTGGAGTAGGGTGTTACACCACAATGGTGGCCCAAACCAGTATAAACCTCTTGTCCCTTGTGTTGTTCTTTGTGTAGTTTAGATCCTTGCGAGGCGATGAGGTGTAGGTAGGTTGGAGGTGTGATCTCCGCGTGCACCCCAGAGTTCGAACCTAGAGGGTCTGCCGGAACCAGAAATCCGATAGCGGGCGATCTCTTCTCCCTCCCCCGTTTCTCTCTTCTCAGCCGACGCCCGCCCAGCGATTAGATTTCGGCTATCAACGGTTTATTCAATTACAGTCCCACATGTCAGTGAAATTGCAAGACACGCGTGTCCCCTCTAGTGAGCGGCGTGCGAGCCGGACTGTCGGGGGTGCGACGCGTACGAGTCGTAAGTGTGCCGCCTTTCCCTTTAGAACTTCCAAAGCGTAACATTTTTGCGCGATCAATCGATAGAAATCCAGAACAAAATGACGAGGGCGGTGCTTTCCCGCTCGTTAAGCGGACTAGTTCGAGTGATATGACATGCTATAGTGCCGTCCACTTGCTACATTTTTTATGTAAGCAAGAGTTTACACTCTTACAAGGGAGGAGTGCGAAACACCGCATATCTGATTTCGATCGAGGGATAATTGTTCCCTGCAAAATAATGGAGGACTGTTAGTGATTATAGCATGATAGTTAGGGCATCTCCAGCGCTGGCCCACAAATTTACACCGGCATTTATCCGAGGACTCTGATGGATGCCATCCGATGCTGCCCGCATACCTTTCGACAACTATATGAAGTAACCGGACGAAATTCGTGCAAACAAAGCAAATTTCAAATTAACTGGAAGAAATTCATTAGTTTTCGAAAACTTTTCCTACAAACTGGACGAAATTCATTACATATTTCGCACAAACCGTACTAAAACCTACTGTAAACCTAATCTGAATGATCGTCGGCACCCGACCACCATGTCCGGCCATGAACCCGAGAAAGACGGTCATTGCCTTTGCCTCCTCCTCATCACCTCGGTAACCTCCTCCGGAGCACAAGGTTCTGAAGATTTCCGCCTCCATGTCACCGTCAAGCGGATAATCGGCCGCCGATGTTTACCCCACCAAGCTTGGCGTCGACTGAGTGGAGTAGCGGTGGCCTTCTTGGGACCAGAGCGGCGACGGCCTACCGTGTACTACTCTTCCTCGCTGTCGGTTGCGCCCGCGCATGCGCGCCGGCTTCGTGGTCGTGGCGGCGTAGAGTGGCCGGGGGGGTGCCGGCGATCTCCATCGTTTGCTCCTGCGACAGTACGTCGAAGAGAGCTTTGGAACGCGCCCGGAGCGGAGCCGCTGATGTCCCTCGTCTGCTCCTGCGACAGTACGTCCAAGAGAGCTTTGGAGCGCCAGGAGGCCATGGTTGGAGTGGTGCCGACAGAAGGAAGGAACCGCAGGAGAATAAGTGTGGGTCTTTGGCTATGGCTGGGAGCTGGGGCTCGAGTTAATATAGTGGGCGAATGGCAATGAGCCGCGACAGACGGCTGGACGGCTGGCGCCGGAGTAGGTTCGTCGGGCATGAATGCGGACGCTGCTTCAGTGACTTAACTGCAGATGTGTTGGGTTACTGACACGTGGGCCCAATGGGCGTCTGGCCCGCATGTCAGTGCCACACCAACTGCACCTGCAGTTAAGTCCGGTGAATGCGGCATTGACGTTCTGGAGAGACGGTGACTGTTTCAGGTGGGAAGCGCGCGCTAGCGATGGAAGGGGTTTCGGTAGGCCAGGGTGGTCAGACGCTGGCGTGGTGGTAAAGTGTGAACTCATGGATTACGAGCCTTTGAAGGATATGCGGCACGTATTGACAACCTCGCTTGTCGCCAGCTAGCCTTCGACGACCACCATTAGACACCACACAACCATGCATAACTTACGAATAATGGACGAATCGATCAGACACACACTCGTGTGCAGCGGCACTGAGATCGATCGCTCACGATAGTACATACTCCGTACCATAGTACCCTCTCTAGCTAGGCTGCTTTATAGATTGTCGTTGTGATGGACGATATACGTGAGCAAGGCTCTCTGAGTATGACCGTTGGTGTTGAGCCAGGTGAATACATGCTCGGCATTCGCGTAGGCCTCCGTCAAACGTCTAAACAGTAATGGCAGGCACCGTGAGTGATGGGCTCGCCATTTGCATTGCGCCATGAGCACGACTTTGATTAGGAGGGAGACGTGCATGCATTAGCATGCTTTGACAGCGTGAGTGTGAGTGCCTAATGCAAAGAATTTCATTTTCATTTGGCTGAGGAGGGTGCGTTGCAGCGACGAGTCCGTGGTTTGATTCCCCACATACACATAATTTTGGTTTTTACTCCCTTCGTCCCAAAATAAGTGTCTTAACTTTGTACTAGCTCTTGTACAAAGTTGTACTAACCTTTAGACACTTATTTTGGGATAGAGGGAGTATTTCTTTTTCCATTAACTGGTAGGCCCGCGTAGATAGATAAAGAACACGAGCTGATGAGGTGCATGTGGACTGTTTGACTGGTCAACTAGACAAATACGGAGCTATACGCTGAGCCACTGACCGTATAATCCCCATATCTCGTATACAATGATCAAAGTGAGCTATCAAGACAAGTTTGATGACCGCCAGTGCATTTTACTCGGTAATAAATGACCAGGATTGACGGGGAATCCAAATTTCCTTCATCTTCTGTCCTTGAGCTCTTGACAAACCAATGCACTATACGGTTGTCCGGCCACTCCACCCCAGAGCTCTCACAAAGCGTCGTTCATGCCACCGCGCCGCACACTAACCAGCAAGGCATAGATGGCATCCTGCCGCGCTGAGTTCCTCGCCGCCCACGAACGCACACAAAATGGTAGGGAAGAGATGGCATCCCGCCGTGCCGAGTTCATCGCCGCTCACGACCTCAGACCTATGTGAGAGGAATTTGAAGATGCCAAGGCCGGATGGGCGGTAGAGCAAGAGGCGGCCAAAGCCACACAGAGGGAGTGGAAAAGTCAGAAAGCACTCAAGAAAAGAGAGGCTCGTCGCCGCAAGAAAGAAGGGGACGCACGCACTGCTGCGGAGAGGTCGGTGGAGATCCAAGCACCGTGAGGTGTCGCCAACAAAGCCGGGAAGGAGAACGACGGCGTCTGGCCATCATGTGAGAAGTAGTAGTACTAGTAGTTAGTGTATGTGTCTGTGTCTGAGTACGAGCATGTACTAGTACTACTAGTTACTACTGTAGTTTTTAGAGCAAATTACGAGTACATTAGCCTAGACTAAATGGAAAAATTCCTATCCTATGCATCAAATGGAATCTCTTTCTCTATAGGAATTGAGATGCATGTCATCTAACTTCCTATGATTTTCATATTCCTATAAAATTCCTATCCTATGAACGAAAGGAGGCCTCTGTTGGAGTAACTACTGTAGCTAGCAGTACTACTGGTACAGTAGTTTTCTTCAAGAAGAGGAATTCAACGATGTCATGATGGTTCCTTCATGCGAGCAACTTCAAAGTGGGAAAGTGGGCCTGTGATTTGACGGCTCATTAGTCATTGTTACCGCGGCGCGACGATCGGGGTGACTCTCCCTTGGAGTTCTGCGTGCATGGCAAGTGGACCAGGATGGTCGACGTCCCACATGTTGGCGAACTGAAGTATTCTTTCCGATATTGAGGAGCAAGGAAACCGCGTGGTATAGTATCACTGCTGATTGGTTCTCAAAAAAATAGTATCACTGCTGATTTATAATTATTTTTTATTTCTGATGAATGCTAGCGTTTCAACTCTTACGACGAAGAGTGCCAAACACGGCACGTGCTGGATGTCCCACATGTCAGCGAAAGGAGTGGGACATGAACAGCGTGGTAGAGCCCAGTGCAAAAAAAATAGCGTGGTAGAGCGTCTCCACTTCTTCCACTTCTGGGTCGGACACCACACATAGTAGTACTTAGTGGTATGAACGATACAAAGTGCGGCCTAGAGAGAAAGACACGTCTAGTTGGAAGGTCTCGGGGCATACACGTAAACAAATATAAAAGTTAATATGTGCCTCCAACTAATATAGTAGTAGTAGAGTACTTAGGCACGTACTCCATAACATCACTGTGCATTGCACGTACAAAATTTAGTGGTACTACGTAGTAAGAGACAAATGCCGCCCAAGAGTTCCCTTCTCGACCCACTTTTGGGTGTTTGGTAGAGTGTATGGAGGGTGCATGAGTCCACACTAGTTTAGCACAAATACACTAGCAGCATGCATGAAGAGAGCATGCATGAAGAGCGGTGTTGAGTTGAGCATGCATGAAGAGCGAACAACTATGCTGAGACGAGAACGCAACCAAACACACCCTATATGCCACGCATGTTCATACCATTTGTGCCTTTCTACTTCACTTACTGCGCTACATTACTCAGGTTCGTACTTCCACTCTTGGCTACATGTCTGTCTCGTAGTTCCAGTCCCACGTGTTCTTCATATAGATGGAACGATCCTTGCATGACACGTCCACCTTGATGCTAGATGTCTCGCGTGTTGGCAAAAGGATGAACAAAGCTCACGTAAAAAAATAGAGTGGAAGAACATAGATTCCCGACGACCGAGAAGGAGCAAGGAACCTCGTGGTGGAGCGTCTGCACTCATTATAATTAATATTATTCAGTGATATAAAATCAACCAATCATCTCCACAGTGGACTGGAAGAGTACGAAACACGGCAGCCCAGTGTAGTTACATCATACTAGTACATGGCTAACCCACGCTATCTCCATATTTCTTGGCTTCCATGCGACACCTATCTCTAGTAATCCAGCAGCTTGTATCGCTTATCCCTCCTCGTCTCTCTCAAAGTGTGGCGGGCTGGCGTTTTTTCCATCTGTTGAGGTCGGTTAACTCATCACATGTTAGCGACATGCCATGAGAATTCTAAAAAAATTCCTTTCATGTTCCCTTTTCAAAAAGAAAAAAATCCTTTCACGTACGAATTTGACTGTATGCTTTGAGCAACTTGCATGTCCTATACTGCTCCTGTTTGGATACTCTAACTTACCTAGAGGTTAGACTAACTCATGACTAACCCTGAACTAACTGTAGCCAAAGAGTTGTTTGAGTGACATGGTTAGATTGACAATAAATGCACTTGATGGAGAGAGAAAAGTGATTTTTCAGTGGCCCCAATGAGAACTATCTCTAGTTAGCACCTCTTGGGTGGGATAGTTTTTTTGGTGGGTTCGGTGCAACTTGCTCCAATTTAAACCCTCATGCTTGGATACTTTAGGGCTATTTGAGCCCCAACTAGCTCAAACTAACTCTAACCCATGGATCCAAACAGGGCCTATGGCCAGCCTTGACGCGGTGCAGTCGCGTGCACCGGGAAGCGGCGCTCTGTTGGCCGTCGCGCCACTTCAAAGCCGGTGCTAGTGAGAGGTCACCTCCGCTCTGGCCGGGCATTAATGCGGCACTGACGCTCCAGGGTGACGCTGACCGCTTCACGCTGGAAGCGCGCGCTGGCAAGGGAGTATAGGTTTTGAACCGTTTCAGGTGTAATCTTGGTAGTTTGCAAAACTACTCAATTATTGCAATCAGTTTCCTAAGAAATTGTGGTAAAAGCGTTACTCCACAGCCCGCTTCCCTTCTCCTTCCTCTTCCATCGCCCTTGCGCTGCGTCCATGGGGAAGCGACCGGTCAACCCTTATATAGGAGTGCTAGCACAAAAAGATGCATGCATGAGCACTAAAATTTCCATATTAAAGCGCCGCTCCGGTGTGAGTATGGTGTATGTTGTTACCTACGGCCGGGCCATGGCTACTGGGCGACAGCGACTAGAGAAGAGGCGGCACGAGGGGAATGAATGCAGCTGCTGTTTGGGGTCGCCGTCCGGCTTAAATAAATGAGCAGCATCACGTGTACCCGCGGGTGCAAAAATTGTAACATACGTGTCTGCTTAAGTGGGCGTCACATAACTGGTGTGTGTGTGTGTGTGAGATTCTGAGAGATAGAGTGCGTGTGTGCGACTCTACTCTTCGGACATGTACTCAACCTTTTGCATCGGGATATAAGTATAATGGTATTTACTTTAGCTAGTGATTTACGTGGCCATGTTAACGTGGTTGCGTAAAAACAATTTCACTTCCTGCTCGTGATTTGTGTTGTATAATTACAAGCAAGATGCTCGTGCATTGCACGGAACATCAATATGCATTTTTGTACAAAACACCTATTGTGATTGACCCATGCAGGAGTAATCCCATGTGTAAAAACGAATGATATCTCAAGAATTTTATCGGAAAACTGGTATCTCGAGAATGTCATCAAAAAACTGAAAGATGAGAGATAAGGTGAGGAGGAGTGGAGCGTGGTGGTGACTGGTGGTTGGAATGGGAAGAGGTATGTGGATGGACGGCGCAGGCAGGCGGCAGCGGCCACTGAGGGAGTCCTGGATTAGGGGGTGAACGGATAGCCGAACTATAACCTTTGGCCGGACTCCTGGACTATGAAGATACAAGATTGAAGACTTTGTCCCGTGTCCGGATGGGACTTTCCTTGGCGTAGAAGGCAAGCTTGGCGATACGGATATGTAGATCTCCTCCCATTGTAACCGACTCTGTGTAACCCTAGCCCTCTCCGGTGTCTATATAAACCGGAGGGTTTTAGTCCGTAGGGGGAACAACAATCATACCATAGGCTAGCTTCTAGGGTTCAGCCTCTACGATCTCGTGCTAGATCTACTCTTGTACTACCCATATCATCAATATTAATCAAGCGGGAGTAGGGTTTTACCTCCATCGAGAGGGCCCGAGCACAGGTAAAACATCGTGTCCCTTGTCTCCTGTTACCATCCGCTTAGACGCACAGTTCGGGACCCCCTACCCGAGATCCGCGGTTTTGACACCGACATTGGTGCTTTCATTGAGAGTTCCTTCTGCGTTGCCGCCATTGGGAAGGATGCCTCATCCCGTCTTTAAACACGGCATTGTTGCTAAAGGAGCTTTGGCTATCGGCCAAACTCTCCGGCTAGGCGGTTTTCTTATGACCGCCTATTCGGCCGCCGCGCCGACGATGACTTCTCGGGTCATCGAAAGCAATCTTCACGTCAAAAATCTTCACGTCAAATCGGAACTCGCCGAGCAGTTAGATCCGACGGAGCTCTCTTCCTTAAACGAGCTCCTGGATCGCATCGCCGCCCTGGGAGTCGCTATAGACTACGATCAGATTGGGCCTAAACCCGATCTGAGAGAGATTAACTCTCCCCAGGTCACCCATCACGTTTTTGTGGTGGAGGAACAATGCGGCGACCCTTCATCTATATTAAGGACTAGCTATGTACAGATTCCCAATCCCTCCAAGCCGGATACCCGCGGAGGGGAGGACGCCACTCAAGACCTGAACTTAGAGTCAGGCAACGGGCTAGATTCATTGGACAACATCCAAGAATCCAAGCTTCCGAGTTCGGAAACTCCTTGGCCCTTGAGCCTCGGATTGGGTGAGGTTTCGGATCTAATTCCACCCACCCACCCGAACATAGGCGATCTACCAAAAATTAGGCAAGAGCCCGAGGAAACAGTACATCATTACTGGGCCAGATTCCTCCTGGTTATGAACAGGATAAAGGACTGCCGTGAGGAAGAAGCAATTTCATTCTTCTGCAATAATTGCATGGACAAGGGAATCTTCAATGCCATAGGTCGCCGTGAAATTACACGCTTTGCTGACTTGGCGTCCATAGTACGAAAGTACTGTGCGATGGAAAGCGCCTGGAAAACCGAAGTAAGATTTTGGGACAAGTCGGCCCTGAATACAAACCCAGTCCGAAATAAAAGGGTGCATTATCGCCAATCACCCGGGTTAAACACCAAAAAACAAAAAACCCCTACGGGGCATGGAACCGTACTGGAGGTATGGCTCAACGGACCCTGTAAAATTCATAGTACAGAGGGCGCCACACCAACACATAGCCTTAGAGCATGTTGTATACTCCAGCAGGTGGCCAAAAGTGATGAAGAGCTTCTAACCCCAACATCCACAGAGCACCAGCCCAGGGATACGATCAGATAATGCCGGTCTTGAGACTTCGCATCAAACAATATGCGAAAACAAACACTCCGCAGCCTTGCCGAAGTCTACCAAGTAGCAACAATAAATCCATGGAGTGACACGGCTATTACCTTCAATGCCAGTGATGAACCTAAATTCCGAACAGCCCGAGCACCAGCAGCATTGGTCCTCAATCCCATAGTGGACGGCCTTCGCCTTACCAAGGTACTCATGGACGGTGGCAGCGGATTGAACCTCATTTATGAGGAAACCCTTTGAAAAACGGAAATAGACTGGAGCCGCATTGAGCGAAGCAGCACAACCTTTAGAGGAATTATACCCAGCCGGGAAGCGTGCTGCACAGGAAAAATCACACTGGATGTGGTGTTCGGCATGACGGATAATTACAGGTCCGAGGAGGTCACGTTCCAAGTGGCCCTGTTCAGCAGCGGATACCACGCTCTATTAGGGCGAGAGGCATTCACAATTTTTCAAGCTATACCCCATTACGGGTACATGAAGCTCAAAATGCCCGGGCCCAACGGAATCATCACTCTTGCTAGTGACCCGGACATAGCACTCCGCGCCGAAAATAAGATAGCCGCACTAGCCCTTGAGGCACTATCCGACGCCCTAGCGTCCGAGGAACTGATTGCGCTGCGCTCCACGGTGAACATGGACGATGTGATTCTAGATAAAAGATCAAAGTCCACCTCCTTTAAACCAGCGGACGAAATAGTCAAATTCCAAGTCCACCCAACAGACCCTACAAAAACGGCCTCTATCGGGGCACAATTAAACCCTGATGTAGACGCGCGACTATGAGAATTCCTCTGTGAAAATTGGGACATTTTTGCCTGGCACCCTTCAGACATGCCAAGAATCCCACGCCGGCTGGCCGAGCACAACCTAAACATCCTAAAAGGATTCAAGCCAGTCAAACAGGCACTTCGGCGTTTCTTCGAACCTAAGAGACAAGCCATGGGAGAGGAGCTAGCCAAACTATTGGAGGCCGGATTCATCAGAGATATAAAACATCCGGACTGGCTAGCAAACCTGGTGATGGTACCAAAGAAGGACAAATCCTGGTGCCTATGCGTCGATTTCAAGGACGTCAACAAGGCTTGCCCAAAGGATCCCTTCCCCCTCCCGCGCATTGATCAAATTATCAACGCTACCGCAGGACACGATTCATTGTGTTTCCTCGACGCATACTCCGGCTACCATCAAATTAAGATGGCAGAGCCTGACCAAGCCGCAACGGCATTTATCACCCCATACGGCCCATTCTGCTTCAACACAATGCCCTTCGGGCTCAAAAACGCTGGCGCAACATATCATCGCATGATCCAGACATGTCTGGCAAACCAGATCGGCAAAACAGTGGAGGCATACGTAGATGATGTGGTCGTCAAAATCAACCATGTCGAAACTCTAGTAGACGACTTGAGGCTCACATTTGATAATCTCCGGACATATGACATCAAGCTTAACCCGGAAAATGCGTTTTCGGCGTACCAGCCAGAAAGCTCTTGGGCTTCATTGTATCCGGTAGAGGAATTGAAGCAGACCCAACCAAGATCCGAGCTCTGTCACAAATGGATATCCCAAAGGACCTCAAACAAATACAAAAATTGACTGGATGCGTCGCGGCTCTAAGCCACCTTATCTCCCGTTTTGGAGAAAAGGCATTACCCCTTTATCGCCTCCTCCGGCGCACCGAACACTTCGAGTGGACGGATGCCGCCACGGCCGGACTCGAAGAAATAAAAGCCATATTGGCAACAAACCCGGTCCTGGCCGTGCCCAACATGGGCGAACCAATGCTATTATACATCGCGGCAACTCATCAAGTTGTAAGCATGGTGCTCGTTGTCGAACGAGAAACGGACGGACACAAGTCCCCCCTTCAAAAACCAGTTTACTACGTGTCCACTGTCCTCATTCCATGCAAGTCACGGTATCCGCATTATCAAAAGATAGCGTCTGGTGTTTATGGCATCGGAAGCTGCGACACTACTTTCAAGAGTGTTCGATAACTTGATAGCCTCCGAAGTACCTCTTAACGACATTATAAACAACCGTGATGCGACGGGCCGGATTGCCAAATGGGCCATTGAGCTCCTCCCGTTCAACATAACCTATAAGCCACGGCGAGCCATTAAGTCGCAAGTTTTGGCGGACTTCGTCGCCGAATGGACTGAAGGCGAACTCCCTAAAGAGTACGGCACATATTGAAACTGGATCATGCACTTCGACGGCTCCAAAATGTTGGCTGGTCTGGGGGCTGGCGTCGTTTTGACGTCACCAATAGGAGATACAGTTCAATACGTACTCCAGATAATGTATACGAACTCCAACAACACAGCCGAATACGAGACCCTTCTACATGGTCTCCGGATGGCAGTATCCATGGGCATTCAACGCCTAGAGGTGCACGGGGATTCGAACCTTGCGATATCCCAACTAAATGGAGACTTTGATGCCAAGGATCCGAAAATGGCAGCTTATCGCAACGCCGTCCTAAAAATGTCAGCTCAGTTCGAAAGGATCGAATTTCACCATATAGCTCGGGAAAACAATCAGGCAACAGACGTCTTGGCACGCATTGGCGCGAAGCGCGGTGCCGTCCCCCCCCAATATCTTCTTAAGAGGCTGTTCAAGCCATCCATATTATGGGAAGGGGAGTCCGGAAATAACAGCCCGGACCCAACAACACTGCCCGACACCAAACATTCTGACACAATTGGAGGCTATGCCAACGAAGTAACATCTACAGCCCACGTAATAATGGCAGTCATTGCCCCGTGGACGGAACCATTCCTAGCCTACCTAACCAGGAAGGAACTTCCCGAGGACCAAAACGAGGCACGCTACATAGTGCGGCGATCTAAAGCCTATAAAGTCCATGAGGGAGAGCTTTATAAGAAAAGCACCACCGGAGTCCTTCAAAGGTGTATCTCCGAAGAGGAAGGGCGGAATCTTCTGGCTGAAATTCATGCCGGACTCGGCGGGCACCACGCCGCAGCCCGGGCCCTTGTAAGCAAGGCCTTCCATACAGGATTTTATTAGTCGATGGCCGGGGCAGATGCTCAGGACTTAGTCCAACGATGCGTCGGTTGCCAGCTCTATGCTAATCAAAGCCACATGCCACCTACCGCCCTCCAAACCATACCCATCACCTGGCCCTTGGCAGTGCAGGGGGCTTGACATGGTTGGACCCCTTAAAGGAGGAACCCACAAGCAAAAATACCTACTGGTCATGGTGGATAAATTCACCAAATGGATAGAGGCCAAGCCTATTAAGACGGCCGAATACGGACCGGTGATAGACTTCATATAAGGTGATGTACACCGTTACGGCGTCCCCCACAGCATCATCACTGATAATGGCACGAACTTCACGACCGACGAGGTCAAACTCTGCTGCAAAAGCATGGGCATCAAGCTCGACTATGCTTCAGTCTATCACCCTCAAACTAACGGTCAAGTCGAGCGAGCAAATGGTCTAATCATGAGCAGCATCAAATCCAGACTAGTGCGGTCCCTCAAGGAATCTAACACGCACTGGGTAGAGGAGCTCGAGTCCGTACTCTGGGGGCTGTGGACCACGCCGAATCTTACCACCGGATTCACACCATTCTTTATGGTATACGGCGCAGAGGCAATTCTACCCTGCGACATAATTCATGACTCACCTCGCGTGCGCATGTACGAAGAAAGAGAAGCCGAGCTCGATCGGCAGGACAGTTTGGACGCCTTGGAGGTGGAGCGTGACGTGGCAAAAGCTCGTTCCGCATTCTATCAACAGCAGGCTCGACGATATCAAAGCAGAGAAGTACGGGCCAAAACTTACAACGTTGGTGAGTTAGTTCTACGCCTGCCGGACAAGAAAAAGGACAAACTCAAGACCAAATGGGAAGGTCCCTTTATTATCGACCAAGTCCTGACCGGTGGAGCGTACCGTCTGCGAGATGCATCGGATAACCGACTCGAGCCGAACCCATGGAATGCAGCCCGTCTCTGAAGATTCTACGCCTAGCGCCGGATTCTGAGTTCGTCTCCTTCCTCTGTCTATTTTTTCACACATTAGCTATCTTATATTTCTCTCCTTCTCCCTCCTTTTCTCTTACAGCCTTTAAAGGCTCGTCGGCGCATTGTTCGTGACTTTTACACTTGACGCGCTATCCGCGCTCATTATACCTGGGGGCTTCTTTAACAGAAGCTTATTTATACGTGCTTCATGCCCAACACATGTGTCACACTTCCGCATGTACCTTTTATTCAACATTATATGCATCGATATGACTTATGTCTTGGCCAAGCTGGGTTGCCTGGCTCCTGTGCTTACCCCTACATTCCCGATTGTTCGGCTAGGCGGTAAAGGGAGCACCTCTGCGATTATTCTTGCCGAATTGACCCGAATGTGTACCTCAGACTGGGTGAAGCCGAAAGCTAGCATTATTAAGGGAATATTCGGTCGGTGAACTAAAGGTGATTTCTCACTTATTTATTTATCTGCCCCCAGATTCTTTTCTTCTTTTTTCACAGTCCGGACATGCACTTTAAGGCATGCCTCCCAGGGGAAGGAACCCTTAACGGAACTATTCTCCGTGGAAGATGTTTCTTACTAACCATGTAATATAACATAACTAGTTGGGCACTTGTCTGTTCAAGCACTAATGACCCCTACGTCTGGTCTCCACGCATGCCCCGGTTCTTACATAACCGCGAGGGCATTCGGACACACTCTAGACTATAGGGTCCCGAGGTTGAAGAGAAAAGGTCCGCCATGACAAACGATCTACCATCCGGCTAGAAGGCATTTTCACATGTCATCTTAAATTACATAGTCAATTTGACTGGGCATATTCCTCCTCAATACCATCTAATAGGCTGTCTAGTTTACAGTCCTGCTGGGAATATTTGGCGGCCAATTCTACTTGGCCGTACACTAAGCTCACAGGGATCTCCTTCTCATCGGGCCACACAGGTCCGACCTCGGCCATGTGGTTCGGGTCAGCCTTCGTGTACCGCATCTTCACCATGGCCCAGGCCTCCCTGGCGCCTTGATGGTAGGCCGATATCTTCCATAATCGGAAGCGCCGCCGTGCTCCCTTAAGCCTCTCTGCGAGCTCTCCAAGGCCTTGAGGCAGGGGAGACAGATGGCCACAAGGCCTGGGCGACTCCTTTCATCACCTGCCGAACTCGTTCGTGCAGTTGTAAGAGCTCGGGAAGAAGGTCACCCGTAGAACCGGGCATTTCCTCTGCAGGACGACCTTTGAGCATACCTACAGACATAACTTTGTTAGTCGACTTCCTCGCCGACCTCTTTTTCAAAGTTCGTTGAAGCACTTACTAAAAATGTCGCGTCGAAGCCATCGATTCTCCGTCACGGAGTCTGACAGCTGGGCACGAACATCCTTTAGTTCCTCGCCCAGCTGGGTGTTGGCACCTTGGAGATTATTCTTCTCCTGCCTCACCCTCGTAAGCATGCTCTCGCCGGCCTTTAACCGGCGCAAGAGTTGTTGCTTGTCCGAATCCACTCTGGCGCCATCTGCAATCATATTGTCAGATTTACACACACGCCGCACTTCACAACATACTTATCTTTCGAAGCGTATATTACCAGAGGGGGTCTCCTTGGCCTCCCCTGCAGCGGCTAGTGCGGCCTCAAGTTGGGCTTTGCACTCTTCTAGCTCTCGGGACAGTTGGGTATTCTTTTTTGTAAGATCCTACATAACAAATGATCCTTAAATCAGTTATTATAACTGTTTCAAGTCTCGGGGGCTACTGGCATATATAACCTTCAAAATTTTCTCACCCGTATGTCTCTCACATACTGCTCCGTGGCTCTGGCTAGACCATTTTGAGCGGCACGGAGGTGCGCATCTCCCGAATTGAAGGCATCCAATGCCTCTTGGGAGAAACATGCGTCACGAAGAACTGTCCGGCGACGCCTGTGATTCATGGCACTCTCCACCTCGGAATTGGTGGCAGACAGTCTGTCGGCATCCTTTGTCGGAGGAGCGTCCGACGCACGCTTCGTGTTCACCTCCGCTTCTAGACCTGGCTGGTGGAGGCTCGATTGGCAACCTCTCCGGATATAGTCCGGCGAGCGCTCTTTTACCTGAAAAGAGCACAAGCGTTAGTATGCCTTCCGGGAATAAAACCTGGGAATAAGATGGCACGCCATACCATTGTGCCCGCGTCTCAATCCGGACCGCACTTCTTTTCAGCCTGCTGGGCCTTGCTGGCCCTTGTTGGCTAGCCACCGCAGGCTCGGCCTTCCGCCTCAAGGGCTCCCCCTGCAAAACACCATTGGTATACGGTGATAAAAAATGAGCACGGATGGATCATTTTCAAAATATTGGGACTTCGGTCTCAGTTACCTGTGAGGCTGGAAGTATTCCGGGGTAATCGGCTGTAATGGCGACCAAGGCATTGTCGATGCTCAGTTGGTAAAATACCCCATCGATCAGCTCCACGGATATGTCCGGATCCTCTTGGGAGGCCGGATCGAGGGACCGTTCCGGGTCCTCTGGTTGTGGAGGAGGGCTGTTTATATCCTTCATGGCCCGGCGCAATTCCTGCATCGAAATCACAAGATAAGGTACTTAACTATGGGAATATGGAACAGATGGGAAAAATGAAGCGTCCGCTTACCCAGCTTGGAGGATTGTACATAGAAAATCCGTCCTGTGGATTGACGCGGAGGAACTCCTCCTCTTCTCCCTTGTACAATGCGGACAAGGCCTTCGTCAGAGTAGCAACCGATCCCGGCCCCTTACGGCCGCTGCGGGTGGCATCATCCTCCCCGTTGAAATCCCACATGGGGTGGCCTCTATACTGAAGCGGCTGCACCCCCCACATAATGCATGTGGCCATGACCCCGATCATGGTCAGTCCGAAATGAGCTAAAAACCTTATCCGACTCATCAGGTAAAGGACGTCCTTGTCATTTTCCCTCTGAGGGCTCCGTGGACGCCAGCTTAGGCGCTTCTTCAAGGGAGCATTATTGAACTCGGGGAGGCCTATCTGAATAGGGTCCGGCAGGGGGACTTCTATATAAAACCATTCTGAAGGCCAGTCTTCGGACGCCTTCCTTGGGGTTCCGGATAGATATCCGGTCCCGGCGATGTGCCATAGTTCGGCTCCGCCCACTTGATATATTGACCCCTCCTGAGAACGGGTCACAAGGCAGAACAGTTTCTTCAACAGTGCTAAATGAGCCTCGACGCCCAAGAACAGCTCGCAAAGGGCTACGAAGCCCGCAATATGCAATATGGAGGCAGGCGTAAGGTTGTGCAGCCGAGGTCAGAGAACTCCTGTGAGCCCCGGAGAAACGCATGAATTGGAAATCCGAGCCCTCTTATCAGATAAGGGACAAGGCATACCCGCTCTCCTTTGGAGGGACTGGGGACGCTCTCCGCTTGCTCTCCGCCATTATAGGTGGCAAGTTCGGCTCGAACCGGGAACATGAAGGCTGGGGGAAGGAATCCCTTGGTTTGGAGCGTCACTAGCTTGTCTGCGGACGGAACATCTCTCCCAACCTCCAGGCTGAGGACTGGGAGGGCGAGAGGAGGAGCTGCGTCGACTGGCCATGATGGAATGGATCTCTGTCGGATGCGCTTTGATGAATGCTCGTGAAGGGAAGATGGTGTGATTCGGATCTAAATCCTCGTCTCTTTTATAAGGCAGCTTATTTGCGCAGCTAGGGGGTAAATGTAAAAACACACTGGCTTTTCGCATTTCGTTTGACACATGGAAGACGGCCATTATTGGGCGTGGAAGCCAAGGAGCACAATCTTCACGAGAAGCCGGACACTATTCAACAGGTACACAGAATTTGGAGAAGAACCCGCCTTGCAATGTCAAGACAAATCTGCTACCGGACTCATCGTCGTTGAAGCCTGGTTCGGGGGCTACTGAGGGAGTCCCGGATTAGGGGGTGTCCGGATAGCCGAACTATAACCTTTGGCCGAACTCCTGGACTATGAAGATACAAGATTGAAGACTTCGTCCCGTGTCCAGATGGGACTTTCCTTGGCGTAGAAGGCAAGCTTGGCGATACGGATATGTAGATCTCCTCCCATTGTAACCGACTCTGTGTAACCCTAGCCATCTCCGGTGTCTATGTAAACCGGAGGGTTTTCGTCCGTAGGATGAACAACAATCATACCATAGGCTATCTTCTAGGGTTTAGCCTCTCTGATCTCGTGGTGGATCTACTCTTGTACTACCCATATCATCAATATTAATCAAGCAGGAGTAGGGTTTTACCTCCATCGAGAGGGCCCGAACCTGGGTAAAAACATCGTGTCCCTTGTCTCCTGTTACCATCCGCCTAGACGCACAGTTCGGGACCCCCTACCAGAGATCCGCCAGTTTTGACGCCGACAACCACCATGCTAGATTGTTCCAAAGACTTCCTTTTGCATTTGCTGAGCAATGAGGTTGTGGGAGATAAGGATGTGGAGAGAGATGTGGGTATCTTTTGTGAAATTATCATAATTTGCTTTCTACCTGTCAGATATAGATCAAACGGTCTATTTTACAAGATGACAGTCACACCATCATCGCCAACTCGTTTTTTTATAAGGGTACAGATGATAAGTTTGCTGACTACTAAAGTAAATTGTAATTTGTCCATGTTATACAAGTAAATTAAGGTGATTGTTTATCATACGGGTAAGGTTGGTTGAAGGGTGGTAGGAACAAATGCTCCACCTAGAGCATGTGTGTGTGAGATGGAGTCTTAGTGTGTGTGTGGGGGGGGGGTGTCGCGGTGTCCTCGGTGGCGGATGTAATTTAAGTGTGCATGGATTCATCATAGAGAGGTGATGTGTATGGCAGAGGCCACCAACGATGGGGCGCGAGAGAGAAAATGCTCATAGAGACGGAAGAGAAGGTGTGTGCGTGTGAGAGGAGTCGACATCGAGAGAACGTGTTTGTTCGAGAGACACTGAGGAAGACTACTATATATCGATGGTGCATGTAGGCGGGAATTAAACAAAGGGATGGTCTTATTGGTTTCGGGGATATAGGGGAAGAGTGAGAGGGGGGTAGCTAGAAGGAGATTGTTAAGTGTGAGTGTGTGTTTTACCAATCGAGGCGGAAGTTATGTGCACACAAGAAGAGAACGATTCAATGTGGCATTAGGGTTGAGGGTAATTATCTTCGTATGGAGACATAGAGACCTTGAACATGCATGTGTGAGAGGTATACATGTATACGTGGGATGTGTGTGTGTGCGCGTGCGCATGATCGAGATAAAAGAAAGAGGACATAAGTCATAAGATCAACGACAAGGGAGACACGGATCGGTATGACAATATGCATGCAGTGACAATGCAGGGAAGAAGGCCCGATAGTTGAGCATGTGTTTTTGTCTTTAAGAGATAGTGGCGTGGGCTGGAGCATGCATCTATGGCAAGCAGAGGGAGTGAGGCACAACAATTGTGTAAAAGAGATCAACCTATAAATGCATATGTATTGAGAGACATATAAAGTGTGGGTGATAGGAAGCAAGACTCCGTGCGAGAAAGAAATGTTGACGGAGAAACTACAGATAGATACAGAGATGGAGATGCTAGCTAGAGGGACATCTTCTTGTTTGAGTGTTTGAGATGACCGCCGGGTGGTTCAGTGGGTGAAGTTATATGTGTGTGTGTGAGAGAAATATAAAAAGAGGGCACTTGACTGCATGTAGAGAGAAACATATGTAGTGTGCATGATAGGAAGCAAGAGTGAGGGCGAGAAAGAAGGTTGACGGAGAAACAGATAAATAGAAAGATAAAGATGCTAGCTAGTGTGCGTTAGAGATAGGAGTCGAGTGGATCAGAAGGATGAGTTAAGTGTGTGGGTGTGAGAGAGAGATAGAGAGTGGGTGCATGTGAGTCACATACAAACAAATATCAGAGAGAAATGAGATCTCGAGAGACAGAGTTTTGTGTCTAAGAGAGATAAAGATAGTTCACAACGGGAGTGATAGCTAGAGAGACATATGAGGGAACACAAGATATCTCTAGGGAGAGAGAGTGTGTGTGAGAGACATACAAGAGAACAGTGGAGAAATATGAGACCCTGGGAGACAGAGTTTATGTTTGTGTGTGAGAAAGAGATATTTAAGAGGAAGAGCCGTAGGTTCTCATATCTAAGGAGCAAAAGACATCTCTGTATGAGGGGTGTGCGAGTGGCACACAGGGGAATAGTAGAAAGAAATGAGACCCCGGGAGACAAAGTTTTGTGTTTGTGTGAGAGAAAGAGATTCCACATGGAGAATCATAGTTAGAGACACATAGCAGGGAGCGAGATATACTTAGAGAGAGATACAGTGATGAAGGTCGAGGGAGAGAGTACCGTTAGTGTGTTATGAAGATAAAAGATCATTGTCGACATACATGTAGCACGAGAGATAACTGAGAGATGATGAACACGTATAGGTCCAGAGAGATAGTCCTATATAAGCATGAGTGATAGCTATAGGAGACGAATATCTGGATTAAAGGTGATTCAAATATTTAAACTGGAGATCACGCCATCGATAATATCATAACGCAAATTGGTGTATCAAACATGCATATTCATTTGAAATTTGGGCACACATGTAATGTTATATGGTTTATCAATATTGGTGATCCATAGATTCTTTAATTACAAAAAATGCATGGTTTATATGCAATTAATGTCTAAACGGGATTACACTATATGTTGCGTGTGTGAAACACATTATACATGTTTGAGAAGTAAAAAAACCGCATGAAACACACATTTGGAGACAGTTAGCGAGGAATGCATACATTGGATTTCAACATAAAGTGGTTTCAAATATTTGAAAATCCAAATTGATGGATAAAACCTTATGAATCTGAGATCATGCCATTTGTAAACCATATTTATGTATAAACGGTGTTGTGCTTTTGAAAGTATATATAAATAATGATGTATATAGAATTTAATTCCAATCGGGGAAAGTCGGGAAAGTCGCACTCTACAAAATTTGAAGGAAGCGGGGAAAGTCGCAGTAACCGCCCGTAACCAAAATCTGCGAGATGGAAATACTACCTATCCCTGCCACGCAAAGCCTATCTGCTGGATTTCTATAGGTTTCGACAGGGGTAGGTTTGTAATTTCACCCAAACGTGACATAACCGCCTCACACCTGGATTCATACACGGTGGGCGCCAAAACACAGTGTGTCCTCGGCCGAAATCGACTCCCTCCCTGATTCATACATGGTGGGCGCCAAAAACAAACTCTCGTCGGCAAATATTCGGTGTATGTGAGATTACCGTCCTATTCCCAACCGACTAATATTGCTGTGATGTAGGAAATTTGAAACGGGGGATAAGTTTGTAAATTTCCTAGAATTTTAGACAAACGCACCCTGAATACATGGTTCCCCCCTTCCTCTCTACCTCCCTTTTCCCCATTCGTACTCCGTGGGTGCCAAAACACCCTCTCTCCTAGCCTCCTCCGTCCGCCACCCCATCCACCGCCGTCCTCCTCCACCATGTCGGAGCTGATACCCTGACACCGCTGCCCATTACAAGAGATCGACATCTCTCATCCACGGCTTCAGACCGGGATCATTGCATCCCGTCCTTTCGCTTCATCCCCGTCGTCGTCCACCTTGTCCGCGCCACTCCTACGACCGTCTTGTCCACCGCGCCCCGCCACCACCGTCTACCCTCCTAGATCTGCTTCCACATTGCCGACAGCCATCGCTACTGCAGCACCGTCAAATTCTCAGAAGATGCATACACGGCACCGCACCAGAGGCGGTACTCTTTCGTATCTGCTCAACTTATTTATCACAGAAAGAAAATAGATCACCGCTGCATTACTCTGATTTCTTGTCTTGGTTGCGAAGTTGCCTTTGTCCGGTTTGCAGCTCAAATCCGCCATGGCACGCTCAACACTATACTCCCAATGCTTATGGTTTTCCCCTTTTATATTCCACACTAGTTAAATCACAGTAGACTAAATTTCAAGATTGGGTCAGTTGATTTTTCAGAGCTTGCCGGAGTTCCCTGTGCGAACGAAGGGGCTCGGGTGGTTGTGGGGGGATGGTGGTGGGGCCTCGCCGAACGAAGAAAACTCGACGCGGGTGGGGGCGGGGGTGGGGTGGGGGTGGCGGAGGAACACAGGCGGCGGGGGCTGATGGTCTGGCCGGCGGCCTGTGCGGTGTTCTGTATGGGAAGAATCAGAGACGAGGAAGAAGAAAGGTTAATTAGGAGATGTAGGATCTTCATCCAACCACCTGAAATGGTCGAGAGACAGCAGGGAGTTGCATGCTTAATGCGCTCTGGTTCATCATGTGTGGGCACTGCGCAACCAACATTTTATTATCCAAAATCTGCTTGCTCTTCTTTACCATGTTCCTCTTCCGTTCTTCTTTAATATGTACTCTATCCGTTCCTAAATGCAAGTCTTTGTATAGATTCCACCATGGACTACATATGGAGCAAAATGAGCGAATCTACACTCTAAAATGTATCTGGATACATCTGTATGTGATCCATAGTGGAAATCTCTACCAAGACTTATATTTTGGAAGAGAGGGAGTATGATAGTAGTACATTATGTTCCTTGTATCGAAGATGAGCAGGGACATTTGCAGTGTAGAGGTCTATACGGTCGGTTGTGATGGACACTTTGAGCCTCTTTGGTTCGTAGGATTTTGTAAACATAGGAATAAGATTTGTAGTGGCCTGCCCACTTGAATCCTATAAGAATAGCAAGGAAATGTGGGGAGCTATGTCGCCTTTGAGAGTTACACTGATATTAACAGGACCGCACCTTTAGTTGAAGAGAACTGGTATCCGAAGCCTTTCTAGCCGTACCGGCAGTACTAGCACATATATTCCAGCAAGTTCCACTTTGCTGATTTTACTCTGATGCTTACGGTTTTCCCGTTATATCTACACTATGATCTGTGTAGCTGCTTTGTGTCGCACTAGCAACAGTCCACTCTTGAAGCTAAACACTGCAATGACTTACAAAATTGGCACCAAGGCATTGAGTGCCAATCTAGATGCAATGAAACTCATACGCTCCCCACCTGTAGATTCTTGTTCAGAATATGATCCTCATGACTATTCTAACCTCGAGGAGTCAAAGGAAGATGGCCTGTCATGTTCACCCATCAAGGTGCCTATTATAATTTGGCAAGGTTTTATTGATTGCGCGTATCTTGCATATGTTGTCTTGCATTTCTTCTACTTTGTTGCACCGCCATCTGCTTAGTTTACTCATCATATATGTCGAGATGACATGCCCATCCATTATCAATACATATTCTATTTGTCATCATACCATGTTTTTTCACTCAAATGTTGTTCTTGTGCATCAGACATCAAAAAGGAAGAGGGTGATTGCCGAACCTGAAGGAGCACCAGTAAAGTCCTTGGAAAACGTGGTTGTGCCGGAGAAATCAGACAACACCCCACTTATATTAGATGTACAACCAGTGACACAAATCGTAGGGCCGACTCTAGCAGACTGTACCCATACTTCACTGGCCACACCACTAGCCCCACCACACAGGACCTGCACTCCAGCAAAAGGTATGCCGATTTCAGTTGCCATAACACCAGCCATACCACAGAAAAATCCCACTCCAGCAAAAAGTACAGCAAGTCCACCGGCCGAAGACCTATCCCAACCGCAGAGACGGCCAATTTCTGTAGATTGGAACCCCATTCCAGTTATTCCCAGTTTAAAATAGAATGCTTTCAATGTTGTTAGGGACTACGTGCATATATTCCCATCATGGGAAGATTATAGTGAAGACAAACACCATTTTCACATTTTTCTGTCCCACTTACGTGTAAGTGCTATTATTCATGGTGATTATTTTCCTGTTTTCTGCTAATTGAACACATCAATGATTTACATTACATTGTTGTAACTAGGCGAGGGTCAATCTGGATGCTCATAACAAGCAAAGCTTGCCTGCGCTTTTCAAGGAAGCATTGCAGCAGTATCGGTGTTACCTGAGGAAATCTCACTTTGATGGCAAGTCTATAAACGGATTTCCGGTGAAGACTCCTGTGCTAAATTTAGAAGACATTGAATGGAAAAACCTTGTTATGCACCAGTCTTTGTTCCGAGGATGAGGTACTGTCTATGATATCGCATGAAAATTTGAACTTCAACTTTTCCGCATGTGCCTTATGGATCTTTTTTGCAGGAAATCTGCTCGAAAGAATTCCGGTTTGAAAAGAACGACATGATATCAGAAATATGCTGCCCGCTGCTTTGCTCTTGTTAGTACTGTTGTCTGTATCCTTTGTACTTGCATACATACCGCTTCATTATGTGACAAGTATGCATGATAGCTTGCTTATCAATTGTTCGCTCCAAATTGTCTGACCTGCATGAATGGTTACATTAGTGTAGAATATATCCAATGCCAATGAATTTTTTTGCCTCTGCATTGTTCTTGTAAGTACTTGCTGTCCTTTATCAGTGTACTTATATTGACAGGTAGTTGTCCTTGTACCATCACTCTGCAGCTTAGTTTCCTTTGCCCTCCATTTTCTAGACATAAGATCTATATTTACTATTACCATAAGGTTGGATAACACCGATGGTACTAAAGAAGTTTAGCTCTGCATTGCTCTTGGCTGTACCTTTTGCCTGTATCACTGTACTTACATTTATAGCTACTTGGGTATGTAGCATCACTCTTCATCTTAACTTAAATATTCTCCATTTTTTCTTATATTGTCACATCTATATTTACTCTTAAGAAAATTTAGAATAAAGGCAATGCTTACGAAGAAGAATTTGTGGTAAACTTCTTGAATTGCCCCCCCCCCCATCAGAATGGACAAGGGCCTTATAGAGCCTCCCTTCACAAATAATGTAAGTTTGTCCTTCTCAAGCCTTCAAACTTTGTTGTGTACATTTGGTTAGGCATGACTGCAACAGCTGTTTATTTTTGGTCTTTGCATCAAATTGCATGTTTAAAGTTTATTATGTAGTTCATAAACAAAAGTTTGTCCTTCTCAATTTAAGTTTTCAGTTGTACAACCAAGTTCCTTCTTCATGCCATGTAAATTAAACTATGCTGAGCAAGTGATCTTATTTTGCCAATCTGAAATGGGTAAATTGACAGCACAGTAACCATTGATACTTATGAGTTCTTGACCTGTAATCCAGTGGTGTCGTGAAGCTGCCAACTCCTTCACAATGTCATTTCCTGCAATGTCTTGACCTGAACAATACCATATTGTGTTAATGCTATTTTGAACTGTGTCAATTCGTCAGTAAGAAATGTGATCAATTGTCAGCACTGATACTTATATGTGCAAAACCTGTCATCTGTCTGCTTGTTTATCTTTCAGAGTGAGGAGGATATAAGTGTCAAACAAGTGCAGTCTCATCAGCTTGCTCAGTTGCTTGCGGTGCAGCTCCCGAGAAGGGCTGACCTTTCTTGGACTCTATTGAAGTGCTGTCGGTTTTGTATATTATTTTGTCGGCGTGTCTAATTGCACTGGTGGCGATCTTTGATGCCCAGTGTATGTAATCTGCTGTCTGCTTGTGCTTTATTATCATAGTGGCGAACTTTGATGCCCAGTGGATGTAATAAGCCGTAATTTCTTTATTATATACTCTAGGTTTTTTTCTTATTCATGATGCTGCAGTTATTTTACTGTATATATCCTGTCTTCGTAGTAAACTATCCAAACAGTAAAATTACGGTACATAATCAGGCCGTCATGCAAATCACTATGTACGATCCGCATCATGGGCCCCGTCATCTTGGTCCGTTAAGAGGCCTAAATGTAAACTGGCCCACTAGTAGATTCGGGCCTTTAATAGGCCGAGTAAACCGCCGGCCCTATTTTCCCAAGAAAACTCAATGGGCTTTTAGGAGGACGAAAAGTAGGTTGGGCCTGAAACGTGCCGAATATCTCACGGGCCGGCAGTAGGCCGAAATAGATCCCGGCCCATGATTGTGCCAATCAAATCATGGGCTTATAACAGGCCAAAGTTGTCTCAGCCCTTGTTTGGCCCAATCAGATTATCGGCTGTGAGCAGGCCGGATGCAAACGGGGCCGTAGTTAGGCCCAACTATATGACGGGCTTTTAACAAGCCGAAATATATATAGGGCCGAAATGTTAAACGGGCCTTTAACAGGCCGAAACTAGTATCAGGCCGAATTACTAAATGGCCCTTTATCAAGTGGGCCCAAAAGCATAGCGTCCAGTTGACGGGCCGAATCTGATATGGGCCATAATTTAGCCCAAAACCTCTCAAAGGGCCGGACATGATCTGGGCCGTAATTTGGCCCAGAACGTGGGAGGCTTTTAACAGGCCGGATCTCATATGAGCTTTTATTAGGCCCGGAATGTGGCAGGTTGTTAATGGACCGAATCAAATATGCGCCGGCATTTGGCCCAAAACATGGCAGCCTGTTAATGGGCCGACCTACTAGTGTCATCAAAATCTTTTGGGCCTTCAGCTGGGCCGGCCCATTATGTTTGGCGGAATCTCGTGCGCCTTTAGATGGGCCGGCACATTATGGTCAGCAAAGTCTTGCGGGCCTGGGCCGACCCATTATGGCCCGCAAAATCTCACGGGCCTTCAGCTGGGCCAACACATTATGGCCCGCAAAAACTTGTGGGCCTTTAGCTGGGCCGCCCCATTATGGCTCGCAAAATCTCATGGGCCTTTTGCTGGGCCGGCCCATTATGGATCGCAAAATATTGTGGGCCTTTAGTTGGGCCGGCCCATTTAAACTTTATGGGCCACTTTTGGGCCGGTCCACGTGTCAACATTTCATAAGCGCATCTCGCCCATTGGATGAGTGAGACCTGTGCCAATGGGGAGCTGACACATGTTTCCTCCAACCAATGATGATTTTACACGTGGAAAATCCCCATTGGTCTGGGCTGTTAACGGGTTATCGGATCCTAAACCGGACTCGATAGCTTAACACCGTTCTGTTACGGTGGATGCCACGTGTCGGCCACCCTTGACGAAAGCACTTCTATGACGCGCGATTTATCATCATGGAAGTGGACACTTCCGTGATGATAATTTTGGTAATGTCACGGAACACTTCTACGACAGCACATGTCTGACTATCTTGATTCTGTCATAAAATCATCATGGATGTACATGCATGACAAAAAAACGCGACCTACTGTGACAAACTCGTATCATCACGGAAGTTTATTTTTTTGTAGTGGATGGCGTCCGCAATATCAAGATGAAGGTGGAGCTGGCCATCCACGAGGACCTATGCACCGTTATGGAGATGTCCAACATGGTGAACAAGTGTGTGAGGGCTGAGGAGGGATGCCTCTCCCTCCTTGAGCTCCCTGATGTTGATCCAGAAGACAAGAAGATCAAGACCAAGGACACGAAGTGCAAGGGGCCAGCCGTGCTTGCGGTAGAACCAGAGACCAAGCACGGCTGCGATTACCCTGAGTCATCCAAGGGCAAGCGGCCATTCTGCGCCTTCCACAACGTCTACAGCCACAACACCAGTGACTGCCAGGAGCTCAGGGCTCTCTACGATGGGCGCCTTGGTCGACGCCCCGAGCGCAACGATCGGGGCTACGATCGGGAAGGTGGCCGAGATGGAGGACGCTGGGATGGACGCGACGGCCGACAGGAGTGGTGCGACCAGCCTCGTGAGGAACGCTTGCAGGACTAGCCTCGCGAGGGCAACTGGAGGGAGCATCCTCGTGAGGACTGCCCTCAGGGCAATGCAGCTTTGCCTCCTCTGCCTCCACCGCCAAGAAGGAACGAAAATCACCATCAGGACGAGGGGGCTGGGGGCTTCCAGGAGCCGCGGGCCATCGCCTGCATCTTGGGCGGCTCGCAAGCCCCAGCTTCTCACCGTGTCTTCAAGTAGTTCGCGCGCGAGGTCAATGCGGTGCTCCCCAAGCTTGAAGGAACTCGCCCTCTCAAGCAGTCCAAGTGTGCCATCACCTTCGACTCCTCGGACCGGCTCAAGTGCACGGCCACCATTGGCGCGCTCCCCATGCTTTGCTCCCCCGTTATCAGCAACGTAACCATCACCAAGACCCTTGTCGATGGCGGAGTAGGGCTCAATGTTCTCTCTGTTCAGACATTCGACAGACTCCAGGTGCCATACTACCAGCTACACCCCACCATGCCATTCTCAGGAGTGACTGACGGATCAATGATGACCCACAAGTACAGGGGATCTATCGTAGTCCTTTCGATAAGTAAGAGTGTCGAACCCAACGAGGAGCAGAAGGAAATGATAGGCGGTTTTCAGCAAGGTATTCTCTGCAAATACTGAAATAAGTGGTAACAGATAGTTTTGTGATAAGATAAATTGTAATGAGCAACAAGTAACAAGAGTAAATAAAGTGCAGCAAGGTGGCCCAATCCTTTTTGTAGCAAAGGACAAGCCTGGACAAACTCTTATAATAGGAAAAACACTCCCGAGGACACATGGGAATATCGTCAAGCTAGTTTTCATCACGTTCATATGATTCGCGTTTGGTACTTTGATAATTTGATATGTGGGTGGACCGGTGCTTGGGTGATGTTCTTACTTGAACAAGCATCCTACTTATGATTAACCTCTATTGCAAGCATCCGCAACTACAACAAAAGTATTAAGGTAAACCTAACCATAGCATGAAACATATGGATCCAAAACAGCCCTCACGAAGCAACGCATAAACTAGGGTTTAAGCTTACGTCACTCTAGCAACCCATCATCTACTTATTACTTCCCAATGCCTTCCTCTAGGCCCAAATAATGGTGAAGTGTTATGTAGTCGATGTTCACATAACACCACTAGCGGCTAGACAACATACATCTCATCAAAATATCGAACTAATACCAAATTCACATGACTACTAATAGCAAGACTTATCCCTTGTCCTCAGGAATAAACGTAACTACTCACAAAGCATATTCATGTTCATAATCAGAGGGGTAATAATATGCATAAAGGATCTGAACATATGATTTTCCACCAATTAAACCAACTAGCATCAACTACAAGGAGTAATCAACACTACTAGCAACCTACTAGCACCAATCCCGGACTTGGAGACAAGAATTGGATACAAGAGATGAACTAGGGTTTAGAGATGAGATGGTGCTAGTGAAGATGTTGATGGAGATTGCCCTCTCCTGATGAGAGGAGCGTTGGTGGTGATGATATATAGCGATGATTTCCCCCTCCCGGAGGGAAGTGTCCCCGGCAGAATAGCTCTGCCGGAGCCCTAGATTGGTTCCGCCAAGGTTCCGCCTCGTGGCGACGGAGTCTCGTCACGAAAGGTTGCTTAATGTTTTTTCTCATCGAAAGACTTCATATAGGGGAAGATGGGCGTCGGAGAGCCACCAAGGGGCCCACTAGGTAGGGGGCGCGCCCCAGGGGGCGCACCCCCACCCTCGTGAGCAGGGTGTGGGGCCCCTGGCCTTCATCTTTGGAGACGATTTTTCTTTATTTATTTTAAGATATTCCGTGGAGTTTCAGGACTTTTGGAGTTGCGCAGAATAGGTCTCCAATATTTGCTCCTTTTCCAGCCCAGAATTCCAGCTGTCGGCTTTCTCCCTCTTCATGTAAACCTTGTAAAATAAGAGAGAATAGCCATAAGTATTGTAACATAACGTGAAATAACAGCCCATAATGCAATAAATATCGATATAAAAGCATGATGCAAAATGGATGTATTAACTCCCCCAAGCTTAGACCTCGCTTGTCCTCAAGCGAAAAGCCGATAACAATAAATATGTCCTCATGTTTATAGGTAGAGGCGTCGATAAAAATAAAATACGGACATGAAGGCATCATGATTGTTCTCATAACAGCAACATATATAAATTTTGTCATATGATTACTTATGTTCAAGTGATGATCTTTTCACAATGCAGAAGTATGAATCAGAAACCTTATTGAGCACCAACAAATTATAACCTCAGTCATTGAAGCAATTGCAATTTATCATAACATCGGAAAGAGTCTATGTCAGAGCTTAAAAGCAAGTCCACATACTCAACTATCACTTAGTCCTTCATAATTGCTAACACTCACGCAATACTTGTGGTTACGTAGTTTTAATCGGACACAGAGAAAGATAGGGGATTATAGTTTTGCCCCACAACCTTTTACCTCAAGGGTAATGTCAACAATAATAATTCATGCTCCCCAACATCCAATTAGATATGTATATCATGTTCATTCCAACGTGCTGGGCTTGCCAAAGGATAAAATGAAAAAGGAAAGGTGAAGATCACCGTGACTCTTGCATAAGGTAGAGGAAAATAATAAAAGAAGATAGGCCCTTCGCAGAGGGAAGCAGAGGTTGCCATGCGCTTTTATGGTTGGATGCACAAAATCTCAATGCGAAAGAACGTCACATTATATTGCCCCTTGTGATATGAACCTTTATTATGCAGTCTGTCGCTTTTATTTCTTCCATATCACAAGATTGTATAAAGCTTATTTCTCCCACACTAATCAATCATACATATTTAGAGCAATTTTTGTTGCTTTGCACCGATGACAACTTACTTGAAGGATCTTACTCAATCCATAGGTAGATATAGTGGACTCTCATGGCTAAACTGGTTTAAGGGTGTTTGGAAGCACAAGTAGTATCTCTACTTGGTGCTGAGAATTTGGCTAGCATGAGGGGGAAAGGCAAGCTCAACATGTTAGAGGATCCATGACAACATACTTTATCTCAGATATAATAAAACATAACTCATCACGTTTTCTTCCTTGTCCAACATCAACTCTTTAGCATGTTATATTTTAATGAGTGCTCCCAATCATAAAAGATGCCAATGATAATATATCTATATGTGAAACCTCTCTTTCCTTATTACTTCCTATTAATTGCAACGATGACCAAAGCTATATTTGCCAACTCCCAACAACTTTTAATCATCATACTCTTTCTACGTGAAGTCATTACTCTCAATAAGATCATATGAACTCTTTGTTTCTTTTTATTCTTTCGTTCACCCAAGATCATGGCAAAATAATCAAGCCCTTGACTCAACACTAAACTTTATTATATATATATAGCTAACGGACTCGATTACATAGAGGGATCATAAGGCAAAACTCAAAACTAGATCATGCCATAAACTTTATTCTACTAGATCAAGATACTACTAAAAGGATCGAACTAAGAAAAACGGTAAAGATAGGAGTTGTGATGGTGATACGATACCGGGGCACCTCCCCCAAGCTTGTCAGTTGCCAAGGGGAGTGCCCATACCCATGTGATTATATCTCCTTCTTTGTCGGCGAAGGTGTAATATTCTTGGCGATGATTCCCCTCAAGATACGGTTCTCCTCCTCGAGCTTATTGACTTGCTGCTTGAGGTCCATTATTTCCTTGCGAAGCTTTCCTGTAACAGCTAAAGCTCCTTGCACCCAAGGGTGTTGCATAGCTGCGGGAGAACAAGAGACATTCCTCCTCATATTTTCATAAGAAAGAAATCTAACATTGGAAGGGATAACCGAGTTTGGAATAGCTGAGCTCTATAGTTCCCCCATCGTAAACCCAGCTCGGAGAAGAGAGGTGACTTCTTGATCCTCCATGACATCTACCCTCATCAAGTCAGTCTCCATCTCTTCCTCCGTTACTAGCCCAAAGTGGTCATCGTCGCTGTTTGCCCTTGGTTCCGGTGCCGGATTAGATACCCGGCTCTCCCCGACTGACTCTTGAGAAGACATCTTGCTCTAATCTACAGCAGCAACGGCTCAAAACAAAAACAGAGCATATTTCCGTGATACAGGAGTCAAAACCTTCGGGAGTATATATAATAATTTTTTACCGACCAAAATACGTGTCGTGCAAGAAAACGGAGTCCGAAGGGCACACGAGGTGCTCACTAGGTAGGGGGGCATGCCCACCACCGTCGTGGAGCCCTCGTGCCCTAGGCTATAAATAGCCGCCCCCTACAACGACTAGCTGGTTGGCTGCTCCGAGAGAAACTTGACACTTGTCATTTGAGAGCAACCCATCCTCCTAGGACTTTGAGCGAAAATCATCGAGTGAGGAAAAACCCAAACACCAAACCCTACAAACCCAAAGTGATTGAGCATCATCAAGAAATTGATCATGCGTGGATCCGACGCTTGTTACCTTTGAAGACTGTGCTTCTTCCAGACGGTTAGGCGTCATGGTCTAGAGCATCCAAGAGGAATTGTGGATCGCCGAGTGACCAAGTCTGTGAAGGTTTGGAAGTCGCTCAAGACTTACCACGAGTGATTGGACGAGGTCTGTGTGACCTTAGTTCAAGGAGAATACGGTGAGGACTTGGTGTCCTGAGCTGCGTGCTCAGCGACTGGGTGTCCGGGACTGTGTGTCCTCGAGTTTAAATACTCACCCGCTCCAACCAGACGTACAACTGAGACAACAGTTGGAACTGGTCTATCAAATCATTGTCTTCACCAACCTTACTGTTTCTATTTCCTCAACCCTCTCATTTACTCATTACTGTGTTGAGTGTTCATTCATATATGTGTTTGAAGACTTTGACTGAAGACTTTCTCAATTTCCTCAGTTCAATTTGTTCACCGCTTTGTCTTCATCTTGTGCTATCCTCGTGTTTACGCTTTACGTACTCTTTGATTGTCTTCATTTCATCATGATGACCATGCCCGCATTCTCTTATGCTTACTTCGAGTACTTATTCCGCTGCAAGTAGTTCTTCGCTAAGAAATTTCCTCACCGGCAAATTCCTCGTTGAAGAATTCATAAAATCGCCTATTCACCCCCTCTAGTGAATATAACGCACTTTCAATTGGTATCGAGCAAGGTACTCCTTGTTACGTGTGTGATTTTGGTTTAACCACACGGAGTTTTAGTTATGTCGACCACGTGTATGATCAAGGTCTCGGCAGGGTGTCCTACCTTTGATGGGACAGACTACCTCTTTGGAAGAACAAGATGCGAATGCATCTTGAGGCAATTGACAACGATCTACGGTATGTTGTGGAAAATGGTGTTCCTCAGCCACACCTTCTCCGAATGCTGCCGATGTGAAGAGATTCAAGCAACTCGATTCTCAAGCGAAGAATATCATATGTGGCCATCTGAGCAAAGGACAATATGGAAGAGTGAGTGCTTTGGAAACTGCCAAGCTCATCTGGGACAGGCTGTCCAAAGTAAATGAAGGAGTCTCAACTAAGCGTGACTCTCGAGTTGATGTTCTTCGCAATCTCTTCAACCGCTTCAAAAGACTCGACAACGAAAATGTTCAACTAACCTTCGATCGCCTCACTGACATCTCAAATGAGCTTCAAGCGCTTGGTGCCACTGACATCACCGACCATGAGGTGGTGAAGAAATTGTTGAGATCGCTTGATTCCTCATTTGATACTCGCACCGATGATACAAGAGCGTTACGATTACAAGTCATTTGATCCGGTGATATCCTCGAGAGGCTAAATACTCATGAGTTCCAGCTTGTCAAAAAGAGAGATCGCTACGGTTCTAGCTATGGAAAAACACGTGCCTCAAGGCCAAGGCTGTATGCGAATCTGAGTGTGAAGACTACTGGTAGTAGCCTTGGAGATCCTGAAGAATTAAGCCAGGAGCTAGCACTTTGCTCGTGAAGAAATTCCAGAAGTTCTCAAGACGTGGTCGCTTTGGAAAATCCTCAAGAAGCTGTGATTCCTCATCCAGTGACTATAAGAGAAGACTTTGCCACAAATGCAAGAAACCTGGTCACTACATTCAAGATTGTCCTCAGTGGGAAAAGGAATTAAAGAAGAAGAAATACAAGGATTACAGTTCTGATGACGCTAAGAAGAAGAAATCGTCGAAATCTTACTCATCAAAATCATAAAAGCACTCTTATCACAAGAAAATCAGCTCAAAGAAGGCTCGGGCATTCATTGGCAAGGAAATGGACTCAAGCTGAATCTGAGGAACATGAGGAAGAGGAGGCATCGAGAAGAATCTGAGTCCGGTGTGGCGAGTCTAGCTCTCGCCATCGCTTTCGTCGACAAGTCCATCTTCAACTCTGAAGAAAATGACCTCACCAACAAAGTTGATGAAGATAGTGATGACTACGCTCCCAACTATTGCTTCATGGCAAAGGGTGCCAAGGTACTCAAATATACCTCCTCTGAATTTATGAAAAGGAATATAATGAAGATCTAAAGCCCAGTTACTCAAAACTTGCTAAGATTGCTGTAAAACAACAAAGGGCTTTTGAAAAGGTTCAAAACATGCTAGATAAGAGTGATGATATGTTAGGTGAAGAAATGGATCGCACTAAAGCCCCGATCGAAAATCTTCAGAGACTTCAGCCTAGGTTTGACAGCCTTCAAGGTCATCATAACACTCTCTTGTGCGATCATGAGAAACTTTCTTATGAATTTCTTCAAAGAAAGCAAGATCTTGAGAAGCTAAGAGTGAGTTATGAAGATCTTCGAAGGAGCGTGATTCATTACTTGCTCAACAAATCAGCGCTTCTCGTGAAGAATTTGTTCCCCATGCTTAAAGTGCATTGAACGTGAATCGCTAATTCTTCACCTGAATGTTCAAATGCTTCAACTGTTACAAATTCTTGACCTGCCTCGCTATCACTAATTCCTCATCCGAGGACATTGCTAGTATCCTTGACGATGCAGGGCTGAAGGAATTGTACATGACAGGCATGTACAAAAGCCTCAAAGGGCATCGAGACTCTTTGTTATGTGCTTAAAAGCAGATCCTCAACAGAACCCTAGGAAAGAGGGTATTGCCTTTGAGAGGAAACTCAATCTTGATGGAACATATTGGAAGCCCGAGCAAGATCCCAAAACCTCATGGGTTGCTGCAAAGGGACCTCCAGATTGATCCATCTAACTTATCTGACTTTACATGCGAATCTCCTCATTCTTCCGATGAGTCACTTGACTCAAACTATAAACTGTTCAGAAATCGTAATGGTGAAGTATTTGCTAGATATGTTGGCACTAACTGCAGAACAGTTCCCTATGAAGAAAATCTGGGTTCGCAAGAAGTGCCTTGAAAGTCTTCAGGTGAATGTCCTCATGACACCACATGTGAAGAATAGGAACCCCAGATCAAACTCTTCATATGGACCAAATTCTTCATATGGATCCAAGTCCTCATACGGACCAAATTCCTCACATGGATCAAATTCCTCAAAAGGATCAAAGTCCTCATATTATTATCATCGTGCTAACAACTCTGTTTCGCAGGGTAAAGCTAAGGGCTATGAATATGTGCGTTATTCTTCAAACCAATATGTTCATAAGTCCTCGAAGAATTTCTCTGCTTATTCATATGCTTACCCTAACCCCTCTTATGTGAAACGAAATGGATTGGCCTCTATGCCACCATTCTCATATGGTGCTCGCAGAGTGATGAACTCTTTGCCACCCCTTCAGATGTGGGTGGTGAAGAAAAAGAACTAACCTCTTCTGCAGGGTCAGGTCTCCAGACATGCTTTAAACGTCTGAAGAATTTGCTGGGGGCCTGACAAAAATGCCTGAAAGGACGCAGGCCAATCATGATGAAATGAACTTTCATTTCACACGTCCTCATACTACTTATCTGTTATACTACCTGATGAAATTCATCTGATGAACTTGATATCATATTGTTCACTGATGAAGTATATGAGATCGTAAGTTGCACTAATTCATCTGCAGGATGATCAACCCAAAGCCACTGAGTGGGTTCTCGATAGTGGATGTACAAATCACATGACTGGTGACAAGAATCTAGTGATGGATGCTCCCTTATCCCCGTCACATCTGACGCATATCATCTTTCTTGACAAAGGCAAAAGTCGTATTGGGTCTTGGTAAGGTTGCGATCTCTAAGGACATACACATGGAAAAAGTCATGCTTGTTGAGTCCTTAGGATACAACCTCATGTCAGTCTCAATGCTTTGTGATCTTGATATGGTTGTTATCTTTGGCAAGTATCGTTGTGTTGTGATTATGGAAGCTGACAATTCCAAAGTCTTCGAAGGCTTTAGGAGAGGAGACTTGTATATTGTTGATTTCTCTACAGGACCACAACCAGCCGTGTGTCTACTTGCAAAAGCTTCAGAAGGCTGGCTATGGCATCGGCGACTTGGTCATGCAGGCATGAGGAATTTGCACATGCTTGCAAAGAAGAAGCATGTCATTGGCATTGAGAATGTCAAATTCCTCAAGGATCACTTGTGTGGAGCTTGTGAAGCTGGAAAAATGACCAAGGCCAAGCATCCAACGAAGACTATCATGACCACTACTCGTCCCTTCAATTGCTTCACATGTACCTCTTTGGTCCTAATAATTACTCATCACCACTAATGATGCATCTCTATATGGCTTTGTTATTGTTGATGATTACTCTTGTTACACATGGGTACACATTGTTACTTACAAAATGAAGTGCAGGAAGTCTTCAAACGATTTTCCTCGAGGGCTTCAACTAACTTTGGTGTGAAGATCAGACACATCAGGAGTGACAATGGAACTGAGTTCAAGAATTCCGGTCTTGATGCCTATCTTGATGAACTTGGTATTACTCATGAGTTATCTGCTCCCTATACTCCTCAGCAAAATGGCGTCACAGAGCGCAAGAACAGAACTCTTGTTGAGATGGCTCACACTATGCTTGATGAATACAAAACGCCTAGTTGTTTTTGGATTGATGCAATTGATACCGCGTGCCACATCATCAACAGAGTATATCTTCACAAATTCTTCAAGAAGACTGCCTATGAACTCCTCACTGACAAGAAACCCAATGTGAGTTATTTCAAAGTCTTCGGTGCTAAATGCTGGATTAGAGATCCTCATCATAGTTCTAAATTTGCACCGAAAGCACATGAAGGTTTTATGCTTGGTTACGGAAAGGACTCGCACACCTACAGAGTCTTCAACATCGCTCTTCACAAGATTGTTGATACTATAGATGTGCGGTTCGATGAAACTAATGGCTCGCAAAGAGAGCACCTACCTTCTGTGTTAGATGAACCAGCACCTGAGGAATCTATCAAGTTCAAGGCAACTGAGGATGTCATTCCTACTGAAGAATCTGCTGAAGAATTCATTCCAGTATGCGAAGAACGTCGAGCTGATGCACCTGAAGATAATCTTTGAAGACAATGGTGCTTGAGGAAAATGATCAAATTCCTCGATGACAACCAGCTCATCCTCGCGTTGCAAAAGAAGTGCAAGTTGACAAGATCATCGATGACATTGAAGCGCCAGGTCCTCTCACACGCTCAAAAGCTTCACATTTATCTAACTTTTGTGGGCACTATGCTTTTGTCTCTATCACAGAGCCCACTAAGGTAGATGAAGCATTTACGAGCCCGAGTGGATTCAGGCCATGCAAGAGGAATTACATCAGTTCGAGCTCAATTATGTACGGGAACCGGTCAAACGTCCAGATCCTCGCAAGCATAATATCATTGGCACAAAGTGGATCTACCGCAACAAGCAAGATGAAAATGGCCTTGTGGTGAGGAATAAGGCACGACTTGTAGCTCAAGGATACACACGGGTTGAAGGAATTGATTTCGATGAAACTTTTGCACTTGTTGCTAGACTTGAGTCTATTCGCATATTAATTGCCTATGCTAACCATCACAATATCACTTTATATCAAATGGATGTGAAAAGTGCATTCCTCAATGGTAAGCTTGAGGAAGAAGTATATGTTGCTAAACCCCCAGGTTTTGAAGATCCAAAGAATCCTGACAAAGTCTTCAGACTCAGCAAGGCCCTCTATGGTCTCAAACAAGCCCCACGGGTGTGGTATGATACATTGAAGGAATTCTTCGTGAAGAATGGCTTCACACCCGGTTCACTCGACCCTACTCTCTTTACTAAATCATATGATGGTGAACTGTTTGTGTGCCAAATATATGTTGATGATATTATCTTTGGTTGTACTGACCAACGTTATAGTGATGAATTTGCCTATATGATGAGTGAAGAAAATGTCTATGATGGGAGAGTTGAAATTCTTCTTAGGTCTTCAAATTCGTCAACACAATGGCATATTCATATCTCAGGAGAAATACCTCAAAGATGTCCTGAAGAAATTCGGCATGCAAGATTGCAAAGGCGTCAAAATTCCTATGCCCACAAATGGCCATCTATGCAATCGATGAAAATGGTATTGACTTGATCACAAGGTATACCGCTCCATGATTGGTTCTCTATTGTACTTATGTGCATCTAGGCCAGATATAATGCTTAGTGTTTGCATGTGTGCCCGATTTCAAGCTACAATCAAGGAATCACACCATAAGGCTGTGAAGCATATTCTTCGATATCTAGCTCACACACCAACACTAGGATTATGGTACCCCAAGGCTCTACTTTTGATCTCATTGGATATTACGACTCGACTATCTTTGGCGATCATGTGGACCGCAAGTCAACATCTGGTACTTGTCATTTCCTCGGACGATCTTTTGGTCTGTTGGTCCTCGAAGAAATGTAATTGCGTATCACCGCTCATCTGCGCAAGCTGAATACATTGCTGTTGGCTCTTGTTGTGCTCAATTGCTGTGGATGAAGCAAACTCTCAAGGACTACGGCATCAACATGAAGAATGTGCCTCTCTACTGTGACAATGAGAGTGCCATCAAGATTGCTCACAACCTAGTTCAGCACTCGAAGACAAAGCACATTCAAATTCGTCATCATTTTCTTCGTGATCATGTGTTGAAGGGTGACATCTCCATTGAGCATGTGAAGACTGAAGAACAGCTAGCCAATATCTTCACTAAGCCCTTGGATGAGAAGAGATTTAGCAAGTTGCGGTGTGAGCTAAATATCTTAGAATCTTCTAATGTTCTTTGAAAAGGACACACATCCTGATACTTATGCAAAATTGATGACTTAGATGTGCAACACATGAAGAAACGTTTTTCTTCAATCCATGAAGAATAACACTGAGTGTGAAGAAATTAATGAATAATTTGATTCTCAGAACCCTACGACAGTTGTACGCGTTGTCTGATATCATCATTCTTATACGGTGGTACACGCCACCACCAAAGTTGAAAATCTTCAATTTGAGTTTTTCCTCAGTTTTTGAAATTCTTCAGTTTTACAAATTCTTCAACTTTTCAAAATCTTCACTGTTTCCGTCGTTTTTCTTCATTAGCTATATATATATATATATATGTGTGTGTGTGTGTGTGTGTGTGTGTGTGTGTGTTTATGTCCTCTACAACATTCACTTATGGCTATTTCTTCAAGTCGCTTTTTCTGCTAAGTGAATGTGATCGGACCCTTCCCCCTCTATGCTATACTCAACCCAATCTATTCACAAATTCATCATGTGCGTTCTATTTGAAACTTCGTTCAAAATCTTCTTTGTGTCCTTGTCACCGAAGAAATTGCGAACGGAACTTTAAAACTGATCTTATCCAAACTTTCGGTTTTGCCGCTCAAACCGTTCCGCATCCCATGATGGATTTATCTATTCACCCACGATCTAACACGATCTCCACTTTTCAGTACGTGGGTGACACATGTCAAGCGAATGAGAAGGGTCAGGGGCACGTTCGTCCCAAATCTTTGGGCGAACAGTTTTTCACCATGGCTATATATACCCTCTCTCCCCTTCCTCACTTCCTTTACTCCGCTCGACCGCTTTCTCTCGCTCGAGCTTCTCAAACCCTAGCGCCGCTGCTACTCCATCATCGCCGGTGAGGAAGAGCTTCACTGCCTCGACCTCGTCGCCGACGTACTCGCGCCGACCGCGGAAATCTTCACTCCGCCGTCGCCGTAGTTGTCTTCCTCCGCCGAGTTAGGGTGTGGAAGATATGAACTGACGAACTTCCCATCTGTTCTTCTTAGTTCGTCATGTTCTTCACTTCGGGTAATTAAAAGTTACTTTTATTACTCGCTTTGATTCTCAAACCTTCCTGAAAATCTTCAAAGGTGTTCATTCTTAAAATCTTCACACATATGAACACCTCAAACAAAATATGCTCTTGATTCGTTTCTCTAAGCAATGATTTTCTTCAAGATTCCTCAATTGTGTGGATCCTTGATCCGCATGGCTGTAGAACCTAAGACAAAGATCGCTTAGTGAAATTCTTCAAGGCTCATCTGGTCAAATTCCTCAAACTAGTTCTTTTTGAAAAACCTTCTGAGAATGCATATGACCTCACCAAATTCCTCGCAACTATACTCTGTTCACAGGTACTCATGTCCGCTGCTGAATCACTAGGTTCTCATCAACTTAACTCATTTGCAGCGCTCCTCGAAGAAAAGTTGCATACTTCTTCAGAGAATTCGTTTGTTCAAATTCCTCACCTGAAGAATATGGCAGAAGGAAAGAAGCCACAGAAAGGAGGAAAGAGGCCTGGGGTCATGACTGCGTTCGAAATCCCTGAGGAAATATATGCTGATTATTGCACACTTGATGAAGCCGAGTTCGGCAAAGAAAACAAAAATCAGCGCAAGGTGCGCATTCAAAGGATTGAACGGAGATGGGCAAGGGAATGGAGGGAGTACAGATATGTAACTCCAAAGTACATGAAGAAATTCGCTCTCAATCCTCCATGCCCAAGAGCTACATTGGCACCTGGTCAAGAAGCTGACCCCACCAGCATCAAGCGTGGTGAGGACTTTCCTGAAAAATGGGCGAAGCGCCAAGCCAAATTGTCAAGACAAGCCAACGAGGCAGTGAGGAAATTCAATGAGGACTCTGCTACTGCTGCTGCCACTGAGGCCTTTGTCAAGCCAAGAAAATCTATGGCAAAGAAGCCCGCACACAAGCCAAGTGCTTCACCAACAGTGCCCTCACGGCCAATTCCTCATGCTGCTCCTGCTCCTCCCAAGTCCTCAGCTGCTCCTACAAAGTCCTCAGTAGTTCCGACAAAGTCCTCAGCACCTGTGCATCTGGCCACGTGCCAAAGGACTGCAGGCATCTCCATTGCCTACGGTGTTCAAGAAGTTCTTCACTGCACCAAAGTCTTCATCTGGCCCGACTCTGCTTTGAAGACTAAGGCCAATGGAATGAAGTCCTCGGCCAAGTCCCAAGAAGAAATAGGTCGCCTTCCAAGAGCCACACGAAGATGATGAGGCTGATGATGATGAACTTGCGGAAATCATCGAGACCGCCAAGAAAGGGCCGCTAGAGCCAAAGGCACACACATGCCCTTCTGTTGGATCCAAGAGCGATCCTAGACTACATTGATCTACGGCACAAGGACCCAAACACTCCTATGCACGACTTCAAGTTGACACCTGGCCAAAGTCACATCTTGATCATTTCATCCAAGAGGAGAAATGGAAATTTGATCTGACGGCCAGGAGAGATCAAGAAATCGCGATCTGAGAAAGGAGAAGCTGAAGAAAAACGTTGTCAAGATGACAATCAAGAACTTATCAAGATGCGGTGACATCAAAGCCCTCGGCGACAAATTTGACTCTATTATGCTGATTGGCAAGGAGCCAAAGTCGATTAAATCAACGGAAGAAGAAATTCACCAATGTTGCTGCCCCAACGCAACAAGAAATTCCTCAGCCGGAGCCTCACCAGCAGATCGAAGAACATGTGACCACCGATGAAGTTCACGCTCTTTGAAGACAATGCTAGTTCGGGCTGATGATCCCATTCCAGCCGGCCGAAGAAATTGCGGGGCATCCACTAGTGGTGCGCTGAAGAAACCGAACAAGTCAGGAAAGCGCATCGGTTGCACGAGGAAAATCAACCAGATTCCTCGGCTCCTCCTGCGCCAACACCAACTCCAATTCTTTCATCGCCTCGATGTGAAGAAGACCAAAGCTGCGTAACGAGCTGCGGTGAAGAAACGGAAAGCATCAACAAGGCGTCAAATTCTTCGGATGCGAAGAAAATGAAGCCAATGACCAGCTCCTTTGAAAATCCTATTGATGCTGTTCCAATTTCCTCAATTCCATCAAAGGACCTTGTTCCTTTTGACGAAGATTATGAGATCCCAAGCGTATCTGATGAAGAAAATCATTTTGCTGCTTCGTCAGAGCAGATTGATGAAGAAATTGAAGTGGAAGCAATCCCTTCAACCCCAATCATTTCCTCGCCTATGCCTCAGTTCACGGTGAAGAGGCGGTGTTGAGGAAATTGAAGAAGATGTGGATATTGGAAGCACAACGCCCGGTGATGAGCGATGACTTTTGGAAAAGTCAGCATCAAAATTCTCCACTCTTCACCCCAATCCAGCAGATTCCTCGGACCCTGCTCCAACAGTTCAAATGGGCTCAAGAAACTCATCCCACTTCATCTGTCCATGAAGAAATTCCAGCCACTAGCACCGATGAACTCTGCTGCCGATCCTCGAATTTGCACACAGAGGAACAAGAAATTCCTCAGCCTGAAGAACCTGAGATTGCAATTCCAGAGGTCGTGATGCAACTCACTGACACTCCACTACCAAAGCCAAAGAATCCCTTCTCAACAAAGCAAAAGTTCAAGGCTGAAGATTTCTTGAGCGAGCATGTATTCTTCACTGATTACAATCCATATGATTCTGCTCGCATAAGGAAGAGGCGTTTACGACTGCCAGTCAAGCCAATTTCTATTCCTCAGTGCTCTTCAACAAAGACAAAGTCTTCGATCATGCACATATTCCTCATGTGGACATGGAGTCTCTTCCAGGCTTTGAGCCAATCCTCGGTGTTCTTCACGACGCAGGACTTCTGAATTTCTGAACTGACATCTGTGATTGGAATGAAGAACTCATTCTTCAATTCTATGCAACGCTGCACATCACCGGAGACGCTGAAGACGTGAACTCATGGGTGTTAGACTGGATGTGCGAAAATACTCACTTTTAAGGCACCAAAGAATCGAATTGCTTCGTGCCCTACCACTCGATCCTCCACTTGATGGTGCTCGTTGTATATACAATGAACCTGAGCTTTCAAATCACTATATGCAAGTCTTGATGAAGCCTTTGAAGCTGTGGCAGGCCCCAAGAACCAAATTCCTCGTCAAGGAATTATTGTATGTGCCTCGGACTGTCTATCGGATTCTGACGAAGATAATGAGTCCTATCAAAGGCCACGACTCAAATGATGAAGAAGTTGTTGGCATCATGAAGAATATGCTTTTCAATATCATTCATGGCGTTCCGTCAACTTCCATGATTTCTTCATGAGGACTACGGCAAACATTGCTATGTCACCATTTGAGTTGAAGCCTTATGCGCCTTGGATAATGAGATTCATCAGAAAAGGTCTTCACTCAATTACAAGGCTGATACTACGAACCACTGCAGCTACTTGCCCCGATTGAATTCCTCAAGCGGACATTTACCTCGGTGATGACAAGGGCAAGGCAAGCTGCTGTGATCGATGAAGGCATTCGTCCATTGGATGGACAGTTTAGCAAAGCTGCATCCTACTCCACCAATGATGACTCTACCACACATGACTACGCATAAATACCTCAGCCACGGCACCTGTGGTGATGACTGATCATGAGTTACTCCTCGGTCTTCATCGGAAGGTTGATCGCAATCATAAATGGGTCAGCGTCAGTTTGGTTCAATTCTTCACAACATGACCTCTACACACAATGCAGTGAAGAAAAAACCACTACTACCTCCATGAAACCTTCAAACGCACCTGGGCTGTTCTTTCAAATGTCTACAGCACGGAAGAACTGACGGCAATGGGTCTCAAGGAAGAATTTGACTGGTTTGCACCTCCTCCGAAGAAATACAAGAAGGTCAAAGTTCCTTCCTTGGTGGCCAGCTCCTATTCTTCATCACGAGACACTGATAAAAATGAAGACTTGGGCGACAACTGCGGCAGGCCCCACTACAACAATCGACCCCAACAACGCAAGGCGCTCCTTCTTCAACTTGAAATTCTTGAGGCGTTAGTCCTCGGTTCGATCCTTTTGTTCATTCGATGACAAAGGGGAGAAATTTGAGTTAACCTTCAAGCGGGTCTATTATATGGGCATTTTTTGTTAAGTTACAACTCTCGTTCTTACGAAACTTTTATTGGATCGAGTTGTAATCTTAAACTCGATGGTGCTTTGATACTTTTGATGCAATCGTGCTCGATACTCTTGATCGTTATTTTGCATGCTGTTCCTCATTAATGTTATTGCACGCATGCTGAATTTCATCAAGCACCATATTTCATCATGCATTTCAAATTCTTCATATTATATGTCAAATGCGTGTATGAATTACAAGATATAGGGGGAGATCTCCATGATTCAACTCTTCAAATGTGCATTGCCTCAAAAGCAAATTCCTCACTATGCACATCTTCGTGGGGAGTTCTTCTATATCTTGCAATCAAATTCCTCAATATCAGTATTTACACTTCATATGTTTATCCCCATTGAAAACTTAACCTATATTGTCATCAATCACCAAAAGGGGAGATTGTAAGTGCATCTAGTGCCCCTTAGTGATTTTGGTGTATTGAAGACTTATAGGTTAAGGGACTAATGTGTTTGTGAGTGTACACAGGTCTATAAGTCTATGAGGAGTTTGATATTTACAGAGAAAGTCGACCCTAAAAATGAAGTTCTTATTGAAGACTTTGATATTACGAAGACTTTACGAAGACTTTGAAAGTGAAGAAATTGGTGTGACCTTGAAGACTTGGTATTCATTTGAGGAACATGAAGCGTGAAGACTTTTGTTTTCGTAGTTTCGCTTTCTCTTTCTTGAGTCATAGGAAACACCGTCTTGTTAAAGGGGGTCGAGGAAATACTAAGGAAAAATTTCCATGTGATGCTCAACTCAAAATCCTACACCTACCAATCCCTTGAGTGAAGCCTTTGGGAATCTCATACAGATTGATCAACTTCTTGATGGCAGAGACAAAGTTCTTACAGTGTTGAGGAATTTGTTCTCGACCGAGGAGTTAGGAATTCGCCAAAGGCGGATTGCCTACAGTGAGGAACATGATAGCCCCGAGGAATTTGAGAGTCAAATTTCCGACCGTTCTTGTGTTCTTGGCATGACTGTCCCAAAATATCTTATCCACCTAACGGTCATATCATTGAAGGGCATTTATGTCTTATCATGTCGGGCTGCTCCCTAGGCTATAAATAGCCGCCCCCTACAACCACTAGCTGGTTGGCTGCTCCGAGAGAAACTTGACACTTGTCATTTGAGAGCAACCATCCTCCTTGGACTTTGAGCGAAAATCATCGAGTGAGGAAAAACCCAAACACCAAACCCCTACAAACCCAAAGTGATTGAGCATGACTGAAGAGATAGATCCTGCGTGGATCCGACGCTTGTTACCTTTGAAGACTGTGCTTCTTCCAGACGGTTAGGCGTCATGGTCTAGAGCATCCAAGAGGAATTGTGGATCGCCGAGTGACCAAGTCTGTGAAGGTTTGGAAGTCGCTGAAGACTTACCACGAGTGATTGGACGAGGTCTGTGTGACCTTAGTTCAAGGAGAATCTGGTGAGGACTTGGTGTCATGAGCTGCGTGCTCGGCCGACTGGGTGCCGGGACTGTGTGTTCTCGAGTTTAAATACTCACCGCTCCAACCAGACGTACAACCGAGACAGCAGTTGGAACTGGTCTACCAAATCATTGTCTTCACCAACCTTCTTGGTTCTATTTCCTCAACCCTCTCATTTCCTCATTCTCGTGTTTAGTGTTCATTCATATCTGTGTTTTAAGACTTTTAATAAAGACTTTCTCAATTTCCTCAGTTCAATTTCTTCAGTCTGTTTGTCTTCATCTTGTGCTATCCTGTGTTTACGCTTTCTGTACTCTTTGATTGTCTTCATTTCATCATGATGACCACTTATTTTTCTATTTTTCTAAATATTCTAAAACGGAGAAATATTTCCTTAAAAATTGTTTTGGAGTCGGTTTGCTTCCGTACCACATACCTATTCTTTTTCGGAGTTTGAAACGGTCTGGAAAGTGTCCCTTATGTATTCCTCCGGGGTTACGGTTTCAATAATATTGGTTTCAACATTTATGGGATTACCTGAGATATAATGTTTGATCCTTTGACCGTTTACCACCTTCGGATTTGTGCCTTCGAAGTTGTTGATTTTTATGGCACCGGAACGATAGACCTCCTCGATAACGTAGGGACATTCCCATTTAGAGAGAAGTTTTCCTGCAAAAAGTGTTAAACGAGAGTTGTATAGCAATACATAATCACCTACATTAAACTCATGCTTTTGTATCCTTTTGTCATGCCATCTTTTACCTTTTTCTTTAAACAACTTGGCATTTTCATAAGCTTGGGTTCTCCATTCATCAAGTGAGCTAATATCAAATAACCTCTTCTCACCGGCAAGTTTGAAATCATAGTTGAGCTCTTTAATAGCCCAATATGCCTTATGTTCTAGTTCGAGAGGTAAGTGACATGATTTTCCATAAACCATTTTATACGGAGACATACCCATAGGATTCTTATATGCAGTTCTATAGGCCCATAATGCATCATCAAGTTTCTTGGACCAATTCTTTCTAGACCTATTAACAGTCTTTTGCAAAATTAATTTGAGCTCTCTATTGCTCAATTCTACTTGACCACTAGACTGCGGGTGATAAGGAGATGCAATTCTATGATTAATATCATATTTAGCAAGCATTTTACGGAAAGCACCATGAATAAAGTGTGAACCACCATCAGTCATTAAATATCTAGGGACTCCAAACCTCGGAAAAATAAGTTCCTTAAGCATTTTAATAGAAGTGTTATGATCAGCACTACTAGTTGGAATACCTTCTACCCACCTAGTAACGTAATCAACAGCAACTAAAATATGTGTATATCCATTAGAGGCAGGAAAAGGTCCCATATAATCAAAGCCCCAAACATCAAATGGTTCAATAACAAGTGAATAATTCATAGGCATTTCTTCACGTCTACTAATATTACCAATTCTTTGACATTCATCGCAAGACAAAACAAACTTACGGGCATCCTTGAAGAGAGTGGGCCAAGAAAAACCGGATTGCAATACCTTATGTGCGATTCTATCTCCAGCGTGGTGTCCTCCATAAGCTTGGAGTGACACTTGCGTAGGATCATTCTGTTCATGCTCAGGTACACAACGTCTAATAACACTATCTACTCCTTCTTTATAAACATGTGGGTCATCCCAAAAGTAATGTCGCAAATCATAGAAAAACTTTTTCTTTTGTTGGTATGTGAAGCTAGGTGGTATAAATTTAGCAACAATGTAATTACCATAATTAGCATACCATGGAGTGCTACGAGAAGTGCTTATGACATTTAATTGTTCATCAGGAAAGCTATCATCAATAGGTAGTGGGTCATCAAGAACATTCTCTAACATAGATAAGTTATGCGCAGCAGGGGTTCTCGACTCCTTTTCTATCAACAATATGCAAATCAAATTCTTGCAGCAAGAGAACCCATCTAATAAGTCTAGGTTTTGCATCTTTCTTTTCCATAAGATATTTAATAGCAGCTTGATCGGTGTGAATAGTTACTTTAGAATCAACAATGTAGGGTCTGAATTTATCACAAGCAAATACAAGTGCTAGAAGTTCCTTTTCGGTAGTAGCATAATTTCTTTGAGCATTGTCTAGAGTCTTACTAGCATAATGGATAACATTTAATTTCTTATCAACTCTTTGCCCTAGAACAGCACCCACAGCATAATCACTAGCATCACACATAATTTCAAAGGGTAAATTCCAATCAGGTGGCTGAACAAGAGGTGCAGAGACTAATGTTTTCTTAAGTATTTCAAATGCTTCCACACAATCATCATCAAAGACAAATGGTACCTCTTTTTGTAATAAATTAGTCAGAGGACGAGAAATTTTTGAGAAGTCCTTAATGAACCTCCTATAAAATCCGGCGTGACCAAGGAAACTTCTTATACCTTTGATGTCCTTGGGACATGGCATCTTTCAATAGCATCAACCTTGGCTTTATCAACTTTAATACCTCTTTCGAAACTTTGTGCCCCAAGACAATACCTTCATTAACCATAAAGTGGCACTTTTCCCAATTCAAGACAAGATTAGTTTCTTCACATCTCTGCAAAACTCGATCAAGATTGCTCAAGCAATCATCAAAAGAGGAACCATAGACGGAAAAGTCGTCCATGAAAACCTCACAAATCTTTTCACAGAAGTCAGAGAATATAGCCATCATGCATCTTTGAAAGGTAGCAGGTGCATTACATAAACCAAAAGGCATACGTCTATAAGCAAAAGTACCAAAAAGGCATGTAAAAGTAGTCTTCGATTGATCTTTAGCCGACACAGGTATTTGAGAGAAACCAGAATAACCATCTAGAAAGCAATAATGTGTATGTTTGCATAATCTTTCTAGCATTTGATCAATAAAAGGTAAGGGGTAATGATATTTCTTAGTAGCTTTATTTAATTTGCAGAAAACAATTACCATCCTATAACCTGTAATAATTCTTTGCGGGATCAATTCATCTTTATCATTAGGGACAACAGTAATACCTCCCTTCTTAGGGACATAATGGACATGACTTACCCACTGACTATCGACAGCGGGATAAATTATACCTGTCTCCAGAAGCTTGAGTATTTCTTTTCTTACCACTTCTTTCATTTTAGGATTCAAACGTCATTGAGGATCACGAACTGGTTTGGCATCCGCTTCCAAATTTGTTTTATGTTGACATAGAGTGGGACTAATGCCCTTAAGATCATCAAGAGAATATCCAATAGTGGCACGGTGCTTCTTTAGAGTTTTCAATAATCTTTCTTCTTCATGCTCTGAAAGGTTAGCACTAATAATAATAGGATATATTTTCTTTTCATCAAGATAAGCATATTTAAGATTATCAGGCAACGGTTTTAAGCTCAAACACGGGATCACCCTTGGGTGGAGGGGGATCCCCTAGGATTTCAACAGGCAAATTATATTGCAGAATAGGTTCATGTTTAAAGAATACTTCATCTATTTCTTTTCTTTCATTCGTGAACATATCATTTTCATGGTCTAGCAAATAGTGTTCTAAAGGATCACTAGGAGGTACGGCAATAGAAGCAAGACCAATGATTTCATATTTACTAGGCAATTCTTCCTCATGATGTTGTTTACAAAATTTAGAGAAATTGAACTCATGAATCATATCATCCAAGCCAATAGTAACAACATCCTTTTTGCAGTCTATCTTAGCATTAACAGTGTTCAAGAAGGGTCTACCAAATATAATGGGACAAAAGCTATCTTGTGGAGAACTGAGAACAAGAAAATCAGCAGGATATTTAGTTTTCCCACACAAGACTTCAACATCTCTAACAATTCCCATTGCAGATATAGTATCTCTATTGGCAAGTTTAATTGTAACATCAATATCTTCTAACTCAAAGGTGCAATTTCATGCTTGATTTCTTTATACAAGTCATAAGGTATAACACTAGCACTAGCACCCATATCACATAAGCCATGATAACAATGATCTCCTATTTTAACAGAAATAAAAGGCACGCCTACCACATGTCTATGTTTATCTCTAGCACAAGGTTTAGCAATTCTAGCAGATTCACCGCATAATTGAATAACATGCCCATCAATATTATCAGACAAGAGATATTTAACAATAGCAATATTAGGTTCTACTTTGACTTGCTCAGGAGGTGTATAAGTTCTAATATAGCTTTTACGAACCACAGTTGAAGCTTTAGCATGATCCCTTATTCTAACAGGGAAAGGTGATTTCTCAACATAAGAAGTGGGAACAATAGGATCATTATAAGTGACAGTCTTTTCTTCAACTTTAATAGGTGCAGCTACTTTTACTTCTATGGGAGGATGATATTTAAACCACTTCTCCTTGGGGAGATCAACATAAGTAGCAAAAGATTCACGAGAAAGAAGCTACTATCTCGAGTCAAGTCCATATTTAGTGCTAAACTTACGGAAAATATCGGTATCCATAAAAGATTTAACACAATCAAACTTAGGTGTCATACCTTACTCCTTACCTTCGTCGAGGTCCCAATCTTCAGAGTTGCATTTAATTCTATCCGATAAATTCCATCTGAATTCAATAGTCTTCATCATAAAAGAGCCAGCACAAGAAGTATCGAGCATGGTGCGATTGTTATCAGAAAGCCGAGCATAAAAACTTTGAATAATTATTTCTCTTGGGAGCTCATGATTGGGGCATGAATATAACATTGATTTAAGCCTCCCCCAAGCTTGAGTGATGCTTTCTCCTTCGCGAGGCCAAAAATTATATATATAATTGCGATCACGATGAAGAAGATGCATAGGGTAATATTTTTGATGAAATTCCAATTTTAATCTTTTATAGCTCCTTGATCTCGTATCATCACATAGCCTATACCATGTCAATGCATCTCCCTTCAAAGATAAAGGGAAGACCTTCTTCTTAACAACATCATCGGGTATACCTGCAAGCTTAAATAGTCCACAAACTTCATCCACATAGAGTAGATGTTCATCGGGATGCTTTGTTCCATCTCCTGTAAAAGTGTTAGCTAGCAGTTTTTCCATCATACCCGAAGGAATTTCAAAAGGAGTTTCATTTTCAATAGGTTCAGTAGATTGAGCAGCAACTGTTTGCTCTAACGGACGGGGTGAAGATGCCCCGAACAAGCCCCTTGGAGAATTACTTTCCATAGTAACAAGTGACAGTAAATTTCAGCACACTATATAAATTTTCCCTTACCAAATTCCACCTACCAAAGGCGCTTCACTCCCCGGCAATGGCGCCAGAAAAGAGTCTTGATGACCCACAAGTATAGGGGATCTATCGTAGTCCTTTTGATAAGTAAGAGTGTCGAACCTAACGAGGAGCAGAAGGAAATGATAAGCGGTTTTCAGCAAGGTATTCTCTGAAATCTTGAAATAAGTGGTAATAGATAGTTTTGTGATAAGATAAATTGTAACGAGCAACAAGTAACAAGAGTAAATAAAGTGCAGCAAGGTGGCCCAATCCTTTTTGTAGCAAAGGACAAGCCTGGACAAACTCTTATAATAGGAAAAACGCTCCCGAGGACACATGGGAATATCGTCAAGCTAGTTTTCATCACGTTCATATGATTCGCGTTTGGTACTTTGATAATTTGATATGTGGGCGGACCGGTGCTTGGTTGTTGTTCTTACTTGAACAAGCATCCCACTAATGATTAACCTCTATTGCAAGCATCCGCAACTACAACAAAAGTATTAAGGTAAACCTAACCATAGCATGAAACATATGGATCCAAAACAGCCCCTTGAAAGGGTCTAGGTATTTTTAGAAAAGCCACAAAGATTACAGAATAAATACAAAAATGTAACAGAATTAGAAAAGAGAGAAAGGACTCACCCGGGCCACCTACCTAGCTTACCTGCAGCCCACCTGGCCTGGCATTGCTGGCCCAGCCCACCAGGCCCTCCACCGTCTTCAACCTCCTGCCAGTGGGCAGGAGGGCGTGTGGCCGCCGTGCGCGCCCACGCGCTCCGCGCCACCTCCTGCTTGCCGACGAGCCCCTGGACGCGTGGACGGTTTTCCTCGTGTCGTCCCAATCCCACTGACACCCTCTCACTCTCTCTCGAGCTCTTTCCCCCTTCTCTGCTCTCTCTCCCTCTCGCCGCCGACGACCACCGCCGCGGCCACCGGCCACCCCAGGCATCGCCGACGCGCCAAGAAGCTTCACCTCATCCCCCTCTTCCTCCACATAGAGCCACATGGCGCCTGAAGGCCCTGGACACCGCCAGGACCGCCGTTTTCCCCGCCGGTCGCCGTGGACCCTCATTTGTCCGATTCGGGAGCTGGCGCTTCCCGACCTCGCTGTCGCCTCTGCTAGCCCGTCGTGAGCCTCTCCTCTATCCCCCTGTTACCTCACTCCGGTAGCGTCCTCTAGCCATTGTTTCCGTCAAGGCGAAACCCGCCGCCCTTGAAGCTTCGGCCAGCGTCACCTTGGTGACCATTTGGTCATGCGTCAGCGTCCAAAGAGCTCGTGGCCGCACGTATAGCTTGGCCAGGATGTTAGCTGGCTCGTTTGCAAGCTGCAGCACCAAACTGCAACCCACCCGAGCTCCGGCCGCCGCAGCCGTGCTCGCCGCCATCGATTCCGACCATCCCAGGCCTGGCCACCACCACCATTCGACGCGCACCGGCAAGGGCTCTCCAACGCGCCCAGCCACGGCTCGAACCGTGCCTTGTAGCGCAATCCCGAGCACCAGCGTCGCCTCTGACCTCGCCGGCGATTAGCCGCCGGCCTAATCCCTGGGTGCTTAGTGCTAATGAAGCCCTAACTAACCCCCCTAGCTCACTGACACCTAGGGCCCACGCTCTAATTTACCTGGGTTTTATTTCTGTTTAGTTAAAACTAACACCATGGGTCCCACAGGTCAGTTTGACCTAGCCACGTCACCTGTTGACCGACCCCACATGTCAGCATTGACTTGCTGACGCGGCTGTTGACCTCACCCCACCTGTGTGACTCGTAGAAACCTTGTGTGGTGACCGATGGACCCCACGTCAGGTTTGACTGGACCGTGTCTGTTGACTCTTGAGGTCGACATGACGCTTAACATCGACGCGATAATTGATTTTCTGGATTTTTTTCTTATTCAGGAAATTCCAGAAAATATAGCAAACTTCTAAAAATCATATAAAATCAACCGTAGCTCCAAATGAAATAATTTATATATGAAAAATGATCAAAAAATCCAATCTATCCATCTGTACCATTGTCATGCATGTTAGAACAACTTTTGTTCCTTTATTTTAGGTCAAATCAACTAAATGGCATTTGAATAATCACATATGGAGTTTGAATTTGAATCTTGTATTCAAACCAACTTCATTTAATATGTTGCTAGTTGCATTAGCTCAAACCACACTCATTTTACCATGTCATGATCATGCATCATATTGTGCATTGCATTGATTGTGTTCTTTCTTGTTCGCCGGTGTTATCCCCTCCCGGTAGACGATGTTCCGACGACGTGTTCGATGACACCGATGAAGAACTATATTATCTTCAGAAGTGCCAGGCAAGCAAAAACCCCTTGTTCATTCCGATACAATCCCACTCTCTCGCTCCTGCTCTCTTTTACTGCATTAGGACAACAACGATTCAACTGTTACATGTTGCGGTAGTTGAACCCCTTTCCTCCGCATGACATGTCATTGCCACAGTAAATAGATGAAACCCACTAGCATGAGTAGGAGTTGTTTGAGCCCTGATGTGCCTACTCATTCATGCTTGTTTGTCATGCCTGCTATTGCTTAGAGTTGTGTCGGTCCGATTCATCAGGGATGAATTGGAGGTGTGTGAACATGTCCTACTTTGTGTGAGCTAAGTGTGTGAACACGATTTGGTAAAGGTAACGGTGAGAGGCCATGTAGGAGTACATGGTGGGTTGTCTCATTGCAGCCGTCCTCAGGAACTGATTTCTATGTTTGTGATCCATGAACAGTTACAACCACACATTGGGTTCCGGTAACTCGGCCCCTCTCGGCTTATTAATCAACTTGATCTCTGTCCAGGAGTTGCAACTAGTTTCTGGTGTTTGTAGGTAGTGTTAGTAGTCTACCAAGTGGCACCCGGTACAGGTGGGCTCGGGACAGACTAGGCACCGTGGCACGGTGTACCAAGCACAGAACCACCGGTCGAGGTGGACTTGGGAACCCTGCTCACATCGTTTGGGGCCGTGAGCGACACCCCGGCCTGATCTCCTTGAGGATGGAACCCGAATAGGCAATAAACCTAGACGAGAGACTTGTGTGGTTAGTCAGGTCGTGGCCGACTCCCTCGCCAGGCTTCCGCTTGAAGGTTGCCGAGATACACGTCGTGTACATGGTGGTAATTGGCGAGAGCGTGTGTGAAGAAGTACACCCTGCAGGTTAATATGATCTATTCGAATAGCCGTGTCCGCGGTAAAGGATTTGGGTTGCACATGCGGTTCATAGACAAGTGAAAGTGGATACTCTAAAATGCGCAAGATAAGCATGAGTGCTATGGATGGCGTTCTCGTAGGTAGACGGGAGCGGGTCCATAGTGGTGTATTGATATGGTGAATATGTGGACTCGTGTGCGCCACCTCAAAAGAGTTACTTGCAGTCGTAGTTCAGGATAGCCACAGAGTCAAAGCTGGCTTGCTGCAGTCCAATTCCACCACCCCCCTTTGTTGATAATGATGCATATGTAGTTAGTTCTGATGTAAGTCTTGCTGAGTACATTTCTACTCACGTTTGCCTATTTTATGTTTTGCAGAGAGATGTGAGTCTCGCTAGTAGTTCCGTGTGGACTTCGACGTTTAGCTTGTTACCTCAGCTACGATCTTGTGCCCTCGGCAGGATCTGGTAGATAGTTAGGCTTCTCAGCCTTTTTCATTTGTAGATGTCTATACTCAGAAATGTTAAGCTTCCGCTTGTGCTTGTTGGTTGTATGCTCTGTATGTTGGGTCATGAGACCCATGTTTGTAATATCTCGCTCCTCGCAGCCTAATGACTAAATACTTGAGTCGTAGAGTTATGTTGTGATGCCATGTTGTATTTACACATATCGAGCATATTGTGTGTATGATTGAAATGCTTCTTTGTGTGTGGGATCCGACAATCTAGTTGTTTGTCCTTGGCAGCCTCTCTTATGGGGAAATGTAGTCTTGTGCTTCCATGAGCCATAGTAGTCCGATACAGCCCAGTTCACCGGAGTCCTGCTAGCCCAGCACTACTGCTCCGGAACACTTGACTGGCCGGCATGTGTCTGTCCCTTCGGGGAAATGTCACGCGGTGACATCCGGAGTCCTGCCTAGCCTGCTACAGCCCGGGTTCCCGGAGTCCTTTTAGCCCAGTGCTACAGCCCGGATTCACACGCTGCTGACCGACATGCTCGAAGTTGATTCATGTATGCCTGTCCCCATGGGTTAGTGCCGCTTTAGGTTCACGACTAGCCATGTCGGCCCGGGTTCTTTGTCATATGGATGCTAGCGACACTATCATATACGTGAGCCAAAAGGCGCAAACGGTCCCGGGCCATGGTAAGGCGACACCCATGGGAATACCGTGCGTGAGGCCGCAAAGTGATATGAGGTGTTACCGGCTAGATCGATGTGACTTGGAATCGGGGTCCTGACACACTGATACTTTTATGTGCAAAACCTGTCATCTGTCTGCTTGTTTATCTTTTAGAGTGAGGAAGATATAATTGTTGAACAAGCACAGTCTCATCATCTTGCTCAGCTGCTTGCGCTGCAGCTCCCCATCAGGGCTAACCTTTCTTGAACTCTATTAAAGTGTTGTCGGTTTTGTGTATTATTTTGTCGGCGTGTTTATTTGCACTTGTGGCGATCTTTGATGCCCAGTGTATATAATCTGCTATCTGCTTGTGCTTTATTATGATAGTGGCGAACTTTGATGCCCAGTGGATGTAATATGCCGTAATTTCTTTATTGTATAGTCTAGGTTTTTTCTTATTCACGATGCTGCAGTTATTTTACTGTATATATATCCGGTCTTCGCAGTAAACCGTCCAAACCATAAAATTACATTACATAATCGGGTCGTCATGCAATCACGATGTATGATCCGCATTATGGGCCCCATCAAACTGGCCCACTAGTAGATTCGGGCCTTTAATAGGCCGAGTAACCCCCGGCCCTCTTTTCACAAGAAAACTCAATGGGCTTTTAGGAGGCTGAGAAGTAGGTTGGGCCTGAAACGTGCCGAATAGCTCACGGGCCGGCAGCAGCCTGAAAAGGACCCCGGCCCATGATTGTGCGATTCAAATCACGGGCTTTTAACAGGCCAAAGTAGTCTCGGTCCTTGTTTGGCCCAATCAGATATCGGCTGCGAGCAGGTCGGATGCAAACCGGGCCGTAGTTAGGCCCAACTATATGATGGGCTTTTATCAGGCCGAAATTAATATAGGGCCGAGATGTTAAACGGGCCCATAACAGGCAGAAACTAATATCAGGACGAATTACTAAATGGGACTTTAGCAAGTCGGCCCAAAAGCATAGCGTCCAGTTAACGGACCGAATCTGATATGGGCCATAATTGAGCCCAAAGCCTCTTAAAGGGCCGGATCTGATCTGGGCCGTGATTTGGCCCAGAAAGTGGGAGGCTTTTAACGGGACGGGTCTCATATGGGCCATTATTAGGCCCGGAACATGGCAGGCCATTAATGGACCGGATCAAATATGGGCCGACATTTGGCCCAAAACATGGCAGCCAGTTAATGGGCCGGCCTACTAGGGTCCTCAAAATCTTGTGGGCCTACAGCTGGGCCGACCCATTAATGTCGGCGAAATCTAAATGGGCCTTTAGTTGGGCGGCCCATTATGATCCGCAAGAATTTTGTGGGCCTTTACCTGGGCCGGCCCATTATGGCCCGCGAAATCTTGTGGGCCTTTAGCTAGGCCAGCCCATTATGGTCCACAAAATCTCGTGGGCCTTTAGCTGGGCAGGCCCATTATGGCCCGCAAAATCTTGTGGGCCGTTAGTTGGGCCGGCCCATTTAAACTTGATGGGTCGTGCCACGTGTCGACGTATCATAGGCGCCTTCTGTGCAATGAGTGGATGACATCTGTCCCAACGATGAGCCGACACATGTTTCCTCCAGCCAATGATGATTTTACACGTGGAAAATCCCGATTGGTCGGGGCTGTTAACGGGTTATCGGATCAAAACCCGACCCGACAGCTTAACGGCGTTCCGTTACGGTGGATGCCACGTGTCGGTCACCCTTGACGAAAGCACTTCTGTGACGCGCGATTTATCGTCATGGAAGTGGACACTTCCGTGATGATAATTTTGGTAATGTCATGGAACACTTCTATGACAGCACATGTATGCCTATCTTGATTATGTCATAAAATCGTCATGGATGTACATGCATGACAAAAAAAGCGACCTACTGTGACAAACACGTATCATCACGGAAGTGAATTTTTTTGTAGTGTATCACAAAACCCACACCTTTACCACCAGTGGTAAAGTGGCCTTCAAGTTGGACTTGACAAAGCAACCAACATTTCACTGGAACGCTCGTTGAAGCCCTTTCTTCCCTTTCTTGAAGAAAACCTCACTCCAGGCTACTCTTCTGCCATTTTTCTTCTGTACCGACGAAGGAAAGGTGGGCGAATCAGTTATGCTGGTATATTTTCATTCCAAGAATCTTCTTTTTGTGAAGCACCGACCAATTCTCACAGCCTATTCTTTTCCCGTTTTCATTGCGATTGTGGTTTCCTTTCGATTGCTTTTTGTTTGTCAGTTCATTGATGGATCCTCGAGCACTAGGCAAAGAGTTGCCGGCGGACAACCCACTGGAGACAGTGATATCCAGGAAGCGAGCACCGACCAACAAGTTGACCATGTTGGTGGGCCAACCCATGGAGATGAAGAACTCCAAGAAACAAGCACTGGCCAAAGAGTTGACGACGTTGGCGGACGAACTCCTCAAATAAAGTTGGAAGAATAGCAAGGGCCCCACCGTGCCTACCTCAGAAACTCTAATGGCCACCTATGCGAGGCTCAAGGCCGATTTTGAGGAGATAGTCGCCGTTGAGAAGAAGTATTCCCCTGGCAAGGTGATGGCCCCCATCGAGGACGAGGAGATGGCCCCCGGAGGGATGAGTTCCCCCGGTGAGCTGCACAAGGTAAAAGATAATGGCTTATTACCATAGTTGTGGTTTTTCATTATTTGCAATGTGCTTGCTAATATGTTAGGGTTGTGTAGGTGCCGATGGAAGTCCTTGATGATTCCGATGTCGCGGCCCGTCCTGTGGACAAGGCCCAGTGATTATTTGTCGCGGTCCGTCTTGTTGGCATCGCCACGGAGATTGATTCTGATGCCGCTGTCCATCCTGTGGACATCGCCCCAGAGATCGATTCTGATGTCGCGGTCAGTCTTGTGGACATCGCCCCAGAGATCGATTCCCATGCCGCTGTCCGTGCTGTGGTCATTGCCCGAGAGATCGATGGGAAGAAATAGTTGGTCACGCTAATCCTTCAGGGTAGTTTGTATTGCCTTGTGTTTAATTACTAGAATGATGCATGTTATCAAACCATATTATGGCTAATGCACTATCTTGTGTGGGTGGTACTTGCTTCTTTTGTTTGATAGTGAATCATGTGAACCCTCTCTGAGTTATGGAAACAGGTGTATCCTCACCAGCTTTTGATGTAATATATGGCATGCTTAGATGTAAATTCGAACTGTTTATCATATCAGCAGGGCTTGTTTGATGATTCTTGGTGTTAGTAGGCTAGCCATCTTTATGCGAGCTATAGTACTTGCAAAACACTCACCAAAGAGAAACGTTGGGGCTGATGAGCTCGTGGTACGCTTATACTTATCCGTCGTCGATCGACCAATAGCCCAAGCTCCTAAAATTGTAGGCCTAGCGATCGATCAGACAATACTCGACATGGATACATTCAAGCCTCATTTGGTTCATAGGGTAAAGAAAATCGTAGCAAAACTACAGAGACGTACAACACAAAATCGTAGCACTACAGAGACATACTCCCTCTGTTCCAAAATAGATGACCTAGGCGGGCTAGTTTGGCCTAGTGGGTTTCAGTGATAAGACGTGGTACAGTGCTGTCCACTCTTCACGTGTGGTAGCAGTATTGCGGGTACAGTAAGTTTTCTTGAAGAAGCGGAATTCAACGAATTCATGATGGTTCCTTCGTCCGAACAACTTACAGTCGGAAAGGCTGGGCCTGCTATATGACCGGGGTAGACCGGGATAATTTTGAGCATGGCAGGTGGACCAGGATGGTCGACGTCCCACATGTCGGCGAATGAAAGTATTCTTTCCGATATACTACCTTCTTCTGGGATTTTTAGTCCCCTAAGCCTCGTCCTCAAATATTAGGGCGTGATTTGTTTTCCAATGCAGAATTAATGATGCTTTCTTCTCTCCTATTGGCCAAGCATGGTTAGGCAGCTCCGATCTGCGAGCCGGCCAGGCCGCATCTTGAGGCGTCTTGTGAGGCCCGGCCGGTGCATGCATGCAATAGCTATGTCCAAGTGCATGCAGCCAATTGAATCTCCCCTCTTAGTTATTGCTAAAGAAATATCAAGCCAACTACTGCTAAGCACGTAAACACAGCCGCATGAATCGTTTTAATTAATTCCTATATAAACGCGTGCATGCAGTTAACTATGGTTGCGTTGGTCCTGGAGTTTTGGTCTGCGGGAGTAAAAAACCTGGACGGAGGTAGTAGAGGATGAGCAACTAGTATTCATTGTTTATATTTGATGAAAGCTATTGTCTCCACTATTACGACGGAGGAGTGTGAAACACGGCATCCCGATGAACTTGGCATGTGCACCACTCCTCCTTCCTCATGTAATGCTACCATACTATTGACTACAAGGTTGGCTATAAAGTTGCTGACTTTTTCTCACTTTCTCTCTATCTATTTCCTCTCAAATGTTTTTTACCTTTCTTTTTTTATACACAATTGTTTTTATGCCTTTTTTCAGAATTATTTTTTATACCTAGGAGCACGTGTAGAGACAGGCTCTTGCAGAGCCCACTCCTTGACTTTGTCAATGCCTCTCTCTCCTCCACATAAGCGGGCTTATAGCCCAGTTTTTTACTAGTACTACTTGCTATCCATGCATGCGGCGGGCAGCTGGCGTGTTCAGGGGCCAGGGCGGTCAAAGCGGGCTCCGGAAGCGGTCCAGACTCCAGCATGGCCCACCTCACATTATCACCATATATTTCTTGGAGTCCGTGCCCGGCGGATGGGTGTCGGCGTTCTGGGAACGGGGGTACCCAGACTTGCCTGCCTGCGGCCTGCGGCGTGGCTCAAGGGGTGGCCCAGTACGGCCCATCTTCATCAACACAAGCTCAAGACCCTCGCGAGGAGCCAAGCCTTGCGGGGCGGACGACAGGAATCTTCCTCTGGCATGGCCTCGTCGGGCTGGCTCGCGAGGAGGAGAAGATCAAGGCGGGTACCTCATGAGGTGCCCATGATGGAAGCCGTGACGACCAAGGGCGCGCCAGTGGCGCGCCGACTGTTGATGTCCTCATTTCCCCTTTGGTGCAAAGGAGGCAAGCGCGGCCGAGCATCAAGCAAAGGCAACCATTTCGGTGCAACAAGACCAAGACCAGTGAGCGGCGGGAAGGAGGCCACCGTGGAGCCCAAGCCGGCGTCACCGTCAGAGTCTTTGGCAGGCGAGGACCGACTTTAGTCAGGATAAGTGTATTAGATGTTCCCCTTCAAAATGGCCAATTGTTGGCGCCCTTCCCGCTCAATATTTGGGAAGAGGCCCAGGGCCTCCCACTATAAATAGAGCTAGCCACCCACAGGGTAGAGGGAGAGGAGATCGAGACATGATCGACCGGAAAATAGGCAAGAGAGAGAGAGAGAAGCGACTGAACTCCCCCTAGAAGTTCATCGCACCGGCCAAGAACAGACCCTCGTGAGGTTGTTCTTCCTTGTACTGTTCATCATCAGCCCCTGAGGCAATCCACCACACCACACACTGGAGTAGGGTGTTACACCACAATGGTGGCCCGAACCAGTATAAACCTCTTGTACCTTGTATTGTTCTTTGTGTAGTTTAGATCCTTGAGAGGCGACGAGGCGTAGGTAGGTTGCAGGTGTGATCTCCGTGTGCACCCCAGAGTTTGAACCTAGAGGGTCTGCCTGAACCCGAAATTCGACATTTGGCGCGCCAGGTAGGGGTGCGCCGGAATCCGCCTTCTGCTGCCTCGCGCCCCGTCGCATCGTCATCATCATGTCCGGCGATCCAACGGGCAACCCCGATCCCTGGGTGGCCTGGCCCGCCCACGCAGAGCCGCTTGCCCGGGCGACCTCAACCCCGTGCCCTACGCAGCCCGCGGTCCGCAGGGCGCTGCAGGCCGCGGGCGACGTTGTCAGAAGGCACCAGCTCTCACACTGCGGCAGGTGCGGCCGGAGGCGAGGGCCTCAAGCCACGCCGCGGCCACGGCGCCGTACTCACGGCGGGAGCAGGCGAACTCAAGGGCCGCGCTCACGGTGGCCTGAGAGCTACTGCAATGCAGGCTGCTGGAGAGCGGCCGCGACGTGCTGCTGGAGCGGGTGGCAAAGCTCCTGGGCTTCGCCGCATCAGGGGCTAACCCCTTCTGCACCCAGCCGCTGCCTCATGTCCAAGACGGACCGCGCAGAGGCCCCGCGCGCGCCCGCGCAGGTCCGTGAGGGTTCCAAGGCCACTCCAACGCCAACCAGGCCGTCAGCACCGGGCTAACAACGGCGCCACCGCCGCCCCCGGCCAGCAAAGGAGGACTCGCCATAGCCCACGGTCCCAGCGGGCCGCCACGCTACCACCCCCAGGTTGGCGCCTCAAGCAGGGATGCGTGGCACACGGGGCACTACAGCGAGGCATTCGGGGTGGCGGACCGGGAAGAGTATGTGCCCCACATGATGGATCAAGGGCATGCGCAGCACGAAGACCATGGCTCGCTCCTCGGCCCAAGCTGGGGGGAAGAGACACCCGAAGCTGAGCTCTTTCCGGAGCCCCTGGAAAGCCCCATCGACCGCGCTGGAGGCAGCGATTATCGGGTACCGCTAATCCCTCAGGAGCAGGCATACGCTAACCATGGATCACAGGAGGTGCAGGTCGTCGCGGCGGATGGCTGCCCCAATCCAGCAGCTTCCTACCCCTCAGTTGGAGGGCGCCGGGGGCTGCAGGAGAGGGGCCGAGATACGGCATCACCACCGCGGCATTCGGAGCAAGGCATCCTTAGGAGGTTGGCCCTCTGCCGGGGAGGTGCCTCAGGGCCTACCCCCGGCAGAGGACCCGTGGTCGTCGGGGGAACCGCTGGCGACCACTCTACCCCATCGGTGGCGTCCTCGTTCTCCGGCCGTCGTCGATGGCACTAGAGTGTGGCGCAAGGTGGGGCCCTCGTCTGGCGATATGAAGCAAGGCCGGTACCTGTGAAGAAGGCCCAGTGCCTGTGAAGCTCGCCGCCCCGTGACACTCTCACATAATAATGAGTGGGGCTGTACACGCCCCGGAGTCTCTGGAGAGCCGCCCTCCAGCCTCGGGGGCTCCCGCCCACGCCCAGTGGCAGCACTTAGCTCCGTGCTGGTGAGAAGACGTCAAAGAATAGACTAGGTGCCGGACGCGGCCTTTCTGCTTCTTTTTGGCCTTTCCTTTGGTTGTCTTTTTTCCCCCGTTTGGATTTAAGTTGGATTTGAGCTTGAGACTTGTGTGTGTTCGGGGAAGGGGTGTTTAGTCTCGTTCGAGCAATCTCTCGCGTTCTGGTTACTGCTTTGCCTCCGTCCTGCCTCAGCTGCCTCCCCTCGTGAGCCCCTCGCAAGCCGGGCCAGGCCTAGCAAGCGTGCAGCCCGGACTACCGTCACCATACCATCTCAGGAGGTTCTCATTACATGTTCAATGGGCTCGTTCAGGGGGCACTCAGGACGCCACAGCCCTCCGCAGGCTATCTCGGGGCCCACGCGGGTCGAAGGTAAACAAGCCAGATGGCTCGTCGCAAGACGAGCCACTTAGCGTAGGCGTACGGGTAATATTGTGTCGACTAATGCGCTAACTGCAAGTTTTTACATGAGGGGCTCCCCCTCCCAAAATGCGCTTACAACCTTCAGGGCCAAGCCCGAACTCTCTCTGCGCAGGTTAAAGAGCGGGAACGGCACGCGGTCAATCGGATAAATCCCCCAATGCATCCTCAAGGGCACCTTGTGAATCATCACTGGGGTCGCTGGCCTCGCCGTCACCCTACGCGTCGCTGTCGGCAGCGTCCGGACTGTTCACCACGCCGCCTTCATCAGCAACCACGACCACGTCGTCGTTATCGGTAGTGAAGGCCCTGACGAGGGCATCCATGTTGTCTTTCACCCAGTGCGCCAGGTCGCCCCGGATGGCCAGGGGTACCGGGGCGATGGAGGCATCGAAGTCAACGTGGGGATACATGTTCTGAAGATGACTGAAGACGCGAGAAAAAGCACGCCCGAGCAGGGCACGGCTCCTCTCCTCCACCAGCCTGTTGGCTCTGCCCGACCGCGCCTCCAGCCGCGTCACCACATCCGTGAAGAACTTGAGGTTACCAGCATAGTTAACCGCATGAGGCTCCCCAACGGCCGCCTCACAGATTTTTCGCAAGGCCGTGCTAGCTCTTTCCTGGAGCGTGCGGAGCATAGGGCCATGCTCATGCTCCAGGATCTGTCGCTGGCGTATCTCGTCCTTGCTCCACCACGCAACGGCCTCAGCCGCATCCACCCATTGACGGGGAAGAAGCACCTCGGCGCAGGAGGAAGTCAGCTCCTCCTGTGCCGCGCCAAGGGCGGCCCGGGAAGCATCGGCCCACCGCGTCACTTCATCTAGCTTGGCCCTCAGGGCGGCGGTCCTGCCTTTCGCTTCGACCCTAATCAACTCCAGCCTCTCCTCGAACTCGCGCTCGAGGTTCGAGCAGGCCGCCGCCACCCGGCGATCAACCTCTTCCAGGACTCGGGCCTCCTGCGAAGCGACATCTTCCTCCGCCTGCGCCACCAAGCGCTCTCTCGTCTCCAGCTGCTCAAGGTCATGGGTGTGCTCGGCAGCTTCCAGCGTCAGTGCCTCCTCACGTCTCTGGAGCTCCGCCTGGTCGGCCGAAGCCCCCTTCATCGACGCAAGGGCCACCTCACGCAGCTCCGCCTGCTGCTCCAAGGAATTGCTCCAGGCCTGGAGCTCCCGCGCCCGCTCATCCGCCGCCTCACACCGCCGGTCAACCTCCTGGGCCTCCTCGATGGCCCGGGAGCGGGCCTCCTGAGAAGCCGCCAGTGACACCTCGGCCTTCTCATTGTCGAGGTCACGCTGGTGGCGCGCAAGGGAAACGAACACCTTCAGCTTGCGCCTCTCTTCAGCTAGGCGCAGGCCCTCAGCTTCAAGGCGCGCGTCCTCGTCAGCAAGCTCTACAACGTGCTAGCTCACTGCGTAAGCCGCCCTTCGGAAAAACCCTTGGCGAAGGGTGCGGCGCTCCCGGGCACGCTCGAGCACGTCTTCCACGTCGTCCTCCACCCCAGGCGTGCGCGGGGGCCCACGAACCAACACTCCCCCTCTGGGCAGGGGGCTGGGGGCTGGCGCCCTCGCGAGGACCGGACGCGCCTCGCTAAAAGCCCGGCCGGGAGCCGGCTCGTCCTCAAAGGAAGAACACAAGGCCGACCTCAGCCAGTCGCCATCCACGACCAGTCGAAGAGCCCAAGGCAGGCTGGCTATATCCTGGGTGGGCTCACGAAGGAGGGTCCGAGGTGGGCAGAACCATGATGCATCAGAGGATGGCTCACCTCTCCAACCGGCCTCACCACGAGGGCGGTGCTTGAGCTAGGAGCGCTCGGGGACGGTGGAGAGGGCGAGTCCTGGGGTGATGGCTCCTCAGCCGTCTCCATGAGCTCGGCAGGAAGGGCCCTGTAGGGCAATGATCAGTTGAAGCAACGGGAAAATAAGGAACTAAGGAAGGGGAAGGCTTACTCATCAATGGCGAAGTACTTCCTGCGCTTCAATAGGCGGCAGGGGTAATCATCACGAAAGGCCTCCTTTCTCTTTCGGAGAGCCTCGAAATCCATGTGGAAGTGGCCCAGGAGCTCGGCGCAGGGGTCAGCCTGCGACAAGGAAGAAGCGCCCAAGTGACCGGCGTCAGGGGCATCAACCTGGCGCACGCTGCCAGACGCCGCACCGAGAAGGGTGGTCGGGGCCTCAGGGGCCTCTGCCACGAGAGCCGCGGGCCGCGGCTCAACATCTTCAGCCGCCGCAGGCCGGGCCTCAGGAGCTGCCGCCTGAGGAGTGCCGGATGGCGTCATCATCCCGACGGAGGCCCCCTCAGCCCCCGGTGGCCCTTGCCTCCCAGCTCCACCACTTGAGGAAGGACCTTCGCGGGCAACCGGAAGGGCAACCACCACAACTGGGTTCTCACGACGTCCCATGAGGCCTGCGGGGCGCAGCCCCCATTCGTCAAAGTTGGGCATCTGCTTCACGAAATCACCCCTATTCGAGCAAAGGTACAGCAGGGCACCCCCTTGCCGGATGCTGCCAGGGGAAGGGTCCCCAGTCAGGATCATGAGAACCTTCCTCAGCACTTCAGGCGTCAGATCTTCCTCCTGGAGCCTCATGCGGTCTTCACGCCCCCCGAAGGCCCACATCCGGTGGGAATGGCGCTGGAGAGCGGCAATGCGGCATAGGAGGAACTCCTTCACCACCTTGGGTGCCGTCATGCCAAGCGCCCTCAAGTTCGTGAAGCGATGCCAGACGAAGACGAGCTGGGGCTCGTGAGCGTCTCCTGGCCCCAACCCGAATTGGGGATAGCGGGTAAGGTTGGTTTCAGGACCCCGATTCCAAGTCACATCGATCTAGCCGGTAACACCTCGTATCACTTTGCGGCCTCACGCACGGTATTCCCACGGGTGTCGCCTTACCATGGCCCGGGACCGTTTGCTCCTTTTGGCTCACGTATATGATTGTGTCGCTAGCATCTATATGACAGAGAACCCGGGCCGACATGGCTAGTCATGAACCCAAAGCGGCACTAACCCATGGGGACAGGCATACATGAATCACATCGAGCATGTCGGTCAGTAGCGTGTGAATCCGGGCTGTAGCACTGGGCTAACAGGACTCCGGGAACCCGGGCTGTGAGCTTAGGCAGGACTCGGATGTCACCGCGTGACATTTCCCGAAGGATAGACACAGGAACAAAGTGAAATACATGCGGCCAGTCAAGTGTTAGGAGCAGTAGGTGCGGGCTAGCAGGACTCCGGTGAACCGGGCTGTAGCGGACTACTATTGCTCAGGAAGCACTAGACTACATTTCCCCATATGAGAGGCTGCCAAGGACAAACAACTAGATTGTCGGATCCCACACATACCAAGCATTTCAAACATACACACAATATGCTCGATATGTGTAAATACAACATGGCATCACAACATAACTCTAAGACTCAAATATTTCTTCATTAGGCTCCGAGGAGGGAGATATTACAAACATGGGTCTCATGACCCAACATCCAGAGCATACAAGCAACAAGCACATGCGGAAGCTTAACATGTCTGAGTACAGACAACTATAAATGAAAAAATTTGAGAAGCCCCGACTATCTACCGAGATCTGCCGAGGGGCACAAGATCGTAGCTGAGGTAACAAGCTAAACGTCGAAGTCCACACGGAACTACTAGCAAGACTGACGTCTCTCTGCAAAACATAAAATAAGCAAACGTGAGTACAAATGTACTCAGCAAGACTTACATCAGAACTAAATACATATGCATCATTATCAACAAAGGGGATGGTGGAGTTTAACTGCAGCAAGCCAGCTTTGACTCGGTGGCTATCCTGAACTACATCGCAAGTAACTCTTTTGAGGTGGGCGCACACGAGTCCACATATTCACAATATCAATACACCACTATGGATCCGCTCCCGTCTTCCTACGAGAACGCCATCCATAGCACTCACGCTTATCTTGCGCATTTTAGAGTATCCACTTTCGCTTGTCTATGAACTGTACAGGCAACCCAGAAGTCCTTTACCGCGGACACAGCTATTCGAATAGATGATGTTAACCCTGCAGGGGTGGACTTCTTCACACACGCTCTCGCCACTTACCACCATGTACACGTCGTGTATCTCGGCAACCTTCAAGTGGAAGCTTTGGCGAGGAGTCGGCCGACCGACTAACCACACAAGTCTCTAGTCCAGGTTTATCGCCTATTCGGGTTCCATCCGCAAGGAGATCCGGCCGGGGTGTCGCCACGGCCCCAAGCGATGTGTGCAGAGGTTCCCGAGACACCAAATGGGCGCTCGGTACAAGACCACGGTGTATCTACCGCAACATAGCCCACCCCTAGGGTCAGCGCACATACGGCCCCCAACACATATCCTACAAACACCAAAAACTAGTTGCAACTCACGGACAGAGATCGAGGCGATTAATAAGCCGAGAGGGGTCGAAAGTTACGGAACCCAATGTGTGGTAGTAACTGTTTCATGGATCACAAACACAGAACTTAGTTCACGAGGGCCGGCTGCAATGAGACAACCCACCATGTACTCCTACATGGCCTCTCACCGCTACCTTTACCAAATCGTGTTCACACACTTAGCTCTCAACAGTAGGACATGTTCACACACCTCCGATTCATCCTCGATGAATCGGACTGACTCAACTCTAAGCAGTAGCAGGCATGGCAAACAAGCATGTATGAGTAGGCACATTAGGGCTCAAACAACTCCTACTCATGCTAGTGGGTTTCATCTATTTACTGAGGCAATGACAGGTCATGCAGAGGATAAAGGGGTTCAACTACCGCAGCAAATAACAGATGAATCGTTGTTGTCCTAATGCAGTAAAAGAGAGCAGGAGCGAGAGAGTGGGATTGTATCAGAATGAACAAGGGGGTTTTGCTTGCCTGGCACTTCTAAAGATATTATAGCTCTTCATCGATGTCATCGATCTCATCGTCGAAACCACATCTATCGAGAGGGGACAATTACCGGCAAACAAAGAGGGACACAATCAATGCCATGCAACAAATATGATGCATGATAATTTCATGGCAATATGCTGTTGATTGAGCTAATGCAGCTAGCAACCATATTAAATGTAGTTGGTTTGAACCAAGGGTTCAAATTCAAACTCCATATGTGAAATTCAAATGCCATTTAAATCATTTGACCTGATCAGCAGGTATAAGTTGATCTAACATGCATGAAAGTGGTATAGATGGATAGATTGGATTTTTCTAATCATATTTCATATATAAATTATTTCATTCTGAGCTACGGATGATTTTATATGAAAGTTAGAAGTTTTGGATATTTTTTGGAATTTTCTGAATTATTTTAAATCCAGAAATCAAATACTGCGTCAGCATTGAGCAAGCATGACGTCAGCAAGGTCAGCAGGGCGGTCCAGGTCAAACTGACTAGTGGGGTCCACTAGTCAGTGACCCAGGGCTGGTTAGGTCGCCAACAGGTGGGCCCGGTCAACGTTGACTAAGTAAAAGTCAAGCTGACACGTGGGTCCAGTCGGGTTGGATTAGTTCTAACTAATTTCGTCAGCTCGCTAATTAAACCGGTGGGGCCCATCCGTCAGTGGCACCAGCCTAAGTTAACTATGGTTAGCTCCTAAACTAATGACGCCACGTCGGCCACCGGCGTTTAACCGCCGGCGACCTCAGATCGCGGCGGTGTCCGCGTCGGGATTGCGCTACAGGGCACATTTTGGGGCGTGGTTGGGTTCCACGGGTTCCTGGCGTTGCCGCACTTCTAGTGGTGATGGCAGTTGGCGTCGGGGTGGCCGTAAAAGTGGCCGGCGACGAGGTTCGGTGGCAGCAGCAGCTCGGGCATTCTCGGGGAGGCGCTACAGAGCACGGGAGGAGGCGCTGCGGGTGTCTACAGGCTCGGGAGATCGTGCTGAGCACGATGGTGTGCTCGGGATCGAGTTGCGGTGGCTGTGGCCACGGCGGCGAGAAGCCTGGCGGCGGCGCGCGTCGGTCTCCGGCGGAACGACGGCTACGGCATGAAAACGACGCGCAGAGGAGGGGGGTTGGGGGAAGAAGCTCACGGAGAGTGCAGGGGGCGTCGAAGAGGGCTCGGGGAAGGCTCGGAGCAGACGGCGAGGCCGTGGCGATCTCGGCTTCCCGAGGTTGAAGACGTCGACTGGGAGAGCGTTTGGGGGCGTCCGGCGTCGAGTGAGTCGACGGGGTGGAGGAGGGCGTCGAGGCGGATGCCATGGACAGATCGGCGAGGCGAGGGAGGAACGGTGGACGCGGTGGCAGTGAACGGCGGCGACGACGTGTTCAGGCGTGCGTGAGCGAGACAGAGGAGGGGAATGAGGGCGAGGAAGGGAGCGATGGGTTCCAGGGGGTTGCGTCGTCCGGGGGTCTAGAGGGAGGCGGCAAGCAGGAGGTAGCCGGGGCGCGTGGCTGCGCGTGTCGGGCGCGTGCCCCTGTCCTCCTGGCGTGAGGAAGGGATGATGGCGAGGGCGGTGGGTGGGCCGCCTTTGGGGCCGCAGGTGAGCGCCAGGTAAGGTTTCTCTCTCTGTCTTATTTCTATTTCTGCTCTGTTCTCTATTCATGCAGATTTGTTTAGATTTGGTTTTCAAACCAAATCACTTTATTAAATCCTGAAAATATTTGTGGGCATTAAATGAATTATTACAGAGACCCTTAACTATTTTCAGAATTATTGGAGCATTTAAAGATAGTATTTAAATGCCCCAATTCAAATACAATATGGGTTATTCAAAAATCCAGAATGGCCTAAAAATATGTGCATCATTTTTGGCAGCGGTTTTCACCTTTATCAAAATAATGAACTTCTCTAAAGGGCATTCTGGGTTCATTGAAAATATTTTTATTTCGATCCTAATTGCATTTCATTTAGTGCTAGGGCTTGTCATCCCCATTTCAACTTTCTGGAAAAATTTAAACATGATGCAACACCAGATGCTAGCACTAGGCATGTCAGAGCTAGGGATGTGACAACTCACCCCCACTAAACAAGAATCTCGTCCCGAGATTCAAGACATGAGGTAAGAAGATAGAGGGGGCACAAGCTAACACGGTCTTCACGATCCAGGTTACACTTCATAGGAACGTTGACATGATCACCATCTTTGTCTCGACGTCTTGCCTTGAGGACTACATCCAACATGACAACGAGAAGAAAGGGGGGATTTTAGAAGAATCGATATTCTTGAGGTTCGAGCAAGTTAGGATCATCTTAATGATCACAAGATCAACTCACGGAATAAGACATGAAAACATATCTGGAGCTAAGAGGCAAAACATGCATCAGGAGCGACAGAAGAAACAATTTGACGAGGGTTTCAAAGTAGCAAGGGAAATTGCCATGATTCCAAAACGGGGCACCTCAGGGAAGGTGACTCGAAGGACTATTCCCTTAAGTGGAAAAATGAATTACTTTTGATATCTAGATCATTGAAACTCTTTATACCAGCCTAAGGCAATCACAAACGATCATTTGGAGGAGTTCAAAGGAATGGCATATCCGGATTCGAATGGATGATGTGGACTACCTTGTTGAAGACAACGCAATGGATGATTTTTGCTTATCATCGGAAATGAATGGGACCTATGGCAGACTGACACAATGACGGGTGCAAGCTGGGAACAAAGTGCAAATACTGGGAAGGACCCAACCATCATATCTGCCTGACATTCAGATTTGGTTGGTGTCAGGACATTCTAGACTCATCAAGCCTAGAAAGAGAAATGAAAGTTTGCAACACAAATCGACAAGATGACGTTGCGAGATTCTCAGGGAATGAACCACGATAGCAAGCTCCAAAACATGAGCTGGTTCTGCTACAAACCCGTGGACACGCTGTCCAAGACAAGCATGACCACGTAGTAGTCTTATAATAAAACACTACCGAGTTCAGGTGGGGAACCATCATCGAGATAACGAAGTCTTGTGCATATCCGTTCGGGCCCTTCTGGATTAGCGCATGAACTTCTTTTCTTTGAACAAATCAATCAGTGGCTTGGTGTGCTAGGGACACATATGGAGTGGAGGTAGCGAGCCTGTCAAACCATAGCGTACTTCGCACATGCATGACTGACTTGGGATGGTACCAGGGAAACAAAAACAAACTTTCTCGGATCCACAACGACAACTTACATCAAATGCACGTGAATTAGAGGAAGTCACTTCTTTCATCCAAACATATGCTTCATGAACGAAACACGAAGGCATTGCTTACAAAGTTTTCAACACTAGGTTGATGTTCAACATGACTCATGGGGAAGACAAAATGCTGCTAATGGGCTCAACAACAACTAATCGGAATTTCCATATCACTGGACTTCCACCATCATGTGAACATGGTGATAGCATTGGTCAGACCAAAAGATGTAATGGTATATGCTCGAGGGATCAACCACGAGTAAGACAACATTAGGAGCATCGTTGGTGCTGATTTGATTTGACGATAGCCCACACTCAAATCAAAGGATTGATAAGACAATAGGTCCAAAGAATCGATCACAGGGACCAATCGATGAAGATATCATCTTTCTTCAACACACACTACACAAGAATATCTCTTTGGAACGAACTAAGTTAGGCAATCTTTTATCTTCCAACTCTCCAAGTTGTTGTTCAACTTAACCAACTAGTTCAGGGTATCCAACACAGATTCTTGGAGAAGGGGTGGTTTGCAAGAAACCATCTTGATCACGAGCTCAACATAACGGTCAGGGGACAACCTGGTGATACTTCCGAGAGGATATTTAGAAAATCACGAACCACCGATATGTTACTAAGCTCGAGAACAATCTTGCTTTTCAGGGCAAGACGATATGATCAAAGAGCAAGGGATTGACACAATCCTAACTCATTGATCGAAGAGTGCACCAGAAATAAGGACTAGGTAGCACAATCAATCTTAGGATGATGATTTAATAACCAACATGCTAAGAATGAGAATATTGTCCATTAACTACCAAGCAACAAGGTTGCTAGGAGTATCGATTTCACACATCACAGTTCACTTGTCGGCATTCCGGTTACAACAACACGGGACCGAGGAATGAATAATGATAGCGAGAAGTATCACGACGTCAAGAATTCATAAGGGAAGGTGCAATTCTCATGACGTTCCTGACATAAAGTGGGTAATACTTCAGGATAGAACAGAATCAAGAGCTTGATTGCATTTGATCTGCGGATTACAACCGCTTTGACCCAATCCTCGATATGGATGAGGTACTGGAGTTTGTTTCTCCCAGTCATTCCAGAATAGAATGGCTTGACAGACCACAAGAATAATAGGCATCGATGACGAATGCACAACTACTCCCCGACTATCAATTGTGAGGCGGGGTCGAGAATACAACTAAGGAGGAACACCTCGAGGAACATATAACTTTCTGAGTTGTGGATGCATAGATTAGTATGTCGAACCAAGTTCAACATGTTTCTTCCGGATAACCCATGCGGAAAGGTAGAACTGGCATATTCACAATTATGAATGGAGAATTCCTCAAGAGTACTCTGATTGTGACCCTTCGGTTCAGCAAGAAACTTCTGTCATAAGCAGTTCATAGTATTTGGAAGAAGGAAATACCATGGACCTCAAGGACTATCGCAAAGGTTACTAATATCCTAAAGGAACTAGCAAATACTAAGAACATGAAGTAGGGTGAATCACGGGTTCAAGAACCCAGGAATAGAATGCCTACTAACTAATAACATCACGGGATGCTTTCAAGAATAATGGCCAGAATCATCACCTTTGGGAATACAAAAGCATTGCTAAATTACTAGGTGACTTCCTAAAACACCTAGGGTCATAATAATAGCTCCAACATATATGCCGAGGCAGCGGAGTACCTCAACACACTAATTTGTGTGATTAATCTGGCCCAAATGAACATTAGAAACGGACAGAAGGGATTTGCAAACGCATCAGACTATTTAGAAATCTGGGATGACTCGGACAGCATAACGGTTGTAAATGCTCAAAATGATTTGAGACATCCTGCAAAATAGTGGCATAACCACTCGATCATCACAATATCAAGATTCTGAGACCAGCTATGAACATACGGAAGTAGTAAAACTGAACTAGGATTTGAAACTATCAATACTATAAGTCTATGGATTAGTAACACGTCATCCTAATAGATAGAGGAGAAGGCCTAGTTCTTAATCCCCATAGAAGAGAAGAGGATGACTCAGATCATAAGGCCATGAGGTATAGGGAGTAAAAAGAGCCTTACGTTCCCTTCCACAGTTAATTCCCTTATATAACTAAAGCATTTCTAGACACAACTTCGACCAGTTTGGCTTGGTAATCCTCTGAGCGATCGGGCTCGATGCCAAAGCTGTCGAGGACCCGATTCCAAGTCACATCAATCTAGCAGTAACACCTCATATCACTTTGCGGCCTCACGCACGGTATTCCCATGGGTGTCGCCTTACCATGGCCGGGACCGTTTGCGCCTTTTGGCTCACGTATATGATTGTGTCGCCGACATCCATATAATGAAGAACCGGGCCGACATGGCTAGTCGTGAACCCAAAGCGGCACTAACCCATGGGGACAGGCATACATGAATCACATCGAGCATGTCGATTCGTGGCGTGTGAATCCGGGCTGTAACACTGGGCTAACAGGACTCAGGAACCCGGCATGTAGCGAGCTAGGCGGGACTCGGATGTCACCGCGTGACATTTCCCGAAGGACGGAACCACGAGGAACGAAGTGAAACACATGCCGGTCGGTCAAGTGTTCCGGAGCAGTAGTCTTGGGCTAGCAGGACTCCGGTGAACCGGGCATGTAGCGGACTACTATCGCTCAGGAAGCACTAGACTACATTTCCCCATATGAGAGGCTGCCAAGGATAAACAACTAGATTGTCGGATCCCACACATACCAAGCATTTCAAACATACACACAATATGCTCGATATGTGTAAATACAACATGGCATCACAACATAACTCTACGACTCAAATATTTATTCATTAGGCTCACGAGGCGAGATATTACAAACATGGGTCTCATGACCCAACATTGAAACATACAAGCAACAAGCACATGCGGAAGCTTAACATGTCCGATTACTGACAACTATAAATGAAAAAGGCTGAGAAGTCGACTATCTACGAGATCTGCCGAGGGCACAAGATCGTAGCTGAGGTAACAAGCTAAACGTCAAGTCCACACGGAACTACTAGCAAGGCGGCGTCTCTACGCAAAACATAAAATAAGCAAGCGTGAGTACAAATGTACTCAGCAAGACTAACATCGAACTAACTACATATGCATCATTATCAACAAAGGGAGGGGTGGAGTTTAAGCTGCAGCAATCCAGCTTTGACTCGGTGGCTATCCTGAACTACGATTGCAAGTAGCTCTTTTGAGGTGGCGCACACGAGTCCACATATTCACCATATCAATACACCACTATGGATCCGCTCCCGTCTTCCTACGAGAACGCCATCCATAGCACTCACGCTTATCTTGCGCATTTTAGAGTATCCACTTCACTTGTCTATGACTGTACAGGCAATCCAGAAGTCCTTTACCGCGGACACGGCTATTCGAATAGATGATGTTAACCCTATAGGGGTGTATTTCTTCACACACGCTCTCGCCACTTACCACCATGTACACGTCGTGTATCTCGGCAACCTTCAAGCGGAAGGCTGGTGAGGGAGTCGGCCACGACCTGACTAACCACATAAGTCTCTAGTCCAGGTTTATCGCCTATTCGGGTTCCATCCGCAAGGAGATCCGACCAGGGTGTCGCTCACGGCCCCAAACGATGTGTGCAGGGTTCCCGAGACACCAAACGGGCGCTCGGTACACCGGGCCACGGTGTATCTACCACAACATAGCCCACCCATAGGGTCAGCGCTACGCACAGCCCCCAACACATATCCTACAAACACCAGAAACTAGTTGCAACTCCTGGACGGAGATCGAGGCGATTAATAAGCCGAGAGGGGTCGAGTTACCGGAACCCAATGTGTGGTAGTAACTGTTTCATGGATCACAAACACAGAACTCAGTTCCTGAAGACGGCTGCAATGAGACAACCTACCATGTACTCCTACATGGCCTCTCGCCGCTACCTTTACCAAATCGTGTTCACACACTTAGCTCTCAACAGTAGGACATGTTCACACACCTCCGATTCATCCTCGATGAATCAGACCTGACTCAACTCTAAGCAGTAGCAGGCATGACAAACAAGCATGTATGAGTAGGAACATCAGGGCTCAAACAACTCCTACTCATGCTAGTGGGTTTCATCTATTTACTGTGGCAATGACAGGTCATGCAGAGGATAAAGGGGTTCAGCTACCGCAGCAAATAACAGATGAATCGTTGTTGTCCTAATGCAGTAAAAGAGAGCAGGAGCGAGAGAGTGGGATTGTATCGGAATGAACAAGGGGTTTTGCTTTCCTGGCACTACGAAGATATTATAGCTCTTCATCGGTGTCATCGATCTCATCGTCGAAACCACGTCTATCGAGAGGGACAATTACCGGCAAACAAAGAGGGACACAATCAATGCCATGCAACAAATATGATGCATGATAATGTCGCCAGGCAATATGCTGTTGATTGAGCTAATGCAACTAGCAACCATATTAAATGAAGTTGGTTTGAACCAAGGGTTCAAATTCAAACTCCATATGTGAAATTCAAATGCCATTTAATTGATTTGACCTGATCGGCAGGTATAAGTTGATATAACATGCATGAAAGTGGTACAGATGGATAGATTGGATTTTTCTGATCATTTTTCATATATAAATTATTTCATTCTGAGCTACGGTTGATTTTATATGAATTTTAGAAGTTTTGGATATTTTCTGGAATTTTCTGAATTATTTTAAATCCAGAAATCAAATACTGCGTCAGCATTGAGCAAGCATGACGTCAGCAAGGTCAACAGGGTGGTCCAGGTCAAACTGACTAGTGGGGTCCACTGGTCAGTGACCCAGGGCTGGTTAGGTCGCCAACAGGTGGGCCCAGTCAACGTTGACTAAGTAAAAGTCAAGCTGAGACGTGGGTCCAGTCGGGTTGGATTAGTTCTAACTAATTTCGTTAGCTGGCTAATTAAACCGATGGGGCCCATCCGTCAGTGGCACCAGCCTAAGTTAACTACGGTTAGCTCCTAAACTAATGACGCCATGTCGGCCACCGGTGTTTAACCGCCGGCGACCTCAGATCACGGCGGCGTCCGCGTCGGGATTGCGCTACAGGGCAAGGTTTGGGGCGTGGTTGGGTTCCACGGGTTCCTGGCGTTGTTGCGCTTCTAGTGGTGGTGGCAGGTGGCGTCGGGGTGGCCGTAAAAGTGACGGCGACGAGGTTCGGCGGCAGCAGCAGCTCGGGCATTCTCGGGAAGGCGCTACAGAGCACGGGAGGAGGCGCTGCGTGTGTCTACAAGCTCGGGAGATCGTGCTGAGCACGATGGTGTGCTCGGGATCGAGTTGCGGTGGCTGTGGCCGCGGCGGCGAGAAGCCTGGCGGCGGCGTGCGGCGGTCTCCAGCGGAACGACGGCTACGGCATGAAAACGACGCGCAGAGGAGGGGGGTTGGGGAAGTAGCTCACGGAGAGTGCAGGGGGCGTCGAAGAGGGCTCGGGGAAGGCTCAGAGCAGACGGCGAGGCCGTGGCGATCTCGTCTTCCCGAGGTTGAGGACGACGACTGGGAGAGTGTTTGGGGGCGTCCGACGTCGAGTGAGTCGACGGGGAGGACGAGGGCGTCGAGGCGGAGGCCATGGACAGATCGGCGAGGCGAGGGAGGAATGGTGGACGCGGTGGCAATGAACAGCGGCGACGGCCTGTTCGGGCGTGCGTGAGAGAGCGAGACAGAGGAGGGGAACGAGGGCGAGGAAGGGAGCGAGGGGTTCTAGGGGGTTGCGTGGCGTCGTCCGGGGGTCCAGAGGGAGGCGGCAAGCAGGAGATGATTGGCGAGGGCCGGTGGGTGGGCCGCCTTTGTGGCCGCAGTGGCGCTGTGAGTAAGGTTTCTCTCTGTCTTATTTCTATTTCTGCTTTGTTCTCTATTCATGCAAATTTGTTTAGATTTGGTTTTCAAACCAAATCACTTTAATAAATCCTGAAGATATTTGTGGGCATTAAATGAATTATTACAGAGGCCCTTAACTATTTTCAGAATTATTGGAGCATTTAAAGATATAAATAGTATTTAAATGCCCCAATTCAAATACAATATGGGTTATTCAAAAATCCAGAATGGCCTAAAAATATGTGCATCATTTTTGGCAGAGGTTTTCACCTTTATCAAAATAATGAACTTTTCTAAAGGGCATTCTGGGTTCATTGAAAATATTTTTATTTTGATCCTAATTGGATTTCATTTAGTGCTAGGGCTTGTCATCCCCATTTCAACTTTCTGGAAAAATTTAAACATGATTGAACACCAGATGCTAGCACGAGGCATGTCAGAGCTAGGGATATGACAACTAGCTCCAAAAACAGGGGGCTGGGCACCCCGACATCCACGTACAGCCACCGCTTGCGGAACCCGGTCGCAGGCGGAGGAAGGCTGAAATCAATTCCCGAAGCTGTTGTTTCTGGTGCGGCAAGGAAGCTCACGCACCCCGAGCATTGGGTGGGGTCGCTGAGACGCAAAGAGAAGAAGTGGCGCAGCAAGGCAACTGAAGGAGGAATGCCCATCATCGCCTCACAGACAAAGGCGAAGACGGCAAGAAGAGTAGTGGATTCAGGACCCAAATGCATCATGTGGATCTGGTAATGGGAACGTACAGCGTTGAAGAAATCAGAAAAGGGGTGAACCAGTCCCGCCCACAGGGCGTCGGCGAAGTACCGGACCTCGGTGACTATCCTATAAATGGAGAAGTGAGACGCGGGCCAGACCGTCGTCCCCCCGCACTCATTGAAGATGGTGGCGAGGACAGAGCTGACCTTATCCAAGCCTTCCCGGTTGAGTATGATCGACCGGTCGACGGCAGGAGCCGTCGGCGATGGCGAGCGGGGCGAAGGCATAGGCTTCCGCCCTTTCCCCTTCTTCGTCGGTGCCATGGCGACAGGAAGGGGGAGGATTCGAGATTGGATTGGAAGCAGAAGCTAGAGCTCGAGAGGAGGAAGAGTGGGGGACGCATGAGCGGCGAGAAGAGGGATAACTGTGTGCAATTGCGGGCCCGCCTAGCTGGGCGCAAAATAAGGAGGTGTGGGGAAGCAGGGATGCCCACGTCCAATCAATCGCCACGCGGCACCCAAGGCCGCAGGCTGTTGGGGCCCGCGGCGCTTCGCACTTACCCCTTCGCTTCTCTGCTAAGCCAAGTCTAGGCGCGCCTTGGGCCCGGGGGCTACTGTTGGCGTTCTAGGAACGGGGGTACCCAGACTTGCCTGCCTGCGGCCTGCGGCGTGGCTCAAGGGGTGGCCCAGTACGGCCCATCTTCATCAACACAAGCTCAAGACCCTCGCGAGGGGCCAAGCCTTGTGGGGCGGACGACAGGAAGCTTCCTCAGGCACGGCCTCGTCAGGCTGGCTCACGAGGAGGCGGAGAGATCAAGGCGGGGTACCTCACGAGGTGCCCATGACACAAGCCATGACGACCGAGGGCGCCAGGCGGGCGCCAGCCCGCGCAGTGTCCTCATTTCCCCTTTGGTGCAAAGGGGGCAAGCGCAGGCGAGAGCATCAAGCAAAGGCAACCATTTCGGTGCAACAAGACGAAGACCAGTAGAACAGCGGGAAGGAGGTCACCGTGGAGCCCAAGCCGGCGTCACCGTCAGAGTCTTTGGCACGCGAGGACCGACTTTAGTCAGGATAAGTGTACTAGATGTTCCCCTTCAAAATGGCCAATTGTTGGCGCCCTTCCCGCTCAATATTTGGGAAGAGACCTAGGGCCTCCCACTATAAATAGAGCTAGCCACCCACAGGGTAGAGAGAGAGGAGATCGAGACCTGATCGACCGGAAAAAAGGCAAGAGAGAGAGAGAGAGAGAGAGAGAAGCGACTGAACTCCCCCTAGAAGTTCATCGCACCGGCCAAGAACAGACCCTCGTGAGGCTGTTCTTCCTTGTACTGTTCATCATCAACCCCTGAGGCAATCCACCACGACACACCTTTGGAGTAGGGTGTTACACCACAATGGTGGCCCGAACCAGTATAAACCTCTTGTCCCTTGTGTTGCTCTTTGTGTAGTTTAGATCCTTGCGAGGCGACGAGGCATAGGTAGGTTGGAGGTGTGATCTCCGCGTGCACCCCAGAGTTCGAACCTAGAGGGTCTGCCGGAACCCGAAATCCGACAGCGGGCGATCTCTTCTCCCTCCCCTGTTTCTCTCTTCTCAGTCGACGCCCGCCGAGTGATTAGATTTTGGCTATCGACGGTTTATTCAATTGCAGTCCCACATGTCAGTGAAATTGCAAGACACGTGTGTCCCCTCTAGTGAGCGGCGTGCGTGCCGGACTGTCGGGGGTGCGACGCGTACGAGTCGTAAGTGTGTAACATTTTCGCGCGATCAACTGATAGAAATCCAGAACAAAATGACGAGGGCGGTGCTTTCCCGCTCGTTAAGCGGGCTAGTTCGAGTGATATGACGTGCTACAGTGCCGTCCACTTGCTCCATTTTTTATGTAAGCAAGAGTTTACACTCTTACGCGGGAGGAGTGCGAAACACCGCAGATCTGATTTTGATCGAGGGATAACTGTTCCCTGCAAAATAATGGAGCACTGTTAGTGATTATAGTATGATAGTTAGGGCATCTCCAGCGCTGGCCCACAAATTTACACCGGCATTTATCCGAGGACTCTGATGGATGCCATCCGATGCTGCCCGCTTACCTTTCGACAACTATATGAAGTAACCGGATGAAATTCGTGCAAACAAAGAAAATTTCAAATTAACTGGATGAAATTCATTACATTTCGAAAACTTTTCCTACAAACTGGACGAAATTCATTACATATTTCGCACAAACTGTACTAAAACCTACTGTAAACCTAATCTGAATGATCGTCGGCACCCGACCACCATGTCTGGCCATGAACCCGAGAAATCCGGCCATTGCCTTTGCCTCATCCTCATCACCTCGATAACCTCCACCGGAGCACAAGGTTCTGAAGATTTCCGCCTCCATGTCACCGTCAAGCGGATAATCAGCCGCCGATGTTTACCCCACCAAGCTTGGCGTCGACTGAGTGGAGTAGCGGTGGCCTTCTTGGGACCAGAGCAGCGACGACCTACCATGTACTACTCTTCCTCGCTGTCGTATGCGCCCGCGCATGCGCGCCGGCTTCATGGTCGTGGCGGCGTAGGGTGGCCGGGGGGGTGCCGGCGATCTCCATCGTTTGCTCCTGCGACAGTACGTCGAAGAGATCTTTGGAACGCGCCCGGAGCGGAGCCACGACGTCCTCGTCGCTCCACGACAAGACGTCCAAGAGAGCTTTGGGCGCCGAGAGGCCATGGTTGGAGTGGTGCCGACAGAAGGAAGGGACCGGAGGAGAATAAGTGGGGGTCTTTGGCTATGGCTGGGAGCTGGGGCTCAAGTTAATATAGTGGGCGAATGGCAATGAGTCGCGGCAGACGGCTGGATGGCTGGCACCGGAGTAGGTTCGTCGGGCATGAATGCGGACGCTGCTTCAGTGACTTAACTGCATATGTGTTGGGTTATTGACACGTGGGCCCAATGGGCGTCTGGCCCGCATGTCAGTGCCACACCAACTGCACCTGCAGTTAAGTCCGGTGAATGCGGCATTGACGTTCTGGAGAGACGGTGACTGTTTCAGGTGGGAAGCGCGCGCTAGCGATGGAAGGGGTTTCGGTAGGCCACGGTGGTCAGACGCTGGCGTCGTGGTAAAGTGTGAACTCATGGATTACGAGCCTTTGAAGCATATGCGGCACGTATTGACAACCTCGCTTGTCGCCAGCTAGCCTTCGACGACCACCATTAGACACCACACAACCATGCATAACTTAAGAATAATGGACAATCGATCAGACACACACTTGTGTGCAGTGGCACTGAGATCGATCGCTCACGATACTACATACTCCGTACCATAGTACCCTCTCTAGCTAGGTTGTTTTATAGATTGTCGTTGTGATGGATGATATACGTGAGCAAGGCGCTCTGAGTATGACCGTTGGTGTTGAGCCAGGTGAATACATGCTCGGCATTCGCGTAAGCCTCCGTCAAACATCTAAACAGTATTGTTAGGCACCGTCGGGGCGCGCAGGTGATGGGCTCACCGTTTGCATTGCGCCATGAGCACGACTTTGATTAGGAGGGAGACGTTCATGCATTAGCATGCTTTGACAGCGTGAGTGTGAGTGTCTAATGCAAAGTATTTCATTTTCATTTGGCTGAGGAGGGTGCGTTGCAGCGGCGAGTCAGTGGTTTGATTCCCCACATACGCATAATTTTGGTTTTACTTTTTCGTCCCAAAATAAGTGTCTTAACTTTGTACTAGCTCTTGTACAAAGTTGTACTAACCTTTAGACACTTATTTTGGGACAGAGGGAGTATTTCTTTCTCCATTAATAGGTAGGCCCGCGTAGATAGATAAAGAACACGAGCTGATGAGGCGCATGCGGACTGTTTGACTGGTCAACTAGACAAATACAGAGCTATACGCCGAGCCACTGACCGTATAATCCCCATATCTCGTATACAATGATCAAAGTGAGCTATCAAGACAAGTTCGATGACCGCCAGTGCATTTTACTCGGTAATAAATGACCAGGATTGAAGGGGAATCCAAATTTCCTTCATCTTCTGTCCTTGAGCTCTTGACAAACCAATGCACTATACGGTTGTCCGCCACTCCACCCAGAGCTCTCACAAAGCGTCGTTCATGCCACCGCGCACACTAACCAACCAGCAAGGCATAGATGGCATCTGCCGCTGAGTTCCTCGCCACTTAACGCACACAAAATGGTAGGGAAGAGATGGCATCCCGCCGTGCCGAGCTCATCGCCGCTCACGACCTCAGACCTATGTGGGAGGAATTTGAAGATGCCAAGGCCGAATGGGCGGTAGAGCAAGAGGCGGCCAAAGCCACACAGAGGGAGTGGAAAAGTCAGAAAGCACTCAAGAAAAGAGAGGCTTTCCGCCGCAAGAAAGAAGAGTACGCACGCGCTTCTGCAGAGAGGTCGGTGGAGATCCAAGCACGGTGGGGTGTCGCTGACAAAGCCGGGAAGGAGAACGACGACGTCTGGCCATCATGTGAGAATTAGTAGTACTAGTAGTTAGTGTGTGTGTCTGTGTCTGATTACAAGCATGTACCAGTACTACTAGTTACTACTGTAGTTTTTAGAGCAAATTACCAGTACATTAGCCTAGACTAAATGGAAAAATTCCTATCCTATGCATCAAATGGCATCTCTTTCTCTATAGGAATTGAGATGCATGTCATCTCACTTCCTATGATTTTAATATTCCTATAAAATTCCTATCCTATGAACGAAAGGAGGCCTCTGTTGGAGTAACTATTGTAGCTAGCAGTACTGCTGGTACAGTAGTTTTCTTCAAGAAGAGGAATTCAACGATGTCATGATGGTTCCTTCGTCCGAGCAACTTCAAAGTGGGAAAGTGGGCCTGTGATTTGACGGCTCATTAGTCATTGTTACCGCGGCGCGACGATCGGGGTGACTCTCCCTTGGAGTTCTGTGTGGATGGCAAGTGGACCAGGATGGTCGACGTCCCACATGTTGGCAAACGGAAGTATTCTTTCCGATATCGAGGAGCAAGGAAACCGCGTGGTATAGTATCACTGCTGATTGGTTCTCAAAAAAATAGTATCACTTCCGATTTATAATTATTTTTTATTTCTTATGAATGCTAGCGTTTCAACTCTTACGACGAAGAGTGCCAAACACGACACGTGCTGGATGTCCCACATGTCAGCGAAAGGAGTGGGACATGAACAGCGTGGTAGAGCCCAGTGCAAAAAAACAGCATGGTAGAGCGTCTCCACTTCTTCCACTTCTGGGTCGGAGACCACACGTAGTAGTACTTAGTGGTATGAACGATACAAAGTGCGGCCTGGAGAGAAAGACACGTCTAGTTGGAAGGTCTCGGGGCATACACGTAAACAAATATAAAAGTTAATATGTGCCTCCAACTAATATAGTAGTAGTAGAGTACTTAGGCACGTAGTCCATAACATCACCGTGCATTGCACGTACAAAATTTAGTGGTAGTACGTAGTAAGAGACAAATGCCGCCCAAGAGTTCCCTTCTCGACCCACTTTTGGGTGTTTGGTAGAGTGTATGGAGGGTGCATGAGTCCATACTAGTTTAGCACAAATACACTAGAAGCATGCATGAAGAGAGCATGCATGAAGAGCGGTGTTGAGTTGAGCATGCATGAAGAGGGAACAACTATGCTGAGACGAGAACGCAACCAAACACACCCTATATGCCACGCATGTTCATACCATTTGTGCCTTTCTACTTGACTTACTGCGCTACATTACCCAGGTTCGTACTTCCACTCCTGGCTACATGTCCGTCTCGTAGTTCTAGTCCCACGTGTTCTTCATATAGATGGAACGATCCTTGCATGGCACGTCCACCTTGATGCTAGATGTCTCGCGTGTTGGCAAAAGGATGAACAAAGCTCACGTAAAAAAATAGAGTGGAAGAACATAGATTCCTGACGACCGAGAAGGAGCAAGGAACCTCGTGGTGGAGCGTCTGCACTCATAATAATTAATATTATTCAGTGATATAAAATCAACCAATCATCTCCACAGTGGACTGGAAGAGTACGAAACATGGCAGCCCAGTGTAGTTACATCATACTAGTACATGGCTAACCCACGCTATCACCATATTTCTTGGCTTCCATGCGACACTAGTAATCCAGCAGCTTGTATCGCTTCTCCCTCCTCGTCTCTCTCAAAGTGTGACGGGCTGGCGTTTTTGCCGTCTGTTGAGATCGGTTAACTCATCACATGTTAGCGACATGCCATGAGAATTCTAAAAAAATTCCTTTCACGTTCCCTTTTCAAAAAGAAAAAGAAAATCCTTTCATGTACGAATTTGACTGTATGCTTTGAGCAACTTGCATGCCCTATACTGCTCCTGTTTGGATACTCTAACTTACCTAGAGGTTAGACTAACTCATGACTAACCCTGAAATAACTGTAGCCAAAGAGGTGTTTGGGTAACAGGGTTAGATTGACAATAAATGCACTTGATGGAGAGAGAAAAGTGATTTTTCAGTGGCCCCAATGAGAACTATCTCCAGTTAGCACCTCTTGGGTGGGATAGTTTTTTTGGTGGGTTCGGTGCAACTTGCTCCAATTTAAACCCTCATGCTTGGATACTTGAGGGATATTTGAGCCCCAACTAGCTCAAACTAACTCTAACCCATGGATCCAAACAGGGCCTATGGCCAGCCTCGACGCGGAGCAGTCGCGTGCACCGGGAAGCGGCGCTCTGTTGGTCGTCGCGCCACTTCAAAGCCGGTGCTAGTGAGAGGTCACCTCCGCTCTGGCCAGGCATTAATGCGGCACTGACACTCCAGGGTGACGCTGACCGCTTCACGCTGGAAGCGCGCGCTGGCAAGGGAGTATAGGTTTTGAACCGTTTCAGGTGTAGTACTGGTAGTTTGCAAAACTACTCAATTATTGCAGTCAGTTTCCTAAGAAATTGTGGTAAAAAACGTTACTCCACAGCCCGCTTCCCTTCTCCTTCCTCTTCCATCGCCACAAGACGTCCAGGGAAGCGACCCGTCAACCCTTATATAGGAGTGCTAGCACAAAAAGATGCATGCATGACCACTAAAATTTCCATATTAAAGCGCCGCTCCGGTGCGAGTATGGTGTATGTTGTTACCTTCGGCCGGGCCATGGCTACTGGGCGACCGTGACTAGAGAAGAGGCGGTAGGAGGGGAATGAATGCAGCTGCTGTTTGGGTTCGCCGTCCGGCTTAAATAAATGCGCAACATCACGTGTACCCGCGGGTGCAAAAATTGTAACATCGTGTCTGCTTAAGTGGGCGTCACGTAACTGGTGTGTGTGTGAGAGAGAGATTCTGAGAGATAGAGTGCGTGTGTGCGACTCTACTCTTCAGACATGTACTCAACGTTTTGCATCGGGATATAAGTATAATGGTATTTACTTTAGCTAGTGATTTACGTGGCCATGTTAACATGGTTGCGTAAAAACAATGTCACTTCCTGCTCGTGATTTGTATTGTATAATTACAAGCAAGATGCTCGTGCATTGCACGGAAAATCAATATGCATTTTTGTACAAAACACCTATTGTGATTGACCCATGCAGGAGTAATCCCATGTGCAAAAACTAATGATATCTCGAGAATTTTATCGGAAAACTAGTATCTCGAGAATGTCATCAAAAAACTGAAAGATGAGAGATAAGGTGAGGAGGAGTGGAGTGTGGTGGTGACTGGTGGTCAGAATGGGCGGAGGCATGTGGATGGACGGCGCGGGCAGGCGGCAGCGGCCACTGAGGGAGTCCCGGATTAGGGGGTGTCCGGATAGCCGAACTATAACCTTTGGCCGGACTCCTGGACTATGAAGATACAAGATTGAAGACTTTGTCCCGTGTCCGGATGGGACTTTCCTTGGCGTAGAAGGCAAGCTTGGTGATACGGATATGTAGATCTCCTCCCATTGTAACCGACTACTGTAACCCTAGCCCTCTCCAATGTCTATATAAACCGGAGGGTTTTAGTCCGTAGGGACGAACAACAATCATACCATAGGCTAGCTTCTAGGGTTTAGCCTCTGATCTCGTGCTAGATCTACTCTTGTACTACCCATATCATCAATATTAATCAAGCAGGAGTAAGGTTTTACCTCCATCGAGAGGGCCCGAACCTGGGTAAAAACATCGTGTCCCTTGTCTCATGTTACACAAAACGAAGACATCAAGATCATGTTGGTGAATGGGTATCCGGCTCCGACTCCGACAATCACTCTGAGAGAAGCTATCACTCCGACTCCGAATACACTCAAGATGAAGGTGTTGCTGGTCTAGCACTTGTGTCAACCAACTCCTACGACATATTTGATTCACCAAATGAAGGAATTGAAAGATGCTTCATGGCCAAAGGTCCTAAGATAACACACCCCGAGTATGTTGATTTTAATAGTGATGAAGATGACTTGTTAGGTGATGATGATTTACTTGTTGACAACTCTAGTGATGAATACTATGATGGAACGTCAATTAGTCATGCTAATCAAAATGAAACGAATGACAATGATAAGGAGAAGATTGAGCTTCTAACTAAAGAACTAAACACTCTTAAGTTAGCTCATGAAACTATCTTCGAAGATCATCGAGAACTTTTAAGGGCTCATGAGAAGTTACGCTTTGAAAAGCTCAATCATGAGCAAGAGCATGAGTTCCTAAAGGCAATAAATGATGATCTCCGTATGAAAAGTTCTTCTTACATTGCCAAGTGTTTACTCTTATCTACTTACATGCCTCAAGTCAAGTCTAGTAACAAGAATAAGAAAGATTCTTCCTCTAGTAGTAACAATAACAATGCTAAATCCAATATTGTTGCTTCTAGTAGTTCTCTTGATTCCACTAATGATTCTCTTAGCCAAGTTACACTTGAGCAAGAAAACAGCTTATTGAAGGGAATTATAGAGAGAGGTGTATACAAGAGCTTTGCCGGGAGTAAGAAATTCGAGGAAATTGTACGCAAGCAAGGAAGGCACCGGAAGAATCAAGGTGTTGGTTTTGAACGAAAGTTCAATGCCAATGGAGTAGAGTGGGAAGAAGATCAATACCCCAAGACGAAGTTTGTTCCTCAACAAGAGAAGTATGATCCTACTTCCTTCAAGGGAACACAAGCACAAGATAATCTTCCACCACAAGACCACAAGAACAAAGGCAAGGACAAGCTTCAAGAGGAGATTGATGCATTTGAAGAAGCACCTAAAGCCTTGGTCAAGTGGGTTCCCAAGACTACGTCAAGTTCTACTTCATCAAGTACAACTACAACACCAAGGATTCCCATCAAGATGATGTGGATCCCGGAGAATAAGAACTAGAGAGTTCTTGAGGGTGACTCCGCCAACATACTTCACTCATATCATTATGGCAAGGACAAGTGCAATCATATTCCATATCTTGCACTAGTTCAAGGAGTCACAAACCCTCATGTTGGTAAGGCAAGGGACAAGGTAACCTAATGTTTTCATGGACATCCTTTTGTGTGTGCATCACTCTATGTCTATGGATATTCTTGTTTGTTCCTTGTGGGACTAACCCATGTAGGTATTGAAAGTGCAACTCACTCCAAAGGATTGCTCCAAAAGATCTACATCAACATTGAGCATCCACATCTTCAACACCTACATGAAGTCATCATCGACAAAACCCAAGGTTAGTTCATCCCTGTAAGGGGGGATATCACATCTAGGGGGTGCTTAACTCTAAGAATTGAGTCAAAGCAACTCTAATGATGTGAACACATAAATGCTTTATGTAAAATTGGTAACCCCACTTGAGCTTAAACAATGAGTATGACCTATAATCAAATGTTATCATTTGACTCCTAAGTCAATATACTCATATATAGATGACCTAGTCATCACATAGGTGCTAGAATTGATTGTGCATGCTTTGCCACATATTTTATTTGTCATTTTATTGCGTGAGCATGTTGGTTGCATATTTTACTCATTCGAGGACATCCACTTGTTGTTTTGATTGATTGGTTTCTATTTCTTTTGCCAAGTGGATGGACAAGAATGCTTAAGAACCTTCTCTAGCTATCTATGCTTTTCTCGTCTCAAACTCTATTCATGCTACATCACAAAATTTGATCAAGTCAGATTCGAACCACTCTGTGTGAGGAGCACTCGGAGTCCCCTATTTGTTATAGACTTAAACTTCCAAAATTTCTTTGTGCTTTTTGGAGTGACCGATTCCTCCATTTCGGTCATACCGAGATCACTAAGTCGATCTAGGTTTTCATGTCGGTGCAACCAATTTTAACTTTTCGGTCACACCGAGTTCTTTAGAATCATATGAGTTATACATCTCGGTGCCACCGAGTTGTTCCACTCGGTCAGACCGACAGTCTCGGGCTATATATTCTCACGGGCAAAATTTTGGAAAACTTTCTCCAAACATGTCGCCCGCGCATAGCTCGCTCTGCCTTCTAGGTCTCCGAATCATCATTTCGTCGCCAGCCGCCTCATGTCGCTGGTCTCCGCTGCCGTCAAAGGATTTCATCTCCGTCGTTGCCGCCGTAGCGAGTTCATCGCCGAACTAGGGTATAAACTCGATCACAGTGCTATCCTCGTCTGATTCTCAGCACATTGTGTTCATTATGATTCTTGCCACGATTGAAACACCTCTATCCAGTCAAAACAATCCTTAGAATAGATGCAATTCGAAAATTTAGGGTTAGGTTTCCGCCGAAACCATCTCGGACCCACCGAGTTGAAAAATTTGGTCCCAGCGATTCGGCTAACGCCATTGCACTAGTAACTCTCGTTCTGACCGAGAATTGCTAATCGGTGTGACCGATTCTAGAACTTTGTGAATCCCTAGAAGTCTCGGTGCCACCGAACTATGACTCGGTCTGACCGAGTTCACTAGTTTAGGTTCCAAAACTGCTTCGGTATCACCGAGTTTGAAAATCGGTTGATCCAAAATGCTTTCTGTGGAAAACTAAAACTAAGTTTTTTGAATCATTCTCTTGCAAAAGTCTCTGCATTTTGTGATGCTCATCCACTCTATCTCATCTATAACTATTCACAGGGTCAGCAGTCAGTGTGTGCAGCATGTCAGACCAAAGTGACAGCCAGAACAAGTCAGAGGAGCAGATACAGATGAGTGAGGGCACTAGTCCGTCTAGCAGCTCAGATGATGGAAGCAGAAGCACTCCCAGCGATTTGCCCAAAGCTGACACTAGGACAAGGAAGAAGAGAACCTCAGAATATGAGGATGAGGATTATGTGGCAGTAGAGGATGAGGCTATTTCAAAGAAGAAAGTGCTCAAGAAGGAGTATAGCTCAATTGCAGTAAACCCAGGGATGAAGATCAAAACGCCTGCAGGAAGACAACCAATGTCTAAAGCCAGAGTCTCCACTCAAGCATCTTTGGAATCCCAACCCAAAGAGCCTGCTGCAGAAGGGAAGAAGAAGGAAAGAAAGAGAGGGAGATGGTGCAAGAAAGTTGACCCAATGGCAGAATTTGAGAAGCACTCATCTGATGAGGAGGAAGAAGAAGAGGTTGCTGCACCAGCACCCAAGGCACAAAAGCTGATGGGTGATGCTATAAAGTCAGGGGCTGCAACTTCAAAGCCCAAAGAAACACCCATAGCTGCCTCCAAGCCCAAGAGTGCACCTAAGAGGAATACCAGGAGTATACCACTCTTGAAAAGAACAAAGGCCCCAAAGGCTGCGATGTTGTCAGCCGAGGAAGATGATGAAGGACAAGTCCTAAGGAAGCTCAAACCCAAGATTCCAGACCACAATGATGCTCATCCTGTGGCTGAGAACCTAAAGATCGGAAAAGACTTAGGGTTGAGGCTATGGACAGAGTCAGATCCATATGCCACCAGGAGAAGGACTGCTGTTGATTACAGGTTCCACACAAAGGAACAACAGGACTTCTATGAGACAATCTTGTTGGACAAGAAGCCCATAGTGTGTGATATGAGGTGGGTCGACTGGACCTACATACAAGAAAATGAAGAACATTATCCTAGAGTGTATGACAGCTTCAGTGCGTGTGGAGTTGCAAACTTTGTTGGGCAGAAGCTCACAAACTGGAATGATGAGCTCATTATGCAATTCTACTCCATGACACATTTCTATCCAGATGGCAGGATAGTTTGGATGTCTGAAGGTATGAGATACCAATCAACCATTGAGGAATGGGCAAGTCTGATCAATGCCCCAAAGGAGAGTGAAGATGACTTGGATGTTTATGCCAAGAAGAAGATGGATCACAACTCTATGTCACAGATGTACAAGGAGATCCCAGACAAAGCTCTTGAGACTTTCAAGCTTGGGTCAGTTCATTTTCTTCTGTCAGGGCTGCCAACGATCAACTGGATCCTAAGGCACACTCTTTTGCCAAAATCAGGTGACCACAACATGATCAGAGGGCATGCAATTAACTAGCTACACATATTTGATGTGCCACAGAAATTCAAGGTCATGAGCCTCATGGTTGAGACTATCAAGAGGACAGCAGCAGACTAAAAGAGAAGCTGTGGATATGCCCCACAAATTCAGGAGTTGATTAACTCAAAGATGGGCACAGGAACGTATCTGTTGGATAAGGAACACTTTGTTCTCTATCCTGACTTTGAGGACAATCAAGTTGTCATGACTGAGAATGAACCATCATCAGTACAAGCTCAAGAGAAGAAGGAGAAAGCAAGGAAAGAGAAGGCTGCCAAGATGCCAACACAAGAGGAGGCATCTGAGTATTTTTTGAAGAGCAAACAGGACCAGCTTAGTTACTTGATAGCATCATCACTGAGGATTGAGAAAGGGTTGGCCACCCTAACTCAAAACCAGGAGAGTCTGGAAAGAATCATGGAACACAAATTCTATGATCTTGATGTCAAAGTAGCGAGATTGATCGATTAATGGAGCAGCTACAGGATGACATGCAGGAGAGGAAGGGCGGGACAACAACTGATGCATTTGCCAGAGTGCCTCGAGCTCCGAGATCAGCTGCAGAGCCAATAACAGACACCAGAGTCACTTCATCTGCTCCAGCTACAGCTCCAGCGCAACCAGCTCCAGCCCAACTCCTTCAGCTCCTTCCACATCAACTGAAGTCTTCGTCCAAGGAGCCATCTCTACGCCACCAACTGAAGACCAAGCCTGGGAGACGATATAGTACTATGCATTTTCTAGGAACTTTTTGGTAACTTGTTGCCAATGGGGGAGAAAAATGTATAGATCATAGGCTTCGAGAAAGAGAGAGTTTGCTTTTGTTCTCTCTTGTCTTCTTGGTTGAACTTTGTTTGCTTTTGATTGCTTGAGATACTATGCTATTATCTGTGAGACGTTGATGATCATGTGTTTGATCATAAGCTACACTTATGCTTGTTAGATGATATTATCTTACGTATCCTTATATGAACATTCACTTTGCTTGGTGATGGGTGCATGTATTCAATCTTTATTATTTCGAGCGCTCCACCAAGATGTATGTGACATGGAAGAGTAACCCATGAGCCTAATTCCTTGTGCATTTGCAGTCCAAAGCAAATCTTAAAATATGCACAAATTTAGGGGGAGCTCTTGCTTATCACATACTTCTCAAAGCGACGATGTTTTTCAATCTTATTATCATTTGTCGAAGCTTTGATCTATATGTTGTCATCAATTATCAAAAGGGGAGATTGAAAGTGCAACTATCCCTAGGTGGTTTTGGTAATTCATAACAACATATAGCTCATTGAGCTAATGCTATTCCAAGACAAATATTTCAGGAAAGCTCAATGAACGGCATGGCATGGATGATGAAAGAGGATCCCTCAAAATATTAAGGACAAAGGATTGGCTCAAGCTCAAAAGCTCAAGACTCTACATTTTACATTTTAGTGATCCAAGATCACATTGAGTCTATAGGAAAAGCCAATACTATCAAGTAGGATGAGGTGTTGCTTAATGAGCCTCTTGCTTCATGTGCTTAGTGATATCCTCCAAAACCCTCAACTACTTTCTCACATCCACATATAACCTAAACCTAAAGTCAAAATCGGTCCTACTGATTCTTTCTATCCGGCGCCACCGAGTTCAAATGTCATAGCCACTGCCACAAACCCTAGGCAAATCGGTTTCACCGATAGGGATCTCGGTCTCACCGAGATGGGATTGTAATCTCTATATTTCCCTTCGTAATGTTTCGGTCTAACCGAAGTGAGCGATCGGTCCCACCGAGATTGCAATGTAAACTCTCTGTTTCCCTTTCGTAACATTTCGGTCTCACCGAAGGAGCGAATCGGTCCCACCAAGTTTACCTGACCAACTCTATGGTTAGCTAATTACCAAAATCGGTCTCACCGAAGTTTGTATGTCAGTCTCACCGAGATTATGTTATGCCCTAACCCTAACCATATCGGTCCTACCGAGTTGCATGTCAGTCTCACCGAAAACCCTAACGGTCACTAGGTTTACTGAATCGGTCCGACCGAGTTTGTTGATTCGGTCCCACCGAGTTTGGTAAATTGTGTGTAACGGTTAGATTTTGCGTGGAGGCTATATATACCCCTCCATCTCCTCTTCATTTGTGCAGAGGGCCATCAGAACAAACCTACACTTCCAACTTACCAGTTCTGAGAGAGAACCACCTACTCATGTGTTGAGGCCAAGATATTTCATTCCTACCACATGAATCTTGATCTCTAGCCTTCTCCAAGTTGCTTTCCACTCAAATCTTCTTTCCACCAAATCCATATCCTGTGAGAGAGAGTTGAGTGTTGGGGAGACTATAATTTGAAGCACAAGAGCAAGGAGTTCATCATCAACACACCATTTGTTACTTCTATGAGAGTGGTGTCTCCTAGATTGTCTAGGTGTCACTTGGGAGCCTCCGACAAGATTGTGGAGTTGAACCAAGGAGTTTGTAAGGGCAAGGAGATCGCCTACTTCGTGAAGATCTACCGCTAGTGAGGCAAGTCCTTCATGGGTGACGGCCATGGTAGGATAGACAAGGTTTCTTCTTCATGGACCCTTCGTGGGTGGAGCCCTCCGTGGACTCGCGCAACCGTTACCCTTCGTGGGTTGAAGTCTCCATCAACGTGGATGTACGATAACACCACCTATCGGAACCACGACAAAAACATCTATGTCTTCAATTGTGTTTGGATCCTCCAAACCCTTCCCTTTACATTCTTGCAAGTTGCATGCTTTAAATTCCGCTGCTCATATACTCTTTGCATGCTTGCTTGAATTGTGTGAAGATTGCTTGACTTGTGCAAAGATAGCTAAAATCTGCCAAAGTCTAAAATTGGGAAAAGGTTAAGTTTTTAATTGGTCAATTAGTCTAATCACCCCCCTCTAGACATACTTCAAGGTCCTACATCCCTCTATAAAAAGTTAATTGCATGTACAGTGTACACGTGACTTGCGAGGTGGCTCTGACTCCGTCTGAGAAAGTTAAAAAGAAAAAGTCCATCCTTAATATTCTAAGTACTCTGTGGGTTCCTTGTCGGTCTGATGTGAAAGAAGTATATATTAAATAAGTAGAGTAATATATAATATAAAAATCTAAAGTTAAAAGACAGAATTCGAACTCATGTCATCGCGTTGCGAGCATCCGGCGCTAACCAGCCCAGCACATTTTTGTTGTAGACCATCATGGAGATATATCTCCATGTCTACTCTTATATATACTCCATTCGTTCCTAAATATTTGTCTTTTTTAGATTTCAAATGGACTACCACATACGGACGTGTATGTAGACATATTTTAGAGTGTAGATTAACTCATTTTGCTACGTATGTCTTTTCAGGAAGGGTTCACATTTGTCCTTGATTTATTTATGAGGTATCTAGATGGCACTGCACCGCCAAGAAAAGAGGGTAACATCAAAATTATGGACTGCTTTTTTGAGTATGTTGGTAAGGTCCGGTCATATTCACTTGTTGAAATCTCTAAAAAGACAAATACTCCCTCCGTCCGGAAATACTTGTCATCAAAATGGATAAAAAGAAATGTATCTAGACGTATTTTAGTTTTAGATTCATCTCTTTTTATCCATTTTGATGACAAGTATTTTCGGACGGAAAATAAAATAGAGTTGGTGATGATGGTGTGCGTGCCATCCTGCAATATAGGCCGTTGGATTTATATCTAATGGATAGGAAAGAAACAATGGCAATTTTGCAAAAGTATACCGACACGTCTCTCCACGTTCGCAAATAAGGCCTTCCCTCGTTCAGCCTTTTCTCTCACAAGATAAACTACTCATACAAATGCATCTTGATGTTCCGTGCAATGCACGGGCAGCTAGCTAATTTATTTTAAAATAGTTGCTGCGATAATTGGGTTGAAGTGATATATTTTATGTCTGGCCCGAATGATTTCAGATTCACTAGTAGTAATGAAGAAAAGGTTGCCTTGTTAATTAACAGAAAACAGGGTGAAAACTATCACATGAGGCCGTTAAAAACAAGGCACACTGGGTTCAGCATCATTGTCACTACAGCTGTGCACGCGTGAGAAGTCTACATATCGAGGGGGATACCGAGCGAGGCACCGATACACAATGTTTGAGAGAGAAACCAATTGACAGATTATGATCAGATCGAGTTGTCACCCTTCTACTGTCATTGTTGGGGGGGGGAGGGAGAGGCGTGTCGAGAGTGTGTGCGGTAGGCACAGAGGCACAACTAAGCGAGTGTGTGTGTGTGTGTTTGAAAGAGGAGTAGATAGATTATTATCAAGATCGATGTGCCACCCTACTCCTTATTTAGGGTAGTGTGTGTGTGTGTATGTTTGAGAGAGAATCCAGTCGATAGATTAGTATCAAGATCGAGGTGTCACCCTACTACTTCGGTGCCGGGAAGTGTGTGTGTGTGTGTATGTTTGAGAGAGAAGCCAGTCGATAGTGTCGTGGTATTCTCACGGGGGGCTTGCGAGTCGACAGATGCCACAAGGGCTTAGTGTGAGGGTAAGACTGCTGCTGATAGGACTGGGAGCGGGTATGCGAGTAGCACGCGGTGGTTTACCCAGCTTCAGAGCTCTCCGAAGAGATAATACACCCTCTTCTTGCATGTCCGAAAGTGTATCTATCTAGGGTGTACATCGTGCGATACAAAGTGCTCTGAAGGCATGTCTCGGGATCATGCCAAGTGCATCTAATCTGGTATATGGATGCGTATGGCCGGCTCTAGTGGCCATGTATGGCCATGGCTTGTGGCCGTGAGTGGCCTTGTGGCCAAATGAGTGTGGCCGTGGGAGTCCATCCCCTGGATGGATGGATGTGTGCCCATATATATTGGCATGGCTAGCTTACTATCTAAGCTATGTGGTGGTATGGGAGCAAGGCATGGTGGGTGTCATGCTTGTCCCCTGGGTCACTTCATAGATAGTGCCAGGGGACAAGTGACACTATACATGATGGCTGAGATGACACGTGAATAGTGGTCGGGCAATCGGACCGAGGGGCTTTGCTAGCCCCGATGTCTTGAATTATTGTCTCGCCATCTTCGGGGTATCTGTGTCCAATTACTCCAACAGTAGCCCCCAAGCCTCCAGGCAACTTGGCAAAGTTGGGCGGAGGTTTTTTGGCGAATGTTCATGGAAATGATCATGAAAAAGACAAAGTTAGTCCACGTAGATATATCAAATGTTTGCTTTCAGCATTGCAAGTTTTATGCAGAGGGTGCCGACTCGGATTCGTCCGAGACCCTTCAATCTTTTTCATGTTCCCTCCACTCTTTGGCTTGTGCTCTCGCTTGCCGGACAGCCACTCTGCGGTCTGTGGCTGAGAGTGGACCGCAGAGTGGAGTGTACAATACTCAGACTCTGGGAGCGAATTTAACCGAGCTGATACTCGTAAAGGAAATGGCCGGGTCATCCGAACTGTTTTTCTGCCCGGACGTTTTTCGCGTGGGTGGCCTCCAGCGTTCACCCTTGCTAGTCGGACAGCCGCTCTGCGGTCTGTGACTAAGAGTGAGCCTTTGGTACTGCGCACGCTACTAAGCCATCTATAGGAACAAACGTCTCAAGCCAAGCGGCCAGCCTTCGGGCCAACTCTGGCTGGCGCCGGGGCAACAGTGATGCAACTGTAATGAAATGTGGAGATAGTCCCCCGAGCATCGCTTGGGGTTATCCATGCTTTCGTGGTGCAAAAAATATGCGGGGGAGGAGCTCACATTGATTTTCGTGTAGCTGAGGCGGAGTTTGCCAAATCTGACCCGTGACTCGGCGCTCATGAGTCTTGTGGCGCACCGGCTGGTAGCCTTGAGCCCCGGGTGCTCGAAGGGAGTCCTGTCGGTCGGGCTCGACCAGGCGGCGAGGTGTCTTGCAACGCCCTTTTTCTTCTTTTTTTCTTTCTGCCGGCTGCTGGCAGTAGGCCAAAACTCTTCTCTTGTCTTCAATCTTCACGGGGGCGCGCCAGCGCACCCGCAGGGTGTAGCCCTCGAGATTCGTGCCGACTGCTGAGCAGTCGGGCCGGATCTCCCGTCGACTACTTTATCTTCTTCTCTTTTGCCGGCTGTCGACAGCCGGACGCTTTTTATGCACGGGCAGTCAGGTGGGCACCCGGCCTGACTTTTCTCCACCTGGCAACAATCTTTTTCCTTCTCTTTTCTCCTCATCCACCGACTGATGGTAGCCGGACGGGCACATTTCTTTTTTCTCAGCACCTGGCCACATTCTCAGCCGGACGCGATGCTCTTTCTTCTTTTCTTCGGGTCCAACTCTAGCCGGCATCTACCACCCGGCCTTTGACTTTTCTCTTTTCAATCGGCCTCCCACTTCTTTTTTTCTCTTTTTTTAGCAGTCGGCCCGCTCTTCTCTTTCTCAATCTCCGCAAGGGAAGCCGGTCCCTCAGCCTCCGCACGAGCAGCCGACCTGGGGCGGCTGCCGGGAGGCGGAGGGGGCCGGAGCCGGCTAGGCGTGGGGCGGCACCGGAAGCCTGCCAGCAGGCGCGGCGTGCGGAGGCGGCCACGGGGCACCACGGGAGGAGGCCGGGACCACGTGGCGGATGAGCAATCGGCCCGGGCGAAGTAGGATGGCGATCGGAACGGGCGGAGCCAACCCTGCCGGGTGGCAGGGAAGCCAGTAGGCCGGGTTGTGGCGCAGCAGCGGAGCCGGCGGTGCAGCGGCTGACTGCGTGGGCAAGAGTCGGACAACGCGAAGGCGAGGCAGCCAGCCCGTGGTGGTGCGGGAAGCGGCTGACAACGCTCGCCGGACTGGGCGCAAGCGCCGCAGCGGCTGGGGCGGAGTCGGCCCGGTGCAGCCGACAGCGCGGATGCTTGCGACGGGCGCTGGAGGCGACTCCGCCGCGTGAGCACCCGCCGCGACCCGAGGCGGAGAAGAGCGGCCGGCCCGGCAGCGGCAGCCGGGCGCAGCCGGATCCGGAGTCGGCGGAGGGCGACGGGCAGCGGAGGAGGCCGCGCGGACGGGCGAAGCGGAGCGATGCCGCCGTGGGTGGAGGCGACCAGCGGGAGCTTCAGAGCCAGCTAAGCGGCGCCTGGCGGAAGCAGCGAAGCCGGGCGCGCCACCGGAACCAAACGGAGGCGCGCCCCGCCGAGGACGGGCGGAGGTGCACACAGCCGAGCCGGGCGCTACGCTGAAACGGGCGGCGAGCGAGGCCGACGCGGAGACGACATTCGAGGCCCGGGTGGAGCTGCAAGCGGGCGGAGCGCGACGGGCCGCGGGCGACCCGGGCGACGCCCGGCCGGGCCGAGCGAGGACCCGTCTGCGGGCGGATGTAAGCCGGAGGCGGCGCAGGGAGGCCGCGGCTGGAGCTAAAGACCAGCCGGAGCGGGAATGGCGACCAGGCCAACGGGCGCGCGGGGCGGTGAGGCGAAGCGGAGTAGTCCGAGCGCAGGCCGGGCGGCCAAGGTGGCAGTGCCGACGCCACGGCCGAGCGCAGCCGAGGGGCGTCCAGCGGTGCGGAGCGCTGCGGACCTCCATCAGTGGCGCAGCTACGCGGAGGAGGAGGCGCGCGCGTGTGGCGGGGGAGTCGGAGGAGGCGCGTGGCTTGCTGGCGGGGTGCAGCCGCTGCTGCTGGGTGGCGGTCCGGCGCCGGCGAGGAGCAGCACCAACACGGGGAGTGCGATGACGGCCACGCGCTTGTCACGCCCAAGATGCGACCCTATCCTAAAGAAACTCGAAGGTCCCACCAAGGATAGAAGCGCATCTTGAAGACGCTTTTGCAAGGTGGATATCATTACATCAACATTACATAATAGATGGGGATACATACATAAGGCACAAATGCCACAAGAATACATCAACATCATATACAAGATCAACATCCGACTACGGATGAAACATAAACGAAGCTCAAACGACATCCACCACTGCTAGCCCAGGCTGCCGACCGAACCTATCCCTAATCGAAGAAGAAGCGGAAGAACTCCAATACAAGCAAACATCGCTATCACGTCATGATCATCGCAAACCTGTACACGCAATTTGTTGTTGTAGTAATCATGAGCCACGAGGACTCAGCAATCCCATTACCATGGGTTTCAAGACTAGCAAAGCTTAATGGGAAAGGAAGGGGTAAAGTGGTGAGGTTGCAGCAGCGGCTAAGCATAGTATGGCGGCTAACTTACGCAAATGAGAGCGAGAAGAGAAGCAAAGCAAGCGGTCGACAACTAGTAATGATCAAGAAGTGATCCTGAACTCCTACTTACATCAAACATAACCCAAAGACCGTGTTCTCCTCTCGATCAACCCTGAAAAGAGACACTCACGGTTACGCACACGGTTGGTGTATTTTAGAAGAGTTTGCTTAAAGTTTACTACAACCGGATATTAACAAATTCCCATCCGCCACATAACCCATGCACGGCTCTCGAAAGTTTATACCTGCAGGGTGTCCCAACTTAGCCCATGATAAGCTCTCGCGATCAACGAAGGATATTCCTTCTCCCCGGGAAGATCCGATCAGTCTCGGAATCCCGGCTACAAGACATTTCGACAGTAATAAAACAAGACCAGCAAAGCCTCCCGGCGTGCCGACACCCTGATAGTAGCCGCGCGTATCTCGTCTCAGGCCACGACCGGATGAGCAGCCCGTACAACTAAAACCAGGCCTCGAATTTCCCCGATGAGGCGCTGCAAAGGGCTCTAGTTCGGACCAACACTTAGACAAGCATTGGCCCGGGGGGGCTAAAACAAAGATGACCCTTGGGTTAATTACTCCCAAGGGAAAAGTAGGTGGTGGTGAGGCAAATGGTAAAACCAATGTTGGGCCTTGCTTTGGAGGAGTTTTATTCAAAGCGAACTGTCAAGGGGTCCCATAAATCACCCAACCGCGTTAGGGACGCAAAATCCGGGAACATAATACCGATATGACGGAAACTAGGGCGGCAAGAGTGGAACAAAACACCAGGCATAAGGCCGAGCCTTCCACCCTTTACCAAATATATAGATGTATTAATTAAATAAGAGATATTGTGATATCCCAACATAAACATAATCCAACATGGAGCAATCTTCATCTTCACCTGCAACTAGCAACGCTATAAGAGGGGCTGAGCAAAAGCGGTAACATAGCCAAACAATGGTTGCTAGGAAGGGTGACAATGGTTAGAGGTTCATGGCAATTTGGGAGGCTTGAGCAGGAAGTGATGGGTAGCGCAGCATAGCGAAAGAACGAAGCATCTAGCATAGCAATGATAGTAATGAGATCCAAGGTGATGGTCATCTTGCCTGAAATCCCGCAAGGAAGAAGAACGAGTCCATGAAGAAGATGAAGCCACGAAGGCAGACCAAGCATAGACGAACGAATCCTCACGATCGCAACGAAACGGGAACTATCCAGAAGAAGCACACAACATAGTAAACACACCACACATGAACAAGGCATGATGCACAACAATCATGATGCATAACGAGGCTACATGGAGCTACTCATGGCAAAATATGATGCAAACAAGAACAACACCTCAAAGCAAGGTTAAATGAGGCCGGAAACAACATATAACAATTCCGGTAAGTCCTCATATGCAAATTTCGAAATTGGTCCAGATCTGAATAAACCTTAAGTTCAAGTTGTTAAACAGCAATTTAAAATGCACCAAGATGATCTACACGAAATTCTAGTCAAGTTACATATAAAGTTCATTAGATTCGGAGCTACGGCCTAGAAGATATGAGCAAAACAAGTTAAACATGGCATTGATGCAAAATGCATACAAACATCAAGAAAACACCTCAAAGCAAGGAGGCAACATGATAATATGAAACTAGATGCAAAATCAAGCAAGTTTCATATAGAGCACACTCAAAACGGAGCAACGGATCAACACATACACCCTATACAAGTCATGACAACAATCTGTCCAAAACAGCAACTAGGCATATTGCAAGCATCAAAACACTATGCTACAACATCTCAACGTGAAAACAAAAGGCATTCGCATGATGTACAGGTAAAGCATGAAAAAACATGAACACTGAGATATCTCCATAAATCACTATAAAATGCTCAAAACGACATGGCAAGATTGCATATACTAACAGTTTCAGACTTAGCAGGAAATAACATCAGGTTGCAATGTTTAGAGCTATCAAACAGAATGCTACAAGAACTTAACATGGCAAAAAGAGGCACGGAATGAATCTACTAATTTCATAGAACAAAAGTCCTTTACTGACCATGAGCCAAAAAGGATCATAAGATATTATGGCACCCAGGTAAACATGGCAAGTTATATGACAGATTCATACATGGCAGGAACAACAATAAGTAGGCATGTTGGTAAGCTTGAACCACTCACTACAGAGAAATACATGGCATGGCAAGGAAACCAACAGTAAGAAGACATGTTTATGAAGCTAAGCATGGAAAGAGAAAGTTCATAGAGTGCATGGGTCACTAACAACAATCATGGCAACATTGAACTTAATGTTAACAGGCTGACAGCAACATTATTTAGCAATTTGAGAGAAAGATAACAACAAGTTACAGCAGACTATAATTGCAAAAAAGGCATGTATAGATAGAGCAAGACATGTTTAACAAAACATACTTAGTGAACATCTCCAGATTATGCATAGAATGACTTGTAGCAGCAGGTTTACATAGCAACAAAATATAACAGAATCAGACATGCAAAACAGCAACAGCAAGTACCCTACTTAACAAGCTCGATGCACTCACTATACAACTCAAAAAAATACATAGATGGCACCACTGTGAAGATGGCATGACATAGCACAAAACACATGTAGAGCTCATGCTCATAAGATGCACACATCAAATACAACAAAAATGACAAATCATCAAGTTATAACAGTTTCAGCAGGTTAACATCATATAGCACTCTTGCAACGATGATTCAGGCTTCAAGATGAGTCAAATGAACATGGTGCAATGTAATTAAATGAATTACTCTTTTAAGCGAACAATTTGACATATTACACGCATGAAATGATGCTACGGATGCAGAGTTATGATGCGTTGAACAGGGCAACATTATGCAAAAATATCAGGGACTTAGTGAAATCTCACCCCGCGGAAAAAGTCAACGGGACGACGAGGTACAGGGACGGAGTGGATCGGGGGAGGCGTGGCCGTTTGGTTGGACGTCTTGGTGGATCTGGTCCTGATCCGGGACGAAGGAGCTCCGGCAAACTCCGGTGAGCTCCGGTGAGCGGAGGAGGCCGGGCGGCCGGTGGGGAGGTTTGGGGAACCAGACGCGGGATCCGGCGAAGGGCGAGCACGGAGCCGAGGCGGTGGCGCGGACAACGGCGCAGGGCGCATTAACTCGGGCGGCCGGGCGCAGAGGCGCGCAGGACGGCGCCGGGCGGCGGGCGAATGGCGGCGGGCCGGAGCTGCGGCGGATCCGGCGACGGGTGGCTTGGCTTGGCGGCGGCGGAGCTTGAGCTGGGAGGCAGCGGCGCATGGCGGCGGGCGCCGGGCGAGGTCGGGCGGCGCGCAACCGGAGGCGAGGAGGCGGCGTCGGCGGGCGCGGGCGGAGGCGGAGGTGACGGGTCAGGCGGTTCGATTCCTGGCCTCAAGGGTCTGCGGCGGTGCCGGGCGCTGGGAGGAAAGAGGGGCGGCGCGGGGTACACGTGGCACGCACGGGTTGGCTGCGGCGGCGGGCGGACATGTCCGTCGGTGGGGAGGACGCGTCCGGCGGCGCGGGGAGGAGCGGGGCTAGGGTTAGGGGTGGAATCACCCGAAAATTTCGGGGGAGGTCTAGTTTTATAGGTAGAGAGAGCTAGGAAGCTCCAAATGAGGTGCGGTTTTCGCCCACACGATCGTGATCGAACGACCGAGAGCATGGAGGGGAGTTTGCTGGGTTTTGGGCCACTATGGAAGGGGTGTTGGGCTGCAAAGAGAAAGGGGCTTTTGCGGTTACCCGGTTAACCGTTGGAGTATCTAACGACCTCCAAACGGAACGAAACTTGACAGGCGGTCTACCGGTGCTATACCAAGGCCGCTTGACAAACCTCGGTCCATTCCGAGACCGTTTAACACCCACACACGAAAAGAGGCAAAAGGGGGCGCCGGGAGACATAGGTGTGCCGGATTGCAAAACGGACAACGGGGAAAATGCTCGGATGCATGAGACGAACACGTATGCAAAATGAGATGCACATGATAACATGATATGAAATGCAGATGATGACATGGCAAAATGCAACACGCAAGCACATGACATGACAAAGAAGGCGAATAACTGGCGGACACCTGGCGCATCGAATCCGGGGCGTTACAGCGCTGCCGGCGGCAGCACGCACGGGGCTGGGCGTCGGGCCTGGCCATTGTGCGGGCAACATCTGACTGTTGTACACGCGTTGTCTGGGATATATATGGGCAATATCTGGGTAGTGTCCGACTTGCATCCGGGAAAAATTATGGCTAGTGTATGGGATAGTCTGGCCACGATTTGACTTGTGTCTAGCTTGCTTGCATAGATGAGATATGGAGTGGCAAACGCGCGCTTGGGCCGGAGCAAGGCACAACGCGGAGGGGAGCAGACGCGAGTGACGCGGCACGGCGCGCGCATGGGTGCGGCCGACCAAAGCGAGGCACCGCACGAGCGGCGCGTGCGCGGACGGATGGCCGGCGACGCAATGGTGGTGGTGAAGAAGGCGCAACCGACGGCGAGGACGCGCCACCCCTCACGGCCGCTCCGGGGGTGTGTCGGTGTCGAGCCCCCGAGCGCTACCGGAGAGACGGCGCGACGTCGCGGGTGATGATGACGAAGATGGCGAGGCCGACGGCGAGGACGCGCCGACTCTCGCGGCCACTCCGGGGGCGAGTCGATGTCGAGCCCCCGACCGCTACTGGAGAGACGGCGCGATGCCGAGGCAGTGAGGATGAAAAATGGTCCCGCCCGGACTGCGAAACCAGCAGCAGCGTGGTAGCAAAGTACCACCCCACGGTGGGCACCAACTGTCGTGGTATTGTCACGGGGGGCTTGCGAGTCGACAGATGCCACAAGCGCTTAGTGTGAGGGTAAGACTGCTGCTGATAGGACCGGGAGCGGGTATGCGAGTAGCACGCGGTGGTTTACCCAGCTTCGGAGCTCTCCGGAGAGATAATACTCCTACTGCTGCATGTCTGAGTGTATCTATCTGGGGTGTACATCGAGCAGTACAAAGTGCTCCTGGAGCTGTATTTTGTATCAGTGCCAAGTGCATCTGATCTGGTATATGGATGCGTACGGCCGGCTCTAGTGGCCATGTATGGCCATGGCTTGTGGCCGTGAGTGGCCTTGTGGCCAAATGAGTGTGGCCGTGGGAGTCCATCCCCTGGATGGATGGATGTGTGCCCATATATATAGGCATGGCTAGCTTACTATCTAAGCTATGTGGTGGTATGGGAGTGATGTCTACTACACAACCTTCTTCTTGTAGACGTTGTTGGGCCTGCAAGTGCACAGGTTTGTAGAGCAGTAGCAAATTTCCCTCAAGTGGATGACCTAAGGTTTATCAATCCGTGGGAGGCGTAGGATGAAGATGGTCTCTCTCAAACAACCCTGCAACCAAATAACAAAGAGTCTCTTGTGTCCCCAACACACCCAATACAATGGTAAATTGTATAGGTGCACTAGTTCGGCGAACAGAGGGTGATACAAGTGGAATATGGATGGTAGATATAGGTTTTTGTAATCTGAAAAATATAAAAATAGCAAGGTAACTAATGATAAAAGTGAGCGTAGACGGTATTGCAATGCTAGGAAAAAAGGCCTAGGGTTCATACTTTCACTAGTGCAAGTTCTCTCAACAATAATAACATAGATAGAACATATGACAAGCCCTAAACATGCGACAAAGAGTCACTCCAAAGACACTAATAGCGGAGAACAAACGTAGAGATTATGGTCGGGTACGAAACCACCACAAAGTTATTCTTTCGGATCTATCTATAAAAGAGTTCATACTAGAATAACACCTTAAGACACAAATCTACCAAAACCCAAATGTCACCTAGATACTCCATTGTCACCTCAAGTATCCGTGGGCATGATTATACGATATGCATCACACAATCTCAGATTCATCCAACCAACATAAAATTACTTCAAAGAGTGCCCCAAGGTTTCTACCGGAGAATCAAGAACGTGTGCCAACCCCTATTCATAGGTTCATGAAACCCGCAAGTTGGTCACGAAAACATACATCAAGTGGCACATGATATCCCATTGTCACCACAGATAATCACGGCAAGACATACATCAAGTGTTCTCATAAACACTCAGTCCGATAAGATAACTTCAAAGGGGAAACTCAATTCATCACAGGAGAGTAGAGGGGGAGAAACATCATAAGATCCAACTACAATAGCAAAGCTCGGGATACATCAAGATCATGCCATAGAAGGAACACGAGAGAGAACATGAGAGAGAGAGAGAGATCAAACATATAGCTACTGGTACATACCCTCAGCCCCGAGGGTGAACTACTCCCTCCTCGTCATGGAGAGCGCCGGGATGATGAAGATGGCCACCGGTGATGGATCCCCCTCCGGCAGGGTACCGGAAAGGGGTCCCGATTGGTTTTTCCTGGTTCTGGAGGCTTGCGGCGGCGGAACTCCCGATCTATGTTCTGTTCTGGAAGTTTTAGGGTACAACGGTATATATGGGTGAAAGGAGTATGTCGGTGGAGCTACGGGGGCCCCACGAGGCAGGGGGGTGGGCGTGCCCCCACCCTCGTGAGCACCTCCTGTATCTTCTCACGTGGGGTCCAAGTCCATCAGGTGGGTTTCCTTCCAAAAATAACTTCTCCAGTTGATTTCGTTCCGTTTTGACTCCATCTCATATTCCTTTTCCTCGAAACACTAAAATAGGCATAAAACATCAAATCTGGGCTGGGCCTCCGGTTAATAGGTTAGTCCCAAAAGTAATATAAAAGTGGAAAATAAAGCCCAATATTGCCTTAAACAGTAGATAAAATAGCATGGAGCAATCAAAAATTATTGATACGTTGGAGACGTATCAAGCATCCCCAAGCTTAATTCCTGCTCGTCCTCGAGTAGGTAAATGATAAAAAAGAATTTTTGATGCGGAGTGATACTTTGGCATAATTTCAATATAAATATTCTTACTTGTGATATGAATATTCAGATCCGAAAGATTCAAGACAAAAGTTCATATTGACATAAAAATAATAATACTTCAAGCATACTAATCAAAGCAATTATGTCAACTCAAAATAACATAGCCAAAGAAAGTTCATCCCTACAAAATCATATAGTTAGGCTATGCTTCATTTTCGTCACACAAAGATGTTCCCAACTTCTAGACCCCCGATGACAAGCCAAGCAATTGTTTCATACTCAAATAATCTCAAACTTTTTCAACCTTCACGCAATATATGAGCACGATCCATGGATATAGCACTATGGGTGGAATAGAATGTGATGATGGGATTGTGTGGAGAAGACAAAAAAGGAGAAAGTCTCACATTGACGAGGCTAATCAACGGGCTATGGAGATGCCCATCAATTGATGTCAACATGAGGAGTAGGGATTGCCATGCAACGGATGCACTAGAGCTATAAGTATATGAAAGCTATACAAAAGAAACTAAGTGGGTGTGCATCCAACTTGCTTGCTCACGAAGACCTAGGGCATTTTGAGGAAGCCCATCATTGGAATATACAAGCCAAGTTCTATAAAGAAAAATTCCCACTATTATATGAAAATGACAAAATGAGAGACTCTCTATCATGAAGATCTTAGTGCTACTTTGAAGCACAATATATGAGACTCACTACATGAAGAACAAGGTGCTACTTTGAAGCACAAGTGTGGTAAAAGGATAGTAGCATTGTCCGTTCTCGCTTTTTCTCTCATTTTTTTTGGGACTTGCTCTTTTTTTTCGTCCGGAGCCTCATCCCGACTTATGGGGGAATCATAGTCTCCATCATCCTTTCCTCACTTGGGACAATGCTCTAATAATTATGATCATCACACTTTTATTTCTCTTACAACTCAACAATTACAACTCGAAACTTAGAACAAAATATGACTCTATATGAATGCCTCCGGCGGTGTACCGGGATGGTGCAATGAATCAAGAGTGACATGTATGAAAATGCATGGTGGCCTTGCCACAAATACGATGTCAACTACATGGTCATGCAATGGCAATATGACAAAAGTAATGTATGTCATAATAAGGATGATGGAAGTTGCATGGCAATATATCTCGGAATGGCTATGGAAATGCCATGATAGGTAGGTATGGTGGCTGTTTTTAGGAAGATATAAGGAGGTTTATGTGTGATTGAAAATTAAGATCAAGATGACAAGTTTCATGGTTATCATTATTCTTTAAAGCATACGTGTCATCACAATAATCATCATAGATAGGAGGCATGCTTTCATCATAGTAAATTTGCTCATCAAAGCTTGGGGGACAAAAAATATCATCTTCATCAAACATAGCTTCCCCAAGCTTGTGGCTTTGCATATTATTAGCATCATGGATATTCAAGGAATTCATACTAACAACAATGCAATCATGCTCATCATTCAAATATTTAGTGCCAAACAATTTAATGCATTCTTCTTCTAACACTTTGGCACAATTTTCCTTTCCATCATACTCATGAAAGATATTAAAAAGATGAAGCGTATGAGACAAACTCAATTCCATTTTTTGTAGTTTTCTTTATAAACTAGACTAGTGCTAAAACAAGAAACAAAAAGATTCGATTGCAAGATCTAAAGATATACCTTCACTTACCTAGCCTCACGCAGCGGCACCAGAAAAGAGCTTGATGTCTACTACACAACCTTCTTCTTGTAGACGTTGTTGGGCTGCAAGTGCTGCAGGTTTGTAGGACAGTAGCAAATTTCCCTCAAGTGGATGACCTAAGGTTTATCAATCCGTGGGAGGTGTAGGATGAAGATGGTCTCTCTCAAACAACCCTGCAACCAAATAACAAAGAGTCTCTTGTGTCCCCAACACACCCAATACAATGGTAAATTGTATAGGTGAACTAGTTCGGCGAAGAGAGGGTGATACAAGTGCAATATGGATGGTAGATATAGGTTTTTGTAATCTGAAAATATAAAAACACCAAGGTAACTAATGATAAAAGTGAGCGTAAACGGGTATTGAAATGCTAGGAAACAAGGCCTAGGGTTCATACTTTCACTAGTGCAAGTTCTCTGAACAATAATAACATAGATAGAACATATGACAAGCCCTCAACATGCGACAAAGAGTCACTCCAAAGACACTAATAGCGGAGAACAAACGTAGAGATTATGGTCGAGTACGAAACCACCACAAAGTTATTCTTTCGGATCAATCCATAAAAGAGTTCGTACTAGAATAACACCTTAAGACACAAATCAACCAAAACCCTAATCAATCACCCTCGTGAGCACCTCCAGTATCTTCTAACGTGGGGTCCAAGTCCATCAGGTGGGTTTCCTTCCAAAAATAACTTCTCCAGTTGATTTTGTTCCGTTTTGACTCCGTCTGATATTCCTTTTCCTCGAAACACTAAAATAGGCATAAAACAGCAAATCTGGGCTAGGCCTCCGGTTAATAGGTTAGTCCCAAAAGTAATATAGAAGTGGAAAATGAAGCCCAATATTGCCTAAAACAGTAGATAAAGTAGCATGGAGCAATCAAAAATTATAGATACGTTGGAGACGTATCAGGGAGCAAGGCATGGTGGCTGTCATGCTTGTCCCCTGGGTCACTTCATAAATAGTGCCAGGGGACAAGTGACACTATACATGATGGCTGAGATGACACGTGAATAGTGCTTGGGTACGGTCATCTCGCCAGTGTCTTGTCGGTGTCGGGTCGGGCTGAAGTCGGCAGCCGGCAGGTGGGCGCAGTCGGCAGCCGGCCGGGCAGAGCAGTCGGACGGAGAGCCGGCAGGAGCAGCTGGGCAGTTGGACCGAGGGGCTTTGCTAGGCCCGATGTCTTGAATTATTGTCTCGCAGTCTTCGGGGTATCTGTGTCCAATTACTCCGACAGATAGATTAGTATCAAGATCGAGGTGTCACCCTATCCCTTCGGTGTTGGGAAGTGTGGGTGTGTGTGTGTAGGGGGGGGGGGGCAGTGACACTCACATATATCTACTCTTATAAATAACAGAGTTGGTGATGATGGTGTTCCTGCCATCCTGCAATATAGGCCATCCGATTTATATCCGACGGACAAGAAGGAAAATATGGCAATTTTGCAAAAAGATACCCACACCCCTCTCCGCATTTTTAAATAAGGCATTCCCTCGTTCATCCTTTTCTCCCACAAGATAAACTTCTCATACAAATGCATCTCGATGTTCCGTGCAACGCATGGGCATCTTGCTAGTAGGGAGTAGGAGTTTGTGTGACACATATCTAGCTATATTAAGGGATAGGTAGATAGCATATGTGTGAGAGACATTATTATACTTTGAGACATTAGTGGTTGTGGGTGGGCGGAATTAAAGGGGTGGGCGTGTTAGACATAGAGAGCGTGTGTGTTTACGTGTGAGAGACTTGTAGGATGGGGTAGAAAGACGAATTTAACCCTGACGGAGGGAGAGAAATACATGAAGTGCGCGTGTGTGATTCCGATGCCCACAGGAAAATGAGATATGTATGCGTGTCAGAGAGATTGCACAATTCATTCACGTATCACTATCTAGCGATCGTGGACGTGCATCGCTTGAACATGTCAATACCTACTTCGTATCATGGCCAAAGGTAAAATATCGATTCAACACTATAAAGATTGGACACTCACATATCACATTTTTTTCTATTTAAATAAACCTTTTCAGTTGGGCATGCCAAAGTTACAGTGATGTTTCTTCAAACAACCAATGTACCTATCATGTACATGCACCATTGTTACTCTTGCATTCAAATTCATTAGTCTTGGATGATTTAAGTTTCTATTTTGAAGTAATATATGTAATATTTATATATGAATTCAAAAGATGCATAATTTATGAAATGGAGGCTATGTAATCATATGAGGTAACACTTTTAAGTAGCTAACTACAATATCCATTTCTTTTTGTGCGCCTCTACACTAACACGTCAATGCATTATCACTACTAGGGAAAAGGCTAGCAGCAGCGCGGGTTTTAGATTTATCAGTAGCGCAGGTATAGCGCTACTAATAAGGCGCTGCAGCTATTGCTTAGCGACGTGGCGTGCCGACCAGCCTTCTTGCTAGGACAAATAGCTGCAGCTTTTGTTCGTTACCACGCTGCATGCTAAGGTAACTACACTTGCAGCGTGTTTTACGCCCATCGCTACTAGTACTTTTTTATTTTTTATTTTTATTGTATTTATGCGCCATCATACAAATATTGGTACAATACTAGTTATTAGGTTTACATCATTATGTCCATAACAGTGTGTCAAATGAAGGTGGATTAAGTTCAAGTGGAGGCAATATGTGGTGCATGTCAAAAGTATACTACTAATCCAAACTTGATCTAGTTTGGACTAGTAGTACTTTCGATGTGCACCACATGTTGCCTCCACTTGAATCTAATCCGCCAAAGACAAGATATTTAATCATCATCATGGTCATTACCACCAACAGTATTTATTTAATCACCACTAACACTAGCTAATAATAATCATCATAGTCATTACCACCAACACTAGCTATTTTATCATCATAGTAGTAGTGTAGCACATCATCATCCTCGAAACTCATTTTAGCTAGCTAATCACTCCTGCTGCTCTCTCTTAGGTAAAACAACATAAAACATGTGTAGCTCTCCTCCTTGATCAAGTTGGAGCATGCAGATGAACCTGTCTCCTAATCGTGGAAAGCGCCTGCTTGTTGCCCCTAGTACTTCGCTGCGCTCCCCAACACATATTTGGTCCAGTCTTGCACTATTAAGCATCCGTCGCTAATCTTGAATGCACTACAAGAATCTGTAGGATATCTTGGCCGTAAGCTGATAATACTCGTGGTACCTTTAGTCTCGATCCCATAAGGCACAACATTCATCGGGAGTCCTGTTGAAGAACATCGTATGGTAACATACTTAGCAATGAAGTTTAGCTTCAAAAATAATGTATGGAAAAGATGCAATGAGGACAAATAGTAAAAATCTTACCATCCTTCCTAAATGGATGTGACCGTAGTTCATTACGAACACTATTGGTCGCACGTTTTCAGTACTAACATTTCTAAATCTAGGAAGAAAATTTGCCTTGACAGTATCAAGATCCTCAAGCCATGAAACATAATGACTTAGCTCCTCGCAGTTTAGTTCAGCCTTGGGACAGTAGTAGGTCATGTCTACCAAGCGCTGGACATGTTTGCTTGCTGAAATAAGGCGACAATACAAATTAGTTGTCAACTATTTTTGAATAAACAATATCAAAGACATAAATACGGTTGAGAAACTTACATAATAGTATAACTGGGCGGCGCACATCGACCAGATGTTGGTATTACCTTCAATATCATCTTACGGACGAATATCAAAGGTGATAACCATATCAGGCTCAAATGCATAAGTCTTGCATAGTGCTCGCCATGTTTTGCATCCAAAATAGGTGTAGTCGTCTGAATTGTATAATTTTGCATGGAAAATATAACCATGCTCGGTCTTCAAATAAACTTTCTTTACCTCCATGATGTATTTGAAACCTATCTTATCCAATACAAAAACTCTTGCATGGCAGGGGATACGCTAGTAGAAGAGTAAAAAAAATATAAGTTCAAGCAAATGAAGCAGATGTCATGCTTAATTACGAAAAAAGACTTGTCGCTGTGACTTACTGTATCCACTTCGAAGTTCTCGTCCAGCTTGATGCTGAAGCGCCTATCATCATCTAGAAAGATTCCATCGCACAGGCCGCGCTCGTCTTCGCAGTATTTGCAAATACCGAAATCCATTTTGTCGTCAGACATTTCCTATGTTTATAGTTAAAACATTAATTGAAAATCGATCGAAGACAACTACCAAGATACTCAACACACAAATCTGGGGCACTCGATATTTCCTACATATTCTGGCACAAGTCATGACAAAATTCACGGAAAAATCTGGCATGACCTTTGCTAAAATAGGACATATCGAGCGCCTGAAATTTGCCGGAACGGAAATGAATCAACACTCCGGCAAAACATAGGCCACTCGGAGGTGTAACCTGCAAATATGACGGGCCACTTGGATATTGAGCAATACAAGATATACATTTCAAAATATCTTATAGGACTCAAATTAGCATGCATTCAATAAGCAAAAGTAAATCATCTCATACGTCCGTACATCGTCGAATATTATCACTAATACATCACGAATAGTGTCATACATATAACATCACTAATAGAACTAAAACCCTAGCACACGATGGTATCGGCAGGCGGTGGACACCCAGAGAAGGAACCATCACGGGATCATAGCTCGGTGAGATCCTGCAAAGACTGCCGGTATTGGAGAACAGCACATGCTCCAACGCAAACAAGTAGCAGCAGACGTGCGCGTCCTCCTCACTGACACGGTGACGCACCACCTCCGCGGAGTCCTCGAGCCTCTCGATCGTCACTGGCCCACGCGACCACCACCAAAGAAGGTTCGGGTCAACGACAGGCTGGCTCCTCACCAACCTGCGCCCCCCGGTAGGTTGCGCCTCCCAGTACCACCCCGGCGGAGCCAGGTCCGGACATGGACGATCTGGTCAAGCAGGTGTCGTCCTCCGCCGACTCGTCGACGAGGATGCGGGATAGGCATCGTCCACGTCGAGGCGGGAAAAATTGCTTTAACTAAAAAATAGAAACAAGTTCTTACTAACTAGTTCTATTAATTCAACTAGTTCTTACTAAAAATAAACTTACTATAAATAAAAATATTCTAGTACCTAATTAGTACCTAGTTCTTAATATGCAACTAAAATAAACTTACTATAAATAAAAATAAACTTAATATGCAACTAAAATATAAAGAAACCCTAGGCAGATCAGGTAGGGGAGAGGGAGGAGCGGGCGTGCTCACCTCGGGTGCCTGCGACGAGGGAGGGGCAGGGCGGCGTCGAGGTCGGGGTCGGCGCGGGGTCGGTGCGGCGTCCGGGGCGGCGTTGAGGTCGGGGGCGGCGGCGGCATTGAGGTCGGGGGTCGAGGCGGCGTAGAGGGTGCGGAGAGGCTGCGGCACGCGACGGCGGCAAGTAGAGTGGATAGAGTTGGATTTGGGGAAAGTGGCTGGGAAGGACGAACCGGCCCGTGGTTAAGTCGAAGTAGCGATGGCTGCTCGTGAGAAAGCGATCTTGCTACCTTAGCTACAGCGCTGTCACGACACACGCCATCGCTACCCCTTTCTTTTTTCCCTTTTTCATTTAGTTTCCTTCACATTTTATTTGTTTCCTTTCACCTTATTCTATTTCTTTCATTTTCAATTACCTTTCCATTTTCTTTCCATTTAATTTTATAACCTTTAGCAGCAACTAGTTTACATTAGAACGCGATGCTACAAACAGCGTAGCGGTAGCGCGGTTCGTCATAGATCGCTACTACTATGTGTAGCTTATGGGCTAAGCCGTGGGAATTTTAGTAGTAACGTGTGTACAGCAAGACGCCGCCTTTGCTAGATCTTTATCTGCAGCGCGGTTACCTCAGGCGCGCTACTGCTAATTAGCACCAGCGTGCTTTTTTGACCCACGCTGCAGCTAAAGTTCTGTGTATAGGGTTTTCCCTAGTAGTGTATGTTTAAAGTAAATAACCAATGGCACTAAATTATCTATTTACACGAGAAATACATAGGCTGAGCGTTTGATCCCTTTTTTGTGAGCAGCGCCACTACACCGTCACGATTGGCCGCGCCGTGTGAACATTCAAGTTATCGGCGCATCATCCCGAGTTATTGTCTTTTTTTGGGGTGGACTTCACACGGTTATTAATCTTGACGCGTGCCCGTGTACACAGTCTAGCATGACCTTCCGCTATACGGTCCAAAATTAGTTGAAGCTGGATCTGAACAATCCATGGTAGCAAAATCTCCCGCCTCCTTCTAAAATTTCCGCCACCTTAGTCTTTAGCATGCGAAATCCCCCTTTTGTCCTTGGTGCACGGAGACCAACAGTTACAATACCACCCTCATCTACATGATAGGTCAGGGATGCTTTGGTAACTTCTGGTTCGCCCCACTACACGGCGCCCCCATTTCCTCTCCCCCTCACGCAAAAACGACTAACTCCACAACACCAGAGCATCTTACATCACGCCGTCCGTACTTCATCGCCCTTTCTCCCCTCCCCTCTCGAAACCCTAGACTGCTCATCCACCGGCGTACCATAGCCCATTCACTGCCAGCGGCGTCCACCTCGCCGGATCTGCTTCTGCGGCCGCATCTACCCCTCCCACCTCCCCTAGAAACAAGTAGACTGCTCATCCACCACTGTACCACAGCCCATTCAGTGTCGGCCTTGTCCACGGCGCCGGATCTGCTTCGCCGGTACTCTCGTCAACCACCGCGCATCTGCAACGGCTCATTCGTACTCCCCACCGGAAACGCTTCGTCCACACCCCCCAAAGCCGCCCCACCGACGCCCCCATCGACGGCCTCTGATCCTCTTCGCCGACACCTTCCTCAACCCTACCGGAGCCGTTTCGCCGACACCTACCTCAACCCTACCGGAGCCGCTTCGCCGACACCATCGTCAACCTTACCGGAGTAGCTTCGCATATACCATTCTCAACCCTACCGGGGCCGCTTTGCCAACTCACAAGTCCACGGCCCCAGATCCGCTTCCTCGCACCCTCATCCAACATACCGGAGCAGCTTCTGACGCCTCGTCCACGGCCGCAGATCCGCATCATCGACACCACCCTTAACCGAACCACCGGAGCAGCTTCTGACGCCCCGTCCACGGCCGCAGATCAGCATCATCGACACCATCCTTAACCCAACCACTGGAGCAACCGGCGCCCGTCCACGGCCGCAGATCCGCGTCGTCGACACCATCCTTAACCCAACCACCGGAGCAGCTTCACCTACACCCTCGTCCACGGCTACAGATCCGCCTCGCCCACACCATAGTCCACCCTACTGGAGCCGCTCCACAAACACCCTACTCGACGGTTCTAGATCTCCTTACCAAACCCCCGACAGCCAGCACCACGTCATCACCCTCGACGTTTCTAACCTGGTTCCCACCGTCTGGAGAGATGCCAAGCACCCGCCACGGCTTAGGTACTTGTCACCTTTAAACCCGTCCAGCATCACATGCCCGATGTACTTCAAATATACTAACCGGTCACTATTACCTGTTATGCACCGCAAAAACTACAAGGACGATGTTTCTTACGGATCTAACAGCTTGGCCAACCAAGATCCCGGATCGAGGCATTGCTATGATCTTGTAAGCACGTCTCTCTCTCTTGTATTGTTACATGCACACTGCGTGCTTTGCTAGGATTTTTACCAGTAATCCCTTTGTGCAGACAATGATTTCTACTACTGGCTGCTAAATTAGATATGTAGATGTCATACATGATACTACCTCGTACCTCCGTTCCTAAATATAAGTCTTTCTAGAGATTCCACTATAGGCTACAAACGGAGCAAAATGAGTGAATCTACACTCGAAAATGCATCTATATACATCTGTATGTGGTCCATACTGGAATCTCTACAAAGACATATATTTAGGAACAGGGGCAGTACATTACACAAAATCGTAGGTGGCATGTAGGAATTCTAGTGCACTACATTAGGCTCCCTTAGAGTGCCTGCTAGTCCAGCATACAGAGTCATGGCTAGTTTATGAATGCACACAATCGTTAATTGGTGGTTTAAATATGCAAGGGATATGCAATGTAGTATCATGTAGAGATGTCTGAAGAAAGCCGTGTCAACTTGCAGATAGGGTTACACAATGAAAAAGTACAAGATGTATGTGGCAATTTAAAGGAACAACGCAAAAAAAGGAGAGGCAGCGGTGAGCACATGCGATTAATGCTATATGGTCACTCCTCCATTGCAATCATCGTGACATGTTATTTGTATGCCAGTTCTATTAGCCAAATTTCTTAGGGACAATTATTACGAGTTATCCTAAGAAAATAAGCACATGTGAATATAAGCTCCATGTAATAAGCCAACCAGTTCTTTTCATTGCGTTTTCAGCTTATCTTTGGTATGATCAGTGGAAAGTCTAGATTGCATTATATTTTTTTCATTTTGTTGCGCATATGGAAATTAATTTGACTTGCAAACATCACAAATTGAACCCAGTGCAGTAATTAATATGATGGGAAAACAGACCATCACTATTTGCTCAAAATGCAAATACAAAGATACCATCTACTTGGCACAATCTACTTTGGTCAATGTTTTCCATAGAGATCCAATTGCATAATTTAAACGAAGAACGCATGACCCACATTTAAATGAAGAACAATTATTTATTGAAATTCGATGGTCCAAGTGGCTGGTTATTATCATATAGCAGACCACCACGAAAGCATCATATAGCAGCTGACTCATAGCAACTTATCATACAGCAATGACGATCGCAATTCATCATGTACCAAAGCAGCTCATAGCAATTCATCATATAGCGAAAGCGAGGAGCAGCTCATAGCAATTCATCATATAGCAGCAGCAGAAGCAGCTCATAGAAACTCATCATATAGCGGCAGCTAGGAGCAGCTTGTAGCAACTCATCATATAGCAGCATCGGCAGCTCATAGCAATTCATCATATAGCAGCAAAGAGCAGCTCATAGCAACTCATCATACAGCAGCAGCTCATAGCAATTCATCATATAGCAGTAGCAGGAGTAGCTCATAGCAATGCATCATATAGCAACAGCAGAAGCAGCTCATAGCAATTCATCGTAGAGTGGATCAGAATAAAATTTGGCAAAAAAATCAGAGGAGATCCTCACCTTGTTGGTTGAGCTCATCCTTCAACAGCACCTCAAGGCCATGGCCTGGGAGGACGGGAGGGGGAATAAGGTGCCTTCTGCCGTAGTGTGGCGTCAGCCATAGTTGTGCAAATACCACGGAGTAGTGCGTTGGACGAACCACAATGGAGCATTCTTTGGAGACCATGAGAATGAGGGGCGGCGCCAGAGGAGGAGCATCCAGGAGATTTTCCCCTACCCACCGGCCATGTAGCCTAGCTGGACATAGCATCGCCGAGGACCGCACAGATGGGACCCGATGGCGACGGCTCATTGGAGGAACCCTAGTGCTGCAGGCAGGGATCGAGGTAGAGGGAAATGGGAGAGGAGATGCAAGCGGGCAGGGCAATGAATGCTTGCGTGTTTGTTTTACTTGAGGGTCGGTGTGACATGGGCGTCGTGATTGCATTTTGAGTGTAATATAGGCGGAACAATGAGTCATTTCACTATTCCCCTTCCCTTCAATTTTTAGTGAGGTTCTACCCGAAACACCCCCCTCCAAAGCAAAATTAGTTAAGCCCAAGCCCATAACTCAAAAATGTCTTCTTTAATCTTTTATGGCTTATTTTGATAATATGCCCTGAAAAGGCAGAATCAAACTGGCCCTTAACCTACAATTCAATTGTGCGTGCAATGATGAATCACTCCTGCCTGCTATCTGTACATTTAGACATCATCATACATGGCATAACCTAATACATGTGCATTCCATTGTAGAATCTGGAATATGCAATGTTTATGTTAGTTCATACGTTGCACATGATGTTTAAATGCCCCTTAAATCTGGTCGACCAAGTGATGGTCTTTAAGCCTCCTTCTTTGCTTCTTTTCTTGATATGTAAGACTTGCTCACACATCTGTTCAATTGCTTGTTTGCATCAGCCAGCCATACTAGGACTGATTGCTTTGATTACTTGCTGTTCTTGACCTAACACTCTAACAGAGCTTGTCAACGATTTAAACACTAAGGGCTGTTGTAGTGGGGCCTTGTCTAGCTCATAGGTGACATAAAGGTTTGGCTGTACACTACAGTAGGCTCTCCAAGAGTACCTAGAGATCCAGTTCGAAGGTATGCCTAGTTTTTACATAGTGCAGACATGGTAAATGCTCATTTCATTGTGTGCAAGTGCAAGAGATGCGGCATGTCTCATTATGTGGTGTTGTTTTGTTATAATCTCATCCTTTTGTGTTCACAGACTGGAAAATATGCATATTTATCTTCCAAGGAGATGAGTAACTAGTTTGTGTCACCTTGCAGAGGGGGTGCAATGAAGATAAGATTGAGGATTTCCAAGTACAAGATGTTAGGAAGGAGCCTTGCAAGAGAAGTAGGAGCTGTGCTGAGCCTCTTCAACCTGCTAAGGTAAGTCACTGTATGCAACTCAACAGTTCAATTCCTTGTTTGTTTTAGGCATAGTTAATTTTCTCTTTTCAATTGCTTTATTTGTCCTCACTTAATGAGATGCCCAAATAATCATGCCTGACGTTCGGTACTTGTATCACTATTAGTTGACATAATTAAAGGCCTTACCATTTAGTTACTCTGCCAAAGTGTGCCTGAAGCTTTGAAGTCTATTAACCAACTATTATTGCATGAGGCTCACAATCTAGTTTATACTACGCTAATGATTGCATAGTTTTGCCTTTTTTAGTATGTTTGTATGAAACCCTCTGCTGTTCATTATGCTCCCTAAGACTTTAATTGAGGTACAAATTGGCCAACTGCTTGCTTACTTATCATAACGTGCTGTCTAAATTTGTAACTTGTTTGTGTTTTCGATTGGGCCCCAACATCATGCTCCTCTGGTGAGCTAAGAGGGATTTCTGTATGCAGGCTGCACAGACTATCTTTTTTATAATTTTTAAATATCACCTGCTTATGCTTCATGATGTGTAACATTTTTTGTGTGAAAGTGACGTGTAACATTATTGTTAGTCCTGTTTTGCCATGTAGTACAAAATAGTGTCTTGTTCGCTTCACTGTTGTAACTATATTTTCTCCCTAGTCATGTGTACTTACAGAAACATTACAGGATGAAGTGACATCAACACAAAAATTTGCGAGCAGTGCGGCATGGCCGTTACCGAATGATGATGGATTGGAATTGGAATGTGCTGATGTTCTCGAGCATCAACTAGAGGTGGCAAGACAACGTGTACATGATTGTCAATGTATAATCAACAAGTTGAGACTGGACATGCAGGTATTAGATGCCGGAGTCAAAAAAATGAAACAAGACACCGAGGTAACCATGAAGGAATTGGAGATTTTGCAGACTGCAATTTGTGCTATCTGAATCCAGTCAATCCTATTTTCTGAAGAGATTATAGTTCAAATGGAGTTAAGTTGATGCGCGTCCATGATGTATGAGCTGTATTTTCCCAGTGTATGTAATTTGTTGTTTGTGTATGCTTTATTATCACCTGTGCCGAACCATAATGCCCAGTGGGTATAATCGGCTGTAATTTCTTTATTGTATAGTGTAGGAGTATTCTACCTTTGCCTTCATCTCTTTGTTGTATAGTGTATGTTTTTAGAGGTGATAGTATTGAGTAGGATATTTCTTTGAATATGCTATATTGTTCAAACGGGGGCCAACTCGCCCGACCATGGGTCTTCACGGGTCGTCGGATCCATGGGCCTTCTATGTCTCATAGGATCCATGGGCCTTCTACGTCTCGTAGGATCCATGGGCCTTCTACGTCTCATAGGATCCATGGGCCTTCTACATCTCGTAGGATCCATGGGCCTTCTACGTCACGTAGGATCCATGGGCCGCTGACTCATTTATGGGTGTTGTACGGGCCTTTAATGGGCCGTAGATGGGCCTATAATGGAAATCATACGTTTTATGGGCTGACCATAATGGGCCGTTAATAGGCCGTATTTGGTGATGCTATGAAAATGTCCCAACAGACTAACGGACCACAAACGGGCCGACTGTAACGACGGGCTGAATTTGGCCCACAAGCAGAATATTTCAGTAACGTGCCATAAGTAACCGAATGCTGCAAATGAGCCCAAGAATAAATGGGCCCTCAGAAGGCCGAAAGTTAACTTGGGCTGGAAACGGCCCAACGGAATAACGTCCCGTTAATGGGTATAAAGTGTTACACTGTTCATTACGGGCCAATTTCACCGCGGGCCGTTAATGGGTGTAAGGTAATACACTGTTCATTACGGGCCAGTTTCGGCACGGGCCCCTAATGGGCCAAGAGTTACAAAGGACCTCATATGGACCGAAAGACGTCATGGGCCAGAAGTGAAAACGGGCTGGAATCATATTGGATGGCCCAGATGACGCTACTGGGCCTAATTCCCATAGGGCGTAACGGGCCTTGGGTTAGCAGGCTGTAAATGGGCTATATGCTAACGAGGCCGTTAACGAGGCTTTCCATGGGCGGCCCGCCAGCTTTTGACCAAGTCAAACGGGCGGCCTTTTCACGTGAATTGGCCCTTTGTTGGGCTATGCCACGATGTCGGCGTATCATAGGCGCCTACATCCAAAGGAGTGGATGACATACATCCCCAACGATGAGCCGACATGTGTTTCCTCCAGCCAATGATGATTTTACTTGTGGAAAATCCCCATTGGTCGGGGCTGTTAATGGGTTATCGGATCCAAAACCCGACCCGATAGCTTAACGGCGTTCCGTTACGGTGGATGCCACGCGTCGGTCACCCTTGAGGAAAGCACTTCTGTGACGCGCGATTCATCATCATGGAAGTGGACACTTCCGTGATGATAATTTTGGTAATGTCATGGAACACTTCCACGACAGCACAGGTATGACTATCTTGATTCTGTCATAAAATCGTCATGGATGTACATGCATGGCAAAAAATGCGACCTACTGTGACAAACATGTATCATCACGGAAGTGTATTTTTTTTGTAGTGATTGAGATCCAAAAAGAGAGAAGAAGCCATCTAGCTAATAACTATGGACCCGAAGGTCTGTGGTAAACTACCCAACTCATCAGAGGGGCTATGGTGTTGATGTAGAAGCCCTCCATGCTCGATTCCCCCTCCGGCGGAGCACCGGCGAAGGCTCCAAGATGGGATCTCGCGGATACAGAAGGTTACGGTGGTGGAAATTGTGTTTCGTTGGCTCTCTGGATGTTTCGGGGTACGTAGGCTTATATAGGAGGAAGAAGTACCTCGGTGGCCGCCTCGCCTGCTTCTTGACTTGCACTCCAAGACCTCTGGATCACGTTCATTCCAAAAATCACGCTCCCAAAGGTTTCATTCCGTTTGGACTCCGTTTGATTTTGCTTTTTTCGAAATACAGAAATAGGCAAAAAAACAGCAATACGGGCTGGGCCTCCGGTTAGTAGGTTAGTCCCAAAAATGATATAAATGTGTAAAATAAAGCCCGTAAACAACCAAAAGGGGTAATATAATAGCATGGAACAATCAAAAATTATAGACACCTTGGAGACATATCAAGCATCCCCAAGCTTAATTCCTGGTCGTCCTCAAGTAGGTAAATGATAAAAACAGAATTTTTGATGTGGAATGCTACCTAGCATATTTCTCAATGTAATTTTCTTTATTGTGGCATGAATATTCAAATCCAAATGATTCAAGATAAAAGCTTATAAAACATAAAAATAATAATGCTTCGAAGCATACTAATAAATAATCATGTCCTATCAAAATAACATAGCCAAAGAAAGCTTATCCCTACAAAATCATATAGTTAGGCCATGCTTCATTTTCATTACACAAAATACTCCCATCATGCACAACACCGATGACGAGCCGAGCAATTGTTTCATACTTTTTAACTCGCTTCAGCTTTTTTCAACTCTTACGCAATACATGAGCGCAAGCCATGGACATAGCACTAAGGTGGTAAAAGATGGTGGTTGTGAGGACAAAAAGAGGGAGGAGATAGTCTCACATCAACTAGGCGTATCAACGGGCTATGGAGATGCCCATCAATAGATATCAGTGCGAGTGAGTAGGGATTGCCATGCAACGGATTGACTAGAGCTATAAATATATGAAAGCTCAACAAAATAAACTAAGTGGGTGTGCATCCAACTCGCTTTCTCACGAAGACCTAGGGCATTTTGAGGAAGCCCATCATTGGAATATACAAGCCAAGTTCTATAATGAAAAATTCCCACTAAGTATATGAAAGTGACAACATAGGAGACTCTCTATCATGAAGATCATGGTGCTACTTTGATGCACAAGTGTGGAAAAAGAGATAGTAGCATTGTCCCTTCTCTCTTTTTCTCTCATTTTATTTTCTTTTTTCTTTTTTCTTCCTTTTTTCTTTTCTTTGGCATTTCTTTTTTCTTTTTGGTATTTCTCCTTTTTTTCCTTTTTTTTTCTTTTTGTGAAGTCCGAAGTCTCATCCCGACTTGTGGGGGAATCACAGTCTTCATCATCCTTTCCTCACTGAGACAATGCTCTAATAATGAAGATCATCACACTTTTATTGATTTACAACTCAAAGCTAGAACAAGATATGACTCTATATGAATGCCTCCGACGGTGTACCGGGATATGCAATGAATCAAGAGCGACATGTATGAAAATTATGAAGGTGGCCTTGCCACAAATACGATGTCAACTACATGATCATGCAAAGAGCAATATGACAATGATGGAACGTGTCATAATAAACGGAACGGTGGAAAGTTGCATGGCAATATATCTCGGAATGGCTATGGAAATGCCATAATAGGTAGGTATGGTGGCTGTTTTGAGGGAGGTAAATAAAGGGTTCATGATACCGGCGAAAGTTGCGTGGTAATAATAGAGGCTAGCAAAGTAGAAGGGTGAGTGTGCGTATATCCATGGACTCACATTAGTCATAAAGAACTCATATACTTATTGCAAAAGTCTACTTAGCCCTCGAACCAAAGTACTACTACGCATGCCCCAAGAGGGATAGATTGGTAGGAAAAGACCATCGCTCGTCCCCAACTGCCACTCATAAGGAAGACAATCAAAAGAGCACCTCATGCAACAAATTTGTCACACAACTTTTACACTACGTGCATGCTACGGGACTTGCCTACTTCAACAAAAGTATTTCTCAATTTCATAATTACCCACTAGCATGACCCTAACATTACTGCCTTTATATCTCAAAACAATCATCAAGCATGAAATTAATCATAGCATCCAATTCACTTCCTATGATAGTTTTTATTATACCCAACTTGGATGTTGATCATTCTAGGACCAAATTTGTAACCATAGCAAATACCGTGCTGTTCTAAAAGACTCTCAAAAAGATATAAGTGAAGCATGAGAGACTAGCAGTTTCTTCAAAATTAATCCACCGCCATGCTCTAAAAGATATAAGTGAAGCACTAGAGCAAAAACTATGAAGCTCAAAAGATATAAGTGAAGCACATAGAGTATTCTAGCAAATTCTAATCAAGTAGGCTTCTCCCAAAAGGTGTGTACAGCAAGGATGATTGTGGTAAACTAAAAAGCAAATACTAATATAATACACGACGCTCCAAGCAAAACACATATCATGTGGCGAATAAAAATATAGCTCCAAGTAAAGTTACCAATGAACGAAGACGAAAGAGGGGATGCCTTACCGGGGCATCCCCAAGCTTAGGCTTTTGTCTATCCTTGAATATATTGGGGTGCCATTGGCATCCCCAAGCTTAGGCTCTTTCCACTCCTTATTCCATAGTCCATAAAAGCTTTACCCAAAACTTGAAAACTTCACAACACAAAACTCAACAGGAAATCTTATAAGCTCCGTTAGTGAAAGAAAACAAAACCACCACATAAGGTACTGTAATGAACTCATTCTTTATTTATTTTGGTGTTAAACCTACTGTATTCCAACTTCTCTATGGTTTATAAACTATTTTACTAGCCATATATGCATCAAAATAAGCAAACAACACACGAAAAACAGAATCATCAAAAGCAGAGCGATGCAGCAGCAATATGTAACTAACGCAAACTTCTGGAACTCTAAAAATCCTACCAAATAGGAAGTCCTGGACAATTTTTATATTGATCAGCAGCAAAAAGAATCAACGCAAAAGCACGTTTCTGTGATTTAACAAAACTAATTTCGTGCATGCAAAGTTTCTGTTTTTCAGCAGAATCAAATCAACTATCATCATAGGTTATCCTATAGGTTCTACTTGGCACAAATACTAATTAAAAGATAAAAACACATCTAAACAGAAGATAGATGCAAGATTTATTACTAAACAGAAACAAAAACAAAAAACACAAAGAAAATTGGGTTGCCTCCCAACTAGCGCTATCGTTTAACGCCCCTAGCTAGGCATAAAAGCGGAGATAGATCTAAGTAGTGCCATCTTTGGCACTAAATTCATAAGTAGCTCGCATGATATATTCATAAGGTAATTTGACATTCTTTCTTGGAAAGGGCTCCATGCCTTTCCTTAATGGAAATTATCGTTCTAAGGAAAGGTCTACCAAGAATAATAGGGCAAGAAAGATTGCAATCTATATCAAGAACGATAAAATCTACGGGTACCAAATTTCTATTTGCAACAATGAGAAGAATATCATGTGGTTCTTTCCTTGCACTCGTCAATAGAAATTCTCATTGCTTTGAGACACTCATTGATATCATGCTTAGGAGAAGAATATCTAAGTTTAAGAGAATCAACATCAAGCGAAAGTCTATCAACGTTCCTAGCCAAATCATCAACTTTGAGCAATTTTTCTTCAAGCAAAGCATTAAAATTCTTTTGAGAAATCATAAACTCTTTCACACTATTCTCAAAATCATAGGGCATCTTATTAAAATTACCATAAGAATTATTGTAGGAATTTCCATAATTATTAGAGGAATTACTAGGGAACGGTCTAGAATTAAAGTTTCCTCTATAAGCATTGTTACCGAAACTATTCCTACCAACAAATTCACATCCATAGATTCATTATTATCCTCAATCAAAGTAGACAAAGGCATATCATTGGGATCAAGAGGAGTATTTCTAGTAGCAAACAATTTCATAAGTTCATCCATCTTTTCACTCAAAACATTGATTTCTTCTATAGCATGCACTTTTTTACTAGAAGATCTTTCGGTGTGCCATTGAGAATAATTAGCCATAATAGTATCAAGAAGTTTTGTAGCATCTCCTAACATAATTTCCATAAACATGCCTCCCGCGGCCGAATCTAAGAGATTTCTAGAAGCAAAGTTCAAACCGGCATAAAAAAATTGTATGATCATCCATAAATTCAAACCATGAGTAGGGAAATTGTGAATCATCAATTTCATTCTTTCCCAAGATTGGGCAACATGTTCATGATCAAGTTGTTTAAAATTCATAATATTGTTCCTAAGAGTGATAATCTTAGCGGGAGGAAAATACTTAGAGATAAAAGCATCTTTGCACTTGTTCCAAGAATCAATACTATTTTTAGGCAAAGACGAAAACCAAACTTTAGCACGATCTCTAAGGGAAAACGGAAATAACTTCAATCTAACAATATCGTTATTCGTATCTTTCTTCTTTTGCATATCACACAAATCAACAAAGTTGTTTAGATGAGTAGCGGCATCTTCACTAGGAAAGCCGGCGAATTGATCTTTCATAACAAGATTCAGCAAAGTGGTATTGATTTCATAACACTCAACATCATTAAGCGGAGCAATCAGAGTACTAAGGAAATCATTATTATTGGTATTGGAGAAATCACACAATTTGGTATTATCTTGCGCCATGGCAACAAGTAATCCAACACACAAGCAAACAGAAAAAGGCAAGCGAAAGAGATAGGAGGAGAATGGGAAAGAGAGGGCGAATAAAACGGCAAGGGTGAAGTGGGTGAGAGGAAAACGAGAGGAAAATGGAAAATAATGTAAAAGCGAGGGAGATGGGTTTGTGATGGATACTTGGTATGTCTTGACTTGAGCAAAGCCCTGCCCGGCAACGGCGCCAGAAATCCTTCTTGCTACGTTTTGAGCTTGCGTTGGTTTTCCTTGAAGAGGAAAGGGTGATGCAGGAATAGTAGCATAAGTATTTCCCTCAGTTTTTGAGAACCAAGGTATCAATCCAGTAGGAGGCCACGCACGAGTCCCTCGCACCTACACAAACAAATAAATCCTCGCAACCAACACGATAAGGGGTTGTCAATCCCTACACGGTCACTTAGGAGAGTGAGATCCGATAGATATGATAAGATAATATTTTTGGTATTTTTATGATAAAGATGCAAAGTAAAGAAAGTAAAATAAAACGGCGCCAGAAACGGCGCCAGAAATATCTAGTAGGAGGCTCCTCAAAATTCCTACGCACCTACACAAACGAACAAAGAACTCGCAACCAACGCAATAAAGGGGTTGTCAATCCCTTCACGGCCAGTTGCGGAAGTGAGATCTGATAGAGATAATATGATAAGATAAATACATTTTTGGTATTTTATAATATAGATGCAAAAAGTAAAGATGCAAATAAAAGTAGATTGAAAGCTTATATGATAAAAGATAGACCCGGGGGCCATAGGTTTCACTAGTGGCTTCTCTCTAGATAGCATAAGTATTACGGTGGGTGAACAAATTACTGTCGAGCAATTGATAGAAAAGCGAATGATTATGAGATTATCTAGGCATGATCATGTATATAGGCATCACGTCCGCAACAAGTAGACCGACTCCTGCCTGCATCTACTACTATTACTCCACACATCGACCGACTCCTGCCTGCATCTAGAGTATTCAGTTCATAAAGAACAGAGTAACGCTTTAAGCAAGATGACATGATGTAGAGGGATAAACTCAAGCAATATGATATAAACCCCATCTTTTTATCCTCGATGACAACAATACAATACGTGCCTTGCTGCCCTCACATCCTTTGGGAAAGGACACCACAAGATTGAACCCAAAGCTAAGCACTTCTCCCATTGCAAGAAAGATCAATCTAGTAGGCCAAACCAAACTGATAATTCGAAGAGACTTGAAAAGATAACTCAATCATACATAAAAGAATTCAGAGGAGATTCAAATATTTCTCATAGATAAACTTGATCATAAACCCACAATTCATCGGATCTCGACAAACACACCGCAAAAAGAGTTTACATCGAATAGATCTCCACAAGAGAGGGGGAGAACATTGTATTGAGATCCAAAAAGAGAGAAGAAGCCATCTAGCTAATAACTAAGGACCCGAAGGTCTGTGGTGAACTACTCACAACTCATCGGAGGGGCTATGGTGTTGATGTAGAAGCCATCCGTGGTCGATTCCCCCTCCGTGGAGCGCCGTGAAAGGCTCCAAGATGGGATCTCATGGATCTGAGAAGGTTACTGGTGGTGGAAATTTTGTTTTGTTGGCTCTCTGGATGTTTTCGGGCACGAGGGCTTATATAGGAGGAAGAAATGCGTCGGTGGGCCGAGGGGCCCACGAGATAGGGGGCGCGCCCAGAGGGGGTGGGCGCGCCCTCCTGTCTCGTGGCCGCCTCGGTTGCTTCTTGACTTGCACTCCAAGTCCTCTGGATCACGTTCGTTCCAAAAATCACGCTCCCGAAGGTTTCATTCCGTTTGGACTCCGTTTGATATTCCTTTTCTTCGAAATACTGAAATAGGCAAAAAAAAAGCAATACGGGCTAGGCCTCCGGTTAGTAGGTTAGTCCCAAAAATGATATAAATGTGTAAAATAAATCCCATAAACATCCAAAAGGGATAATATAATAGCATGGAACAATCAAAAATTATAGATACGTTGGAGATGTATCACTCGGCAGGCGATGCGGAGTGTTGCCAAGGCCTTATGGCCATCCGACTCCCCTCTAGGAAGTATGGAGGAGCTTGTATAGCTATTTAAGGGAGCACAGCGGCGTTTCCGATTATGGAAGATATTGGCCTGCCGGGAAGGTGCACGAGAGGCCTGGGCCATGGTGAAAACACGGTACACGAAGCTTGATCCGAATCATATGGCCCGGGTCGGACCTTTAGGGTCAGATGGAAAATAAATTCCAGTTAGTTTGGTATATGACCAGGTAGAGGTAGCTGCCAAGCGTTCACAACATGATTGTAAGCTAGATAGCCTGTTGGAAGGCATAGAGGAAGAAGTTCTTGAGTCCAAGTGACGACGTACTTCAATTGACAAATTTGTCCCTAGCCGGACTGGAAACAAATTGTCATGGCAGACTTTTTCGCTTCAACCTCCCGACCCGAAGGTGCGGAGAGTTTCCGAATACCTCAGCGGCAAAATAAACCGGGGTATGCGTGGAAACCAGGCGTAGGGGTCATAGTTGCTTGAACAGACAAGTGTCCGGCAAGCTATGTTATATTACATTTTGATCGTAAGAGACATATTCTAGAGAGAATAGTTCTGTTAAGGGTTCCTTTCCCTGGGTCAGCATGTGCTAACGTGCATGTCCAAACCAGCATACATAACATCTGGGGGTTCATAGTGCAACGAGTAAAGAACATCTTTAGTCCGTCGACTGAATATTCCATTAAGAACGCTAGCTTTCGGCTTCACCCAGTCTGAGGTACACATCCGGATGACCCAGCAGTAACAATCGCAGAGGTTCTCCCTTTATGCCCTAGCCGAACTAACGGGAACGTAGGGCATAAACACAGGAACCAAGCAACCTAGCTTGGCCAAAACTTAAGTCATATCGATGCATATTATGGCGAAGAAAAGGTACATACACGTAAAAGACACATATGTGGTGAGCTTGATGCTCGGAAAAAAATAATAATGAAAAGCTTCTGTACAAGAAGCCCCCAGGTATAATTGACGTACATATTTAAAAATGTATGCATCGTAGGTGTACGGTTTAGCCACATGAGAGCTTTAAGGCTAAAAGAAAGAAAAAGATGGAAAGAGAGGAAAAAACAAATAAATAATGAAAACAAAAGGGAGAAAGGAGACGAACGAAGAGTCCGGCGCTAGGCATAGAATCTTTGGAGTCTGGCCGCGTTCCATGGGTTTGGTTCTAGGCGATTGTCTGATGCATCACGTAGGCGGTACGCTCCTCCGGTGAGGACTTCGTCAATGATGAAGGGACCCTCCCACTTGGGCTTGAGTTTGTCCTTTTCCTTGTCTGGCAAGCGTAGAACGAGTTCACCAACATTATAAGTATTGGCCCGTACTTCTCTGCTTTGATATCTGCAGACCTGTTGTTGATAAAATGCGGAACGGGCTTTTGCAACGTCGCGCTTCTCCTCTAGGGCATCTAAGTTGTCCTGCCGATCAAGCTCGTCTTCTCTCTCTTCGTACATGCGCACTCGAGGTGAGTCATGAATAATGTCGCAGGGTAACACAGCCTCTGCGTCATACACCATGAAGAAAGGTGTATATTGGGTAGAGCGATTGGGCGTGGTCCGCAGCCCCCAGAGTACGGAGTTGAGCTCCTCGAACCAGTTCTTATCTGATTCTTTCCAAGACCGCACTAGTATGGGTTTAATGCCGCTCATAATAAGAACATTGGCTCGTTTTACTTGACCATTTGTTTGTGGGTGATAGACGGAGGCGTAATCGAGCTTAATTCCTAGATTAGCACACCAGGCTTTCACCTCATCGGCTATGAAATTGGAGCCATTATCGGTGATGATGCTGTGTGGAACACCATAACGATGCACAACGCCGGATATGAAGTCTATCACTGGTCCGGCTTCGGCCGTTTTAACTGGTTTGGCCTCTATCCAATTAGTGAATTTATCCACCATGACCAACAGATATTTTTTCTTATGGCTTCCTCCTTTAAGGGGTGCGACCATATCAAGCCCCCAGACCGCGAAAGGCCAAGTGATGGGGATTCTTTATAGAGCGGTGGGTGGCATATGGCTTTGGTTGGCGAAAAGCTGGCATCCGACGCAATGTTGGACAAGGTCCTATACATCTGCTCGGGCCATCGGCCAATAGAAACCTGTACGGAAGGCCTTGCTTACAATGGCCCGAGCCACGGCGTGGTGACCACTGAGACCAGCATGAATTTCAGCCAAAAGTTGACGCCCCTCTTCCTCGGAGGTACATCTTTGAAGTACTCTGGTAGCGTTTTCTTGTAGAGTTATCTGTCGTGAACCTTGTAGGCTTTCGAGCGCCGGACGATGCAGCGCGCCGCATTCTGATCCTCAGGGATTTCTCGCCTATTAAGGTAGGCCAAGAAGGGTTCGGTCCATGGGGCATTGACTGCCATGATAAGATGGGCCGACGGTGTTATTTCGATGGCTGAGCCCCCGATGATATCAGTGTGTTTGGAATCTGGGGTTATAGTCGGATCTGGACTGGTATTGCCGCTCTCCCCTTACCACACCACGGATGGCTTGAAGAGCTTTTCTAGAAAGATATTAGGTGGGACGGGGTCGCGCTTGGTGCCGATGCGAGCAAGGGCATCCGCTGCTTGATTACTTTCTCGAGCCACATTATGAAACTCGAGCCCCTCGAACCGAGCAGACATTTTGAGAACGACGTTGTGGTAAGCCGCCATCTTCGGATGTTTGGCATCGAAATCTCCATTTATTTGGGATATAGCAAGGTTTGAGTCTCCGCGCTTGATTGATCTTGATGAACATGAGTATTACAAGAGTTGATCTACCACGAGATCATAATGGCTAAAACCCTAGAAGTCTAGCCTGATTGTGATTGCCTCTACGGAGTAAACCCTCCGGTTTATATAGACACCGGAGGGGGCTATGGTTACACAAGGTGAGTTCTGAGAAAGGAATCTACATATCCGAATCGCCAAGCTTGCCTTCCACGCCAAGGAGAGTCCCATCCGGACACGGGAAGAAGTCTTCTGTCTTCTATCTTCATAGCCCAATAGTCCGGCCCATGTTAAAAGTCCGGTCGTCCGAGGACCCCTTAATCCAGGACTCGCTCAACTGTTGCATGATGAATTGCTTCCGACATAACTATCCATCATTGATCCATTGCCTATGAGCTTTTCACATATTGATCTTTGCTTAGTTACTTTTCCGTTGCCACTGTTATGATTATTACAAAACTGCTACTGTTACTTTTGCCACCGTTACCGTTACCTCCATACTAATTTGCTACTAAATACTTTGCTGCAGATATTAAGTCTTTCAGGTGTGATTGAATTGACAACTCAGCTGCGAATACTTGAGAATATTCTTTGGCTCCCCTTGTGTTGAATCAATAAATTTGGGTTGAATACTCTACACTCGAAAACTATTGCGATCCCCTATACTTGTGGGTTATCACTTGATATATTCTATAATGGACTAACCGATGCTTCTAGGGATTTCCTAGATAGTTGTGCTGGTTGTGTTTTCAGGGAACGAACTATTGAACAAGCTGAAGAATTATTGAATAACATATTGAAAAATGATGATGATTGGGCTCTTCCTAAACCACCGCCTAAACCTACTCCGAAGAAGAGGGGTATCTTATATCTCAATTCCGAAGATATGCAAGAGGCAAAAAAATCTATGAAGGAAAAAGGTATTAAAGCTGAGGATGTCAAAAATTACCTCCTATTGAAGAAATACATGGGCTTGATACACCACCACAACCTAGAGGTAAATTATTTAATGAAATTCAATGACAATGACAATCCTTATAATATGCATCCTGGTCAATGCCTTTATGAGTTTGATAACTACATTAGAAAACAAGATCACTTCAATGCAAATGTTATGAAACAAATGAAATATAATTCTAATATGATTGCTTGCTTGAGTGACTTGTTATTTAGAATTACCAATGATGTTAGAGCTATAGGAAAACGTGCCTCTATGGTTCAAACTCAACTAGAACAAGTTGCTAGATCTCAAAGAGAATTGCTTGATGAAATGATCAATAATATAAATGACTTTGTTGTTAGAGTTGCAACTAGAGAAGGTAAAATGACTCAGGAATCACTTTACCCTGAGGGACACCCAAAAAGAATTGAACAAGATTCTCAAAGACTTAACACAAATGCACCTAGTCCTTCTAAAAAGAAAAAGAAAAAGAAAAATGATAAGACTTTGCATACCTCTAGTGAACCTGAAACAAAAAAACCTCCTAAAGCTAATAATGATGTTTCTATTTCTGATGCTGAAACTCAATCCAGTAATGAACACTCACCTATTGATAATGAAAAAGATAATGATGAGGTTCGGGAAGACACTAAAACAAATAATAAAGAACCAGATAATGATGTTGAAATAGAAAAAAAGTTGATCTTGATAACCCACAACCCAAGAATAAAAAAACGATAAAAGAGACTTTGTTGCTAGAAAACATGGTAAGGAAAGAGAACCATGTGTTCATACACCTATGCCCTTTCCACCTAAATAAACTAAGAAGAAAGAAGATGAAGAATTTGAACGCTTTGCTGAAATGATTAGGCCATTATTTTTGCGTACCCACTTGCCTGATATCTTAAAAAATTGCCCCTTATGCAAAGTACATGAAAGACATCATCACCAATAAGAGAAAAATAGTGGAAGATAAAATCTCCACCATGCTTGCTAATTATTCTTTTAAGGATGGAGTACCTAAAAAACTTGGAGATCCGGGAATACCAACTATACCTTGCTCCATCAAAAGAAATTATGTGAAAACTACTTTGTGTGATTTAGGAGCTGGTGTTAGTGTTATGCCTTTATCTTTACACAAAAGACTTGATTTGAATAAACTCACACCGACTGAAATATCTTTGCACATGGCTGACAAATCAACTGCCATACCTATCGGTATTTGTGAAGATGTGCCCGTTGTTGTTGCAAATGTTACTATCTTAACAGACTTTGTTATACTTGAGATGCCCGAGTATGGCAATATGTCGATTATCCTTAGTAAACCCTTTTTGAATACTGCAGGGGCTGTTATTGATTGCAATAAAAGCAAGGTCACTTTTCATATCAATGGTAATGAGCATACGGTGCACTTCCTGAAGAAACAATTCCAAATGAATGGTATTAATGTTATTGAAAATTCTCCGACAATCACTATTGCAAGTTTTCAAATACCTCTACCTATTGTCCTTACATTCATTTTCTATTTTTAGTAGCCACTACCTACTGTCCTCTACCTACCTATTGCAAGTTTATGAATTTAGTAGCCACTACCTTCTGTCCTTACATTCATTTTTCTATTTTTTTTTCTTAGTTCAGTAAAATAAAATGCCATGTTTTATCTATTTTTTGAATTTCCCGTGCAATAAAAAATGACCCAAAATAAAAGTTCTCGGAATGCCCGGAAAATTTAATATGATTTCTTCCAGAATATTTCTGAATTTTTGATGCAAATAACATCAGAAGGGGGTGCACCAGGTGGGCACTATCGGTGTTCTAGGAATGGGGGTCCCTAGACTTGCCTGCCTGCGGCCTGCAGCGTGGCTCAGCCAATGGCCCAGTACGGCTCGTCTTCATCAACCCAAGCTCAAGACCCTCATGAGGGGCCAAGCCTCACGGGGCGGACGACACAAGGCCTCCTCAGGGGCGGCCTCACCAGGCAGGCTCGCGAGGAGGAGGAGAGATCAAGGCAAGGGGTGCCTCGCGAGGTGCTCATGACGCAAGCCATGACGATCAAGACCAGGCGGGCGCCATGCGGGCGCCAGGTGGGTGCCAGCCTGCGCAGTGTCCTCGTTTCCTCTTTGGTGGAAAGGAGGCAAGCGCAGGCACGGAGTACCGAGGCATCAGGCAAAGGTTTCCATATATGTGCAACGAGACCAAGACCAGTAGGACGGCAGGACAGAGGTCACCGTGCAGCCCAAGACGGCGTCATCACCAGTGCCTTTGGCAGTCAAAAACCATCTTTAGTCAGGATAGCTTGTACTAGTTGCACAAGCAGTATTCCCGCTTAGTACAAGTGAAGGCTAGAAAGAGACTGGGAAGCGACCAACTAGAGAGTGATAACAGTCATGAACATGCATTAAAATTAATAAACATTGAATGCAAGCATGAGTAGGATATAATTCACCATGAACATAAATATCGTGGAGGCTATGTTGATTTTGTTTCAACTACATGTGTGAACATGTCCCAAGTCAAGCCACTCGAGTCGTTCAAAGGAGGATACCACCCTATCATACCACATCACAACCATTTTAATAGCATGTTGTACGCATAAGGTAAACCATTATAAACTCCTAGCTAATTAAGCATGGCATGAGCAACTATAATCTCTAGTTGTCATTGCAAACATGTTTCATTCATAATAGGCTGAATCAGGAACGATGAACTAATCATATTTATAAAAACAAGATAGGTCGAGTTCATACCAGCTTCTCTCATCTCCATCAGTCCATCATATATCGTCATTATTGCCTTTCACTTGCACGACCGAACGGTGTGGATAATGATAATAGTGCATGTGCATTTGGACTAAGCTGGAATCTGCAAGCATTTAATTCAAGGGAGAAGACAAGGTAATATGGGCTCTTGGTTAAATCAACAATAATGCATATAAGAGCCACTTCAGCATTTTCATCATGGTCTTCTCCTCTCGTCCCCCAAAGAAAAGAAAAGAAATAAAGTTATTAACACGGGAAAGCTCCCAACAAGAAAAAGAAGAACGAGAAATCTTTTTGGGTTTTCTTTTAATTACAACTACTACACGCATGGAAAGTAAACTAGCTAAAAGCTACAACTAATTTTTTTTTGGTTTTTCTTAAGGTTATTCAAACACACAAGAAGAAGTTTAGAAAAGAGAATAAACTAGCATGGGTAGTACAATGAAAAAGCATGAGCACCGACAACTGGCATGAGTGTGTGAACATGAATGCAATGTCAGAAAGAAATACGTACTCCCCCAAGCTTAGGCTTTTGGCCTAAGTTGGTCTATGCCCATGAATGGCCTGGCAGATATCTGAAGTTGTAACTGGGGTCGTACTGAGATGCAGCAGCTACTGCCTCAAGAGTTGCGGCTTGGAGGCGAGATGCCTCCGTCCTCCTCTCGTACTCGTTCGCCTCCTCCCTGGTTATAACATATCTCCTTTTTGCCTCAAATTCAAAGAAAGTAGGAGCAGGGAGAGTAATATTGAAAGCACGACGTCTGTCAAAGATTAGTCGGTACTGGAGAGATTGTTCATTCCTCTCAACAAACTGATGACGAACCATATCATTAAAATCTAGATAAGCAGGAGGCAACTCCATATCATTTTCACGAATGGGTACCTCAAGAAAATTAGCTAAACGGGTTGCATAAATTCCACCAAACAAATCTCCGCTAATACTGTTATGATGCAACCTTCGTGCAACAATAGCTCCCAAGTTATATTGTTTATCTCCTAATACAGCACTCTTGAGAACACTAAGATCGGGAACGCACATGTGATATGCCTCGTCCTTACCGTTAATGCATCTACCTATAAAGAGAGCAAAATAAGTGTATGGCAGGAAAATGAATGCTCCCTATGGTAGCTTGCGTGATTTCTATAGATTCCCCCACAGTTATACTAGCAAGAAAATCTTTAAATTCTGATTTTCGAGGTTCACTAGCATTACCCCACTGCAGGAGTTTACAAGCAGTATTAAAATCCTCTAAATCCATGGTATAAGATATATCATAAAGATCAAACAGGACCATGTGAGAATTGCGTGATGATGTAAATTTAAACCTTCTCACAAAGGAGTTAGTTAGGTAGTAATGTTGGGGGCACTTATCTGACACGAAGCCCTCGAGTTCAGCATTATGCACATACGCGTCAAATTCCTCCTTAATGCCTGCTCAGACCATAAAATCTTCTGACGACCATTCATAAGGCCGCACTTGAGCTTCTCTTGGTAGTTCATAATACGGCTCACGTATCGCGAGCCTGGGTCCTTGCTTCGTTGAAGAACCACCTTGGTACATTTTTCCTAAACATATTTCTTCCTCTGAAATTTTTAGTGACTCAAAATAAAAGTGAACCAAACTCAACAAAATTGAAAGCAACTACTCCCACAAGTGCCTAGAGACTATATCATGCATTAGAACTACTTGGGACCAAATAAATTTGACATGCAAGCTCAAGAACAGGGTCACTGTCGTGGAATTGTCACGGCAGATGTCCTCATGAAAGGACTTAGTCGCGGGGCCATCGTACGGGTTAACTTAGAGGAGTTAAAGCGGACGCAAAGATACGAGAGTTTATACTAGTTCGGCCCCTTCGATGAAGGTAAAAGCCTACATCTAGTTGTGATGGGATTGATCTGATTTCGATGACTAGGGAGCAATAGCTTTGCCTAAGCCTCGAATTGTTGTTGTCTGCCCCTAAACCGCCGCCGGATCGTCCCCTTATATACACGGGTTGACGTCCGGCCGGTCTACAGAGTCCCGAGGCCGGCTCATACCAGTGTCCGGCTCGGTCTCTTCTTTCTCTTATCTTACAACACAAGTTACATGGTTATGGCGGTTTTACCATTATGGGCCCTAACTTCGCCCACAGGCTCCGGCCTCTAAACTCTACAACAATCGCCACCTTACGAGTCTTCGTGGGCCCCAATTATGGCGAGGGTAAACCGGCCCCTTGAGGCGGTTTATATTCAGTAGTTACATCCCCAACATTAGGCCCCAGATTGACTTGGACGTGTTCATGTTAATCTTCAACATCTTAGGAAACTCTGAATCTCTTCCTTCATATTTCGTAAACCGCCATCTGCTTAAACCGCCGTGACTTCATCCTCCGACCACAGCAACCGAGCATCTTGACGTCATCTCCATTAACGAAGCCCAACAGTAAGATTCCCTTCATTTAATACTATCCCGGAAATCGAGGCGGCATTGCGTCACGCCGCTTAACGCCTCCATTCTCGCGCCCGTTAATTACTCCGTCTTATTATAAATAGACCGGCAGGCCCTTTCTCTTCTTCCTCCTTCCGTGCTTTCTTCTTCCTCGCGACGCTCCAGCTCTGAAGCTCCTCCGTCGCCTCCGACCTCCGAACGCCGCGTCAGTGCAAGGCCGCTGCATCAACCTGGTTGTACCGGAGACTCTCGGCGCTCCTCCGCTGTTCTGTGCATCGGGTAAGGCTCCTCCTCATGCCCTAGATCTGCATCTTGATGCTCCTGTTCATGTCGTCGTTCATAGGTGTTCATCCTTAATTCCTTCATACCTGCTCTGCCATGGCTTTTTAATCCAACCGTAGCATATATCCTGTGTAGTAACTGTTCCGCCTTCAGTTTAGCATGTTGCACATCTGTCTTTTTGTTCAGACCCTCTTGTTAGAACGCACGAACTTCCCTGCCCTTTATAAGGCTTGCATGGGTCGCATAAATTTTTCCTTCTTGAATCTTGGTAGATCCAAATTAACTCTATTCATATGTGAAACCTGTTTCTGTCCACACTTAGCAGATTTTCCAGTTCTGTCTCTTCCTCCTAAGGGCGGTTTAACTTTTTGATAGCTAATCCGCCATACTCCATTAGTCCTCAGTTAAACCGGAAGTTGGAACTGACTGCCAAACTGCCGGTTTAGCATTGTATAATATGTCTGAACCGTTAATGGTGAACCGTTTTTTACTTTTCCTTTCGCAGTCTCTTCTTCCGGAATGGCCAAACAATTCTCAGCTTGCAATTGGGTCCGGTCCAAGATCACTGAGACGCAACTCAATGGATATGTCACCACCGGCGCTTTAGCCTCCAAAAATGTCCTCCATTGGCGTGTTACGGATACCGAAAGCCCTCCTGAACCTCAAGAAGGCGAAGTAATTGTGTTTATGCAGCACTTAGACCGGATTCAGCCCGCCGGATCAAAATTCTTCCGGGATCTCCTCGCAAGTTTCCAACTCCATCCACAAGATATTGGTCCGAATTTCGTGTCCAATATATGCAATTTCCAAGTTTTCTGTGAAGTCTATCTTCAAGAAGAACCATCTGTGGAGCTGTTCCAGGATTTCTTTCATTTGAACCGCCGTACAGAGTTTTCTGATGGTCCTAACACGGAACTGGGTGGCGTTTCAATCCAGAAAAGGAAGGAAGTAGACTTTCCTCACGCAAAACACCATAGCCATCCGAAGGATTGGAACCAAACCTGGTTTTATTGCCGGAATACCGCTCCTGACAGCGAGAACCCCTTGCCGGGCTACCGCCCTCACTGCTTAGCAACCATCACCCATTGCCTTTACGCTTGACCGCCGCAGAACGAAAGAATTTTGGGCCTCAAATTATCAAACTCCGGGCTCTAATGGCCAATGGCTTAACCGGTATTGACCTTGTTCGATGTTGGGTTTCTTGGGGCATCTTGCCATTAAGCCGCCGCCCCGGATTGATGCACGAATATACTGGTAGCGTCAAATACCCTCAAAGACGTCATGAGCTAGCAATAACTGAGCTTGAAGTCACTGAGACAGTGAAGAAGATGCTCGATGAGCCGATCTCCGTCTGTAGCCAAACCGGGTTGGCCCCATTCTGTGTTTCCAACAAACCGCCTTCGGTAAGGCTCCGCTCATCGCTCTTCTGATGTTAATGCCTTATTGATATGTATTAATCCGTGTTACTTCTCAGGCTAACAGCTCCTTCTGGAAACGAACCAAACCGGCTCGGGTTCCTCGTGTAAAGTCCAAGACCACCAAGAAGGCTGGTAAGAGGAGAACCGCCGAGTCTTCTGATCCGCCGGAAGAAGAAGAATCAGAAGCTGAGGTAAAGCTTGATTTACTTTGTCTCTTTTTACCCTTCATCCTATTGACAGTTTCAATTCCCAGGATGATGCTGAAGCCAGTCATGCCGATCCTGTTGAGGTAATCCTTCTTTCTTCCGAATCTGATCTTGTGCCGGTTAAAAGAATTCGCCGCACAGTCCGGAAAGTGAAAAAATCTCACTCTCGTGCTCATTTGAATCGAACCTTTCTTTGAAGACACAAGGCTGAAGAGCGCTGCATTTACCCGACGGCGGTCAACAAATTACATCGTCCGGTTTACCTGACACCCCAACCCGGAAGCGTCGTCCAGAGGTGATTTGTTCTCCTGAAAAGCGTTATCCTTTGAAAGGTTTCTTCCGATGTCCTCTCAATCCGTCTGATCCGAATTATCAGGCCTCTTCCAACTCATCTGGCGGTTCATCAACCACTCGACTGCCTCCTCTTAAAGTTGCTGCGGGGTAAGCATAATGCTCTTTTTTTGTTTTCTTCGCATTTGTCGGTTCATCACACTCTAACTCTGAATATTGCAGCACCAAGGCTCGCTTGAGTAAGCAGGCGAAAACCCTTGACCCTACTGTGGATGTTGATCCGGAGAAGACTCCAGAGCACCATGGCGAAAAGCCTGAAGTTGCTAAAAACAGTTCTGCCGGGTTGAACCAAGACGACAATGCTAATCCGCCAGAGGCTGAACCGGATGCCCAAGTGGAAACCTCACATCCTGCTCCACCGAGTCCTGCAGCGGAACAGTAGCGATTCTTTGAAATGCCGAGCACAGGGTATGAAAACACCAAGCCCAAGGAAGAATGCCAATCCGGCCGGCCCGCCAAAGATGATGATGTCGTGGCAGCGGGCACCGCCTATACCGCCTCGCAATCCGGTCGCCTTATCAAAACACAGCGCCAAGGAAGAGTCTGCTGCCATGAGTAAAGAAGGGAAAAACTGATCTATCGACTTATGATAACTTCTACGCCCAAGAACTTCACTCCGGCTTCGAACCGACTCTACACAAGTCGTGACTTGAAGCCGATGCGGTGAATCGTATGAAGGAACGCTATGAGGTAAGGAGTTATGCCTCTCTTGTACTTTTGTTGTGTAGTAGCCCCCAAGGGCGGTTCAATCGAGCATAGTTAAGCGGGACTTAATATAAAACTCATACGTCTCAAACTTGGTGATGTAGTTTCAAGGGCCGGGTTCAACTTAGCATAGTTAAGCGGGACTTAACATGTATCACCATAGCAAGATGAGATCAATTAGCCATTAGCCCCCAAGTGCCAAGTTGAATACATGTATTGAGCTTGGGACTTCATAATGAAACAACTAACGTGATCCATTTGTTATCAGAGCGAGATAGACCAGCAAACCGTACAACTCAAGGACCTTCGTGCCAATCTGAAGACTCAACAAGCAGAAACCACCAAGGCCAAGGACGAATTGAAAACTGCCTTGACCACTATGGAGCAGCTCAAGGAGTGGTATACATCCGAGCAAGCCAACTGGGAGACGGAGAAGGCCGGGCTGTTGAAACGGGCTGAAGATGCTGAAGCGGCTCTTAAACCGGTGACAGAAGAGCTCACCAGACTAAAGCGCCAAATTAATGCCATGACCTCTGCGATCTTTGGTAAGAGATTTTTCACTGATTACTATTCTGTTTTGATATTTCCGCCAGTTTAACCTGAGTTGTCTTAAACCGGTACAGGGAAGCGTATTGCTCATTTGGGCTCTGATATGCGGAAGAAGCTCAAGGCTGCATACACGTTGATTGAGCAGCTGTATACCGGCACCCAGCGAGTCATATGCGCTACGTCCTATGATAACACAGCTCCGTCCTTGATCAAAGATACGCTGGACCGGCTATCCATAATTCCGGCACAACTTGAAGAGTTGAAACGATCCGCGGCCCGGGCTGGCACTTTATTGGCTCTAACTCGCGCTAAGGCGTGGATAGCGGACCTTGATCCGGCTGACATAGCCAAGGGATTCCCCAGCGCTCAAGAAAACGGCGAAGCCTTTGATAATGACGCCCTCAAACGAATAACAAAGGAGGTGCGTCCTCTGGCGAGTCAGCGGCGTGAAGCTAACCTGGCGGTTTACCGCTCTTTCTATGATGCAAACAACAGGCGGGTGGAGTTTGTCATTCCAGAAGTGCAGAACCTTGTTCCTCCAACCCGTAAGCACACTTATGCCCCTGACGTTGATCCAACTGAGCTTATAAGTGAAGAGGCTGTCTTTCAGGCTTTAAACCGGATTGGTGGTCTACCAATGACTTCCGGCCCTTGGGTGATGAAGAGGAAGAAGCTGAACCGACGCCAGACGACCCATCTTCTTCACGTCAACCCGGCGAGGATGCTTAATCCGTCAAGCCGGTTGATGCATCATAAGCTGCTAGTCATAACGCCATTCGAAATGTTGGGCCTCGGAAGGCCTTGTAATAGAATAGCCAGCACTTTTGTTTTTGAATGTGCCTTTATGCCTTCAGTCTGCAACCTTCGCGCAGAGGTGCTGATACTTTTGATTGAATAATCGAAACCTTCAATCTATTTTGCCTGCAATCACAAATTCTTAAACCGCCACGGCGGCTTGTGTCGCCAGCCGGCTTGTGACGCTCATATGTATATGTAAGGAAATATTGAGGTATATGATCAAAATTTTGTGATACGAAAATACCTGCCGGCGTCGGGCATGAAGTTGGCTTAGCCAACCTGGAAGCGGAGGTTGTATAAACTATTACCGTCAAAGGAGAAAACAGCTCCTGTGTTTATAATGCCGGTTTACCATGTAAACCATGCCGGGTCATGTTAGGCCCCCTGTTACTCCATAATGGGATGTTAACAGGAAAAGTCAAACCGGAAAAGTTATTTCCGGATTAAAATAAACCGAAAGCCGCCAATTGACTGGTTGAACCGGTTTGAAAAAATGTTGTCGGTTTAAAAACGCAACAAAAAATCAAATAACAATTTGCAGAAAGAGGCTTTACTGAGCCGATCAGATGGCATTACCATGGTCGAACACGACCAAGCTCCCAATAAGGTGTAGCTATGGTTCGAGTCAGCCAGGTCCCCAACTGAAACCGTGACATTATGCCGATCAAGTGGCGTGGCAATGGTTCGGGTTCGACCAAGCCCCCAAGTGACTCTATGACCTTAGGCCGATCAAGAGGCGTGACTGGTTCAGATTTGACCATGTCCCAAGTGATCCGGTGGCTTTCGCCTATCAAAAGGTGTTGCATTGGTTCGGACACGACCAAGCCCCAGATGACATCTTAAAAGCTTCGAAGAGCAAGCTCGGGGATAAACCGGAGGACGTTTTAAAACAACAACTCCATGTACCCAAGCCGGATTTTGACAGAACGGATACCCTGCTTTAACCGAGGCTCCGGTTTATTGCTTTTATTCATGATATATACATTGTCATAATATGTACATAAGGAGAACCAATGGCTCAGGTATAATAAGGCCGAAGATGAGCTATGTTCCACGGCCTGTTGGTCTCCTCTTCTGACGTGCGTGAGTCTTTATGCTCTCGAACATCAATCAGATAGTATGACCCGTTGTGCAGATTCTTGCTGACCACAAAAGGCCCTTCCCAAGGTGGGGATAGCTTGTGCATATTTATGCGGTCTTGAATGAGCGAAGCACCAAGTCTCCTTCTTGAAAGGTTACTGGTTACGACCCGTCATTGTGATACCGACGAAGATCTTGCTGGTAAATCGCCGAGCGAGCAGCCGCCATATCTCATTCTTCATCCAGTCGATCCAAAGCATCTTGCCGTGCTGCCTCATTATCTGCCTCAACATAGGCTGCCACACGAGGCGAGTCATGACGGATATCGCTGGGGAGAACCGCCTCCGCTCCATAGACCATAAAGAACGGTGTGTATCCAGTGGATCTGTTAGGGTAGTATTGATACTCCATAACACGGATGGTAGCTCTTCTACCCAACAGCCCGGCGTCCTCGTAAAGGGACCATAAGCGGGGTTTGATACCTCTCGGGATCTCTGATTAGCTTGTTACGCTTGACCATTGGACTGTGGGTGAGCTCTTGAAGAAAGCGTCAAGCGGATGTGCTCACGTTCACAAAACTCCTTCATGGCACCTTTGGACAAATTGGTACCATTATCCGTGATGATCTTGTGGAAACCCAAACCGGAAGATCACCCTTTTAATGAACTAAACCGCCGTGGCGCATCACACTTGCTATGTGCTCGCCTCGACCCACTTTGTAAATTTGTCGATCGCTACCAAAGCAAGTGTGTCTTCTTGTCCTTGGACCTTTTAAAAGGTCCTACCATGTCCAACCCCAAGTCGCATAAGCGGCCAAGTAATTGGAATCATCCTCAATTCTTGGGCGGTATATGAGCACGTCTAGAAAACTTCGGCAACCATCACATCGTCGACCGGATCTTCCGCATCAGCATGGGCGGTCAACCAATAAAAACCATGGCGGAACGCCTATAGCCACCAAGGATTTTGAACGGCGTGGTGACCACAGTCCCTTCGTGGATCTCACGCAATATTTCACAGCCTTCCTCGGGGGACACACAACGCTGAAACGCCCTGACGACCTTGCAATGATGCAACTTCGCCATTAACAATGGTCATAGACTTAGACCGCCCGAACTATACATCAGACCCAACGTCTCATCTTACGGTAAATCGCCCGGCTCATGTACGCCAAATAAGGGGCGTCCAATCCGGAATGACATGCAGGGCTGCCACCAACTGAGCCTCCGGATTAGGAATAGCCAAATCTACTTCATCAGGAAGCTTGACTGACGGATTGTGAAGTACATCAAGGAAGACATTGGGCGGGACCGGTTTGCGTTGAGAGCCCAACCGGCTTAAAGCGTCCGCCGCTTCGTGCTTCCGACGAACCACATGGTCCACCTGATAGCCTTTAAAATGACCTGCAACAAGATCCACCTCCCGACGATATGCAGCCATGAGTGGGTCTTTGGAATCCCAAGTGCCTGACACCTGTTGGGCCACCAAGTCCAAGTCACCGAAGCACTTAACCCGGCTTAGATTCATCTCCTTAGCCATCCGAAGACCATGGAGCAAGGCTTCATACTCAGCTGCATTGTTAGTACAAGGGAACATTAAGCGGAGGACGTAACAAAACTTTTCACCTCGTGGGAAGTTAACACAACTCGACCCCGAGCCCTCCAACTGCTGGACCCGTCAAAGTGGATGGTCCAATAGGTATGATCCGGCTTTTCTTGGTAGCTTGTAACTCCGTCCAATCATTAATGAAATCCACAAGTGCTCGGGATTTTCTTGCCGTCCGAGGCACATACCTTAAATCGTATGCGGCCCAAGCTCTATGGCCCACTTAGCAATCCGACGATCGCTTCCGGTTACGTATGATATCACCCAAGGGAGCTGAATCGACCACCGTGATGGGATGCCCTTGAAAATCTTGCTTGATTTCCGGCTTGCCATAAAAACTCCATACACCAGCTTACGCCAATGCGGATATCCGCTTGGACTCAATGAGCACCTCGTTGATGTAATAAACCGGACGTTGAACGGATACTCCTTCCCCGCCTCCTTCCGTTTCTACCACAATGGCTATGCTAACTGCCACGGCATTAGCAGCAACATATAGCGTGAAGCGGCTCCTTGTCAATGGGAGCGGCGAGAACAAAGCGGTTGGCCAATTGTCGCTTTAAATCCTCCAATGCTTCATCGGTAATTTGAACTCCGGACAAACCGATCCGTCTTCTTCAAAGATCTGGTACAAAGGAATGGCCTTCTCTCGAGGCGGTGATAAACCGGCTCGGTAGCGGCAATCCGCCTGCCAATCGCTGGACATCATTGATACACCTTGGCTTAGCCAGGAGGTGATAGCTATAATCTTCTCCGGATTAGCTTCAATCCCCTGTTGGACACAAGGAAACCCAATAATTTACTGCCGAACACCGAAAACACATTTGGCGGGTTAAGCATCATCTTGTACACCCGCAAGTTGTCAAAGGTTTCTTTCAAATCCTCAATCAGTGTTTCCTTCTTCCTTGACTTAACCACAATATCATCCACATAAGCATGTACGTTGCGGCCGATCTGTTCATGCAAGCAATTCTGTACACAACGCTGATAAGTTGCTTGGGCGCTCTTGAGCCCAAAAGGCATAGATACATAGCAGAAGGCTCCAAAGAGAGTGATAAACGATGTCTTCTCCTGGTCCTTAACCGCCATTTTTATCGATGATATCCGAATACGCATCCAAAAAGCTCAAACGCCACAACCCGCCGTAGCATCAATAATCTGGTCAATGCGGGGAGGCGAAAGGATCTCTTTGGACAAGCCTTGTTAAGATCATGTAATCCACACATGCACCAAGTGCCGTTTTTACGAAGGACCAGCACCGGATTAGCAAGCCACTGCGGATGGAAAACTTCAACGATAAAACCTGCCGCTAAGAGCACAGCAACCTCTTCTCCAATGGCCTTACGCCTTTCCTCGTTAAACCGGTGAAGGAACTGTTTTACCGGGTTTGTACTTGGGATCAACATTAAGAGTGTCCTCGTTGAGTTCCTCGGTACACACGGCATGTCAAGGCTTCCATGCAAAAATGTCCCGATTCTCACGGATGAACTTCGATGAGCGCTTTCCTATTTAGGATCCAAGTTAGCACTGATGATGAAGTGCTTGGACGAATCACCGGGCACAAAGTCAACAAGTTTAGTCTCAGCCGCCGACTTAAACTTCAGATCCGGATCGCGCTCTGTAGTTGGCTTCTTCAACGGGGTCATATCCGCCGGATCAACCTTGTCTTTATAGTACTTGAGCTCTTCGGTGGCACAAACCGACTCTGCGTAAGCCGCATCACCTTCCTCACACTCTAAAGCGATCTTGCGGCTCCCATGAACCGTTATCGTCCCTTTGTGACCCGGCATTTTTAGCTGCAAATAAACATAACAAGGTCGCGCCATAAACTTGGCATAAGCGGCCGCCCAAACAGGCGTGGTAAGGGCTTTGAATTTTCACCACTTCAAATGTCAACGCTTCCGATCTGGAGTCATGTTCATCCCCAAAGGCCACCTCGAGCTATTTTACCAACCGGATATCTTGACTTGCGGGCACCACACCATGAAACACTGTATTGGGCGGCTTGAGATGTTTATCCGTTAACCCCATACGACGGAAGGTCTCATAATACAGGATGTTGATGCTGCTCCCTCCATCCATAAGCACCTTGGTGAACTTGTATCCTCCCACCGAGGCGCCACCACTAGGGCTAGTTGACCCGGATTGTCAACCCGGGAGGATGATCCTCTCTACTCCACACAATAGGCTGCTCGACCAGCGTGGGTAATGCGGCACGGCCGGTTCAACAACGTTGATTGCCCGCTCTGAAGTTTCGGTCTCGCTTGTCCAAACTAGTGGTGAAGACGTGATGCTGCCCACCATTCAACTGCTTCGGATTGCTTTGATAACCCGACTGCTGCTGCTGCTGATTGTAACCACCTTGGTTGTTCTGATTGTTCTGATTGTCCTGCCCGCACGGATTACCATTGAACCCTGGACCGGAATTTCCTCCACCGTAACCGGGCGGACCTCGAACTGCCATTGGGCCCTTGATCATACCGGAAAGCATTAGAGCTTTTGAACTCCTGCATAATGTAACAATCCTTCCAGAGGTGGTTTCTTTGGCGCCTCCTTCGTCCCATGCTTGGACAGGGTTGGTTCAGTGATAATTCAACCGGTCCGGATTGTGATTAGGCGCACCACCTCGGTTCGGATGTTTACCCTTGCGCCGTTGACCCTTGTCCTGCACATTGGTGTTGGCTCTGAAGCCCATGTTACCATTCGCCTTACACTTGTTTCCTCCGTTACTGCCGAGTGATGCCGGCTTCGGAGTTGCTGTTCTGCTTTTCCTTCCTGTTCCATCCTCCTCCTCGGACTCGGGATCCTTGGTACTATCAGAATCAGCGTACTTCACTAAAACGGCCATGAGAGTGCCCATGTCATTGCAAAAACGCTTCACGCGACCCAGCTTCAATTTTAAAGGTTCGAACCGGCAGTTGCTTTCTAGGGTTAAGATTGCAGAATCAGTGTTGATCCGGTATGAGGAATGTAGAACTTCAAACACGGCGCACCCAATGGGTTGTGGATTCCCCCTCGGCTGGACACAAGCCGCCAAGTCCACCATGACATGGGCTGCTTACGGTGTCTTTGAAATTCTGAATGAACCGGGTCCGTGAATCGGGTCCATGAACTGATGGAATTGGGTGGCAAGTTTTTCAGCCAAATGCACGGGCTGTGCCTTCAAGCATCATGGTAAAATACTTTGCACATGCAGCTTCATCCACATCCAGCATCTCCATGGCCATCTCATAGCTTTCTATCCACGCCTCTGGAGCCAGATCGGCGGTATAATTGGGCACCTTGCGTGGCCCTTTGAAGTCTTTGGGCAAGCGTACATTGCGTAAAGCGGGGACGAGGCAAGGCACCCCCAAAGAGCCAGATGTAACCACGGGCTCGAAGATGGTCGGTCGAACCGGTGCGAGCTGATGATCCTCATCTTTGTCGCTAACTCGGCCTCCCTACGTGCCTGGCCGGTCCACCACCTCTTGAGCGTTTGAAGCCACCCGCGGGTTGTTGCCTTGAGGTGCCTCAGCTGCGCGCATTACTTGACACGGCCGGTTCATCGTGTGCGGCTATAACTCCGGCTTAGGCGGGGTGGAGTGGATCCGATCACGGCTGTATGAGTACGCTTCCTATTGGGCCAGGGCCGTCCTCAGGAGCTCTTTGACCCTGCGTGTTTCCACCGCCTGTGGTGAATCGCCTTCGATTGGAATCGCCTCCAACCGCTCCGCAGCCGCAACAAGGTTATCCATCGGGTTGGAGTAGTGACCTGGAGGTGTTAGCACAACTGGCGCGCCCGGCATGATGGCGAGGCAGATCTATCACACGGGGCTGAATTGGCGCGCCCGTCCCAGGTGCTTCCGCCCGGCTCGCCACTGGCGGCGGAATACTGGTCCCTGCTCCTGGCGTGTTGAAGAGGTCTCTTCCCTCGAAAACCGAGGGCAAACGGGATTTGTACTTTCTTTTCATGACTTCATGCGACGCATTCTGATCCAGCATGAGCCTATAAGCCTGCGCATCCAAAGCGGCCCGCTCCGCCATCATCCTGACGTCTGCGGCTGCCCGGATCCGCTTTAGCCTCGAGTGATCTGCTCCTTCACCTTTGCAATCTCCGCATTATGCAGGTCTTGATCTGCGGGTTAGCCTACGCCATGAGCACAGCCAATGCATCAAATAGTTCTGATAAAACTTGAGCCGGCGGGCGCACAGGGCCTCCTGCCCCGGCTGCCATCACCGCTGTTGAACCGGCGACCATTGGCGCGGCGGTCGAAGAGTGAAGCGTTGCTTGTGTACCGGCCATGAATATTCCAACCCGGTTGGGCAGATCAAAGGGGTCCGGAATACTCTCATCGTCGGAACAGCCCCCGATCTGGCCATCTTGCAGCTGGTACAGAGACTCAGTTTCCCCGGTCGACGACTCGTCATCAGAGTAGACAACGGTTTCGCCACCAGATGCTGATCCGCCCTCATAGTCTCCTCCGTGGATGACTCCCACGAAAGCACGCCCGACAACCGGTTTAGCCAGGCAGGATTCTTTTTCGCCCGAGCCGTCTCGGCGAGGTCGGTGCAGATGTCGGCCCAGGCCCTGGCTCACCGATCTTGCCGATGAACACGTGTATGCCACCAAAGGGGACCCGGTACCCGTACTCAATCGAGCGGCCTCGGGGCCCCGGCCTGCATCGTCGATGTAGAGCTTGCCATGACGACTCTTGGTCATCCGCCCACAGCATAGCCTTCGAGTCGCCGAACTTGCCCTCTAAGATCATCAAACCATCGTGCGATAGCCCCACGGTGGGCGCCAACTGTCGTGGAATTGTCACGGCAGATGTCCTCATGAAAGGACTTAGCCGCGGGGCCATCGTACGGGTTAACTTAGAGGGGTTAAAGCGGACGCAAACAAACGAGAGTTTATACTAGTTCGGCCCCTTCGATGAAGGTAAAAGCCTACGTCTAGTTGTGATGGGATTGATGTGATTTCGACGACTAGGGAGCAATAGCTTCGCCTAAGCCTCGAATTGTTGTTATGCGCCTAAACCGCCGCCGGATCGTCCCCTTATATACGGGTTGACGTCCGGCCGGTCTCTGAGTCCCGAGGCGGCTCATACCAGTGTCCGGCTCGGTCTCTTCTTTCTCTTATCTTACAACACAAGTTACATGGTTATGGCGGTTTTACCATTATGGGCCCTAACTCGCCCCTGGGCTCCGGGCCTCTAAACTCTACAGCAGTCCCCACCTTCTGAGTCTTCATGGGCCCCAATTATGGCCGTGGGTAAACCGGCCCCTTCAGGGCGGTTTATATTCAGTAGTTACATCCCCAACAGTCACCTAAGCAGCAAAAAATTGCAATGAATAAAGCACTAGAACAAAAACTAATTGGACCATTGGAGGAGTCACATACCGAAGAACAATCCCCCAAAGCAGTTTTGTGAATGGAGCTTTGAGCAAGGAGATCGAAAATGACAGCAAAACGAGCTAGAACACGAGTTTGAGCTAGGTGGGGATTTTTTGTGGAGGAAGACAAAGTGTGTGGGTGCAGGAATAAGTGGAGGGGGGCCACGTGGGGCCAACGAGGCATGGGGCGCGCCCTAGACCCTCGTGGCAAGGTGGTTGCCCCCTCTGGTGTGTTCTCAGTGCCAGATATTCTTAAATATTCTACAAAAAATCTTATTTCATTTTCAGGGCATTTGGAGAACTTTTATTTTCGGGGTATTTTTTATTGCATGGATAATTCAGAAAACCGGTAGAAAATACTATTTTTGCTTTATTTAATCTAAATAATAGAAAGTAAAAGGAGGGTACAAAGAGTTGTTCTTTCTAACTTCATCCATCTCATGCTCATCAAAAGGAATCCATTAACAAGGTTGATCAAGTCTTGTTAACAACCTCATTCCGAATTGCATGAAACCGGAGAATTTTCGAATAGCACTAGGTTACCTCAACGGGGATATGCACGTCCCCAATAATAAGAATATCATATTTCTTCTTGACAGTAGGAAGAGGAAATTCAAAACCTCCAATAATAATCGTTGAAATTTTTCCAACGGAATTGATACTGTGGACTTGAGGTTGTTTCCTCGGAAAGTGTACCTGCTCATTACCATTAACATGAAAAGTGACATTGCCTTTGTTGCAATCAATAACATCCCCTGTAGTATTCAAAAAGGGTCTACCAAGGATAATCGATTGTTGGGGAACGTAGTAATTTCAAAAACATTCCTACGCACACACAAGATCATGGTGATGCATAGCAACGAGAGGGGAGAGTGTTAACTACGTACCCTCGTAGACCGTAAGCGGAAGCGTTATATCAACGCGGTTGATGTAGCCGTACGTCTTCATGATCCGACCGATCCAAGTACCGAAAGCACGGCACCTCCGAGTTCTGCACACGTTCGGCTCGGTGACGTCCTCGCCTTCTTGATCCAGCAAGACGGGCGAAGTAGTAGATGAGTTCCGGCAGCACGACGGCGTGGTGATGGTGTTGGTGAAGAACAATCTTCGCAGGGCTTTGCCTAAGCCCTACGAAAACTATGACGGAGGATAAACTAGAGGGGACGGGGTTGCGGCTGCGGCTTGGTGTTTCTTGATGTGTCTTGGGTGCTAGCCCTGCCCCTCTATTTATATGTTGAGCCTTGGGGTCGAAACTTGGAGTAAAAGCCTCCACAAAGTCGGTTTCACCCAAAAGGCAAGAGTCCTTCTCGGACTCCAGGGCCAGACGCCAGGGTTCCCGGCGTATGGGTGACCCTGGCGTCTAGACCCTAGACTCCGGAAAACTTCCTTTTGCGCTTTCCACAAACCTCGTGGGCTTTCCCCTTTGGCCCAGATAAAATGTTCTCGTGCCCAAACATTTCGGGAAACATCCGGAACCCCTTCCGGTGAATTCTGGAACCCTTCTGAAGATCAAACACTACTATCCACATATCAATCTTTACTTCTGGACCATTCCGGAGTTCCTCGTCATATCCGTGATCTCATCCGAAACTCCGAACAACATTCGGTCACCAACATACATAACTCATAGTACTATATCGTCAATGAACATTTAAGCGTGCGTACCCTATGGGTTCGAGAACTATGTAGACATGACAGAGACACCTCTCTGGTCAATAACCAATAGCGGAACCTGGATGCCCATATTGGCTCCTACATATTGTACGAAGATCTTTATCGGTCAAACCGCATAACAACATATGTTGTTCCCTTTGTCATCGGTATGTTACTTGCCCGAGATTCGATCGTCGGTATCTCAATACCTAGTTCAATCTCGTTACCGGCAAGTCTCTTTACTCGTTCCGTAATACATCATCCATAACTAACTCATTAGTTACAATGCTTGCAAGGCTTATAGTGATGTGCATTACCGAGTGGGCCCAGAGATACCTCTCCGACAATCGGAGTGACAAATCCTAATCTCGAAATACGCCAACCCAAAAAGTACCTTCGGAGACACCTGTAGGTCACCTTTATAATCACCCAGTTACGTTGTGACGTTTGGTAGCACACAAAGTGTTCCTCCGTAAACGGAGTTGCATAATCTCATAGTCATAGGAACATGTATAAGTCATGAAGAAAGCAATAGCAACATACTAAACGATCACGTGCTAAGCTAACGGAATGGGTCAAGTCAATCACATCATTCTCCTAATGATGTGATCTTGTTAATCAAATGACAACTCATGTCCAAGGCTAGGAAACATAACCATCTTTGATTAGTGAGCTAGTCAAGTAGAGGCATACTAGTGACACTTTGTTTGTCTATGTATTCACACATGTATCATGTTTCCGGTTGATACAACTCTAGCATGAATAATAAACATTTATCATGATATAAGGAATAAATAATAACTTTATTATTGCCTCTAGGGCATATTTCCTTCAGTCTCCCACTTGCACTAGAGTCAATAATCTAGATTACACAGTAATGATTCTAACACCCATGGAGCCTTGGTGCTGATCATGTTTAGCTCGTGGAAGAGGCTTAGTCAATGGGTCTGCAACATTCAAATCCATATGTATTTTGCAAATCTCTATGTCTCCCACCTGGACTTGATCCCAGATGGAGTTGAAGCGTCTCTTGATGTGCTTGGTTCTCTTGTGAAATGTGGATTCCTTTGCCAAAGTAATTGCACCAGTATTGTCACAAAAGATTTTCATTGGACCCGATGCACTAGGTATGACACCTAGATCTGATATGAACTCCTTCATCCAGACTCCTTCATTTGCTGCTTCCGAAGCAGCTATGTACTCCGCTTCACATGTAGATCCCGCTACGACGCTTTGTTTAGAACTACACCAACTGACAGCTCCACCGTTCAATATAAACACGTATCCGGTTTGCGATTTAGAATCGTCCGGATCAGTGTCAAAGCTTGCATCGACGTAACCACTTACGACGAGATCTTTGTCACCTCCATAAACGAGAAACATATCCTTAGTCCTTTTCAGGTATTTCAGGATGTTCTTGACAGTTGTCCAGTGATCCACTCCTGGATTACTTTGGTACCTCCCTACTAAACTAATAGCACGGCACACATCAGGTCTGGTACACAGCATTGCATACATGATAGAGCCTATGGCTGAAGCATAGGGAACATCTTTCATTTTCTCTCTATCTTCTGCAATGGTCGAGCATTGAGTCTTACTCAACTTCACACCTTGTAACACAGGCAAGAACCATTTCTTTGCTTGATCCATTTTGAATTTCTTCAAAACTTTGTCAAGGTATGTGCTTTGTGAAAGTCCAATTAAGCGTCTTGATCTATCTCTATAGATCTTGATGCCCAATATATAAGCAGCTTCACCGAGGTCCTTCATTGAAAAACTCTTATTCAAATATCCCTTTATGCTATCCAGAAATTCTATATCATTTCCAATCAACAATATGTCATCCACATATAATATCAGAAATGCTACAGAGCTCCCACTCACTTTCTTGTAAATACGGGCTTCTCCAAAAGTCATATAAAACCATATGCTTTGATCACACTATCAAAGCGTTTATTCCAACTCCGAGAGGCTTGCACCAGTCCATAAATGGATCATTTGGAGCTTGCACACTTTGTTAGCACCCTTTGGATAGATAAAACCTTCAGGTTGCATCATATACAACTCTTCTTCCAGAAATCCATTCAGGAATGCAGTCTTTACATCCATTTGCCAAATTTCATAATCATAAAATGTGGCAATTGCTAACATGATTTGGACGGACTTAAGCATCCTACGGGAGAGAAGGTCTCATCATAGTCAATCCCTTAAACTTGTCGAAAACCTTTTGCAACAAGTCGAGCTTTATAGACAGTAACATTACCATCAGCATCAGTCTTCTTCTTGAAGATCCATTTATTCTCTATGGCTTGCCGATCATCGGGCAAGTCAACCAAAGTCCATACTTTGTTCTCATACATGGATCCCATCTCGGATTTCATGGCATCAAGCCATTTTGCGGAATCTGGGCTCACCATCGCTTCTTCATAGTTCGTAGGTTCGTCATGGTCTAGTAACATAACCTCCAGAATAGGATCACCGTACCACTCTGGTGCGGATCCTACTCTGGTTGACCTACGAGGTTCAATAACAACTTGATCTGAAGTTTCATGATCATCATCATTAACTTCCTCACTAATTCGTGTAGACGTCACAAGAACCGGTTTCTATGATGAACTACTTTCCAATAAGGGAGCAGGTATTATTACCTCATCAAGTTCTACTTTCCTCCCACTCACTTCTTTCGAGAGAATCTCCTTCTCTAGAAAGGATCCATTCTTGGCAACGAATGTCTTGCCTTTGGATCTGTGATAGAAGGTGTACCCAACAGTTTCCTTTGGGTATCCTATGAAGACACATTTCTCCGATTTGGGTTCGAGCTTATCAGGTTGAAGCTTTTTCACATAAGCATCCAGCCCCAAACTTTAAGAAACGACAACTTTGGTTTCTTGCCAAACAATAGTTCATAAGGCGTCGTCTCAACGGATTTTGATGGTGCCCTATTTAACGTGAATGCGGCCGTCTCTAAAGCATAACCCCAAAACAATAGCGGTAAATCAGTAAGAGACATCATAGATTGCACCATGTCTAGTAAAGTACGATTACGACGTTCGGACACACCATTACGCTGTGGTGTTCCAGGTGGCGTGAGTTGCGAAACTATTCCGCATTCTTTCAAATGTAGAACAAACTCGTAACTCAAATATTCTCCTCCACGATCAGATAGTAGAAACTTTATTTTCTTGTTACGATGATTTTCAACTTCACTCTGAAATTCTTTGAACTTTTCAAATGTTTCAGACTTATGTTTCATTAAGTAGATATACCCATATCCGCTTAAATCATCTGTGAAGGTGAGAAAATAACGATACCACCATGTAGCCTCAACATTCAATGGAACACATACATCGGTATGTATGATCTCCAACAAATCGATTTGCTCGCTCCATAGTTTCGGAGAACAGCGTTTTAGTCATCTTGCCCATGAGGCATGGTTACTTAAGTACCAAGTGATTCATAATCAAGTGATTCCAAAAGTCCATCAAGATGGAGTTTCTTCATGCGCTTTACACCAATATGACCCAAACGGCAGTGCCACAAATTAGTTGCACTATCATTATCAACTCTGCATCTTTTGGCTTCAACATTATGAATATGTGTATCACTACTATCGAGATTCATCAAAAATAGACCACTCTTCAAGGGTGCATGACCATAAAAGATATTACTCATATAAATAGAACAACCATTATTCTCATATTTAAATGAATAACCGTCTTGCATCAAACAAGATTCAGATATAATGTTCATGCTCAACGCTGGCACCAAATAACAATTATTTAGGTCTAAAACTAATCCCGAAGGTGGATGTAGAGGTAGCATGCCGACGGCGATCACATCGACTTTGGAACCATTTCCCACGCGCATCGTCACCTCGTCCTTAGCCAGTGTTCGCTTAATCCGTAGTCCCTGTTTCGAGTTGAAATATTAGCAACAGAACCAGTATCAAATACCCAGGTGTTGCTGCGAGCTCTGGTAAGGTACACATCAATAACATGTATATCACATATACCTTTGTTCACCTTACCATCCTTCTTATCCGCCAAATACTTGCGGCAGTTCCGCTTCGATGACGATGCGCTTGCGGTAGAAGCACTTCGATCTCGTGCTTAGGTCCAGATTTGGGTTTCTTCTCTTGAGAAGCAACTTGTTTGCTGTTCTTCTTCAAGTTCCCCTTCTTCTTCCCTTGGCCCTTTTTCTTGAAACTGGTGATCTTATTGACCATCAACACTTGATGCTCCTTCTTGATTTCTACCTCCGCAGCCTTTAGCATTGCGAAGAGCTCGGGAATCGTCTTATCCATCCCTTGCATGTTATAGTTCATCACGAAGCTCTTGTAGCTTGGTGGCGATGATTGAAGAATTACATCAATGACGTTATCATCCGAAGATTAACTCCCGGTTGAATCAAGTGATTGTTATACCCGGACATTACGAGTATATGCTCACCTTGTAACTATTCTCCTCCAATCTTGCAGCTGTAGAACTTATTGGAGACTTCATATCTCTCAATCCGGGCATTTGCTTGAAATATTAACTTCAACTCCTGGAACATCTCATATGCTCCATGACGTTCAAAACGTCGTTGAAGTCCCGGTTCTAAGCCGTAAAGCATGGCACACTGAACTATCGAGTAGTCATCAGCTTTGCTCTACCAGACGTTCATAACATCTGGTGTTGCTCCTGCAGCAGGTTTGGCACCTAGCGGTACTTCCAAGGCGTAATTCTTCTATGCAGCAATGAGGATAATCCTCAAGTTACGGACCCAGTCCGTGTAATTGCTACCATCATCTTTCAACTTTGCTTTCTCAAGGAACGCATTAAAATTCAACGGAACAACAGCACGAGCCATCTATCTACAACAAACATAGACATGCAAAATACTATCAGGTACTAAATTCATGATAAATTTAAGTTCAATTAATCATATTACTTAAGAACTCCCACTTAGATAGACATACCTCTAATCATCTAAGTGATCACGTGATCCAAATCAACTAAACCATAACCGATCATCACGTGAAATGGAGTAGTTTTCAATGGTGAACATCACTATGTTGATCATATCTACTATATGATTCACGCTCGACCTTTCGGTCTTACTGTTCCGAGGTCATATCTGCATATGCTAGGCTCGTCAAGTTTAACCCTAGTATTCTGCGTGTGCAAAACTGGCTTGCACCCGTTGTAGATGGACGTAGAGCTTATCACACCCGATCATCACGTGGTGTCTGGGCACGACGAACTTTGGTAACGGTGCATACTCAGGGAGAACACTTTTATCTTGAAATTTAGTGAGAGATCATCTTATAATGCTACCGTCAATCCAAGCAAAATAAGATGCATAAAAGATAAACATCAATGCAATCAATATAAGTGATATGATATGGCCATCATCATCTTGTGCTTGTGATCTCCATCTCCGAAGCACCGTCATGATCACCATCGTCACCGGCGCGACACCTTGATCTCCATTGTAGCATCGTTGTCGTCTCGCCAACTATTGCTTCTACGACTATCGCTACCGCTTAGTGATAAAGTAAAGCAATTCTGAAGCGATTGCATTGCATACAATAAAACAACAACCATATGGCTCACGCCGATTGCCGATAACTCAGTTACAAAACATGATAATCTCATACAATAAAATATAGCATCATGCCTTGACCATATCACATCACAACATGCCCTGCAAAAACAAGTTAGACGTCCTCTACTTTGTTGTTGAAATTTTCACGTGGCTGCTACGGGCTGAGCAAGAACCGTTCTTACCTACGCATCAAAAGATAGTTTGTCAAGTTAGTGTTGTTTTAACCTTCTCAAGGACCGGGCGTAGCCACACTCGGTTCAACTAAATTTGGAGAAACTGACACCCGCCAGCCACCTGTGTGCAAAGCACGTCGGTAGAACCAGTCTCGCGTAAGCGTACGCATAATGTCGGTCCGGGCCGCTTCATCCAACAATACCTCCGAATCAAAGTGTGACATGCTGGTAAACAGTATGACTTGTATCGCCCACAACTCACGTGTGTTATACTCGTGCATATAACACCAACGCATAAAACCTGGCTCGGATGCCACTGTTGGGGAACGTAGTAATTTCAAAAAAAAATCTACGCACATACAAGATCATGGTGATGCATAACAACGAGAGGGGAGAGTGTTGTCTACGTACCCTCGTAGACCGTAAGCGGAAGCGTTATATCAACGCGGTTGATGTAGTCGTACGTCTTCACGATCCGACCGATCCAAGTACCGAAATCACGGCACCTCCGAGTTCTGCACACATTCGGCTCGGTGACATCCTCGCCTTCTTGATCTAGCAAGAGGGGCGAAGTAGTAGATGAGTTCCAGAAGCACGACGGCGTGGTGACGGTGTTGGTGAAGAACAATCTTCGCAAGGCTTCGCCTAAGCACTACGAAAACTATGACGGAGGATAAACTAGAGGGGACGGGGTTGCCGGCACACGGCTTGGTGTTTCTTGATGTGTCTTGGGTGCTAGCCCTGCCCCTCTATTTATATGTTGAGCCTTGGGGTCGAAACTTGGAGTAAAAGCCTCCACAAAGTCGGTTTCACCCGAAAGGCAAGAGTCCTTCACGGACTCCAGGGCCAGACGCCAGGGTTCCCAGCGTCTCGACCCAGACGCCAGGGACCCTGGCATCTGGCCCCTGTACTCCGCAAAACTTCCTTTTGCGCTTTCCAAAAACCTCATGGGCTTTCCCCTTTGGCCCAGATAAAGTGTTCTCGTGCCCAAACATTTCGGGAAACATCCGGAACCCTTCCGGTGAATTCCGGAACCCTTCCGTAAATCAAACACTACTATACACATATCAATCTTTACTTCCGGACCATTATGGAGTTCCTTGTCATATCCGTGATCTCATCCGAAACTCCGAACAACATTCGGTCACCAACATACATAACTCATAGTACTGTATCGTCAACGAACGTTTAAGCGTGCGGACCCTATGGGTTCGAGAACTATGTAGACATGACCGAGACACCTCTCTGGTCAATAACCAATAGCGGAACCTGGATGCCCATATTGGCTCCTACATAATCTACGAAGATCTTTATCGGTCAAACCGCATAACAACATACGTTGTTCCCTTTGTCATTGGTATCTTACTTGCCCGAGATTCGATCGTCGGTTTCTCAATACCTAGTTCAATCTCGTTACCGGCAAGTCTCCGTAATACATCATCCCGCAACTAACTCATTAGTTACAATGCTTGCAAGGCTTATAGTGATGTACATTACCGAGTGGGCCCAGAGATACCTCTCTGACAATCGGAGTGACAAATCATAATCTCGAAATACGCCAACCCAACAAGTACCTTTGGAGACACCTGTAGAGCACCTTTATAATCACCCAGTTACGTTGTGACGTTTGGTATCACACAAAGTGTTCCTCCGGTAAACGGGAGTTGCATAATCTTATAGTCATAGGAACATATATAAGTCATGAAGAAAGCAATAGCAACATACTAAATGATCATGTGCTAAGCTAACGAAATGGGTCAAGTCAATCACATCATTCTCCTAATGATGTGATCCCGTTAATCAAATGACAACTCATGTCCATGGCTAGGAAACATAACCATCTTTGATTAACGAGCTAGTCAAGTAGAGGCATACTAGTGACACCCTGTTTGTCTATGTATTCACACATGTATCATATTTCCGATTGATACAATTCTAGCATGAATAATAAACATTTATCATGATATAAGGAAATAAATAATAACTTTATTATTTCCTCTAGGGCATATTTCCTTCATCGACATACTATCGTCCTCGGGAATATCAAGAATAACAAAGTCTGTTAAGATAGTAACGTTTGCAACCACAACAGGCACATCCTCACAAATACCGACAGGTATGGCAGTTGATTTATCGGCCATTTGCAAAGATACTTCAGTAGGTGTCAACTTATTCAAATCAAGTCTACGATATAAATAGAGAGGCATAACACTAACATCGGCTCCAAGATCACATAAAGCAGTTTTAACATAGATTCTTTTAGTGGAGCATGGTATAGTTGGTACTCCTGGGTCTCCAAGTTTCTTAGATATTCCATCCTTAAAAGTATAATTAGAAAGCGTGGTGGAAATTTGAGTTTCCGGTATCTTTCTTTTATTTGTAACAATATCCTTCATGTACTTAGAATAAGGATTCATTTTGAGCATATCAGTCAAGCGCATACGTAAAAAGATAGGTCTAATCATTTCAGCAAAGCGCTCAAAATCCTCATCATCCTTTTTCTTGGATGGTTTAGGAGGAAAAGGCATGGGTTTCTGAACACATAGTTCTCTTTCTTTACCGTGCTTCCTAGCAACGAAGTCTCTTTTATCATAACGTTGATTCTTTGATTGTGGGTTATCAAGATCAACAACAGGTTCAATCCCTACATCATTGTTATTGCTAGGTTGAGCATCAACATGAACATCATCATTAACATTATCACTAGGTTCATGTTCATCACCAGATTGTGTTTCAAAGATCGAAATAGAAATAGCATTGGGATTCTCAGGTGTGTCAACAACAGGTTCACTAGAAGCATGCAAAGTCCTATCATTTTTCTTTTTCTTCTTTTTAGAAGGACTAGGTGCATCTACATTAGTTCTCTGAGAATCTTGCTCAACTCTCTTAGGGTGGCCCTTAGGATACAAAGGTTCCTGAGTCATTTTACCCCCTCTAGTCATAACTCTAACAACATTATCATTTTTCGTATTATTCAATTCATTGAGCAAATCATTTTGAGCTTTAAACACTTGTCTTACTTGAGGGTAACCATAGAGGCATGTTTAATAATAAGTTTAAGTTCACCTTTAACTCTAGACATATAATCACTCTTCAATCATATAATCATTACATTTCAATTGTCTACCAACATAAGCATTGAAGTTTTCTTGTTTGACAATAAAATTACCAAACTCATCTAAGCATTGGCTAGCAGACTTATAATGAGGAATATCACCTTCATCAAATCTATAGAGAGAAGCCTTTACTACCTATGTCGGGTTATCAAGACCATGTATTTCCTCAATAGGTGGTAAATTCTTAACATCTTCAGCTTTAATACCTTTTTCTTTAATAGATTTCTTTGCCTCTTGCATATCTTCAGGACTGAGAAATAGAATAGCCCTTTTCTTCGGAGTTGGCTTGGGAGTTGGTTCAGGAAGTGTCCAATTATTTTCATTACTCAACATATTATTCAATAGCAAATCTGCTTGATCAACGGTTCTTTCCCTGAAAACACAACCAGCACAACTATCCAGGTGGTCTCTCGAAGCATCGGTTAGTCCATTATAAAAGATATCAAGTATTTCATTTTTCTTGGGAGGATGATCAGGCAAAGCATTAAGTAATTGGAGAAGCCTCCCCAAAGCTTGTGGGAGACTCTCTTCTTCAATTTGCACAAAATTATATATTTCCCTTAAAGCAGCTTGTTTCTTATGAGCGGAGAAATATTTAGCAGAGAAGTAATAAATCATATCCTGGGGACTACGCACACAACCAGGATCAAGAGAATTAAACCATGTCTTAGCATCACCCTTTAACAAGAATGGAAATAGCTTAAGGCTATAGTAGTAACGAATTTTTTCCTCATGAGTGAATAGGGTGGCTATATCATTTAATTTAGTAAGATGTGCCACAACAGTTTCAGATTCATAGCCATAAAAAGGATCAGATTCAGCCAGAGTAATTATCTCAAGATTGAAAGAGAAATCATAATCCTTATCGGAAATACACATAGATGAAGTAGCAAAAGCAGGGTCATATTTCATTCTAGCATTCAAAGACTTTTCTTTCAGCTGAGCTAATAATTTCTTAAGATCATATCTATCATTGCAAGCAAGAAAGTCTCTAGCAGTTTCTTCATCCATAACATAACCCTCGTGCACAACAGTAATTCATATCTAGGGGCAGAATCTTCATCATCACTTTCATCAATATTATCAGTTTCAATAATTTCATTCTCTCTAGCCCTGGCAAGTTGTTCATCAAGAAATTCACCTAGTGGCACAGTATTATCAAACATAGAAGTAGTTTCATCATAAGTATCATGCAAAGCAGAACTGGCATCATCAATAACATGCGACATATAAGAATTAATAGTAGAAGCAGGTTTAGGTGTCGCAAGTTTACTCAAAACAGAAGGTGAATCAAGTGCGGAGCTAGATAGCAGTTCCTTACCTCCCCTCGTAGTTGAGGGATAAATCTTGGTTTTCTCGTCTTTCAAGTTCCTCATAGTGACCAGCAGATATAAATCCCAAGTGACTCAAAGAATAGAGCTATGCTCCACGCCAACGGCGCCAGAAAATAGTCTTGATAACCCACAAATATAGGGGATCACAACAGTTTTCGAGGGTAGAGTATTCAACCCAAATTTATTGATTCGACACAAGGGGAGCCAAAGAATATTCTCAAGTATTAATAGTTGAGTTTTCAATTCAACCACACCTGGAAAACTTAATATCTGAAGCAAAGTATTTAGTAGCAAAGTAGTATGGAAATGCTTGATAGCAGTGGCAAAAGTAACAAGAGCAACTTTGTAGTAATTGTAACGATGGCAACGGAAAAGTAACTAAGCAAAGATCAATATGTGAAAAGCTCGTAGGCATTGGATCAATGATGGATAATTATGTTGGATGCGATTCCTCATGCAACAGTTATAACATAGGGTGACACAGAACTAGCTCCAGTTCATCAATGTAATGTAGGCATGTATTCCAAATATAGTCATACGTGCTTATGGAAAAGAACTTGCATGACATCTTTTGTCCTACCCTCCCGTGGCAGCAGGGTACTATTGTAAACTAAGGGATATTAAGGCCTCCTTTTAATAGAGTACTGGACCAAAGCATTAACACTTAGTGAATACATGAACTCCTCAAACTACGGTCATCACCGGGAGTGGTCCCAATTATTGTCACTTCGGGGTTGCCGGATCATAACACATAGTAGGTGACTATTGACTTGCAGAATAGGATCAAGAACTCACATATATTCATGGAAACATAATAGGTTCAGATCTGAAATCATGGCACTCGGGCCCTAGTGACAAGCATTAAGCATAGCAAAGTCATAGGGTATCAGTCTCAGAACATAATGGATACTAGGGATCAAACTCTAACAAAACTAACTCGATTACATGATAAATCTCATCCAACCCATCACCGTGCAGCAAGCCTATGATGGAATTACTCACACACGGCGGTGAGCATCATGAAATTGGTGCTGGAGGAAGGTTGATGATGACGACGACGATGGATTCCCCTCTCCGGATCCCCGAACGGACTCGAGGTCAGCCCTCCCGAGAGAGATTAGGGCTTGGCGGCGGCTCCGTATCGTAAAATGCGATGAATCCTTCTCTCTGATTTTTTCTCCCCGAACGTGAATATATAGAGTTGGAGTTGAGGTCGGTGGAGCTCCAGGGGGCCCACAAGGCAGGCGCGCCCGAGGCGTGCGCCCCCACCCTCGTGGACAGGGTGCGGGCCCCCTGGTCTTGATTCTTTCGCCAATATTTTTTATAAATTCCAAAAATATTCTGTGTGAAGTTTCAGGTCATTCCGAGAACTTTTATTTCTGCACAAAAATAACACCATGGCAATTCTGCTGAAAACAGCGTCAGTCCAGGTTAGTTCCAATCAAATCATGCAAGTTAGAGTCCAAAACAAGGGCAAAAGTGTTTGGAAAAGTAGATACGATGGAGACGCATCAGTCCTCAAAAAAATTAATTCAGGGAGTTTCAAATAGGACATGCACAGTTGTAGTCAAATATTTATAAAACATGAATAAAGTAAAAAAATCAATATGTCCATATCAAATACCAATATTGAATTAACTATTGGTGATTTTTCATTTGTTGGTACATTTTTCCTAGATTATCATCTGAAACTTTGAAGTGTTTTAGTCATTGCACATTTCTTATTTCTTCAGTTTTATGTTTAAGCTCGGATCCAACAAATGGGACTTTCGTAGCCTAATGAAACCTTTATTATCGTCTAAAATCTAAGAAGGTGAGCATTAGAACGTGAAGTATCTCTTTAGTTTCTTCTATGTTTCTGGTGTTGGTAGAATATCTGTATTCGCTTAGAAAAATGTGACTGGTGACTCGTATACTGCTACTTAGAAAAATATCACGGTGTCTAAATCGTGCTCGCCATGTGATGACTCCAGGTACCGGCTCGATCTCAAGGTCCATTCACTGGGACCGGTTAGAATCCTTGGAATTGTGGATAAGTTTCTGGAAAAATCGCCTAGCTTCTATGCTCTCTTTTTAGGGAAAATCGCCTACCTTCTAGGTGGTTCAAACAACTAATTCGGCATTTAGGGCAGACCTACATGGGTGCCAAATCTGATGCATGCTGAAAGGACCGATATAGTTGACTAGAGGCGAGTGAATAGGAATCTAGCAATTTTTTACTTTTTTTTACCAATTTAAACTTTGCATCAAAGTAGGTTGTCTAGATATGCAACTAGGTGACCAACCAATATGATGCGACAACAACAAGCACACAAGCAAGCAAAGGATACAACACAAAATAAGCTTGCACAAGAAAGGTAAGAGATAACCAATAGTGGAGCCGGTGGAGACGAGGATGTGTTACCGAAGTTCCTTCCCTTTGAGAGGAAGTACGTCTCCGTTGGAGCGGTGTGGAGGCACAGTGCTCCTGTAACACCCCGAGAATCATGCTACAGTGATCTCCCCTTTAATGATGCCATGTCATCATGTTTTGCAGACTAATTTGCCACTTGATGAAAATCAAAACCAAATTCCATTTGAAATACAAGTCGAATATTTAATTCTTCTGTCTTGCAAACAAAAATGTTTGTGATGTTGCAAATAAACCCCATATATTTGTCATGTTGAAACCTACCTCTTTCGATTTCCCAAAATGCCCCTGGATTTTATTTTAGTGGTCCATCAGCATTTATCTTGCCCTTTTCAATTTCTAAAAATGGTTAGGCAACTCCTTTTGACCCCAAACTTTTTGTGCCATCTCAAGATATTGTGTTAAAATTATGTGCCAAGTTTTGTTCAAAGCAAAAATTGTTTGCTGCATGAACTGAATGCAAAAGTAGTGGAAATAAAAGGGAAAATATGAGAGGCCTCATCATGCACTAAGGCCTGCTAAGCTACAGTGCGGCCCAGCCCACTTGGAGTCTCCCCTCTTCTCTGTTCACAGAACAGAGGCGTGGAGGCCATCCGAGGTGCCATGGCTGCACCCGCCACCGCCACCGCTTCCATTCGCAAGGCCGCACCCGCCACCGCTGTCTATCGCCGCCACTCCCCGCTGCCACCGGAGCTCTGCTCCCAGCGCGTCGTCGTCCACAGCCCGTCTGCTTCCCTCCCAGCGTTCCCCTCTCGCCGCCTGCCTTCGCCCGCCTACCTTCTTTGCGCCTGCGCCACGCCACCGACCGCTGCTGCCCGCTTGCCGCCACCCAGCCTTCGCGCCGTCGCCTGCACCCGCCTCCACTTTGCCGCGGCTTGAGCCGTGAAGCCATGGCGTCGCCCGCCATCTTGGGGCTTACGCTGACAGGCGCCACGCCCATACCTACGCCGCGCCGAGTGGCATGGTTGAGCCACTGGCCTATGGCCCCCAGCGCCAAGGCCCCTGTAAAAAAGAGTTTTCTCAAAAAAATTATTAAAATAGTTAATAAATTAATTAAAAAGTTAATTAACTAACTGTTTAATCTGCAATTAAGTTAAATGAGCCTGTAATGGGGGCCCCACCCCTGTTGGGTCAAATGTTGACTGGTCAACTGGGACCCTCTGGACACACATGTCATCCTCTGGTACACTTCTGTGTACGTAGAGCTGGGTATGCCTAGCGTTTTAATCATTATTTTCGAATTTATAATAATTTCAGAAATGTTTAAACCTTTAGCATTTCGTAGTAAATGAACCGTAGCTCGGATCGAAAAACTTTATACATGAAAGTTGCTCAGAAAAATCCAATGAATCTGAATACGTGGTTCGTTCATCTGTCACATGCCCCTAGCATGCTGAACATGGAACTTTTCCCCTCCGGTCCGTCTGTCTGAAAATGCCAATCTTCGGGAAAGCATTACCGGATGTTATCCCCTTCGCCGGTAACGTGTAGCACCGCGTTAGAACACGTCTAGCTCTGGTTGTTGTCCTGTTATGCACTTGCTTGCTATGTATTTACTGTTTCTCCCCCTCTTCTCTTCGGTAGACCCCTTGACGGCTGCCCATGCCGCTATGATCGACTACGTCGACGACGACCCCTCCTTGCCAGAGCAACCAGGCAAGCCCCCCCTTTGATCATCCCGATATCGCCCATTCCATTCTCTCATGCTTGCATTAGATTTTGCTACTGTTATTGTTTGCTCCTATTATGATGCATAGCCTGCTTTTGTAACTGCTTATTGTACCCTACACCTTATCCTAAACTGCTTAGTATAGGTTGGTTAGTGATCCATCGGTGACCCCCACCTTGTCCTTGTTGCCCTGCTTCATCATCGAAGACCCGATCAGCGGGATCGAAGACCAGGCCCGACACCGCACATCACTTTCCCCTTGGTTGCTTGACACTCTTGGGTTAATATCGAGTGGCGAGGTGAGACCTCTACAGCACTTCGGTGTTAACCATGTAGTGTAGCTATTCGGTCGTGGTCATCGAGGGTGATTCCGCCTTAACCACTTCCGATACGACTCTGTCGTGCAACCCCTCAAGTGTGAACCTCGGGGGTGGTTCCTCTTACGTTCACCTTGATGATTACATCGAGTGGACTTCACCGGGGGTGATTCCTCGGGTTTTCCCCTTGATGTTTGGACACATGGATACTTGGACTTTACAGCTATTACTTGAAAAGGCGGGTACTCGCGAGTGATGTGGAGTCGGGTTGACCTGGAAGGTGCCCGCGAGATAATTACGAGGCGTGGTCGGGCATTCCTAGCACTTGCCGCAAGTCCTCGAGACGGGGTAACGGGGTCACATCTTTCATGAGTCTCTGCTTGTTACTGCGTGCTCCTAATCCACTACGATTTGGATATTTGATCCGAGGGGCCTCTGGCCTGATAGCACTAACCATCACGTGGGCATTGTATGGGCGTTCTGCATCGTATGCTTTAGCCGAATCTTATTAGACGTCGTGAATGGCGGCGCGCTACCGGGTTGGACTGGTAAGCTCCTACCTTTTTTAAGGAGGTAGCTAGGTCTGCTCACTGGCCGCCGATGCAACATGCAGGAGTTCCCGGGGGGATGGTCCATGACCCCTGGGGGCATAGGTTTAGTCCCGCGTGCTGACCTCTCTATTAAGCCTAGGTCGGGTTGCGGCGTATTGTTTGGCCGAGGCCGGGTATAACCTAGGAAAGTGTGTCCGGCCGAAGTTAATCGAGCATGGTGGGTAAGTTGGTGCACCCCTGCAGGGAAGAAACCATCTATCGATAGCCTGTCCTACGGTAACAGACACTTGGAATTGTATCCTGATCGATACAACTAGAACTGGATACTTGTGATGAGTAATGGATTGTGATGATAACTGGATAGTATGGCTCTGGGATTGCTTTCTCGCAGGGAGTCGAGAAAGGATCTTTGGCCGAGGTTGATAACACTACTACTACTTTACTTTATGCTACTCTACTCCCTCCTGTTGCTGCAAGATGGTGGTTTCCAGAAGATGCCAGTCTTCGATAGGACTAGGTTCCCCCCTCTATTCTGGCATTTCTGCAGCCTAGTCCACATATACAACCTTCCTTTGATAATATTGCATATGTAGCGTAGATCCTTTCTTGTGAGTACTTTGGATGAGTACTCACGGTTGCTTTGCTCCCCCTTTTCCCCATTTCTTCTTCTTTCCGGTTGATGCAACCAGATGTCGGAGCCTAGGAGGATGCCACCGTCGATGCCTACTACTACGTGGAGACCGCCGACCACCAGGAGTAGTTAGGAGGCTCCCAGGCAGGAGGGTTTGCCTTTTCGATCGTAAAAAAATGCTTTTGTGCTGGCCTTCTTAAGGCAAACTTGTCTAACTGATGTCTGTACTCAGATATTGTTGCTTCCGCTGACCCTTGTGTATTCGAGCTTATGTATTCGAGCCCTCGAGGCCCCTGGCTTGTAATATAAAGCTTGTATTATTTTAATTTGTGTCTAGAGTTGTGTTGTGATATCTTCCCGTGAGTCCTTGATCTTGATCGTACACATTTGCGTGTTTGATTAGTGTACGATTGAATCGAGGGCGTCACAAGTTGGTATCAGAGTCGACTGCCTGTAGGTAGCCCCCTTTCCAACTCCTTGGCTAAAGTCGAGTCTAGTCACTACAGAACTTTTACTAACATGGCTGTGTGTCTTACGGGCCCATGTCGCCATTGGGTGGTATTAGGATCTTTTATTCCTCGTCTATACTCTGGGACTCTTATCTCTCATCTATTCGGGTTAAACATTTTACTAACTCTGACATTAGGTTCTCGTACCCACTTCCTCCCGCAGAGCCCCGATATTACCGATGATCGCTTGCTTCACCAGAAGAATCTGCGGATACTCCTCGATGTTTTCCGAGACCATGTGCCCACTGCTTTGCAGTTCCTTACCACCGATAAGTCCCCATGGATAACATCCTTGCCTATTGTACCTTCATCCCCAGTTGCTCTTGTTGTTACAAGTTACTCCTAACACTCTCTGTTGTTTCAAGAATCCATTGTGCCTGCTACGTTGCAGCTCCTTTTCCGCCTGAATATGTGTATGAATAATTCCTCACAATTATCGGGGATTCGTTCATCCCCAATTGGTGTTTCACAAAAGTCTTTGAAATACCATTCGATCTTCCGAAAATCCTCAGCAGCCTATTGTTGTTGAAATTTTTGTTTGCTTGCATTATGGTTAATTCCATATTTCTAGTAATCTTCGTTGATATCCTCTGTCACTATCGTTTTGAGTCCCTTGATCCAATATGTCTAGAATGCTCGTAATCCTCAATCAGATCCTAGCATTCATCCTTCCGGCTCAGACGTCACTCCAAACATGAGCTTGTTCTTGTCAAATCAAACCTTGATTGATTGTCGATCTATATCGATTCAACTCAATTATCTTTTGATTAGAGCCTCTGCTTCAGATCTTCTAATTTGGAAATCATAATTTCTTTGCATTTAAGCATCAAATTATTCAGATGTTTCAATAATCCAATGCCTTTGCATTCTTTCCTTCTTCTCATTGAGTACTGATACTCACATCAGATCCAATTATGACCGATGAATCCTTTGTTGGATTATTATCCGGCAGTGTCCTTCATATTCAAAATTTTGTGCGCTCTTCCCCTGATACATATTGTCTTTGGTAAATTGTATTCTTTGCTTTGTTAACCATGCTCTGCTTCCGAGCTTGAGTTCATTTCCTCTAAAGTTTTTGCAAATGTTCCTAAGATGCCCCGACGAGTTGAACTAATGCTTTCCCTAATTTGTGTGAACCGGAAATTTCTATGGGTCATACTCTACTGATGTTACGCCAGATAAAAATTTCTACACTACAACCGTCCAAAAGCGAGAAGTAGATGAGAGGTTATGCATTGAAGAAGTGGGAGTCGACCTTGAACTTTGTGTTCATGCCCATAGACACGATGTAGATCTTATCATGGAAAATTCTCTTATAATCAAATGTTCCCTTGGTATAAGCTCATCTTGCATCTGTAAATTGATTCTTCGCAATCATGGTTCCGACCATATTTTCTCCTTGATTCTATTTCCCGGACAAGTTAAAATTATTGTCTTCTGCAGATCATTTAATCTGTCCAACCTCTATTTTGATCTACCTCGAGTATTCCCCCCTGTTATCTCGAGGATATTGTGTCATTGCACTACCTCTTGTGAATTCTCATTGGAATGATACTCCATCACATCATTCCTATCCTGATCGGCTATATCATTATCGTGTCAACTATTAACTATACTACATGGTCCTTATTCCCGGAGCACAACTTTTCGACGATGAGTGAAGCTTACGTCAATCTTCCTCATTTTATCATTCCACATTGAACAACAAGCATGGATCCAAGCTTGTGTCGTATTTGTGGTTCCAATAGCCCTTGCTTCATCATTCCTTTTGCTTGATGTCGTTGCTGCTCGATGGTATCTTCATAGAGCCTCTCGACAAGATTTGTCGTGATCACCATCAATATACTGCCTTGTTCTAAGATATCAATTGAATTCTTGAGGAGAAATACTATCCTTGCCCCTCGATGATTTGGGTTATCATTGACAACATTCTTGCCTTCCCCCCAACACAAACATGTTCTTATCATTTTGGCGTTACATCATTTTGACTTGTCGATGGATTTCTGCTGAACCCATCGGCAACAGCCTCATCTTTTCCATGATGAAATTGTATGAACTATTCTAGCAGTTCCCGCGGGATCCTTTGTAAATCCAAAAGTCTGACTTTTACCTGATAACCATGCCAATGCTATCCCGAAGCGTGTCTGTGGTACTCCGATAGTCAACAAGGACATTGGAAGCGCAATGGTAAATGTTTCTTGACCGCTTATCCAAACCCTGTTGTATGGGTAACAACATGAATTCCCTCGCCCCCTTTACCTAGTTGGTTATCTACTTACTATCCTTCCATGGATATCGTCCTCTGCTTGTCCTTGGGAAGGGAATACTCCTTACAATGGTGTTTAAGCACATCCCTTTCTATTGTTCTGATTCTAACAATCTTATTTTCCTTTCCATTGTTTTGTTTAACCTTTCATATAATTTATGAGATCCAAGCAGTAACAATTCCCTGCTCATGTAAACACCTCGGTGTACAAGCTTTGTCAGTAAGACCCTGTTACTTTTGTTGATGACATTCCGGTAGCCACCGATGGACGATAACTTTGCCTATTGGTCCGCCTCGCCTTGCGAGCAGGAAAATGGTTCTGTTCGTCCCTCGCCCTTGGTACAAATGTTGTTGCCAACATAACTGACAGTCTATGCTCTGACATGCCTTGCTATCAGCGCCCTTCCTACTTTTAACCAACATGGTGGGCCCATAACCCACAGTTCCACAGGATCGAAACCTGACTCTCCTGTACACCCCTGTTTCTCAAGTTATTTCTCACGCTTGGCTTCGTATGAAAATCACGAGCCACCTTCCTAGTGATCTATTTTGGTATCAGACGCAATACTTATTCCCATTGCTCTGGACCCCTTTCGCCCACTAATTCAGGCAACAAGCGATTGCCTACCCGGTTGAAGCTTCTTATTGCACCTTCTTCCCATGCCCTCGAGGGCTTTCTTGAATTTCAACTCGAGAGATGCCTCTATGCCATGCTCGATGAGATAGCCCCCAAGTACCTATCTTGTGTTGAGTTCCATCCGTCCTGAGTCTTTCCCCCTTACTCCACCCCTTAAATCTCGGGACGAGATTTCTTGTAGTGGAGTGTAACACCCCGAGAATCATGCTATAGTGATCTCCCCTTTAATGATGCCATGCCATCATGTTTTGCAGACTAAATTGCCACTTGATGAAAATCAAAACCAAATTCCATTTGAAATACAAGTCGAATATTTAATTCTTCTGTCTTGCAAACAAAAATGTTTGTGATGTTGCAAATAAACCCCATATATTTGTCATGTTGAAACCTACCTCTTTTGATTTCCCAAAATGCCCCTGGATTTTATTTTAGTGGTCCAGTAGCATTTATCTTGCCCTTTTCAATTTTTAAAAATGTTTAGGCAACTCCTTTTGACCCCAAACTTTTTGTGCCATCTCAAGATATTGTGTTAAAATTATGTGCCAAGTTTTGTTCAAAGAAACAATCGTTTGCTGCATGAACTAAATGCAAAAGAGTATTGGAAATAAAAAAGGAAAATATGAGAGGCCTAATGTGCACTAAGGCCTGCTAAGCTACAGTGCGGCCCAGCCCACTTAGAGTCTCCCCTCTTCTCTCTTCACATAAAAGAGGCGTGGAGGCCATCCGAGATGCCATGGCCGGCCGAGCCTTGCGTGGCGGCCATCCGGCCTCCCCCTGGCCTATAACCCCTCTCCCTCGCGCCCCCGAAAACCTAATCCCCTTCCCCCACTTGCCCCTCTCCCTCTCCAAATTGCTCAATCCTGAGCTCGTTCGTCGCCATGTCGTCCTCGCGGCCATTGTCGCCTCCGTGCTGAGCTAGCGTGTCCGGGAGCTTCGTCGTGGGCTTCTTCTTCTTCATCATCAAACGGACCGAGTCAGGAGGACGCATCGCCGCTGTCTTCATCATTCCTCCCCGGCTGCATCCGTGGCCACCGGCGCTCGATCCGCCGCCTTCACTGCGTCCATAACCTCGTCATCCCTTCTATGCGACCGTGGCGAGGCCCTCTTTCGATTTCCCCTTCTCCCTCGTCGATTCAGTCACCGTAGATGCCCTCCCCTGAGCATAGCCGCTGCGGTTGGAGCTTCACTCCACGCGCCCCATGGCTGCGCTCCCGGGGCCCTCTGACCGTCACAGGCTGGCCCCGGGCGCCCCGCCTGCCGTCGCCCTTGCACATCGGCGCCCATCCCTTCTGCCGCCGCGCAACCCGCTCGCTGACCCCTGGCGTCGCCCCGCCTCTGTCCACCGCCTCCCTTCGAAAGGCCGCACCAACCACCGCTGCCTATCGCTGCCGCTGCCGGCAGACCGCCTAGCGCCGCCACTCCCCGCTGCCACCGGAGCTCTGCTCCCAGCGCGTCGTCGTCCCTGGCCACGTCCTGCATCCCTCCCCAGCCGCGTGCATTCCCCCTCTCGCTCGCCTCTGCTTCACGCCCCGCCTACACTGTTGCGCCCTGCTGCCACCGCCACCTGCCGCTGCTTCCCTGCTTGCCGCCACCCCCAGCGCTCGCGCGCCGTCGCCTTGCGCCCGCCTCCACCTGCCGCGGCCGGCCGGCAAGCTTCGCTGAGGCCATGGCCTCGCCCCGTCGGGCCGGGCTTCTGCCTCGACGGGCGCCCGCGCCCGCCCCGCTACGCCCAGCACCCGAGTGGCTCGGTTGAGCCACAGGCATATGGCCCCCAGCGCCCAGGCCCCTGTAAAAAAGAGTTTTCTCAAAAAAAGTTAAAATAGTTAATAAATTAATTAAAAAGTTAATTAACTAACTGTTTAATCTGCAATTAAGTTAAATGAGCCTATGACAGGGGGCCCCACCCCCTGTTGACGGGTCAAATGTTGACTGGTTAACTGGGACCCTCTGGACCCACATGTCATCCTCTGGTACACTTCTATGTACGTAGAGCTGGGTGTGCCTAGCGTTTTAATCATTATTTTCGAATTTATAATAATTTCAGAAATGTTTAAACCTTTAGCATTTCGTAGTAAATAAACCGTAGCTTAGATCGAAAAACTTTATACATGAAAGTTAATCAGAAAAATCCAATGAATCTGAATACGTGGTTCGTTCATCTGTCACATGCCCCTAGCATGCTGAACATGGAACTTTTCCCCTCCAGTTAAATGCATGCGAAAATGCCAAACTTGGAAAGCATTACGGATGTTATCCCCTTCGCCGGTAACGTGTAGCACCGCGTTAGAACACGTCTAGCTCTGGCTGTTGTCCTGTTATGCACTTGCTTGCTATGTATTTACTGTTTCTCCCCCTCTTCTCTTCGGTAGACCCAGTGACGGCTGCCCATGCCGCTATGATCGACTACGTCGACGACGACCCCTCCTTGCCAGAGCAACCAGGCAAGCCCCCCCTTTGATCATCCCGATATCGCCCATTCCATTCTCTCATGCTTGCATTAGATTTTGCTACTGTTATTGTTTGCTCCTATTCTGATGCATAGCCTGCTTTTGTAACCTGCTCATTGTACCCTACCTGCTTATCCTAAACTGCTTAGTATAGGTTGGTTAGTGATCCATCAGTGACCCCCACCTTGTCCTTGTTGCCCCTGCTTCATCATCGAAGACCCAATCAACGGGATCGAAGACCAGGCCCCGACACCGCATATCACTTTCCCCTTTGTTGCTCGACACTACTAGGTTACTATCGAGTGCCGAGGGTGAGACCTCTACAACACTTCTGATGTTAACCATGTAGTGTAGCTATTTGGTCGTGGTCATCGAGGGTGATTCTGCCTTAACCACTTCTGATATGACTCTGTCGTGCAACCCCTCAAGTGTGAACCTCGGGGGTGGTTCCTCTTACGTTCACCTTGATGATTACATCGAGTGGACTTCACCGGGGTGATTCCTTGGGTTTTCCCCTTGATGTTTGGACACAAAGATACTTGGACTTTACAGCTGTTACTTGGAAAGGCGAGTCGACCCTGAGGGGTATTCGCGAGTGATGTGGAGTCGGGTTGACCTGGAAGGTGCCCGCGAGATAATTACGAGGCGTGGCCGGGCATTCCTAGCCCTTGCCGCAAGTCCTCGAGACGGGGCAACGGGGTCACATCTTTTGTGAGTCTCCGCTTGTTACCGCGTGCTCCTAATCCACTATGATTTGGATATTTGATCTGAGGGGCCTCTGGCCTGATAGCACTAACCATCACGTGGGCACTGTATGGGCGTTCTGCGTCGTATGCATTAGCCGAAGCTTATTAGACGTCAGCGATTGAGCGGCGCGTGCCGGGTTGAACTGGTAAGCTCCTACCTTTTTTAAGGAGGTAGCTAGGTCTGCTCACCAGCCGCCCATGCAACGTGCAGGAGTTCCCGAGGCGATGGCCCATGACCCCTGGGGGCATAGGTTTAGTCCGGCATGCTGACCTCTTTATTAAACCTAGGTCGGGTTGCGGCTTATTGTTTCGCCGAGGCCGGGTATGACCCAGGAAAGTGTGTCCGGCCGGAGTTAATCGAGTGTGGTGGGTAAGTTGGTGCACCCCTGCAAGGAAGAAAACATCTATCGATACGGTAACGTACACTTGGAGTTGTATTCTGATCGATACAACCAGAACTGGATCCTTGTGATGAGTAATGGATTGCGATGATAAGTGGATAGTATGGCTCTGGGATTGCTTTCTCGCAGGGAGTCGAGAAAGGATCTCTGGCCGAGGTTGATAACATTACTACTACTTTACTTTATGCTACTCTACTCCCTCCTGTTGCTGCAAGATGGTGGTTTCCAAAAGATGCTAGTCTTTGATAGGACTAGGTTCCCCCCTCTATTCTAGCATTTCTGCAGCCCAGTCCACATATACAACCTTCCTTTGATAGTATTGCATATGTAGCGTAGATCCTTGCGTGCGAGTACTTTGGATGAGGAGTCATGGTTGCTTTGCTCCCCCTTTTCCCCCTTTCTTCTTCTTTCCGGTTGATGCAACCAGATGTCGGAGCCCAGGAGACAAATGCCACCGTTGATGCCTACTACTACGTGGAGACCGCCGACGACCAGGAGTAGTTAGGAGGCTCCCAGGAAGGAGGCCTTGCCTTTTTTATTGTAAAAAATGCTTTTGTGCGGGCCTTCTTAAGGCAAACTTGTCTAACTGATGTCTGTACTCAGATATTGTTGCTTCCGCCGACCCTTGTGTATTCGAGCTTATGTATTCGAGCCCTCGAGGCCCCTGGCTTGTAATATAAAGCTTGTATTATTTTAATTTGTGTCTAGAGTTGTGTTGTGATATCTTCCCATGAGTCCTTGATCTTGATCGTACACATTTGCGTATATGATTAGTGTACGACAGAATCGAGGGCGTCACAGCTCCCCAAGAAGCCACTAGGGCCACCGTATTCTGCTCACGCCCTCACACAATGCAAGATGCCGTGATTCCACTATTGGTGCCCTTGAAGGCGGCAACCGAACATTTACAAACAAGGTTGGGGCTCTCTCCACAACCAAATTGGAGGCTCCCAACGAAACCACGGATCTTCACCACAATGGAATGTGGCTCCGAGGTGACCTCAACCTTCTAGGGTGCTCAAACACCCAAGAGTAACAAAATCCACACAAGAAAGTATGGGGGAATCAAAAATCCTTTGGTGGAAGTGTAGATCTAGGTCTCCTCCTTCAATCCCTAGCAAATCAACAAGTTTGAGTGGCTATAGAGAGAGATCAGGCAAGAAATCTTGAATGGCATTAATGGAGGAGAGAGAGAGAGGCAAGAGGTAGGTGGGAGGTGGGAGAAGCACCTCCTTATATAGGGTCCCCTCAAATCCAACCGTTATGCGCAAAAACACATAGGAGCTGTACTTCCGCAATGACCATTGGTACAACTGGTGGATGCGGGAAACCTCTGCTAGGGCACATGGTGGTACTTCCGGTGGAGCTACCTGTAGTACCGGTATGCCGGAGAAAACCGGAACTACTGCTCCACCATCACTCGACTACCGCATCACATCCAGAAGGTTTTCACACCATGCCGGTAGTTAGAGCGGTGGTTGAGCCGGAGCTACCGCTGGACCCGCAATTCCTGGGTGGTGGATTTCCAGGCGGTACTACTGCCCTGAACACCGGTAGTACCGGTTTGACAAGACAAGCCAGAACTTCCGCTCCACCACCGGTCTACCACCATACCCGGTACAGAAGGGTATCACCCCTGAGCAGTACTTGGAGCGGTGGTTTGACCAGAACTGCATGCCAGCAGTACAACCGCTCAAGAGAGCGGTACTACCACCATGAGCAGAACTGCACAGTCACAGAGGACTTTTGGGAACCTCTCTCTCCTCAAACGGAGGGTATATGGTGGTTGCAAAGAATGTGTACGTGTAGTGATTCACCCAATACCATCCGATGTGGATTCCCTCTTAATAGTACGGATTTCCTACGACCAAAGGAATAAAAATGTCAGGAACTCCATCTTCGATCTTTTCCGCATAGAGGGAAGGCCTAACCATCTTGCGCCACACAATGTGTACCTGAGAAAACTAGGACGCACGATTAGTCCACACGTGTATTGTCATCATCACCAAAACCCTAAGGCAGGAAATGCCCTTACAATCTCCCCCTTTTTGGTGGATGATGACAACCACAAGAAAAGCATGGGAGATCTAGAAAATATAGACGGGGCTCCCCCTGAGTGTGAGCACTATTTAGAGTTTGCTTTTGGAATGCAAAATGTTCACACTAGGATCAATGCTCCCCCTAGATTTTATAGACCACCCAGTGACAGCAAAACAAAATAACATACATAAAGCACGTATTTGCATAACAGAACAGTAGAGCAAAAGATAAGGGCACCAATAACACGCAGGCTCTACTGATAGAAGAGTGCATAGATAAAGAGATAAGGGACGCATGTCTCACACCATGCACAGAGTCACAACACAGGACAAGTTCACAAGACACTAGAAAGCAAAGCAAATAGATCAACTGAAGAAAGCAACTGCAAATGAGCCCCCCATGCAACTCCCGTGACCTAATAGAGTTCTCTCACCCTTTGGCATCAAGACACCAAAAAGGAAAAGAGAGAAGCTAACGCCCCAGGGCTCAGTAGATCTTCTTGCCTGTCGCTGCAGAATCGTCAGAATCATCATCAGCATCCTCAGACTCCCCAGTCTCCTCAGACTACGCGGTAGCACCCTCAGGACTACGGACATCGAGGTATCGGGCTCGCCATCGGACCAGCAGCAGTTCTCCAAGCACCACGAATCCTCAGGAGTGATGGTCTTCTCAGAGCCACTCTTCACATCTGGCACATTAAGGTGCTTCATCAACTGAATCTGTCTGCGACGCGCCATCTTCTCAGCAACATGAGCCTGGTACAGCTTCTTCTGAATATGAGTCTGCAAGCAAAAAGTCTTCTTGATCTTGGTAGTCAGCTTCTCAACCCAAGAGGGCGTGGCCCCAGGCTCCAACTCAAAGTCCTCGTCGCTCGAGGTGGCAAACACATCCTCCTGATTTCCCTCAGGAAAACAAGGAGCAACATGCTTCTTCTTCCTCAACACCTTAACCTCATGCTCTGTGAGGTTAGCAGGAGTGGTGAGAGGCTCTCCTGGCCTACGGACTGCCCAAACTGAGTTCAGAAACTGCATCACAAAAGGGGCATAGATTAGTACCTTGCGGTACCACACCATATTGTACATCTCCTCCCACATCCACTTGGAGACATCAAACAAGGCACTAGATCCCCTTTTGGTCTTCATGGCCACAAGAAAATCTACAAGATACCCATAAATATCATCTTGATTCCCAACCTTGGGAAGCCGCACACAGCGGAACACACAATGCAGAATATCATACACTGGCAGAAGGTCACTAGACTTACCCACAACACCATGTCCAGGGATGTACAGAGGGGCAAGCTTCACCTTATCCATGGGGTGGGCTCGGTTGTGAGGACGGAGACCACCTTGACCCTCCAACCCGGTATCATCATAGCCAAGAGCATTGCAAAAGGCTCTCCAAGGGACATGAAAGAACTCATCACGGCACATAAAGGAAAGGTGACGCGCATCATCGTTGCCGAAGTGGATTGTAGCATAGAACTGATGAATGAGCTGCACATCGAAGTCACAATTCACAGTCATGAGCTTGATCAAATCAAACTCCTCATAGATCTCCAGAGCCTCTCCAAAGTAAGCAATGTTGTTCCTCCGGTGATCGATGTCAATGGACCACATCCGGGTGAACTTGTTCTTATGGTGCTCAAAAATTTCTGACACAATCCTTATCTGTAACTCATTCCGGAACTGAGGGTTGTTCCAACGAGGAGGCGCTTCCACAGTGTAGGGATCCTGGAAACGGAACTTTTCCCAGTCCTGAAGCTTCCATTTGTGCATTGGCCATGCAGCGTGCAGACTTCTCCCGACGAGTGGCTTTGGTAGGGATCACCACCTCGCGAGTATTTTCATTGTCATTCGATGGTTTGCCCCTACGGGCCCTCTTCTTGGTTGTGACGCCCCGAGACCGACGCTCCAGACGGTTTCCATGTTTTTCGTTGTTGCCGTGTGTTGTATTTGCTTGTTGCATTCAGCATATCATCATGAGCATTGCATTATCATGTTTTCATAAAACTTGCATCTACTCGTAGTTGCCGCTTCTTCCGTGTCTCGGTTGACCTTCTCTCAGATCAACCAGACCGCTCTCTTCTCTCTCTTTTCTGAGCTCATCAAACCCCTTGCCTCCATGGCCTTTTGTCGAACCCTCGCGCGCGTCCAAAAAATTACCCGAACCCGACCCGCTCAATCATCACCGTTGTATTCGGATCATCTCCAAACATCCCTCTAATATCTCCGATTTATTATTTGATCTCTCTTAACTTTTTACCTCGGACCGTCCGATTTTAATCGGATGATCCAAACTATCCCCTTTTTCATATATATAGACCACCCCCTAACCAAATCTGACGAAAACCCTAAAATCTAGGGGAGCTGTCCCATCTTCCCCGTCGCCCGCCGCCACCTTCAAAATCCCCCTCGGGATCTCCCATGCCCGATCCACCCAACCAACGCCGGCGTCCAGGACCTCTGCTCCTCCTCTCTGTCTTCTTCTCCTCCCTCTCCCGATTTCTTTCTCTCTCATGTACCTCTCTCTCTCTCTCAGGTACGTATGAGCAGCGCCATGGATGGGCTCCTCCAGCCGACGCCATGGACGCCAAGTTCCGCCCGCGGCCCTGCTCCATTCGTCGCTGTCTCCGTCAGATCCGATGAGTCCCTGCACCCCGGTCTTGTCCCTGCCTCCGGGTCGCCGCTACGCCACCGGAGACCAAGCAGCGCTGCCTCGCGTGCTTCCAGTCCCGCTCGCGTTGACCGCGCCCAGCCTCTGCTTCGTCTCGACCGTGCCCCTGTCGCTTGCGTGGACTGCGCCGCCGCGTTGACCTCCTCCCCCACCTGCCAGATCCGGCATGCCCGGCCTCCTCCCCACCAGCTGGGCTTGGCCCAATGTGAGCAGCTCCCCCAGCCTCCAGTTTCAGCCCGCATCATTTTTTTTGTTCTGGACGTTTTAGCAATTATCCCAGGATTTACCGAATTGCAAAAACCCTTGCTCTTCATGCATATAAAAACTCAACAATCATGCCTCATATTAAAATGACTCATATATGTAAAATGCTTGGTTTTCATGTACTTCCATCATATCCTGCATTCATCCATGTTAAAAATGCCTAAAATGTTGTTTCCATTTATTTGCATAAATGTCATGTTAAAATGGTTTATTTCATAACTAATTAACCGTAGCTCTAAATTAAATGTTCTTTATATGTAAATGGGGCAGAAAAATGCATAGATTAACATGGTGCAATTTGTTTTACTGTTTAACAACAATAAAGTATGCTTTAGGACAGAACAGTACCAAATTCAAAATATGCACATGGGGATTTTCCGGAATTGTTGTTTGTTGTTTGTGCCCTCATTTAAATTGCCTAGATAGGTAGTTTTATTATGCTTCAACCCTTGCCATGTTTAACAACATTTAATATTGTTGGGTACATAACCGAGAGAGAACTAAATGAGTCCCCTTTCAAAATGGCAGTTGTTGGTTCCCTTCCCGCTCAATATTTGGGAAGAGGACTAGGGCCTCTATAAATAGAGATAGCCACCACTGTAGGAAGGCATCTGGAATCTGATCCGCACCTAGCTCATCCACCACACCACCACAAGAACACCTCTCCTCGCGAGGTTGTTCTTCCTCTGTACTGTTCATCATCAGCCCAAGAGGCAATCCACCACACCACACACTGGATTAGGGTATTACACCACAACGATGGATCGAACCAGTATAAACCTCGTGTCTTTTGTGATGTTCATCGATCAAGCTTAGAATCGCGGCGAGGTTATGAGCATGTTTCGGTAGGGAGAAGATCTTCGTGCGCACCCCAGAATTCGAACCTTAAGGGTTTGCCGGAACCCGATATCCGACATTTGGCGCGCCAGGTAGGGGTGCACCAGAGCTCTTCCTTCCGTCGGCCTGCTCTCCACCAACACCGCGCTTCGCCCTCATGGCGGACAACGTGCCTCTGGCCCCGGCGGCCGGCGCTAGCGCTGGGGCGAAGTGCGAGCCTTGGGCCCATACTGCGGCAGTGCGATGGATGCAAAGTTCAAGCCAGAGATGCCGCCGTGCTATGACGGCGTGGCAGACCCACTAGCGTTCCTGCTGGCATACGAGGAGGCCATCCTCAAGGCCGCAGGCGACGACAAGGTCATGGCCAACTGGTTTCCCATGGCCCTCACCGGCGTCCCGCGCGTTTGGCTGCTCAACCTGCCAACATCTTCTGTGGCCTCCTGGGAGGAGTTGCGCAACCTCTTCCTCGCCCACTACGCTGCGCCGGCGCCCCCAGTCGTCGCAACTCTCCTGGGTGGCTCGCAGGCGCCACCCTTAGGCCGCCACGCCAGGCCGTTTTTCCGCCAGATCAGCACCGCCCTCGCGCGGCAAGGAGCTCCTCCGGATTGGGCCGCACCCAAGGCCGACCTGACCTTCAGCTCGGACGATCACCTTGTCAACACCGCCTGCTCGGGTGCGCTCCCAATGCTTTGCACAACCACCATCTGCCAGGTGGCCGTCACCAAGACTCTCATCGACGCCGACGCCGGCCTCAACGTGCTCTCGGTGGACGCCTTCAGCCTCCTCCATGTAGCACTGGATCGGCTCCGACCTAGTAAGCCCTTCTCGGGTGTCGGAGGTGGTTCCACCAGCTCCCTGGGGCAGATCCGCCTTCCCGTGACCTTCGCACCCACGACAACTTCTGCACGGAGCTGGTCAACTTCAACATCGCCCACATCGGCCTCCCGTACAATGCCATCCTCGGATACCCTGCCTTGGCTCAGTTCATGGCAGCGACCCATCCGGCCTACAACCTCATGAAGATGCTTAGGAGCAGCGGCGTCCTCACTGTAGCTGGAGATACCAAGGATGCTCTGCTGGTGCTCAAGCTCGCCCTCAAGACAGCCGCAGCAGCGCAGCCTGCCGGCACGGACACCTTCAAGGCCAAGGAGGCTGCACCGACCAAGAAGAAGCAGTTGTTCACCCAGGACAAGGCGGAGACCAAGCAGGTACCAGTTGAGGAGGACAGGTCCTCAAGCGCCATCTTCACCATAGGTGCCAACCTCAACCCCGACCAAGAGGAGGCGCTGGTGAAGTACCTGCGCACGAACAAGGATGTGTTCGCATGGGAACCCAAGCAGCTAGCTGGGGTCCCAAGGCTGGTGATTGAGCATCACCTGAATGTGTGCCCCAATGTACGCCCCGTGAAGCAGAAAGCAAGGCGGCAGTCCACCGAGAAGCAGGACTTCATCGTCCAAGAAACCCGCAAGCTAGAGGCAGCATGTGTTATTCGTGAGGTTCGCTACCCCGAATGGCTGGCAAACCCTGTTGTTGTGCCAAAAAAGGGGGGAAGGAGCGCATGTGTGTCGACTTCACCAACCTCAACAAGGCCTGCCCTCAAGATCCGTTCCCGCTCCCCCGCATCGACCAAATTATCGACTCCACCGCCGAGAGCGACCTGCTGGGTTTCTTGGATGCGTTTTCGGGTTATCACCAAATCAAGATGGCGGTAGAAGACGTGGAGAAGCCAGCCTTCCTGACCCCATGTGGGGTGTATTGCTACACCTGCATGCCGTTCGGGTTGCGCAACGCGGGCGCAACCTTCCAGCGGCTGATGCACATCGCCTTGGGCCGGCAGCTCGGGAAAAATGCCGAGGCTTATGTCGATGACATTGTGGTGAAGTCTCGGGAGGCAAAGACCTTGATCCATGACCTGGAGGAGACCTTCGCGAGCCTCCGCAAAGTGGACCTGTGACTCAACCCGGAGAAGTGCGTGTTTGGCATTCCTTCCGGCAAGCTTCTAGGCTTCCTCGTGTCCCACAAAGGGATCGAGGCCAACCCGGAGAAGGTCAAGGCGATCAAAGACATGAGTCCACCCCAAACCCTCAAAGAAATGCAGAAGCTCTCCGGGCGCGTAACTGCGCTAGGGCGTTTCATCTCCAAGCTGGGGGAGTGCGCCCTGCCCTTCTTCAAGCTGATGAAGAAGAAGGGCCCGTTTGAGTGGACACAGGAGGCCGACCAAGCGTTTCAAGATCTCAAAAATATCTGACCAACCCTCATGTGATGGTGGCGCCACGCCCTCTCGAGCCCCTAGTGCTCTACCTCACCGCCACACCCTGCTCCGCCAGCGCAGCTCTAGTGGCGGTTCGGGAGGAGCGCCAGGTCAAGGCTGCGTCGGCCACGGCGGCACAAGACCAGGGAGGCTTCACGAGGACCACGGCCTCAGGGGATGGAGACCAGCCTCAGCAGGAAGACGTCCCCAGGGCTGAAGAGGCCGCGCCAAGCGACCAGGCGCTGGGGGCTCCGTCGACTCAGGAGGCGTCTCACCCTCCAGAGGGCACAGACCTTGTCAGCACACCGACCATCGTCGAGCATCCGGTGTACTTCGTCAGCACGGTGTTGCGGGACGCAAGGGCGAGATACCCCATGCCTGAGAAGCTCTTGCTCGCGCTATTGGTGGCCTCGCGAAAGCTGCGACACTACTTTCAAGGTCACCCCATCAAGGTCGTCTCGGCCTACACACTGGAAAGGGTACTCAGGAGCCCCAACTCCGCTGGAAGGGTCGCCGAATGGAACATCGAGCTGCAAGCGTTTCAGTTGGAATTCAGCACAACCAGGGTCGTCAAGGGAGCCGCACTTGCAGATTTTGTGGCAAAATGGACAGAAGCCCCAGGGCTCGAGGTAGCCGAGGATCAGTCACTTTCCCCAGGAAGCGAGGCACCAGATGGCTGGGTCATGTACTTCGATGGAGCATACTCGCGGCATGGCGCGGGGGCTGGTGCAGTGCTTATATCCCCCACTCGGGACAAGCTCTATTACGTCGTGCAACTCTGCTTCCAGTAGGGCGAGAAGGTCTCGAACAACATAGCAGAATACGAGGGCCTCATAGCAGGCTTGAAAGCTGCAGCGGCGTTGGGGGTGAAACGCCTCACCATCAAGGGTGATTCGCAACTCCTTGTCAACTTCTCCGACAAGGTGTACGAGCCGAAGGACGAGCACATGGAAGCGTATCTTGCGGAGGTGCGCATGATGGAAAAGCAGTTTTGGGGGGTGGAGTTGCAGCATGTGCCCCGCGGCACCAACCAAGAGGCTGATGACATCGCCAGGAGGGCCTCCAGGCGGCTGCCTCAAGAGCCTGGCATTTTTGAGGAACAGCTCTTCAAGCCATCGGCGGCACCGTCCCTTTCAAGCAGAGCACAGCCTCGGGAGGAACTCCCTCAGCCACCTGCCACAGGAGCCCCAGCCTGTGGCCCGACCTTGGGAGAGCGCCTACTCTTGGCGTTGGAGCCTCAGGAGGGATGCTGGACCGCGGAATTCAAGGACTACCTGATGCAAGGGAAGCTGCCAAAGAAAGAGGAGGATGCGGAACGCGTGGCCCGGCAGGCCACGGCCTACTGCATCCAAGATGGAGAGCTCTACCGGAAGCGGCCAAACGACGTTTCCCTACGTTGCATCTCCAGGGAACAGGGGAAGGAATTGTTGGCTGACATACACGGTGGATATTGCGGACATCACTCGTCATCACGGACCGTCGTCGGCAAGGCGTTTCGCAGCGGGTTCTACTGGCCTACGGCACTCAACGACGCAATCAAGCTGGTGAAGTCCTGCGAAGCCTGCCAATTCCATGCCAAGCAGATCCATCAGCCAGCTTAGGGCCTGTAGACCATCCCACTCTCATGGTCATTCGCGGTCTGGGGGCTGGATACTTTGGGTCCATTTCCTCAAGCGCCTAGGGGCTACTGCTACCTCTACGTCGCCTGACAAGTTCACCAAGTGGGCGGAGGTGGAAGCCGTCCGCACCGTCCTAGCTGGTTCTGCAGTCAAGTTCATCAAGGGCCTCGTGAGCCGGTTTGGGGTCCCCAACTGCATCATCACCGACAACAGTTCGCAGTTCACCAGCAATCTCTTCAAAACATATTGTGCTAACCTTGGAACGCAGATATGCTACGCTTCGGTGGCACACCCCCGGAGTAACGGCCAAGCCAAACACGCCAACGTAGAGGTCCTGAGGGCCCTCAAAACCAGAACCTTCAAGAAGAAGCTGGAGGCCTGTGGCAGGGGCTGGTACGGCGAGCTCCAGTCCGTGTTGTGGTCCATCCGCACTACCGCCACCAAGCCAACTGGTGAGACCCCGTTCTTCCTCGTCTACGAAGCAGAGGCGGTCCTCCCTCACGAGATCAGGCGTCGCTCCGTGCGGGTACTGGCGTTTGATGAAGTGCAACAGGACGCCATGCGGGGGATGGACCTCGTGCTAGGGGAGGAGCGTTGTTGTGAAGCCACACTGTGGGCAGCAAGGTACCAGCAGCTGCTGCGGCGGTATCATTGCCGCAACATCCGCCCCAGGACTCTCGAGGTAGGTGACCTCGTGCTCAGGTAGGTGCTCTCCAGGGAGGGGCTGCATAAGCCCTCGCCCGTGTGGGAGGGCCCATTCAAGGTTGTCCATGTTTCCACGCCTGGCGCCTCGCGCCTGGAGACTCACGAAGGGGTGCCCGTCCCGAACGCCTGGAACATTCAGCACCTCCGGAAGTTCTACCCTTGAAGAAAGGCCCAGTGCTTGTGAAGAAGGCCCGGTGACCGTGAAGCTCGCCGCCCGAAGAAAGGCCCGGTGCCTGTGAAGAAGGCCCAGTGCCTGTGAAGCTTGCCGCCCGTGACACTCTCACGTAATAATCAGTTGGGGTTGTACACGCCCCGAAGTCTCCGGAGAGCTGCCCTCTGGCCTCGGGGGCTCCCGCCCACGCCCAGTGGCAGCACTTAGCTCCGCGCTGGTGAGAAGACGTCGAAGACTAGACTAGGTGTCGGACGCGGATTTTCATTTGCTTTCCACAGTTGGTTGTTCTCCCTTGTTTGAACCTTTATTGAAGTTGCTTCTAGTGTTGTTTGCCGTCTTCTGCCCCTGTTCTCTGTTTTCTGCTTTTGTCTGGCTCGCTCTCTCTCTCTCTCTCTCTCTCTCTCTCTCGCAAACCCTTGCGAGGGGGCTGCGCGGGTGCCCTCGTGAGCCCTTCCTCTCTTAAATTTTCGCGAGGTTCTCTCGTTCGAGTTCACAGCGGGAGCACCCCTCCCGGTCCATGCCCCTCGGGCATCGCGACAGGAAGCACCGAGCCATAGCTGGCAACCCTCCCGACCAAGGTTCGGAAATGATTCTCCCAACTTATTTCCGCAACTCTTAAGGCGCCCGGAGAGGCCTCAAGCAGGCACCTCGCAAGGCGGGAACTACTGCAAACATCCCGAGCTGAGTTGTTCCTACGCGCAGGCACATAACCACGACACCATAACACAGCACAGGGACGATAAATGTAGTACGATAATTAGGGGATCATAGTCTGTTGCACGCCCCCACGGGGCCCCATACTTCTCTCTCTCAATGCAGGAAAAGGAGAAAAACAAAATAATAATAGCGCGTGCCTTGCAACAGCTCGCGAGAAGGGATCTGCGTCATCCTCCTGAGCTCAGTCAGACTCCGCCTCACGCTTCACCGGGGCGCGGCAACGGGACGACCCGTTGCCACCCTCGAAGCGGGCGCGGCAGCATGGTGGCTGGTCGCGGCCATCGCTGGAGGAGCCGCTGAAGCTCGACGAGCTGCGGTCACTGCCAGGAGCGGGTTCGCCTTCGTCCTCATCACGGTCGTCGCCAAGGCCGAGCACCTCATCGCCATCATCGTCTTCAGGGCAGCACCAATGTGGCGGCCATCTTCTTCGAACACCCTCACGTAGAGGGTCGTGTCGCCGTCGTACTTGAAGTGGAGGGTGCACCGCCTGCCCAGGCCACGCGCGCGGGCAAACGTCTGCCAGCCCCGGGCCAGGGCCACATTTCTGGCGACGGAGATATCCACCGTGACCCAGGATGCCCTGCTGCAGCAATTGTCCGCCTGCAGCCAGAGTCCACCAGAGCCAGCAGCCGGCAGTTCACCGGCAAAGAAGCGAGGGAGCTGGAGCCAGTTGTCGGCCGGGTCGTCCGACCATACAACGAACTCCGGCAGCACCTCTGCTGAATGGAAGCATGGCCGTGGAGGCCGCGCAGCCACGGCACGCCGTCCCTCACCGATCGGGCTGCCTCGACATGGGCGGCCACCATCGCGTAAAGGGCCACTGCCGCGACCACGGGAAGCCACGACAGGGGTTGCGGGATGCTTGCGAGGGCGACCGCAGCCGCGCTTGGGTGGAGGAGAGCCAGGCCCTTCCTGGCGAGCCTTCCCCTTCTCCGCGGTCGAGAACCTCTTCACGGGCGCCATGCGGTGTTGTGAGCAACAGGAGCGAGGAGGGAGAAGAAGCGGGCGGAGCAAGAGGAGATGGGCAACGGGGGCTTTCGTCTCTCCCCATTTATAGCCCGAGGGAGGCCAACCGTCGACCTCCACGATCGTAGGTAATCATGACTAATTTTGCATGCAGCAGGGACTCGTCAAATCGGGCAGTTGCTGAGGCAGCGTGGGGAAGCGGAGACGCCCATGTCCAATCAACCGCCATGCGGCGCCCAAGGCTGCAGGCTGTTGGGGCCCGCAGCGCTCCGCACTTGCCTTTTGGCTTTGCTTCTAAGCCAAGTCCAAGCGCGCCTTGGGCCCGGGGGCTACTGTCGGCGTTCTGGGAACGGGGGTCCCCAGACTTGCATGTCTGCGGCCTGCAGCGTGGCTCAGCCAATGGCCCGGTACGGCCCATCTTCGTCAATCCAAGCTCAAGACCCTCGCGAGGGGCCAAGCCTCGCGGGGCGGACGACACAAGGCCTCCTCAAGGGCGGCCTCACTAGGCAGGCTCACGAGGAGGCGGAGAGATCAAGGCAAGGGGTGCCTCACAAGGTGCTCATGACGCAAGCCATGACAATTGAGGGAGTCCTAGATAGGGGGTCCTCGGACAGTCGGACTATATACTTTGGCCAGACGGTTGGACTATGAAGACACAAGATTGAAGACTTCGCCCCGTGTCCGGGTGGGACTCTCCTTTGCGTGGAAGGCAAGCTTGGCAATTCGGATATGTAGATGTCCTTCTCTTTAACCGACTCTGTGTAACCCTAGCCCCTCCGGTGTCTATATAAACTGGAGGGTTTAGTCCGTAGGACAACAACAATCATAATCATAGGCTAGCTTCTAGGGTTTAGCCTCTACGATCTCGTGGTAGATCAACTCTTGTAATACTCATATCATCAAGATCAATCAAGCAGGAAGTAGGGTATTACCTCCATCGAGAGGGCCCGAAGCTGGGCAAACATTGTGTCCCCCGCCTCCTGTTACCATTAGCCTTAGACGCACAGTTCGGGACCCCCTACCTGAGATTCGCCGGTTTTGACACCGACATTGGTGCTTTCATTGAGAGTTCCACTGTGACGTCATGGTAAGCCATGTTATCAAGGACAACATCACCTCTGGGGCAGCCCTGGCTGTAGGCCAAACTCTCCGACTAGGCGGCTTTGTCACGACCGCCCGTTCGGCCGCCGCGCCGATGATGACTTCTCGGGTCATCAAAAACAGCCTCCACGTCAGCTCGGAATTCACCGAGCAGATGGATCCAATGGAGCTCTCGTCCCTGAACGAGCTCTTGGATTGCATCGCCGCCCTAGGAGTCGCTATAGACTATGATCGGCTCGGGCTTAAACCCGACCAAAGGGAGATTAACTCTCCGCCGGTCACCCACCAGATAGCGGTGCTGGAGGAGCAATGCAGCGATTCTTCCTCTATTTTGAGGACGAACTATGTCCGGATACCCGTCTACGGGAGGACATGGCCCAGGCTCCAAACCTAGAATCGGACAGCGGGCCAGAAAAATTGGGCAACATCCCAGAGCCCGAACTGCCAAGCTCGGAAGCTCCTCTGCCCCTGGGTCTCAGATCGGGTCAGGGTTTGGACTTAAATCTACCCACCCACCCAGATACAAGCGATCTTTCCCACAGTAGACAAGAGCCCCAAGAGACAGTACATCACTTCTGGGCCAGATTCCTCCTTGTAATGAGCAAGGTCAAGGACTGTCGCGAGGAAGACGCAATCTCATTCTTTTGCAAAAATTGCACGGACAAGGGAATACTCAACGCCATAAGTCGTCGTGACATCACACACTTCGCAGACTTGGCGGCCATGGTACAGAAGTACTATGCGATGGAAAGCGCTTGGAAAACCCAAACAAAATTCTCGGACCCTCCGGCTCTCACTAAACCCCTCGTCCGAACTAAAAGGGTGCACTCTCGCAAGTCACACGATCCAATCACAAAGAAACCAAAGCCCACTATAGGGCGTGGAACCATATTGGAGGGATGGCTCAATGGTCCATGCAAAATTCACAGCACACCGGATACCACACCAAAACACAGCGTTAGAGCATGTTGGATACCTCGGCAGGTGGCCAAGAGCGGCGAGGATCTCCTCATCAACGATACCGCAGAGCATCATCCCGCGGAAAATAATAATACAGTATGGACAGTCTTCGAGACTTTTGCCTCAAATAATAGGCGCAAGCGAGCACTCCGCAGCCTCGCCGAAGTCTTCCATGATGCAGCAATAAAACCATGGAATGACACGGCCATAACCTTCAATGCCAGTGATGAACCTCAATTCCGAGCAGCCCGAGCACCAGCCGCTTTGGTCCTTAGTCCAATTGTGGACGGCTTCTGGCTCACTAAAGTGCTCATGGACGGTTGCAGCGGATTAAACCTCATCTATGGGGAAACGCTCAACAAAATGGAAATAGACAAGAGCCGCATTGAGCAAAGCAGCACGACCTTCAGAGGAATCATCCCCAGTCAGGAGGCACGATGCGCGGGAAAAATCACACTAGTTGTGGTATTCGGCATGCCGGAGAATTATATGTCCGAAGAAATCACATTCCAAGTGGCTCCGTTCAGTAGCGGATACCACACCTTTTTAGGGCGGGATGCATTCACGAGCTTCCAAGCTATACCCCATTATGGGTACATGAAGCTCAAGATGCCCGGGCCCAATGGAATCATCACTCTAGCTAGTGATCCGGACATAGCACTCCGCGCCAAAAATAAAACCGCCACACTGGCCCTTGAGGCATTATCCGAAGCCCTCGCGACCAAAGAACTAACTGCGCTGCGCTCCATAGTGGACATGGATGACATGATACTCGAGAAATGACCCAAGTCCACCTCTTTCAAACCAGCAGACGAAATAGTCAAATTCCAGGTCCACCCAACGGACCCTACAAAAAGAGCATCCATCGGAGCACAGCTGAACCCCACAATACATGCCGCACTGCGAGAGTTCTTGCGTGAGAATTGGGACATCTTCGCCTAGCATCCTTCAGACATGCCATGTATCCCACGCAGGCTGGCCGAGCATAGCCTAAACATACTAAAGGGATACAAGCTGGTCAAGCAGATTCTTCGGCGCTTTTCAGAACCTAAGCGACAAGCCATGGGAGAGGAGCTAGCCAAATTACTCGAGGTCGGATTCATCAGAGAAATAAAACATCCGGACTAGCTAGCAAACCTGGTGATGGTACCAAAGAAGGAAAAATCCTGGCGCCTATGTGTCGATTTCAAGGACCTCAGTAAGGCATGCCCCAAGGATCCCTTCCCCCTCCCCCGCATCGATCAAATCATCGACGCTACCGCAGGACATGACTCATTGTGGTTCTTCGACGCATACTTCGGATACCATCAAATCAAGATGGCGGAGTCCGACCAAGCCTCAACAGCATTCATAACTCCATATGGTCCCTTCTTCTTTAACACCATGCCTTTCGGGCTCAAAAATGCTGATGCAACCTATCAACGCATGATTCAGACATGCCTGGGAACACAAATCGATAAAACAGTTCAAGCATACGTGGACGACATGGTCATCAAAACCAGACACGTCGAGTCTTTAATAGACGACCTGAGACTTACGTTTGACAATCTCCAAACATATGACATCAAGCTCAATCTGGAAAAATGCGTTTTCAGTGTTCCTGCCGGAAAGCTCTTGGGCTTCATCGTTTCCAATAGAGGAATTGAAGCAAATCCGGCCAAAATTCGAGCTCTGTCACAGTTGGCTACACCAACAGACCTCAAGCAAATCCAGAAATTAACTGGATGCGTCGGTGCCCTAAGCCGCTTTATATCCTGATTGGGAGAAAAGGCACTACCTCTTTATCACCTTCTTCGACGCACCGAACACTTCGAGTGGATGGACGCGGCTACGGCCGGACTGGAAGAAATAAAGGCCCTCTTGGACAGCAATCCAATCCTGGTTGAGCCAAATATCAGCGAACCCATGATGTTATATATAGCTGCAACACACCAGGTTGTAAGCGCAGTGCTCGTCGTCGAACGAGAGACGGACGGACATAAGTTCCTGCTTCAAAAGCCGGTATACTACGTATCCACTGTCCTCACTCCATGCAAGTCACGGTACCCACATTATCAAAAGATAGCATACGCGGTCTTCATGGCATCCCGGAAACTATGACACTACTTTCAAGAGTGTTCAATCACGGTGGCCTCTGAAGTACCACTCAACGATATAATAAATAACCGCGATGCCATGGGACGGATTGCTAAATTGGCTATCGAGCTCCTCCTGTTCGACATCATATACAAACCACGGCGAGCCATTAAGTCGCAAGTACTGGCTGACTTCGTCGCCGAATGGACAGAGGCCGAACTCCCTAAGGAGTACGGCGCATACTCCAATTGGATCATTCACTTTGAAAACTCTAAGATGCTGGCTGGTCTGGGAGCATGCGTTGTCCTGACATCCCCCACCCGAGATACAGTCCAATACGTACTCCAAATATTATACACAGACTCCAACAATGCAGCCGAATACAAAGCTATGTTGCATGGTCTTCGAATGGCAGTCTCCATGAGCATTCAACGCCTAGAAGTGCGTGGGGATTCAAACCTCACAATATCTCAAATAAATGGAGACTTTGACGCCAACAACCCAAAAATGGTGGCTTACCGCAATGTCGTCCTCAAAATGTCAGCTCGGTTCGAGGGGCTCGAATTCCACCATGTGGTCCGACAAAACAATCAAGCGGCGGATATTCTCGCCCGCATCGGTGCTAAGCGCGACCAGTCCCACCTAATATCTTCTTGGAAAGCCTGTTCAAGCCATCCGTGGTGTGGGAAGGGGAGTCCGGAAATACCAGTCCGGATCCGAACACAACACCGGATCCCGAACACTCTGACGTAATTGGAGGCTCCGCCATCGAAATAACACCTTTGGCCCACGTGATTATCGTTCTCATCGCCCCATGGATAGAACCCTTCTTAGCCTACCTAAATAGGCAAGAACTCCCTGAGGAGCAAAATGACGCACGTTGCATTGTGCGGTGCTCTAAAGCCTACAAGGTTCACGAGGGGGAGCTTTATAAGAAAAGCGCGACCGGAGTGCTCCAAAGGTGCATCTCCAAAGAGGAAGGACGGCAGCTACTGGCCGAAATTCATGCTGGACTCGGTGGCCACCACGCCGCAGCTCGGGCCCTTGTAAGCAAGGCCTTCCGTACAGGTTTCTACTGGCCGACAGCCCGAGCAGACGCACAGGACCTCGTCCAATATTGCGTAAGTTGCCAGCTTTTTGCAAATCAAAGCCATATGCCACCTACCGCTCTCCAAACAATCCCCATAACTTGGCCCTTTGCGGTCTGGGGGCTCGATATGGTTGGACCCCTTAAAGGAGGAAGCCATAAGAAAAAATACTTGTTGGTCATGGTGGATAAATTCACCAAATGGATAGAAGCCAAACCAGTTAAAACGGCCGAATCCGTACCAGTGATAGACTTCATATCCGGGGTCGTACAACATTATGGTGTCCCCCACAGCATCATCACCAATAACGGCTCCAACTTCACAGCCGACGAGGTGAAAACTTGGTGCAGCAACATGGGCATCAAGCTCGATTATGGCTCCATCTATCACCCCCAAACAAACGGTCAAGTCAAACGAGCAAATGGTCTTATTATGAGCGGCATCAAACCCAGACTACTGCGATCCTTGAAAGAATCAGATACGCACTGGGTCGAGGAGCTCGACTCCGTACTATGGGGGCTGAGGACCACGCCGAATCGCACCACTGGATACACACCATTTTTTATGGTGTACGGCGCAGAGGCGGTATTACTCAGCGGTATCATTCATGACTCACCTCGAGTGCGCATGTACGAAGAGAGAGAAGCCAAGCTTGATCGGCAGGATAGTTTAGATGCCCTGGAGGAGGAGCGTGACGTTGCAAAGGCCCGTTCCGCATTCTATCAGCAACAGGCTAGAAGGTATCAAAGCAGAGAAGTACGGGCCAAAACTTATAGCATTGGCGAACTCGTTCTGCGCCTACCGGAGAAGAAAAAGGACAAGATCAAGCCCAAGTGGGAGGGTCCCTTCATCATTGATAAAGTTCTCACCGGAGGGGCGTACCGTCTGCGTGATGCATCTGATAATCGACTCGACCCAAACCCATGGAATGCAGCCAGACTCCAAAGATTCTACGCCTAGTGCCGTACTCTGTGTTCATCTCCTTACCTCCGCCTTTCTTTTTTAAGTTATATCCTCTTTCTTTCTTTCTTTCTTCCTTTTTTATAGCCTTAAAAGCTTCAAGTGTTCCTCAAACACACACTCTTGTCGTGCTATGCACGCTCAATATACCTGGGGGCTTCTTATACAGAAGCTTAATATAATTATCTTTCGGGCTTCATGCCCACTACATATGTGTCACTTTTCCACATGTACCTTTTATTCGCCATTATATGCATCGATATGACTTAAGTTTTGACCAAGTTGGGTTGCCTGGCTCCTGTGTTTATGCCCTACGTTCCCATTAGTTCGACTAGGGCATAAGGGGAGCACCTCTGCGATTGTTACTACCGGGTCAGCCGTACGTGTACCTCAGACTGGGTGAAGCCGAAAGCCAGCGTTCTTAAGGGAATATTCGGTCGGTGAACAACAGATGTTTCTTAACTACTTACAATATAAACCCCCAGATGTCTCATATCCTGCGTTTCTGTTCACAGTTCGGGCATGCACATTAATGCATGCGTACCCAGGGAAAGGAACCCTTAACGGAACTATTCTCCCTGGAAGATGTTTCTTACTATCCATGTAATATAACATAGCTAGTTGGGTACTTGTCTGTTCAAGCACTTATGACCCCTACGCCTGGTTTCCACGTGTACCCCGGTTTACATAACTGAAGCGGGTATTCGGATACACTCCGGACTATCGTGTCCGGAGGCTGAAGCGAAAAGGTCCGCCATGACAAATGATTTACAATCCGGCTAGGGATAAAATATGTCATTTGAAGTACACAGTCACTTGGACTGACTAAATTCTTCTTCTATACCATCAAACAGGTTGTCTAGCCTACAATCTTGTTGGGAATACTTTGCGGCTAATCCTACCTGGTCATATACCAGACTAACGGGGATCTCTTTCCCATATGACCCTATAGGTCCGACCTCGGCCTTATGATTCGGGTCAACCTTGGTGTATCGCGTCTTCACCATGGCCCAGGCTTCCCTTGCACCTTGTCGGCAGGCTGATATCTTCCATAATCGGAAGCATCGACGCGCTCCCTTGAGCATCTCTACAAGCCCCACCATGCCTCCGGGCAGGGAGGCGGAGGGCCACAAGGCCTGGGCAATACCCTGCATCACCTGCCGAACTTGTTCGTGCAGTTGTGAGAGCTCTTGCAGAAGATCGCCTGCGGATCCGGGCATCTCCTCTTCTGGGCGACCTGTCAGCATACCTACAGACATAACTCTGTTAGCCCGCTTCTTCGCTGAACTGTATAAAGGTTCATTCGAGCACTTACTAAAAATGCCGCGTTGAAGCCTCTTATTCTCCTTCACGGAGTCAGCAAGCTGGGCCCGAACATCTTTTAGTTCAACGCCCAGCCGGGTATGGGCATCCTGGAGATCATTTTTCTCTCGAATAACCCGTGTAAGCATGCGCTCGCCAGCCTCTATCTGTTGTTAAGCATGTTGCTCATCCCCCGGTACGATCTCCGGATTACCTTCGGGATTGTCTGCAGAATCTATTGTTAGATTTGCATGCATGCCGAATACTAACTAGTACATGTCATTACATTTGTTTCAATCAAGAAAAGTATTACCAGATGAGGCCTTCTGGGATTCCTCCATTCTGGCAACTGCGGCCCGTAGCTGGGCTTTGCACTCCTGCAGCTCTTGAGACAACTGTGTATTCTTCTCCATAACAACCTATGCATACAATGATCCTTAAATCAGTTGTGCAAACTGTTTCAAGTCTCAGGGGCTACTGATATACATAATTATCAGATTTTCTTACCCGTATATCCTTTACATACTGGTTCGTGGCTCTAGCAAGACCATCTTGAGCAGCTCGGATGTACGCGTCTCCTGAGTTGAAGGCATTGAACGCCTCTTTGGAGAAATTAGGGTCGCGAAGTACGGCCCGTCGACACCTGTGATTCATGGCGCTCTCCACTTCGGAATTCGTAGCGGACATTCTATCCGCGTCCTCTGTAGGAGGACCGTCCGGCATTGTCCCCGCGTTAGCCCCTGAGTCCGGCCCTGGAGTCCGGCTGGTGGAAGCGTGGGCGGCAGGCCCTCGAGTCACAGTCCGGCGAGCATTTTTCTGCCAGGGACCACAGACATTGTTATATTTCAAAGACGATAATCATGGAGCAGTTTTTAATCATACCTCTACGACGGCATCTCGGTCCTGACCGCCTTCCTTTTAAGCCTACCCGGCTTCGGTGCCCCTTGTTGGCGAGTCACAGCGGAGTTCGACCGGACGCCCGATGGCCTTCCCTATAAGACACAATACATGTGCGGTGGGTAAAGCGCAAAGAAGGGATCCTTCTCGGAAGTTGGGGCTCCGGTTTTACTTACATGTGAGGCAGGGAGTAAGCCAGGGTAATCAGCTATGATGGCCACCAAGGCACCGTCATAGCTTAGCTGATAGAACGTCCTGTCGATGAGCTCCACAAATACGTCCGGATCTTCTTCAAGTCCGGGGTCGAGGGCCCGGTCAGGGTCCTTTGGCTGTGGAGACGGGCTGTGGACCTCCCTCACAGCTTTTCGCAGTTCCTGCTATGAATTAGCAAGGTAAATATTTGTGATGAAAAATGCGGGAATGACTGGAGTAAAAGATAGCAGCTCACCCAGCTTGGGGGTTGTACATGGAAAATCCATCCCGTGGCTTAATACGGATAAACTCCTCTTCTTCTCCTTTGCACAAATCGGACAGTATTTTCGCCAGAGCGGTGGCAGAGTCCGGACCTTTACGACCGCAGCGGGTGGCATCGTCTTCTCCATTGAAGTGTCACATGGGTTTTCCCCGATACTGAAGTGGCTGCACCCCCCGCATTATACATATTGACATAACCTCGATTATTGTCAGTCCTGATTTGGCCAGCGTTTTTATCCTGCCCATCAGGTAAAGGACCTCTCTCTTATCTTCCTCCTGGGGGCTCCGGGGGCGCCAGCTGTGGCGTTTCTTCAGCGGGGCATTAGCAAACTTAGGAAGGCCCATCTAAATAGGGTCCGGAAGGGGTACGTCCTCCATATAAAACCACTCCGAAGGCCAGTCTTTGGATGTCTTCTTCGGAGTACCGGACAGGTATCCGGTCCCGGCGATACGCCATATTTCGGCTCCGGCCACTTGATATATTGATCCTCCTGAGTGCGGGGGACGATGCAGAATAGCCTTGTCCATAGCTCGAAATGAGCTTCGCAGCCCAGAAATAGCTCGCAAAGGGCGACGTAGCCCGCGATGTGTTGTATGGAGGCAGGAGTGAAGTTATGCAGCTGGAGGCCGTAGTACTCTAGGAGCGCGTGGAGGAACAGATGGATTGGAAATCCGAGGCCCCTCAGCAAGTAAGGGACAAGGCATACCCGCTCCCCCCTAGATGGGTTGGGAAAACTCTCTGCTTGCTCCCCGCCATTGTAAGTGGCTAGTCCGGCTCGGACGGGGACCATATATGCAGGCGGGAGAAACCCCTGGGTCTGTAACTCCACCAATCGGCTGTGGGGGATATAACACTTCTCCCAATCACCTGGCTAAGCGCTACGGGAGTGAGAGGAGGAGCTGTAGCGGCCGGCCATGATGGGATGGCTTTTTCCGGGCGCGCTTTGATGGATACTCGCTGAGGGAAGATGGTGTGATTTGGATCTAAGGATCCCCGTCTCTTTAATAGACGATTTACTTACATGGTCAGGGTGGCAAATGAAAAAAATGCCCCGACTTCTCGCATTCGCTCGACACATGGAGACTGCCATTATTAAGGTACAGAAGCCGTGGAGTGCAACATTAATGGGAACCCGGACACTTCTTGTTACAACAGGTATTCAGAGAATTTGGAGAAGAACCCGCCTTGCAATGCCGAAGACAATCTACGCGTCGGACTCATCGTCATTGAAGCCTGGTTCAGGGGCTACTGAGGGAGTACTGGATTAGGGGGTCCTCAGACAGCCGGACTATATACTTTGGCCGGACTGTTGGACTATGAAGATACAAGATTGAAAACTTCGCCCCGTGTCCGGGTGGGACTCTCCTTTGCATGGAAGGCAAGCTTGCCAATTCGGATATGTAGACCTCCTTCTCTGTAACCGACTCTGTGTAACCCTAGCCCCTCCGGTGTCTATATAAATCGGAGGGTTTAGTCTGTAGGACAACAACAATCATAATCATAGGCTAGATTCTAGGGTTTAGCCTCTACGATCTCGTGGTAGATCAACTCTTGTAATACTCATATCATCAAGATCAATCAAGCAGGAAGTAGGGTATTACCTCCATCGAGAGGGCCCGAACCTGGGTAAACATTGTGTCCCCCGCCTCCTGTTACCATTAGCCTTAGACGCACAGTTTGGGACCCCCTACCCGAGATCCGCCGGTTCTGACATTGACAACGATCAAGACCAGGCGGGTGCCAGGCGGGTGCCAGGCGGGCGCCAGCCTACGTAGTGTCCTCGTTTCCTCTTTGGTGCAAAGGGGGCAAGCGCAGGCGCGGAGTACCGAGGCATCAGACAAAGGTTTCCATATCGGTGCAACGAGACCAAGACCAGCAGGACGGCAGGACAGAGGTCACCGTGGAGCCCAAGACGACGTCATCACCAGTGCCTTTGGCAGTCGAAGACCACGTTTAGTCAGGATAGTTTGTACTAGCTGTCCCCATTCAAAATGGCCGTTGTTGGCTCCCTTCCCGCTCAATATTTGGGAAGAGGACCATGGCCTCTATAATATAGAGATAGCCACCACAGTAGGAAGGCATCTGGAATCTGATCCGAACCTAGCTCATCCACCACACCACCACAAGAACACCTCTACTCGCGAGGCTGTTCTTCCTCTGTACTGTTCATCATCAGCCCAAGAGGAAATCCACCACACCACACACTGGATTAGGGTATTACACCACAACGGTAGCCCGAACCAGTATGAACCTCATGTCTTTTGTTCTGTTCATCGATCTAGCTTAGAATCGCGGCGAGGTTATGGGCGTGTTTCGGTAGGGAGAAGATCTTTGTGCGCACCCCTGAGTTCGAACCTTAAGGGTTTTCCGGAATCCGATATCCGACAGGCACAACCCACCTGGGCACGCCAGCAGCCCCAAGTGCGCCCTGGTGGGTTGTGGTCCCCACGTGGGCCCCTTACTTATCTCTTTATCCCATTTCACCACCTACCTCTAGAAAAAATCACCATTTCTTTCTCTCTCTCTCTCTCTCTCTCTCTCTCTCTCTCTCTCTCTCTCTCTCTCTCTCTCGTGTTCTTGCTCTCAAATCCGTGGATTTCGATCTCTTTGCTAGAAGCTCCATTTCTGAAACTATTTTGGGGGGATGCTACTTGGTATGTGACTCCTCCATTGGTGCAATTAGTTTTTGCTTTAGTGGTTTATATTTTGAATAATTAGCTACTCTTGGTGCTGCTGTATATGAGCTTGGATGTCGGATTCTTAGAGTTCTAGGTAGTTTTAATGCTTGATATGGCCTCTATGCATCCCTATGAGTAGTTGCTATCAATCTTATGAAGTTTTGTTGGGAAAAAAATTGCACTAAAAATTTAAGAATTTTTTTCATAGGAAATAGATTAGTTTCTTTAGGAAGTTTGCTTCCAAGAAGAGCTCCAAGGGAGTTATTGGGGAGTGATCATACAATGATCTCCGCACCCGAAGAATGGCGGAGGTACGGCCATGCGAATGGCAGAGGGAGCCGGAATCCATCAAGAGTTTGCACGATTTGCTGCTAATGTCGGCCTCACTGACTTCCACGCAGCTGAGTGTGAACAGTATCATCTCCTCACAAATTCCTTTGTGCAAAATTTTCATTTCTTAAGTAGGAATAACCCTCTTGAGGTGCAGTTTAATTTATATGTTGAAACCCGTCAGATACCACTTACTGAATTTTGAGATATATGCTTGATCCCTCCTGACAGGGATTTAAGAGAGCCTAGGCCCGCAGAGTTTGATGGTTTTACCGCACTCTGTCAGTGGAGGATGAGAGAGGGGTATCGGGTGTCACCGCCACTAGCATGCAGTTTCCTTCAGTGCATTATTTTACTCTATTCATTGCAAAGTGTTTACTTGCTAGGGAGAAGGTTGGTGCACTTGGTGTCCCCGACTTCGCTGCCCTTTGCTGCGCACTCTACGGCGACAACACTTATAGCTTGGGAGCTATTGTGCCAAGTCGCCTTCACATTAACAGATCTAAGGGTAAAATTCATGGCGGTATTTATGCTACTCGCTTAGCGGGTCACTTTAACGTTCAGATACGCCAACATGATTATCGTCTGGCCAAGGTCTACTTAGATCGTCAGGCTATGGCACATCATCACTTTATTGATGGCGAGAACACTACTATGGAAGTTCATTATAACCTAGTCTTTAGTGAAATTACTCGTGATGTTATTCCATTGCCTGCACCTACTTTGTTTGACTCTATTGCCAGGGGCGGATACAGGATCAAGCCTGAGGATATTGTCGCCTACCGGAACAACCAGGTTGTGGCTGAGGAGGCGCGTCAGGAGTGGGACGCTCAGGTGCCCACTCCACAACACTTCAACATGGGATCCCAGGGTTACTATGAGTGGTGATTACCAAGTTTGGCCAAAAGCCTAAGCTTGGGGAGTATGTATTTCCATTGACATTACATTCATTGTTCACACATTTCATTCCAGTTGTCGGTGTCCACACTTTTCCATTGTGCTATCCATGCTAGATTTATTTTCTCGCTTTCTTCTTGTGTGTTTAAAAAACTTTGAGAAAATACAAAAATATTTCCTGCTTCTTTTCGGTTTTTTCTATCTAGTTTAATCAGTTGTAATATTAAAAGAAAACCCAAAAAGATTTCTCGATTCTTCTACTTGCTGATTTGGAGCTTTCCTGTGGAAATAGTTTTTCTCGTTTTTTTTCCTTCTTTAATTTGCTTTCTTCTAGAAAAAGTAAGAACTCCAAAAATATTTCAGTGTGTTTCTCTGAATTTCTTTTCTGTTTACTGAGTCATGCCAAGGAGAAGACCATGATGAAATTTTTGAGTGGCTCTCATATGCATTATTGTTGATCTAACAAAGAGCCCAAATTACCATGTCTTCTCCTTTGAAGAAAATGTTTGCAGATTCCAACTTAGTCCATGGCACTCTTTCACTATTATTATTTTCAAATCATTCGCTCGTGCAAGTGAAAGGCAATAATGAAAATATTTGATGAACTGGTGGTGGGAGAGAGAAACGGGAATGAACTCAACTTGTTCTCTTTTTGTAAATATGTTTAACCTAGTATCCATGGTTCAACCTATTATGATCAAACATGTTTGCAATGACAATTAGAGATTATAGTTTCTCATGCCATGCTAAAGTAGCTAGGAGTGGATAATGATTTATCTTGGGTGTCAACATTGCATTAAAATGATTGTGATGTAGTATGATGATATGGTATCCTCCTCTCAATGTTTGAGTGGCTTGACTTGGCACATGTTCATGCATGTAGTTGAATCAAAACCAACATAGCCTCTATGATATTTATGTTCATGGTGTTCATATCCTACTCATGCTAGTATCCAATATTACTTATGCATAATGCATGCTCATGACCATTTTTGCTCTCTAGCTGGCCGCTTCTCAACCTATTTGCTAGCCTTCACCTGTACTAAGCGGGAATACTGCTTGTGCATCAAAATCCAAAAACCCAAGTTATTCCAGATGAGTCCGCCATACCTACCTATATGCGGTATTACCCTGCCATTCTAAGTAAATTGGCATGTACCACCTCTAAAAACTTCAAATAAATATCCTTTTTTGTGTGCCTAGATTGTTCATGGAGAGACAGGAAGTAGTTAGTATCTTCCATGCTAAGCGGATTATTCTCATGATGAGTGTTTATTCACTCGTCCTTGCACGAGAGGGGCGGTAATAGGGATTCCCATTCCCGAATTCAAATTGCAAATAATTAAACAAAACTCCCCCAGGACTGATGTTGGTATGGACGGTACACGTGGATTCGGTTAGCCGTGGAGTGTGTTTGTTGGTAGAGGGGGAGTAAACCTTTACTTTTATCGCTTGGGAACCGCCACTAATGTGTTTAGCATGGAACATACCGATAATTAATGGTTGTGAAGTAAATAAGAAGGGTGATTTCTCATAATTTCATTTACCTCTGTTTTAAAAATATGATCTCTGGCACCGCTGCAAATCACTGCTTCCCTCTGCGAAGGGACTATCTATTTACTTTTATGTTGTGTCATCACCTTCTCAAATAAGCACCTGATCCTGAGAGCACTATTGGCATCCTCATGCATTGTGTGTAGCCAATGTTGGGTGCATCATGACTGGATCTTTTCTACCATGATTTACAATGTTTAGTCATTGCTTGAACTTTGGAGTTGCTCTGCATTTTTGTTTTGCAGTCTCAGAAAGGGCTAGTGAGATACCACTATTGTCATATTATATCATGGTTTTCTTTACAAAGTGTTGTCATTTGAGATATTTTATTATTGCTCGCTAGTTGATTATGTCATTGATATGAGTTAATATAATTTTTAAGAGTTACTGTCGACATGGTTAATCATGATCTTGGCTGAAAACCTGGGTGCTACTTAAGTTTATTTATGTAAACAAGAGCAAAAGAGTTTGTAAAAGTTTTTCTTTTTCACTTTCGGTTTATCAACTGAATTGCTTGAGGACAAGCACAGGTTTAAGATACGGGGAGTTGATACATCTCCGTCGTATCTCCTTTTCCTAACGCTTTTCCTCTTGTTTTGGACTCTAATTTGCATGATTTGAATGAAACTAACCCGGACTGACGTTGTTTTCAGCAGAACTACCATGGTGTTGTTTTTGTGTAGAAATAAAAGTTATCGGATTGGAACGAAACTTTGCGAGGATTTTTTACATAATAAAAGAGAATTACTGGAGCTAAGAACCACCAGAAGGGGGCCCCTGGGTGAGCACATCCCACCAGGGCGCTCTCCCCCCTCATGTGCGCCCAGGTGGGTTGTACCCACCTGGTGGCCCTGCTGACCCTGAATCCAACTCCATAAATACCTATTTTTTCTAGAAAAAATAGGGAGAAAGTATTATCGCATTTCGCGAGAGGGAGCCGCCGCCACCTCCTCTTCTTCATCGGGAGGCCAGATCTGGAGTACGTTTGGGGCTCCAGAGAGGGGGATCTTCGATCTTCGTCATCACCAACCCTTCTCCATCGCCAATTCCATGATGCTACCCACCGGGAGTGAGTAATTCCTTCGTAGGCTTGCTGGTCGGTGAAGAGTTGGATGAGATTCATCATGTAATCGAGTTAGTTTTGTTAGGGCTTGATGTCTAGTATCCACTATGTTCTGAGATTGATGTTGATATGACTTTGCCATGCTTAATGCTTGTCACGTTGAGCCCGGGTGCCATGATTTCAAATCTGAACCGTTTATGTTATCAAAATTATATCTGTGTTCTAGATCTGATCTTGCAAGTTATATTCGCCTATTATGTGTTATGATCCATAAACCTCGGAGTGACAGTAGTCGGGATACTTTTCGGTGATGACCGTAGTTTGAGGAATTGATGTATTCACTATGTGTTAGTGCTTTGTTCCGGTTCTCTATTAAAAGGAGGCCTTCATATCCCTTAGATTCCAATAAGACCCCGCTACCACGGGAGGGTAGGACAAAAGATGTCATGCAAGTTCTTTCCATAAGCATGAATGACTATTTACGGAATACATGCCTACATTATATTTATGAACTGGAGCTAGTGTCGTATCGCCCTAGGTTATGACTGTTATATGATGAATATCATCCAACGAATACACCAATCCAATGCCTACGAATTTCTTGTATTGTTCTTGCTAAGTTACTACTCCTGCTGTTACTGTTGCACTTGCTACAAAATCATTGCTATACTATTACTGTTACTATTGTTGTTGTTGCTAGTATCAAAACTATCATACTACTTTGCTACTGATCACTTTGCTGCAGATAACTAATCTCTAGGTGTGGTTGAATTGCAACTCAGCTGCTAATACTTGCAAATATTCTTTGGCTCCCCTTATGTCGAATCAATAAATTTTGGGTTGAATACTCTACCCTCAAAAACTATTGCAATACCCTATACTTGTGGGTTATCAAGACCTTTTTCTGGTGCCGTTGTCCGGGTGCATCTGGTGCCGTTGTCGGGGTGCATCTAGTGCCGTTGCCGGGGCGCGCCGTCATGGGTCGCCCTAGCCTCAGCGCCTTGCTCTCTGCAATGGTGGCCTCGGCCTGGCTCCAGGCCTCTTTGGCCATTGTCTCAACTTGAAGGCACTGTAAGGTGAGCCCCAGGTGCTCCCTCGCGAGGCATCTGTCGGCGTCCTAGTGGTCTGCCCAGAGCCGGCCAAGAGCGGCGTAAGCGTCATCCAGGGCTCTGGACCTGATCATTAGGGCACCGCGGTTCGCGAGTGCAAGGTCCTGGCAAGGAGGTGGTGCTAGCACGCCAGTTGAAACCTCAATCGACGAAGGCTGAGCGCGGTTTGCCTCACACGTCGGGGGCTCCAGGTCCTTCCCCATGCTTGGTGACCACGATGCAGCGGGGATGACCATAGCCTCAGCCAGCCGAGCCCCATGGGTCGGTGTCGTTTGAGGCTGAGCCATGGCATGCCTGGAGCCAAGCCCGCCTGGCGGAGAGTGAGGCGTCGCCTCGATGCCTAGGACCAGGGCCTTAGCGGCCGTGATAGGGGGTGTCGCGTAGCTAGTCGCTGCATCCTGGTTGCCCCCCCTCCATAGCGGGGCTGGTGTTGCGCCATGAGGGGACGGAGCTCCTGCGCGCCCAAGGACGACGTCGGATCGGTGTTGCGCGCACCCGCGTCTGCCAAGATGGCAACCAAGCGTCGAGGCCGTCTTCGGGGCGAGGGGCACCTTCGCGAAGGTGGTCAATTTCTTCTTCTTCCTCTCTGAGTCATCGCCCCTGTTCAGTGCGATGAGGGGCTACATGAGCATATGGAGACGCGGTTAGAGGGTAAGGCAGGGATACTTACTCCTCTGGTGCAGCCCACTTCCTCTTCTTCGGCGTGTCTACGATATCGCCCCAGGGGCTGGCAGAGTGATCCCCGATGGCCCCCACTGTAGCGCTATTGTGCGCAAGGGAGAGAGGGCCCCCTGAGGGGCCTTGGACGGCGAGTACGAGCCCGCCTCCTTGGCCGCCACGGCAGGAAGAGGGGGGCCTTCATAGGAGGGCGTTGACGCTTCCGCACCTGAGATCACCTCCCCAGGCGCCCGCGCGGTCAGGGGAGCATACTTTGCCCACCTGGACGCCCTAACGGGACCTGGGGAGCCCGTGGTCGGGGCATGTCAGCCTCATCGTCATCGTCAAGACCAACGAGGAGCTAGCGTTGCGACGACGGAGACACCCTCTCAAGGTCGTCCTCTTCTATTTTCTTCGAATCCTCATCGCCATTGCCGTCGCCGAAGGACGGCACCACGGGCGATTCGGGGTGGTCACGCGGCTCAAGCCCCCACTCGTTGAAGATGGGCATGGCCTCGAGCAGCTCCTCCCTATCATCGCGGTTGTACAGCGGGGTAGCGGCCTCGGGGATGTCCCTTGGGATAGCGACAAGCAAGGTGAACAAGGCCACGTCCAGCTCCGCGCCTGTCAGGTCAGGGACACGCAGCCTCACCGCATCTTCCGCACCTGCGTACTCCCACAAGGGCTTTGTGTGCACCTGGAGCGGCACGATCCGGTGCACCAGGAACTCCTTCACCTTCATCACCCCCGTTAGCAGCTAGCTTCGCATTCATATCTGAGGCTATCTTCTTCAGGACGGGTCTCGCCCGGGAATCGGTGAGCTTCGCAGAGCCCCACTCAGGGAACTGCTTGGACTGCACCATTGGGAGCGCCAAGTGAGCATCCAGGAAGACACAGCGCTGCTAGAAGTTCTCTGCCTTCTTCCCGGCCTTCAGGAATGAGTTTCCACTGAGTACGTCGACAAAGGAGATGCACGCCGACAGTTGGGCCCGAGCGGTGAACCGCGGATTGAAGAAGTGGCGGAAGAGCGCCACCGAGGGCTTCACGCCCACAAAGGCCTCGCAATAGAAGGCGAAGACTGACAAGAGCAGAATAGAGTTGGGCTGGAGGTGAAGGACATGGATCTGGTAGTGCTCAAGGATGGCAAGGAAGGACTCAGAGAAAGGCGGGACCAGCCTAGCAAAGATGATGTGAAGGAAGAAGGGGAAAACGGACCTGGGCCAGATCTGGGTCTCGCCCCGCTCGTTCATGTCACTCGCCGTCAGCGGAATCGCCATGCAGGCTTGCTCGTGGCCCAGAATTTGAGACGCCGGTTCTCAAAAGACGCTGAAGGAAAGTCATGGGTTATACTACGACCTGGACTCTGTTGTAAACCTAGGGCCTCAACCTATATATATATATATATATATATATATATATATATATATATATATATATAAAGGGGAGCCCCTAAGGTAGAGAGGACATGTTACGAGCTTTCGAGTACTAGGATAGCCAAGTTACGCCCTTGTAATCGAGATCACGAGCAATAACCAATCAAGCAAGAAGTAGGCTATTACTTCCACCATGAGGGGCCGAACCTATGTAAACCCTTGTCCCTCGATTTCGATCAACCCCGTTCAAGCTACCACTTAGCTGTGATGGCCTCATGACTAGGTCCTTTCATGAGGACATCGGGCGCGACAAAACCACGACACCTTCCCCCTCCCATAGATCGACCAGATTGTGGACACCACTGCTAGGTGTGACTTTCTATGCTTCCTGGACTCCTTCTCAGGCTATCACCAGATCAAGATGGCAGAGGGAGACGAGGAGAAGAGCGCCTTCATCACCCCCCTGCAGAGTGTTATGCTACATATGCATGCCCAATGGCCTGAAAATTGCAGGAGCCACCTTCATGAGGCTGATGCGCATCAGCCTACAGCCCCACATGGGGAGGAACGCGAAAGCCTACATCGATGACATTGTCGTCAAGACTCGTGAGGCAAGCTCTCACCATAGACCTTGAGGAAACATTCGCCAATCTGCGCAAGATCAACCTCAAGCTCAACCCCGCCAAGTGCGTCTTCGAAGTCCCTTCAAGCAAGCTGCTCGGCTTCCTGGTCTCCGACCACGGCATTGAAGCCAACCCTGAGAAGATCAAGGCCATTGAGGAGATATGCCCACCCCGGAACATCAAAGAAATGCAGTGCCTGATGAGATGCATGGCCTCGCTCAGGCGTTTCATCTCCAAGTTCGACGAGAAGGGCCTGCCCTTCATCAAGCTCGTGATGACTCCGCTGGCTCCGCTGGCCCTTTCCCCTTCATAGCGGCGCAGATCTTCCTCTTGGGTGCCATGACGTCGGAGGAAGATTGGGCGCAGGAGGAAGTAGGAGCAGAGGAGCAGTGTGCAAGAAGGCGAGGCGAGGAAGGAGACAGTGATGACCCCACGCCACGCGCAAGAGGTTTTATGGCAGAGCCCACAATTACCAAGACGTTGTGGTGAAGTGGGGGCGTCCCCATCCCATCATGCTATAACACATCCCTTCTCGGGCCCGACAGTCTTAGGCCCCATGTCGTTTCGTCCTCAATGGGCGGAACGTGCGCGTTGCGGGCCCGGGGATACTATCGGCCCAGTGGGAACCAGGGTACCACGAGCCATCTGCCCGCGGCCCGGGAAGGGCCCCTTGGCCCAGCTCATGAGGTAGCCCATCAGCGGAAGCCGCGAAGCCAGCAGTCTCGCGAGGGCCTCGCCCCGCGAGGGGCTTCCCCTACGAAGAACTTCATCGAGACCACCACAACTACAAGCATCCTTGTGAGGTCCCCCCTCACGAAGCGCCCTCCGACGAGGCCTCCCAAGGAGCCCACGCGGCGCGGATCATGTCGGTGACATCACCAAAGCAGGTGCCAGCCTGTGCGGCCGGAGCTGTTTCCCCTTAGTACTAAGGGAGCAGCTGCGCCTACCTGCCCCCAAAGCAAGTCCCAAAGGTTTCCTCTTCGGTGCAAGAAAACCAAGACGGTGGATCGGCAGGACGGAGGTTAGTGTGGAGCTCTCCACGTGTCATGGATAACACCTTTGGCAAGTGAAGACCACCTTTTGTCAGGATAAGCACCGGCGCATGTCCCCTTTCAAATTGTCGCCCTCTGGTAGCCCTTTCCCGCTCATGTTTTCGTGGAGGAGGCCAAGGCACCTATATAAGGGGCAGTGAGGCCACTGTAGCAAGGATCCGAAGATCGACCCATGATCGGCCTCTTGCGCCATTGTTGACACCCAAGAGCTCCGACTCATCTTGTAGCTCCAAGAGCACTGTCCACAGGCAATACAACCAAGCAGGAGTAGGGTTTTACACCGCACGGTAGCCCGAACCTGGGTTGCTCACTGTGTCTTTGTCGTGCCCAGCTCGTAGCCTCATAGCCGCAAGCCAAGTCCCGGGAGTTTGAACTAGGGTTTTGGAGGATTTCCCATGGCTCAGAATCAATCCCGCGACAATTAGATCACAGGTCAACAGATCTTGCAGAAACTCTCGGTGAATGCTCTCAAAACTTGACGTAAGTTTGTGACTTTGTGGATGGAAACGATGAAGATACTTTTTAGGAGGAGCCTTACAAACATTTTGGGGCTTGGAGGTGCAAGGGAAAATGGGTGTCCAATGCAACAATGATCTTTAGTGTTTAAATAAAAAATAAAAGGCAAATTAGGGTTTTAGAGGTAAAACCCCAAGTCAAAGCAACCAAAACAAGTGACATATCAAGAGTGCAAATAAAATCCAAAAACACTAAAGAAAAAGACAGAAGCCAATCTGAAAAAGAATTTTCCAGGAGTGTAAATCCAAGGTGTTCCACGTCCAGACCGCCGAGCGTTGGATACAGGTGTGCCTTGGATGGAAAAGCACGTTCGGACCATACGGTCTGGTCGGTTTGAGGTTCCACGTTGAAGATGCCCTAATACCGTACGTCATGCTTGTGTTTTATTGCATTGGAGTGTACAAAGTATAGGTAAAGTACAAAGGGATTAGATATATCTACGACGAGCTCAACCTCTAGCTTATATAACATACCGGCGGTCCTAGAGTTTACACAACTAGGTCGGCTACATCGGTGAAGGCAGAGTCCTCCACAACTCCAGTATCGTTAGATTGTACTCCAAGTCTTTGAGAGACTTCTTGTGACAGAACCAACCTAGGGGTTATAGCCAGGCCCACCAGGCTAGGAACCAACGTGGCAAGGACCCCTCGGCTAGGACACCGACACTCTATATGTTGGTCAATTCATTATTTCACTCAATGCGACAACTTGAAAATCACCATGTTGTATAGCCCGGACGCGCCGCCGTGTTGTACCATAGGACCAAGACATGCTATTTACGTTCATACACTGTTAGGTGAAAGCTCAAAGGGCATAGTGCGTGAGACAACATGTGCAGATTCTAACTCGAGTAAAAAACTTGTCAAACATCCGATTGTCTTTGGATGTAATATTTATATTTAAACTATTGTTGTATTAGGGATATATGCATGTTATTTATGGATGGATTGCATTATTTCGATAACTATTGTGTCCGGCAAACTAATAGGGTACATGGTTGGATGGCTGAATCCGGTAATCGTGTCCGCATACGAGTCCAAACCAGTCTTTGGATGTAATTGTGTCTATTTCAGGGTCGGCGTTGAGGATGTGGACTAATAGACATGTTTGAATGGCGGCTACCGTATCCGTGTCCACGGTGAAGTGCAGACTAGTCCATGGATAAACATTACGTCTATTTTAAGGGTGGGCGCCGAAAAGAATTGAATTGCGATTGTTTTTCCGTTCAAATTGTACCTTAGTTCTCGCATATTTTCATGACACGTCTGCTAAAAAGGAAAAATTAAAGGGAAAAGGAGTTCTGCTAGCTATGCATCTCCGGGGCCACCATACTGGAATTCTGAATCTGAAGTGACCATCACGTCGTATATGTTGGAGTTCTCGACGTCCTTGGTCGCCCTAACTTTGACTTTCGTGCAGCCGCGCATCTCTACCGACTTGAACTTGGCGGCGCCATTGTTACTGCGGGGCCCCGGTGCTATGCCGCTGCCCATGGGAGGCCTCTTACTCCCCGGTGGCGCATACACGATCCCTCCCAGCTGGACCTGGGTGCTGCCGTCCATGCCATTGACTATGGCGGCTGGGAAGTAGCCGACCACCATTCCGTTGACGTAAACAAACCAGTTCCCGGTCTGGTCATACTGTAAACAACATAATAATAATTGTATTTCAGGAAGACTTGTCAAGACTTAGTTGTTCAGGAATGTGTGATGAATGAAGGTGATCTCACCCTGCTGATGGCTAAAGCAGTTGATGATCCACTTGGAAGGACCATCCCAGGGGCGATATATTGGTTTACCGCCACAAATCCGGGGCACTGCATGTTCAAGCAGCCCGTCTCTTTGTAGTCATCAGCCTGTATCAAAAGATATATATTTCAGTGTAAATGTACTGTACAACATAAACAAAGTTTAGCCCATTGCATACAAATCTGTTAAAATACGCACCGTCCAGAAAACCAGGAAACGACTCTGTCCGTCGCCTTCACGGCGAGGATCGATCTGGTAGATGCAACAGGTGCTAGTGTCGGAAGAGACGACAGCAACAGTGTATTCACCTCAGCTTGTCAAATGTCAAAACTTACATGCCATCCAGCTTGCACGACGGACACATTGCTTGACCTGTCGTCCACAACCAGCATCTGAGCTGTGGAAGCAGCATCTGACGGCATAGGGAGATAATACACCTCGATCGAAGCACTCGCGCTCTGGAATGTCTTGCCTTTCTCGCAGTCTAACAACACCTGGGCGAACTAGGGGAAAGCCATGGCATGAACGGTGAGAATGTCAATCCCGTTGCTCAGATAATGAGTAGTACAGTAGTATTCTGAACCCAAACAATTCAATGATGAAGAAATAATGCAATAAAGATTCAACACAAATCTATCTTAAAAACAATCGGGAGAAATGTTGTCGATGGCAACTTACATGCTGCCCGTCAATTCCACTCGTGTCTTGCGTTGACGTTGGTTTGTACGCCGGACGAAGTGCACGTCCCCTTACAAGATCTTCCTTGAGAGTTCTCCGTATCGGGACAGTTCCGTAAGGACAACTTACCCCTGTTATCGGTAGACCAGTGCCGGAACTTGAATTTGGAGGCATCTAATTTCAGATAGAGGTTTCTCAAAAAAATCTCTCAACAATTTGAGCATACCAAAGCAAATAGTTAGAATTGATGATACACATGGGTGATTTTTTTTTTGAATTACCACAAGGCGATGGGTTCCACAATAAAATAATGATTAGTGTGCAAAAAAAAAGTTTTTACTTTATAGTGCAAATACAATCAGAATGCACTTTTGCGGGGACGAACATGTACTAATCGTTATTTCAAGAGCCATGCATGAGCCATATGCATGGCATGCATATCTCCAACAAAACCGGATGGCCATGGCATGCAACATGGGAAAAATCAATCGGTAAGATAGTTTTAAACCCACTATATTCAAGTAATTAACTACCAAGAGGAAACGGAACGGGAGTAACTACTCCATGTAATTACGCTAAGGCTGGTTGTAATGGGGAGTATCATATACTAGTATCATGCATATGATATTAGTGTATGATACTATCTCCCTAATGCATAGTATCACATATTGGTATCATGTAGTATTTTATTTATTGTCATGCATGACACAAAGTAACATAACATTTATTATGATACGGTATCATGATATGATACTACGCCCTCTTTTTCTTCATTAAATGCTATGACATCTCATTAAAATTGCCTAGTTGGCATGCATGATACTAGCTATGATACTACCATTACGACTAGTCTAACGTGCTGCAGTTGGAACTTGGAAGGAAGGGGCAGAAACGAAAATCCTAGTGGGAAATAGAACTATAGTGCCGTTGTTTTTTTCGAGAGGACGAGACTTGCCTGCTCCCTCGGCGTGCGTCCATCTGTGCTCCCGCATACGTGGCTTGATTTAATTGAAACAAAATAAAGTCTGACCCCACCCCCTTAAAATCAGGGGGAGAGATTATTAGATTATAAAGGAAAAAGGAAAAAAAGGCAGTCGTAGGATGAGGTGGGAGTACGGATGGGAGCATGAGGAGGGAACAGGCAAGCCGGATCCTTTTCGAAAGCCATTTCCTATGGTATGTGCCGTATCAACTACAGTGCTCGGGAATACTACAAGGACATGTCAGAGTCTAATACAAGGGCAGATAGATCTGTAAATCTGACAACGATGACTAAAAATACTGATTACATCAAGAGTTCGTCCCATGTTTCTCAAAGCAAAAAAAAAAATCCTACAAAATTTTGACAGTAACCATAGAAAATGTAGAATGGTGACCTGTAGTATGTGGTTCTTCAGGAGAGGATGATCGAATGCGGGCTGCTTGTAAATGTCAACGCAGTCAAAAACTACCCCATAATTATCCTGTCATTTCATCAAATACAGAATAAGTACGTCGGATTTGGATTCTCGAAACATCTTGAGAACTTACAAGGAAGTGTTTGTTCCCATGGCAAGGTACGTTACCTTGAAGGATTTGACATGGGGCTTGTTAAGCATCTTGAGCTCTCTCTCCAGTTCGAAGTCGCTTTCCGAGAGCGTTGAACTTCTTCCCCGGCCACAGCTAAAGAACAGAAAAGAGAGGAATAGCATCACAATGATCAACGGGTGCCTCTTCATCTTAACTTCTTCTTGATTGAAAATCGCCTACGACAATGGGCCGTCCTTCGTAATTCGAACGCACATATATAAGTGCCAAAGTATTGGGTTGCATTGACAATGATGGAAAGTGTAAGGATTATATGGGAACCAGTAACTACGGAGAAAAAACAAGATAATTCGGTGATTTCCTATTCTTATTGCGTTGATTCTGTTGTTGATAAAAGGAATTCATTCCTTTGATGGAGGAATTAAACACCTGATTCCGGGAAGGAATTGGCCATATACTAGCATTAGATGGCATTACAGAATCATACTTCGATTTTGTTACTACACTTTCTCAATGACCTCACGTTTAATTTGGCAATATGGATATGACTGGGCGACTGCTGCAACACATCTAAATACTAGCTATATTTCGCGCCAAAAAGGAAACGTAAGTACCAAATCGTGCGCCTGCACGATTTGATGGAATCGAGCGGCCGACGCTACGTGACAAAATAAATGACTGGGACAAGCCTGCCAGACTGCATGAGCAAGAGCTTAGTGATTGTTTTCTTTCTTTTATGAGGTACTCCCTCCGTTCCTAAATAATTGTCTTTCTAGCCATCTTAAATGGATTACAATATACGGATGTATGTAGACATGTTTTAGAGTGTAGATTCATTCATTTTGCTCCGTATGTAGTCATTTGTTGAAATCTCTAGAAAGACAATTATTTAGGAACGGAGGGAGTACAATGCTGTGACACAGGAGGTGCATGCAACACTTAATGTGCATTTAATTTTGTTTTAAAAAAATTCAAAAAATCATAACTTCTGAACTGCATGTCGGAATTAAGATATGTTTTCATCGTTGAAATTCTCGTGACGAGATCTTTGAAATTAGATCCCGGATGGGTATGTTTTGACAGAAAAAATACATGCCAACTTTCGTGCTATATGGTGCAACTCTATTAGTACATGGTGCAACTTTGATACTGCATCGTGCAACTTTTTTCAAAACTAACTTACTTCACTAGTCAATGTGTACGTGCACGTTAATTTGAAAGTATATTAAGTGGCGGATATTAAGTAGTATATTATTTGCATGTTATTATGTGATTAGCACTATATTTGGCATGAAATTAACTGCACACTAAACGTGTTGATCGCTCGACATTGAAGTAGTCGAGGTCATTGGATTGACATGATTTGATGGCCGAGATTAATTGGATCTGCCCTTTGGGTCTTTTTATATTGGTATAGATATAGATGATCCAACTTTCTATAGGTTGCAACCTAACCCATGATAACCTGATGTGGAACCCTCCTACCTAATCGTGAATGTGTAGTCTTTCACTGCTAGCACATCCTACCCCACCTACCCTATGTTCAACGATATGGTCAACATAGTTTGTTGTTTCAGCCGGCTGCCTAGTAGTGATGTGCAGCTTATCCTCCTTACATATCGATGTGTAATTTTAGTTGGCTGAGCAAAAGATGGAGTTGCACATTGTCTACTAGGCAGTTGGCCGGCGCAACATATGAAGTTGCACATCTCACAGACAAGGATAGTTGCATGGTGAAAATTGCACATTCATGAGGGTAGTGAAAAGTTGCATATTGATCGGTCGCTAAAGTTGCACATCTCACCAGCTGCGTAGTTTGGAGGGGGTGCTAGTAGCGAAAACTACATATCCACAGGGGGTACGATGGGAAGTTGCACATCACTGTTAGGCAGTTGACCATGGCTACATTCGAAGTTGCACATTCACTGCTAGGCATCTGGCCGAGGCCGCAAACAGAAAAAGTTGCAAATCAACATGCAGCGGGAAAGTTGCACACCAACTACTAGCCAGTTGGCCTAGGCAACAGATGAAGTTGCACATCTCATTGGCAGGGGTAGATTGGAATGAAGGTGCTATCCGTAAAAACTCCAAGTCCTCGCGGATGGGGAAAATTGCACATCAACTGTCAAGTAGTTGCACATCGACTGCTAAGCAGTTGCATCATACGGGGACTAAATTGCACACAAAAAGTTGGTCAAAACATACTCATGCAGGATCTAGTTTCAAAGAGCACGTCTCGAGGATTTCAATGATGGAAGCAGGTCTTAATTTTGATGTTCGATTCAAAAGTTATGATTTTTTAGAAAAATTAACCCCGCAATAATGCGTTCATAGTTGTTCGCATATGTGGAAACTGCATGTCCGTGAGTAGGGGAAAAGTTGCACATCGACTATGAAATAGTTGCACATCGACTACTAAACAATTGCACCAAACGGGGAGTCATTTGCACACAAAAAGTTCATCAAAACACACCCATGCGAGATCTAGTTTTGAACACCACGTCTTCATGGTTCCAACGGCAAAAACGGATCTTAATTCCCACACATGGTTTATAAGTTATGACTTTTGGAAAATTTTGAAGTACATATTAAATGCGTTCACACCTGTTCATATGTGCTTTTGTATTTTCTTCCCGATTGCACGCTACTTTGTCACTCTAATATGAATTAGTTTTCCTTGCATGTGAATTAGGGAGACAAATTATTTCCTTTTATGGATTAGAGACCAAATACTTCCTTTTTGGTCGGCCCTCTCGACCGCTAGGGAGCAACCGGATGCTCCCTGAACGCGTCCAAAAGGAAATACTAGCTAAATTTAATAACAAAGTATTAGGTAAAAACCAACAACCAGAGAAAAAATGAAGGATGGCGCTACATGTTGTCCGGCTGAAAACTGGACAAGATGAGCCGCCTCGTCCACCGTTTAGTCAATGCATCGTCAGCGGGATGATTCCCTCATCACCACAACGCCCACCTCGTCTTCTTCTTGAGTGCTTCCCAACACGAGTCATGGTGCGCTCGGGACTTTGCAACATGACTCATGTAGCAAACCGGTGTGTCAATTTGTAACATGAGTCATGTTGCACTCGACAGTTTGCAACATGACCCATGTTGCAAAACGGATCACTAAGGTTCCATCCATCACAGCAGCCTCTTTGCAACAAGGCACATGTTGTGAAGCCCCCTTTTCAACACGACACATGTTGTGAAGCCCGCCAACTTAAAGGACGCTACCTCAGCAAGCTTCCCTTTTCGCAGCACTAGCCAGGCATGACACCAAACCATGGTGGTGGCAACCTTGCGGCACCGCCGGCAGTCCTCGCAATAGCCTCAGCTACCTCTGATCCGTATATCACTCGCAACAGCAGCCGACCTAGTAGGGACATCCGGCTTGGTGTTGGGATGGTTTCCAGATGCAAGATTGACGGATTCGGGGGATGACACGTACACGATGAAGAAGATGTGTGCCAGAGGATAGGGTTATTTGTAAACAGTTGGTGGGATACGTGCCTACGTGTGGGGGATGTTGTTCAATCCAGTGCAATGCACATGCGTCGCACGATCAAAACAAATTGGAGAGATTCGGAGGCGGTCGATGGAGCACCAATTTAAGTCGTTTGATTACAATAATTTCCCAAACATGAAAGACAAAGATTAAGATAGCCCCAACTATTTTTTACCCTAAAACCGTAGAACAATTGTTCTACAGTAATTTTCATTTATATATTAAAATATTTACAAAGGATACAAATAAACACCTCTCAACCAATGCCAGTTCTAGGAATCATCATCTAATGAATGTTACAAGTGTTGCTCAACCCAACTACTAATTTGCAGTGCTTTTGCTTGCCTAGGTCTGATCTGTGTGGACCAAAGGCCCTCTTTTAAGTAGTACATCTAGCCCTGGAGGTGAGGGGCAACCGATCTGAAAATTTTATCATTACAAATGGACCATATTGAAGGAAATATGTCCTAGAGGCAATAATAAATTTATTATTTATTTTCTTATTCCATGATAAATGTTTATTATTCATGCTAGAATTGTATTAACCGGAAACTCAGTACTTGTGTGAATACATAGACAAAACATAAGTGTCCCTAGTATGCCTCTACTTGACTAGCTCGTTTATCAAAGATGGTTATGTTTCCTAACCATAGACATGTGTTGTCATTTGATGAACGGGATCACATCATTAGCAGAATAATGTGATGGACAAGACCCATTTGTTAGCTTAGCATTATGATCGTTATAGTTTCATTGCTACTGCTTTCTTCATGACTTATACATGTTCCTTAGACTATGATTATGCAACTCCCGAATACCGGAGGAACACTTTGTGTGCTACCAAACATCACAACGTAAAAGGGTGGTTATAAAGGTGCTCTATAGGTGTCTCTGAAGGTGTTTGTTGGGTTGGCATAGATCGAGATTAGGATTTATCACTCCGTGTTTCGGAGAGGTATCTCTGGGCCCTCTCGGTAATGCTCATCACTATAAGCCTTGCAAGCAACGTGACTAATGAGTTAGTTGCGGAATGAAGTATTACGGAATGAGTAAAGAGACTTGCCGGTAACGAGATTGAACTAGGTGAGACGATACCGACGATCGAATCTCGGGCAAGTAACATTCTGATGACAAAGGGAACAACGTATGTTGTTATGTGGTTTGACCGATAAAGATCTTCGTAGAATATGTAGGAGCCAATATGAACATCTAGGTTCCGCTATTGGTTATTGACTGGAGATGTGTCTCGGTCATGTCTACATAGTTCTCGAACCCGTAGGGTCCGCATGCTTAACCTTCGATGACGATTTGTATTATGAGTTATGTGTTTTGATGACCGAAGTTTGTTCGGAGTCCCGGATGAGATCACAGACATGACGAGAAGTCTCGAAATGGTCGAGAGGTAAATATTGATATATTGGAAGGTGGTATTCGGACACCAGGTGGGTTCCGGAGTGTATCGGGTACAAACCGGAGTACCAGAAGGGTTACCGGAACCCCTCGGTGGAAGATATGGGCCACATGGGCCATGGGAGGGAGGCTAACTAGCCCACAAGGGGCTGGTTCGCCCCCCACAAGGTAGGAGGCCGAATTGGAGTGGGGAAGGGGGTGCCCCCCCCTTTCCTTCTCCTTCTCCCTCTCCTTTCCCCTTTCCTTCTCTGGTAAAAGGAAAAAAGGAGGGGGGGATCCTACTAGGAGTGGAGTCCTAGTAGGACTCCCCCCTCCCTTGGCGCACCCCTGGTGGCCAGCCTCCTCCTCCCTCCTTTATATACGGGGGCAGGGGGCACCCCAAAGGACAACAGACAATCTCTTAGCCGTGTGCGGTGCCCTCCTTCACAGTCTACCACCTCGGTCATATCGTCGTAGTGCTTAGGTGAAACCCTGCGCCGGTAACTTCATCATCACCGTCACCATGCCGTTGTGCTGATGAAACTCTGCCTCAACCTCAGCTGGATCTAGAGTTCGTGGGACGTCATCGAGCTAAACGTGTGCAGATAGCGGAGGTGCCGTACCTTCGGTGCTAGGATCGGTCGAATCGTGAAGACGTACAACTACATCAACCACGTTGTCATAACGCTTCCGCTTTCGGTCTACGGGGGTACGTAGACAACACTCTCCCATCTGGTTGCTATGCATCACCTTGATAGATCTTGTGTGATCGTAGGATTTTTTTTGAAATTACTGTGTTCCCCAACAATGGCATCCGAGCCAGGTCTATGCGTAGATGTTATATGCACGAGTAGAACACAAAGAGTTGTGGGCGATAATTGTCATATTGCTTACCAGCATGTCATACTTTGATTCCGCGGTATTGTTGGATGAAGCGGCTCAGACCGACATTACGCGTACGCTTACGTGAGACTGGTTCTACGGACGTGCTTCGCACACAGGTGGCTAGCGAGTGTCTGTTTCTCCAACTTTAGTTGAATCGAGTGTGGCTATGCCCGGTCCTTGTTGAAGGTTAAAACAACACACTTGACGAAAAATCGTTGTTGTTTTGATGTGTAGGTAAGAACGGTTCTTGCTAAGCCCGTAGCAGCCACGTAAAACTTGCAACAACAAAGTAGAGGACGTCTAACTTGTTTTTGCAGGGCATGTTGTGATGTGATATGGTCAAGACGTGATGATATATAAATTGTTGTATGAGATGATCATGTTTTGTAAAAGTTATCGACAACTGGAGGAGACTTATGGTTGTCGCTTTATTGTATGAAATGCAATCGCCATGTAATTGCTTTACTTTATCACTAAGCGGTAGGCGATAGTCGTAGAAGCAATAGTTGGCGAGACGACAATGATGCTTTGATGGAGATCTAGGTGTCAAGCCGGTGACGACGGTGATCATGACGGTGCTTTGGAGATGGAGATCAAAGGCACAAGATGATGATGGCCATATCGTATCACTTATATTGATTGCATGTGATGTTTATACTTTATGCATCTTATTTTGCTTAGTACAACGGTAGCATTATAAGATGATCCCTCACTAAATTTCAAGGTACAAGTGTTCTTCCTGAGTATGCACCATTGCGACAGTTCGTCGTGCCGAGACACCACGTAATGATCAGGTGTGGTAAGCTCTACGTTCACATACAACGGGTGCAAGCCAGTTTTGCACATGCAGAATACTCGGGTTAAACTTGACGAGCCTAGCATATGCAGATATGGCCTCGGAACACTGAGACCGAAAGGTTGAGCGTGAATCATATAGTAGATATGATCAACATAGAGATGTTCACCATTGAAAACTACTCCATCTCATGTGATGATCGGACATGGTTTAGTTGATATGGATCATGTGATCACTTAGATGATTAGAGGGATGTATATCTAAGTGGGAGTTCTTAAGTAATATGATTTATTGAACTTTAATTTATCATGAACTTAGTCCAAGTAGTATTAGCATACCTATGTTGTAGATCAATAGCTCGTGATGTAGCTCCCCGTTTATTTTTTATATGTTCCTAGAGAAATATAAGTTGAAAGATGATAGTAGATACGATGCGGACTTGGTCCGTAATCTGAGGATTTTCCTCATTGCTGCATAGAAGAATTATGTCCTTGATGCACCGCTAGGTGACAGACCTATTGCAGGAGCAGATACAGACATTGTGAACGTTTTGACAAGCTCGGTATGATGACTACTTGATAGTTTAGTGCACCATGCTTTACGTCTTAGAACCGGGACTTCAAAAATGTTTTGAACGCCACAAAGAATATAAGATGTTCCAAGAGTTGAAGTTGGTATTTCATACTCATGCCCGTGTCAAGAGGTATGAGACCTCTGACAATACTTTGCCTACAAGATGGAGGAGAATAGCTCAACCAGCGAGCATGTGCTCAGATTGTCTAGGTACTACAACTGCTTGAATCAAGTGGGAGTTAATCTTCCAGATAAGATAGTAATTAAGAAAGTTCTCTAGTCACTATCACCAAGTTACTAGAACTTCGTGATGAACTATAATATGCAAGGGATGATGAAAGTAATTCCCGAGCTCTTCCCGATGCTGAAATCGGCGAAGGTAGAAATCAAGAAAGAGCATCAAGTGTTGATGGTTAACAAGACCACTAGTTTCAAGAAAAGGGCAAAGGGATAGAAGGGGAACTTCAAGAAGAACGACAAGCAAGTTGTCACTCCCGTGAAGAAACCCAAAGCTAAACTCAAGCCTGAAACTAAGTGCTTCTACTGCAAAGGAAAGTGTCACTGGAAGTGGAACTACCCTAGATACTTGGCAGATAAGAAGAATGGCAAAGTGAACAAAGGTATATTTGATATACATGTTATTAATGTGTACTTTACTAGTGTTCATAGTAACCCCAAGGTATTTGATGCCGGTTCAGTTGCTAAGAGTAGTAACTCGAAACAGGAGTTGCAAAATAAACAGAGACTAGTTAAAGACGAGGTGACGATGTGTGTTGGAAGTGGTTCCAAGGTTGATAAGATCACCATCAAACACTCCATGTACCTTCGGGATTAGTGTTGAACCTAAATAAATGTTATTTGGTGTTTGCGTTAAGCATGAATATGATAAGATCATGTTTATTGCAATACGGTTATTCATTTAAGTCAGAGAATAATTGTTGTTCTGTTTATATGAATAAAACCTTCAATGGTCATACACCCAATGTGAATTGTTTATTGAATCTCGATCGTAGTGATACACATATTTATAATATTGATGCCAAAAGATGCAAAATTTAATAATGGTAGTGCAACTTATTTGTGGCACTGCCGTTTAGGTCATATTGGTGTAAAGCGCATGAAGAAACTCCATGCTGATGGACTTTTGGAATCACTTTATTATGAATCACTTGATGCTTGTGAACCATGCCTCATGGGCAAGATGACTAAGACTCCGTTCTCCGGAACAATGGCGCGAGCAACTAACTTACTGGAAATAATACATACTGATGTATGCAGTCCGATGAGTGTTGAGGCTCACGGCGGGTATCGTTATTTTCTGACCTTCACAGATGATTTACGCAGATATGGGTATATCTACTTCATGAAACATAAGTCTGAAACATTTGACAAGTTCAAGGAATTTTAGAGTGAAGTGGAAAATCAGCGTAACAAGAAAATAAAGTTTGTACGATCTGATTGTGGAGGTGAATATTTGAATTATGAGTTTGGTCTTTATTTTAAACAATGTGGAATAATTTCGCAACTCACGCCACCTGGAACACCACAATTTAATGGTGTGTCGACCATCATAACCGTACTTTATTTGATATGGTGTGATCTATGATGTCTCTTACCGATTTACCACTATTGTTTTGGGGTTATGCATTAGAGACAGCTGCATTCACGTTAAATAGGGCACCATCTAAATTCGTTGAGACGACATCATATGAACTGTGGTTTGGCAAGAAACCCAAGTTGTCGTTTCTTAAAGTTTGGGGGTGCGATGCTTATGTGAAAAAGCTTCAACCTGATAAGCTCGAACCCAAATCGGAGAAATGTGTCTTCATAGGATACACAAAGGAGACTGTTGGGTACACCTTCATAGGATACACAAAGGCAAGATATTCGTTGCTAAGAATGGATCCTTTCTAGAGAAGGAGTTTCTCTCGAAAGAAGTGAGTGGGAGGAAAGTAGAACTTGATGAGGTAACTATACCTGCTCCCTTATTGGAAAGTAGTTCATCACAGAAATTAGTTCCGGTGATCCCTACACCAATTAGTGAGGAAGCTAATGATGATGATCATGAAACTTCAGATCAAGTTACTACTGAACCTCTTAGGTCAAACAGAGTCAGATCCGCACCAGAGTGGTATGGTAATCCTGTTCTGGAGGTCATGTTACTTGACCATGACGAACCTACGAACTATGTGGAAGCGATGATGAGCCCAGATTCCGCGAAATGGCTTGAAGCCATGAAATCTGAGATGGGATCCATGTATGAGAACAAAGTATGGACTTTGGTTGACTTGCCCGATGATTGGCAAGCCATTGAGAATAGATGGATCTTCAAGAGGAAGACGGACGCTGATAGTAGTGTTACTATCTACAAAGCTCGAATTGTTGCAAAAAGTTTTTACAAGTTCAAGGTGTTGACTACGATGAAATTTTCTCACTCGTAGCGATGCTTAAGTCTGTCCGAATCATGTTAGCAATTGCCACATTTGATGAAATCTGGCAAATGGATGTCAAAACTGCATTCCTTAATGGATTTCTTAAAGAAGAGTTGTATATGATACGACAAGAAGGTTTTTTTTCAATCCTAAAGGTGCTAACAAAGTGTGCAAGCTCCAGCGATCCATCTATGGACTGGTGCAAGCATCTCGGAGTTGGAATATACGCTTTGATGAATTGATCAAAGCATATAGTTTTATACAGACTTGCTGTGAAGCCTGTATTTACAATAAAGTGAGTGGGAGCACTACAGACTTTCTGATAAGTATATGTGAATGACATATTGTTGATCGGAAATGATGTAGAATTTTCTGGAAAGCATAAAGGAGTGTTTGAAAGGAATTTTTCAAATAAAGACCTCAGTGAAGCTTCTTACATATTGGGCATCAAGACTATAGAGATAGATCAAGATGCTTGATAAGTTTTTTCAATGAGTACATACCTTGACAAGATTTTGAAGAAGTTCAAAATGGAACAGTCAAAGAAGGTGTTCTTCCCTGTATTGCAAAGTATGAAGTTGAGTAAAGACTCAAAACCCAACCACGACACAAAATAGAAAGAGAATGAAAAGTCATTCCCTATGCCTCAGTCATAGGTTCTATAAAGTATGCTATGCTGTGTACCAGACCTATTGTGAACCTCACCATGAGTTTGGCACGAGGGTACAATAGTGATCCAGGAGTGGACCACTGGAAAGTGGTCAAATATTATCCTTAGGGGAATAAGGATATGTTTCTCGGTTCTGGAGGTGACAAAAAGTTCGTCGTAAAGGATTACGTCGATGCAAGCTTTGACACTAATCCGGATGACTCTAAGTCTCAATTTGGATACATATTGAAAGTGGGAGCAATTAGCTAGAGCAGCTCCGTGCAGAGCATTGTAGACATAGAAATTTGCAAAATACATATGGACCTGAATGTGGCAGACCCGTTGACTAAACTTCTCTCACAAGCAAAACATGATATCACCTTAGTACTCTTTGGGTGTTAATCACATGGGGATGTGAACTAGATTATCGACTCTAGTAAACCCTTTGGGTGTTGGTCACATGGCGATGTGAACTATGGGTGTTAATCACATGATGATGAGAACTTTTGGTGTTAAATCACATGGCGATGTGAACTACATTATCGACTCTACTGCAAGTGGGAGACTTAAGGAAATATGCCTTAGAGGCAATAATATATTTATTATTTATTTCCTTATTTCATGATATATTTTTATTATTCATGATAGAATTGTATTAACCGGAAACTTGGTACATGTGTGAATACATAGACAAAACATAAGTGTCTCTAGTATGCCTCTACTTTACTAGCTCGTTTATCAAAGATGGTTATGTTTCCTAACCATAGACATGTGTTGTCATTTGATGAACGGGATCACATCATTAGGAGAATGATTTGATAGACAAGACCCATTCGTTAGCTTAGCATAATGATCATTACAGTTTCATTGCTATTGCTTTCTTCATGACTTATACATGTTCCTTAGACTATGATTATGCAACTCCCGAATACCGGAGGAACACTTTGTGTGCTACCAAACGTCACAACGTAAAGGGGTGATTATAAAGGTGCTCTACAGGTGTCTTCGAAGGTGTTTGTGGGGTTGGCATAGATCGATATTAGGATTTATCACTCCGTGTTTCGGAGAGGTATCTCTGGGCCCTCTCGGTAATGCTCATCACTATAAGCCTTGCAAGCAATGTCTAATGAGTTAGTTGCGGAATGAAGTATTATAGAACGAGTAAAGAGACTTGCCAGTAAAGATATTGAACTAGGTATGATGATATCGACGATCGAATCTCGGGCAAGTAACATACCAATGACAAAGGGAACAATGTATGTTGTTATGCGGTTTGACCGATAAAGATCTTCGTAGAATATGTAGGAGCCAATATAAGCATCTAGGTTCCGCTATTGGATATTGACCGGAGATGTGTCTCGGTCATGTCTACATAGTTCTCGAACCCGTAGGGTCCGCATGCTTAACGTTCGATGACGATTTGAATTATGAGTTATGTGTTTTGATGACCGAAGTTTGTTCGTAGTCCTGGATGAGATCACGGACATGACGAGAAGTCTCGAAATGGTTGAGAGGTGAATATTTATATATTGGAAGGTTGTATTAGAACACCGGAAGGGTTCTGGAGTGTATCAGGTACAAACCGGAGTACCGTAAGGGTTACCGGAACCCCCCGGTGGAAGATATGGGCCATATGGGCCATGGGAGGGAGGCTAACCAGCCCACAAGGGGCTGGTGCACCCCCCACATGGTAGGAGGCCGAATCGGAGTAGGGAAGTGGGTGGCGCCTGTCGGTGTCAAAACCGGCGGATCTCGGGTAGGGGGTCTCGAACTGTGCGTCTAAGGCTAATGGTAATAGGAGGCGGGGGACATGATGTTTACCCAGGTTCGGGCCCTCTCGATGGAGGTAATACCCTACTTCCTGATTGATTGATCTTGATGATATGAGTATTACAAGAGTTGATCTACCAAGAGATCGTAGAGGCTAAACCCGAGAAGCTAGCCTATGATTATGATTGTTGTTGTCCTACAGACTAAACCCTCCGGCTTATATAGACACTGGAGGGGGCTAGGGCTACACAGAGTCGGTTACAAAGAAGGAGATCTACATATCCGAAATGCCAAGATTGCCTTCCACGCAAAGGAGAGTCCCACCGGGACATGGAACGAAGTCTTCAATCTTGTATCTTCATAGTCCATCAGTCCGGCACAGGTACATAGTCCGCTGTCCGAGGACCCCCTAATCCAGGACTCCCTCAGTAGCCCCTGAACCAGGCTTCAATGACAATGAGTCCGGCGCGCAGATTGTCTTCAGCATTGCAAGGCGGGTTCCTCCTCCGAATACTCCAAGGTAGATTTTGAACACAAGGATCGTGTCCAGCTCTGCAAAACAATTTCCACATACCATAGAAGAGAGCACAATAATCCACAAATCTAATCTGCTAACAACTTTTCATAGCTTGACATCACGCCATGGTCCGGTCATTATTCGAACCGTTTTCTCAACCTGCTGCTGCACATATTGCGAGGCGGTCTCATTGGCACGTCTTGTCGAAGCAGAGGTCATGTCCCCTTATCACGGGATTCTCATCAATACGGGTATGGGCAACCCAATCGTGCCGTTAGTATGACTCCTCGGTTTTAGGCAAGTTCTAAACGGCCACGCGAAGGACGCTTGATATTCACCCTCTTTATAAAGAGGTCCAGACCCTTCCTTTTCTTTCCACGCCCAATCCTTCCCTTTCCCCTACCTCGAGTTCCAACACCCAAGGTTCTGGCTAAGCGCTTCGGACCTTCAATCATGTCTGGATCCAACCTTCAAGGCCGGTGGATGGCCTCTTCTGTCACGGAGGAGGACATCAGGAAGCTTAGGGAGGCTAGGTATCTGACTGCCGAAATCCCCCACAGGCTACCTGCTCAAGGGCAGGTTATCCCCACTCCCGAACCCAACGAGAGTGTTGTATTCGTTTCCCACTTCCTCCGAGGGCTAGGATTAGTCTTGATCCCTTCGTAAGAGGGCTCATGTTCTATAACGGGCTAGATTTCCATGATCTAGCTCCAGATTCCATCCTTCACATCTCGTCGTTTATTATCGTGTGTGAAGCCTTCCTCCGCATTACCCCACACTTCGGCTTATGGCTCCGGACCTTCAATGTGAAGCCGAAGATGATCGACGGGCGACACGTGGAGTGCGGAGGTGCTATAATAAGCAAAGGTGCCGACGCCCTATGGCCAAAGGGCTCCTTCCCAGAGGTGTCTGACTTATGGCAACGGGAGTGGTTCTACATCACAGCACCCCGAGGTACAAAGCAGGCGGCCGCCCCAGCCTTCCGCTCGGGCCCTCTGCCCAACTGGCGTCATGGGTCAACAAAGGGGTGGACTGGGGGCCAGTTAATGACAAGCTGACATTGCAAAGCCGCATCCGAGATCTCCTCAAGAGGGATGTCAGTCTCGTCAAAGTAATTCAGGTAATGCTAGTTTGTCGGGTCCTGCCATGCCAACGTCGAGCTCTCCGTATGTGGGAGTTCAACCTGGAAGGACCACGAACTATTCAGCACTTCTACGGCGTGACGCTCGAAGGGATGTGTCGATTATTCTTTGGATTACGAATAAAGTGTCCGGACACCACCTAGGATGCGGGCCTGAACTGCAACCGCCCAGATACCCAAGTAAGTAACTCTGCGGCCGAACATGTTGTTATTATACTTGTCACAACAGCATTCTTAAAAATAAACCTCGGCCAGGACTGGATAAGAAAGGCGGAGAGGATCAGGTGTTCGGCCCCTCTTCCTGAAGGCTCGCCGGATCCTGTTCTAACCAAGATGCTGGCTCGCGCACCCTATCAAGTGCCATCAGGAGAAGATGAGGGGAGGAATAGAGAAGCCGAAAGCGGGCTTCATACGCTATACATCCAAACCGGTGGAATTAGTGCCTCCGCGAAGGAGGGTGATCGGGGAGGTGAATCTAAAATCCCCTCTCCCCACGGGAAGAAAAGGACCGCCTCTGAAGACTTGGAAACGGAGGTTTCCAAATGAGGGAGGAAACCTTCGCCAGGGGGCCCTGGCCCGGAGGGCGTCCTTACTTCACAGCGCCTGTAAGGGGGGGCAGCCATCAACCGAGTTGTAAGTGAACAAAGGCACTTTGGTAAATATATCCTGCTTTTTCTTTTGAGAATAACAACCGAGACATATGTTTTGCAGTCCGGCTCATAGCCCGTCTCAACAAAGTTCGTCCTCGGAGGATCTTCTTCCGGAGATGATGGAGAGCGAAATGCCTCCTCATGCCTCCCCGCCTCGTGAGACGGACAACCCTGAGGTGTCGTCGCGGAGGATTTCTCCTGATCCGCAAAGGCCAGAAGGGAACTCTTCGGCCGCCCGAAGTCTAGGGTTCTCGGCTCCTAAGGAGACCAACAGTAAAAGCCCGGGACTATCCGGTGTACAACCGGACACATTGATGGATCTTTTGGAGCAAGCGGTTATCTCAGAGGCACATCGTACCTTGATGGGTACGGTGGTTGAGAGGATCTCATCTGCAAAATGCGGCTTGAATGAAGCTTTTACGAGCCTACTAAGAGGCTTTGAGGTATGCAAAATAATATATATGTTTTTGACTGTACCGCACATGCTAGGTGTGCTTTGTATAGGTAGTAGCCCCTGAGACTCTGGTTGCCGTCCAGAGGTGGCAAACAGAGGATCATAGTCTTAGGTAATGACAGCGCTGCTTTCATGCGCAGGCGGCTGAGTGTCTGGCGGCTGACCGAACTGCTGATTTTGCCGAATTGAGGCGCAACTTGACGTGGCAGATGCGGACATCACGCTTGTGAACAAGCGGCTTGACGAGGCACAGGGTATGTATATTCGGGTGGGCAACAAATATTAAGAATAGCATGATGCTAGTATCGATAATATGCTTTGACTGCAGATGGGGCTGCCGCCGTGGAGACCCTTCGGGCAGAACTTGCCCGAGCCAAGGAACAAGCCAGGAGAAGTGATGCGGCCGCCCTGAGGGCGGCCAAAGAGTTAAAAGCCGAACAGGTTGCTCATCGCCAGAGCGAAGAGAAAATAACCAACATGGCTCTTGAGCTGCAGAATGCCGCCAGCCGCTATGAGGTCCTCGAAAGGGAAAGCCAAGCGAAAGCAACTGACTTGAAGAAGGCCTTGGAAGCAGCCAAGGGAACGCGCTCTGAAATCAGAGCGGCGCGGGAGGAGCTTCGTCAAGCCGGAGATATCGCGGCTGGGAAGCCCTTCTTATTACGGATGAAGTTCAGCGATCCGAAGTATGCCCCTCTTGATCAACTGTGGAGTTCTGCAAACGCGTACTTGGATTTAGCGAAGAGTGTTGCTGATGCGATTGAGTATTTCAAATATCAGGAAGACCATGAGGTAGAAAGATTGTTCTGGTCGCAGTTCAGTAATCCAAGGCGCCCGCTGCTGTTGATTGAGAAAATGGCCGAGTGGGCCGAGCTCCATAGGTTGTCCGGGCTTGCCATGAAGACTGTTGTGGATCATCTGTGGCCGAAGGAACCAAGTTCGGATAGCTATTTTGGTTTAGTGCAACAATTTCTTCGTGATGTGCCACATATCGACGCTGCTAAGAGGTCGACGTGCATAGAAGGTGCGCGGATGGCTCTTGCCCGTGTTAAGACATATTGGGCGAAGATGGAGGCCACCGTTGTTGCAACCAGGGGTCCGCCTGGGGGCCAAGACTCACCCGAGCACTATTTTGAAGAAGTCCTAGAAGGTGCCCGTTTAATAGAGGCTCAGTGCTCAAAGAGTACCATGTTCCAGTGACATGTATCTTGATTGAAAAAAGCAATGCTATTTTGATTATAAAGGTTGTATTTATACTTTTGCCTGTAAAGTATTATAGTGCCTCCTGTGCAGCCGTTTATGTATGTATGTAGATAACCTGAAAGTTTGCAGCCGTCGGCTTCAGCCCCCACGCATATAATGCGGGGTTGTTCGGTAAAGCGCGTAGTCACACTTGATCCAATGTCTTGGTCCGTTTAAGGAGGTGATAGTGCGACGAACAAGGCAATCGGACTATATAGCTTTAACACTTTCACTTAGCCATAGGAGTTTTACGGTGGGGCTACTATATAGCCCCTGGTACTTCCGCGGCCATCTGAATACGGTACAGACATACATGACCGGAAACCGGTCCTTCGTTAATGCGGAGGAATCGCGAAGATTCCGCCGAGTCATCGAAAGTGGTTGACTAGTCTCACCGCTTTATCATGATCGGTTTTCGGCTTTCTCTATTGAGGTGCTCATCTAGGTGAACCAGGGCACAATCGCAGTAGTTCTCCCGGTGCCACCTTAGCCGATAGAGCGGAACGTAAGGTAGCAAAACACGGGAGCCGGGCAAACCCAACTATTGACCAAAGACATGATTCGGAGCTGATGCGTATAAGGCCAAACTCGCAACGCCGAACACTCCCGAAGGTATTCGGACATTGAAACATATATTGGGCTGAGTATCGCCCTCGATAATGAGCCCTGAATATCCAGGTACGTGCATTAATCTGGCGTGACGAAATGCCAATAACGCCAGTATCCCTCTCGGTTGTTTTAAGTGCCCGGAGGGTGTGAAGCAACAAGAGACAATCAAAAAGGTTTGCACAGGGTCTTAATCTAAAAAGAAACCTTTGAACGGGGCCCTGCTGCACGTTTGCGCCTTTGTCTCCGTTGTGCCGTATCCTGGAAGGGTGTAGCACGATGATCATCTGTAAAAAATAAAAACCCAGGTGAAAGAATCTGGTGTGGTCGTGCGAAAAGTTGGTTATTCTTAATGAACCATGAAAATGCAATCTATTATTGTATTAATAGGGTCGAGCCGAACCGTGGACCTTTTTACATGCAGGCAGCCCCTAGCACCACCTATGGGGGTATATCCATCGTCCCAAGCTCATGTTTACTTGGGCTGCTACAACAAGTGGTGTGCCGGACACGTCTAACCGTGTCCGTGGTCTTGACGACCGGTCATTGATTCTGGTTGGAGAGGCCGTCCAGTGGTTCGGCTACTAGCGCCGCCACATATTCTTCCGCACGTAAGGAACGCTCTGTATTTCCGCTAATTGTGATGACGCCACGTGGACCGGGCATCTTAAGTTTAAGATAAGCATAATGTGGAACTGCATTGAAACGAGCGAAGGTCGTTCTTTCGAGTAGTGCATGGTACCCGCTTCGGAATGGAGCGATGTCGAAGATTAGTTCTTCACTTCGGAAGTTGTCGGGTGAACCGAATACAACCTCTAGTATCAGAGAGCCCGCGCAGCGGGCCTCTACGCCTGGTATTACTCCTTTAAAGGTAGTATTGCTTTGGCTGATTCTTGACGGGTCTATCCCCATTTTGCGGACAGTGTCCTGGTATATCAGATTAAGACTACTGCCGTCGTCCATAAGGACTCGGGTGAGATGGTATCCGTCGACTATTGGGTCGAGCACCAAGGCAGCCGAACCTCCATGTCGGATACTAGTCAGATGATCCCTGCGATCGAAAGTGATCGGGCAGGCCGACCATGGGTTAAATTTAGGGGCGACGGGCTCTACAGCCTATACGTCTCGGAGTGCACGTTTGCGCCTCCTCTTTGGTATGTGAGTTGCGTAAATCATGTTCACTATTTTGACCTCTGGTGGAAATTTTTTCTGTCCCCCAGTGTTCGGCTGGCGCGGTTCGTCCTCATCTTCACTTGGTGTCTCCCTCCCTTTGTGTTCGGCATTTAGCTTGCCGGCTTGCTTGAAGACCCAGCATTCTCTGTTGGTGTAATTTGCAGGTTCTCGGGGGTGCCATGGATCTGACATAATATGTCTAGAATTTTGTTAGGCTAGACAGTCCATCTCTGCTGCCTTGAAATGGCTTTTTCCGTTGACCGGGTCGAGAGCCCCTGAATCCGGTGTTTACCGCCGTGTTGTCTGGGCTGTCTTCATTGTTTTGACGCTTATTTTTATTGCGTCGCGGCTTACCATTGTCGTCCCTGATTTCGGATGTGCCTGGGTCGCTGGTGCCACTGCGGGCCAACCAACTGTCCTCGCCCGTGCAAAAGCGGGTCATAATGCTTGTTAGGGCTGCCATTGTCCTCAGCTTTTCCTGGTCGAGGTGTCTGGCGAGCTATTCGTCCTAGACACTGTGCTTGAAAGCCGCGAGGGCTTCGGCATCCCGGGTAGTCTACGATTTGATTCTTCTTGGTGAGAAATCTGTTCCAAAGTTTACGGGCTGACTCTCCGAGTTGTTGAATTATGTGACTTAAATCGTCTGTATCCGGAGGTCGGACATAGGTCCCTTGAAAATTAGCCCTGAAAGCATCCTCCAGTTCCTCCCAACTTCCAATTGAGTTTTCGGGGAGGCTTTTCAACCAGTGCCGAGCTGGTCCTTTCAACTTGAGGGGCAAGTATTTGATGGCGTGGAGATCATCTCCGTGAGCCATGTGGATGTGAAGAATAAAGTCTTCAATCCATACCGCAGGGTCTGTCGTTCTGTCGTATGCCTCTATGTTTACGGGTTTAAATCCCTCTGGAAATTTATGATCCAGGTCCTCATCGGTGAAGCACATGGGGTGTGCGGCGCCCCTGTATTTGGATGTGTCATGGCATGCTTCCGACGGTTGTAGTGTTCGGTGTTGATTCCAAGCTGGTATTCGATCAGTATAGTCGTTTTGGTGGCCATGATCCTGTGCCGGAGCATGCTTCTTGGATCCATAGATGGACCTGGCCATACCGGCTTTTTTGTCTAGGTGCTCACGTAAATCATGTGCTGACTTGTGTGCGGCGTCATTAGCCGCCCTGTCGCAGCCACGGGGTGGTCGGTCCGGCGGATCGGCCATATTATTTTTCGGCAGAATGGGCTTTATAGCCTCGTCGTCGAATTCGGGCAGCAGCTTGCGCTTTGGGTAGCTCTTTGTGTGGCGATCGCCACCGTATTTTTCTTCAGTGTCGAGCACTTTGTTCCATCTGCGGTTGAGCGTATCCTGCACGGCCTTAAGCCTTTGCTTCTGCTTCTTCAAGCTCCTCGCGGTGGCGATAAGCCTTCTATGGAGGTTCTCTTGTTCCAAGTGCCTTTCCGGGATGATGAGTGCATCGTCGTCCGAACTGTTCTCCTCTCCGGAGACAGGTTTATGAGTTTTATTTCTGCCATCACTATGATCGGACAGCGGCCCCGGACTATGTTCGCCATCCCCTGGCTCATCCTGCTCCATCGCTGGGTCCATGGGGTCGTCGTTGCCTTTGGAGTCGACAAGGGTATTATTCTTTCTTGCGCTGTTATCGCTGTTTTTACTGTGACGGGATTTAGAGCGGCGCCGACGTTGTCGCTTTGGTTGCTTCTCAAGAGAATTATCCTCCATTCGTCGCCGTTGTTTTCTTTGGGTGTGTCCACCATGTATATATCATATGATGAGGTGGATGTCCAGCACCCTTTAGGCGGTGGTTCCTGTTCTTCTCCTGCATCGTTGTCCATACCGTCGATGTCTTCGGAGTCGAAATGAAGCATGCCGGTTAAGTCGTCGACAGTGGCTATTAAGTGGGTGGTGGGTGGGGAACGAATTTCTTCGTTGTCCGCTTCCACTCAAGCCAGACATAGTTCGGCCAAGAGTCTCCTGACAGGGAGAGAGATTTCAGTGAATTTAGCACGTGCCCAAGGGCGAGTGCTGAAAGATATCCGCGGAGGTAAACTCCATAATCGGTGCCCAATCAGATTCGATGGGCACGGATGTATGCGGTTCGGAGCCTGCCGCCGGAGACAAGTCCGGGGGTCCGACGACGCAGACCTCATCGGAGGCGAAGTCCGTGTTCGGCTATATGGACGCTGAGTGTGCGGCCTCCGTGGCGGGGTCCATCCACCCTTCCTTGGATGGCACGATCTGCTCCGGATTAAGAGTCGGGGCAGCTACAGGTGTGATCTCCTGAACACCGTCCGATGGCAGATCTAAGTCATGCTCATCGTGACTATTCGACACACCTGTCATGGGCTCGAATCCGTCGAAGATCAAGTCTCCGCGGATGTTGGTGGTGTAGTTTAGGCTTCCAAACCTGACCTGACTGCCAGGGGCGTAGCTATCGATCTGCTCCAGATGGCCAAGCGAGTTGGCCCGCAGTGTGAAGCCGCCGAACACGAAGATCTGTCTGGGAGAAAAACCTCACCCTGGATCGCATCGTTGTAGATGATTGAAGGAGCCATCCAGCCTTGCCCTGATGACATAGTGGAACTATCAATGAAAGCACCAATGTCGGTGTCAAAACCGGCGGATCTTGGGTAGGGGGTCCTGAACTGTGCGTCTAAGGCTAATGGTAACAGGAGGCGGGGGACACGATGTTTACCCAGGTTCGGGCCCTCTCGATGGAGGTAATACCCTACTTCCTGCTTGATTGATCTTGATGATATGAGTATTACAAGAGGTGATCTACCACGAGATTGTAGAGGCTAAACCCTAGAAGCTAGCCTATGATTATGATTGTTGTTGTCCTACGGACTAAACCCTCCGTTTTATATAGACACCGGAGGGGGCTAGGGCTACACAGAGTCGGTTACAGAGAAGGAGATCTACATATCCGAATTGCCAAGCTTGCCTTCCACGCAAAGGAGAATCCCACCCGGTGGCGGAACGAAGTCTTCAATCTTGTATCTTCATAGTCCATCAGTCCGGCACAGGTACATAGTCCGGCTGTCCGAGGACCCCCTAATCCAGGACTCCCTCAGCGCCCCCCTTTCCTTCTCCTTCTCCCTCTCCTTTCCCCTTTCCTTCTCCGGTAAAAGGAAAAAAGGAGCGGGGGCGAATCCTACTAGGAGTGGAGTCCTAGTAGGACTCCCCCCTCCCTTGGCGCGCCCCTGGTGGCCGGCCTCCTCCTCCCTCCTTTATATAAGGGGGCAGGAGGGCACCCCAAAGGACAACAAACAATCTCTTAGCCGTGTGCGGTGCCCCCCTCCATAGTTTACCAGCTCAGTCATATCGTCGTAGTGGTTAGGCGAAGCCCTGCGCTGGTAACTTCATCATCACCATCACGACGCCGTCGTGCTGAAGAAACTCTCCCTCGACCTCAGCTGGATCTAGAGTTCATGGGACGTCACCGAGCTGAACGTGTGCAGATCGCGGAGGTGTCGTACCTTCGGTGCTAGGATCAGTCAGATCATGAAGACGTACGACTACATGAACCGCGTTGTCATAATTCTTTCGCTTTCGGTCTACGAGGGTACGTAGAAAACATTCCCCCCTCTTGTTGCTATGCATCACCTAGATAGATCTTGCGTGATCGTAGGAATTTTTTTGAAATTACTGCGTTCCCCAACACATATAATTCCACCGGCCCATGATAATAATGTCCAAATCTATGTCTTTGGGGAACTGATTCATGGCTAGCTGGATGTCATCAAATACTGAAATTCCTCTCAACTTAGAGGGCATGATGTGCTCCCAACAGTGAAGAGCAAATGTATAATTCCAAAATAGATGGAACAAGGTCTCCTCGGTGTTAGGTCTCCTTGTTGTTATCTATGCAAAATGCACAATCATATTTATCCAGATACATCGTTTTACGTTGCACAAGGTTCTTGGTGCTGACCCGGTCATGGAGCATAAGCCAAAAGAAAATCTTATATCTGAGTCTGCATGAGGTCTTCTAGATATCCTTGAAAACTGTTGGTGTTGTGATGTTTCCTACATGGACTTGTACACCACCATAGAAGAATATGGGTTGTTGTCCCTCCGAAGAGACAAAATATCCTTAGCCTCGATTCTTGTACTTTCTGCTAGTTGAGTTTGTAGTGTTGTGTATTGTTGGTAAGCCTGGAGAGAAAGAGGTCTTTGGAAGAGGCTTTCAAACTCATGCGCATCAAGTGCATGCTGAAGAGAGATCTCTTTGTTGATTAAAAAGGAGTACAGTTCAGGAAATTTAGTGCTAAGAGTTTGATCCCACCAGGTATCAAACCAAAGCTGAATAGTATTACCAGAGCCAGCAATACAGGTAGCATACCACCATGGTCTTTTGGTTTACATGCAGTGTCCCAGGCAATCAAAGCAGCACCCCTCTCCTGAGTACCATATTTTCTCCATAAGTAGTTGTTCAGATAAATTTTTAGTTGCTTTACCATAGATGCAGGTAACATGAGGTCGTCCATGAAGAAAATTGGTAGGCTGGAGAAAATAGATTTGATTAAAGTGAGTTTGTCTCCAGTGGATAGCAAAATGGAGCAGGCCATAAGTATGTTTTCAACTCTTCTAAGTAAAGGGACAAAATCTTCAACTCTGGGCTTTGTGATGCTCAAGGGGAGGCCAAGGTTGATATGTGGGAGGGTACCAATCTGACAACCTAAGAGTGCAGATAGCTCCTGCATCTTGTGATCTGAAGTATTAACTGCAATCATAGTGGATTTGGCATAGTTTACTTTCAATTTGGTATATGCAGCATAATTTAGGAGGAGATTCTTAATGTTGTTCAATTGTGTAGCCTTAGCTTGAACTACCAATGTAGTGTCATCTGGACTGGTATTGTGCTGTAATTGTGGAACCACAGGAGCATTATGCATTGCCTCATTGAGCATGGTTTGCAGGAGGTCAGCAGCCAAGACAAAAATTAATGGTGAAAGTGGGTCTCCCTGTCTAACTCCTTTTTTTGCACAGAAATTGTTTCCCAGATAACCCATTAAGCAGAATAGAGGAATATCATGTGCTGTAGATCATTCTGATACAATGAATTCATTTCTCTCCAAAACATCTTGCTTGTAAAATCTCAACAAGTGTGTCATGATTAAGCATGTCAAATGCCTTTTCAAAGTCTAGTTTAAGCAACACAACTTCTTGATTTGATTGATGACACTAATGGATATACTCATAAGACCAAGCAAGACAATCTTGGATGCATCTGTTATTCAGAAACCATATTGATTTTTGTGGACCAGAGTAAGAATGGATTTCTGAAGTCTGTTTGCCAAGAGTTTAGTGATGATTTTCAGGGTACAGTTCAGAAGAGAGACGGGTCTGAAATCTCCAGGGCAGGCAACAAAGTCCTTCTTTGGAATGAGAGTAATGAAATAGTAGTTGATGCTCTGGAGATTGACAGTGCCCTTGTGGAAGTTGTCGGTGTCAAAACCGGGGATCTCGGGTAGGGGGTCCCGAACTGTGTGTCTAAGGCTAATGGTAACAGGAGGCGGGGGACACAATGTTTACCCAGGTTCGGGCCCTCTCTATGGAGGTAATACCCTACTTCCTGCTTGATTGATCTTGATGAATATGAGTATTACAAGAGTTGATCTACCACAAGATCGTAATGGCTAAACGCTAGAAGCCTGGCCTTGAGATTATGATAGTTGTTGTCTCTATGGACTAAACCCTCCGGTTTATATAGACACCTGAGGGGGCTAGGGTTACACAAAGTCGGTTACAGAGAAAGGAATCTACATATTCGAATCACCAAGCTTGCCATCCACGCAAAGGAGAGTCCCACCCGGACACGGGGAGAAGTCTTCTGTCTTGTATCTTCATAGCCCAAGATTTCGGCTCATGTATATAGTCCGGCTGTCCGAGGACCCCTTAATCCAGGACTCCCTCAGTAGCCCCTGAACCAGGATTCAATGACGATGAGTCTGGCGCGCAGATTGTCTTCGGCATTGCAAGGCAGGTTCCTTCTGCAAATACTTCAAAGTAGATTTCGAACATAAGAATCGTGTCCGGCTCTGCAAAACAAATTCCACACACTAACGTAGAGAGCATAATATTCCACGAGTCCAATCCGCTGACAACTTTTGGTAGCGTGACATCACGCCACTGCCCGATCATTATTTGAACCGTTTTTAGCCTGCCGCTCCATATTTCTAGGTGCGGTTTTACTGGCACGTCTTGTCAAAGCAGAGATCGTGTCCCCTTATCACGGGATTCTCATCAATACGGGCATGGGTAACCCAACCGTGTCATCTGCACGACGCTTGGGGAATAGGCGAATTTTAAGGTAGGTAGGGAGGTGCATGACTTTTACTGCCTTCATAAAGGGATAAGGATTCACCTTTTTTCACCCACGCCTTCTCCTTCCTCTGCCCATCCATTCTCGAGCTCCAGCGCCCAAGCTCTCGCCTTCTCCACCCAAAAAAGCACTCCAATCATGTCCGGATCCGGAGCAGGAGGCAAGTGGATGGCCTCCTCCGTTAAGGAGAAGGACATCAAGAAGCTCCGAGAGGCCGTGTACTTGGCCCCAGAAATCACTCGCCGACTTCTGGCTAAGGGATAGATCATCCCCACCCCGGAGCCCCAGAAGAGGGTGGTGTTCCTCACACACTTCGTCCGCGGGCTGGGATTCCCTCTCGACCCGTTCGTCCGCGGACTCATGTTCTACTACGGGCTGGACTTTCATGATCTGGACCCCAATTCCATCCTCAACATCTCGGCATTTATTGTCGTGTGTGAGGCCTTCCTCCGCATCCCACCTCACTTTGGGCTATGGCTGAAAACCTTCAATGTGAAGCTGAAGGTGGTGAGCGGCCAACAAGCAGAGTTCGGAGGCGCCATGGTGGGAAAGATGCCCAATGTCACCTGGCCTGAAGGCTCCTTCGTGGAGACTGTCAAAGGATGGCAGTCGGGGTGGTTTTACATCACCAAGCCACGTGGCACCAACTGGGCGGCGGCTCCTGCATTCCGGTCCGGAGTCCCAATGCGGCTCACCTCCTGGCAAGAGAAGGGCCTGACCTGGTCTTCTTCGGACGAGCTGATAGCGCTCCAAACGCGTGTTCAGAGCATGATAAACAAGAGAATCAAGCTCGTCAATGTGATCCAGGTGATGCTCATTCGCCGGATCCTTCCATGCCAACGCCGGACTTGCTATTTGTAGGAGTTCAATCCGGCCAAGCACTAGACGCCACTGGAGCTCTTCGGCACGATGCACGAAGACATCTGGAAGCTGCTCTTCAAGGCCAACGGGACGCCACCACCCATGAACGAGGATCGTGGGCACGATTTGACTCACCCTGCTAATTCGGTAAGTTCTTTCATGTTTTGAAGGTTTGCCCTTTACTGGCACACCCGAGGAAGGCATCTAAGCCTCCCTATCAATTTTTTTAGGACTGGACAGAGATGGCGGAGCAGATTAACTGTCCGGCTCCGCTGCCCGAAGGCCCAGAAATCCCGCTTCTGACGAAGATGCCGGTTCCGGCGCCTTATCAGGTGCCGGAGAAGAAGGCCAAGGGGGCCAGAGGTGGTCTCCGCCGCAAGGGCACTTCGGATGCGGCATCCGAAGACGCCGAGGCTCACTCCTTCGTCGAAGACGACGAGGAAGAGGAGGAGGAAGAAGAAGAAATCCACCCCCTGCAGGGGGGAAAACGAAGAGGACGGCCTCCACGTATCTGGAGGCTGAGGCGTCCAAGAAGGGGAAAGCTTCCCTTCCAGACAGCTCCGCAGCGGCCACCGACAGCAGCTGGGAGTGGGAGCCCAGGGAGAAGCCCCTGGCCAAATCATAAGTGTACGGACACGTTCATGTATCTGGTCTTTTTACTTCATTGTTTTAATGTGCTAAATTATGCATTTGCGGTCCGGCTCGGTCCAACCTCGAGCGGTCCTTAACTTCAGAGGATTCGCTGGACCCGGCGGCGATGGACAGCAGGACCCTTCCATCGGCCACCTCTACCCGGGACCTGGATGGCGCCAAGGCGTCGTCCCGCAGGATCCCCGGCCCAGGAGAGAATCCAGAGGCCGTCGGGGAGGCGCGTGAGGGTGAAGCCTCGGCCGCCGGACACATGGGGAGCAAACCCCCATGGATACTGATGATGGGGGATGTATCCAACTCGGACCCCAACCGAATATAATTCCGGAGATCCATATGGCTCCGGAATCAGGCGAGCACCCCTTTTCAAAGGAAGGAGGCGTGCCTATTCTACCGGTGACCTCTGTCTATCCAAAGGCGCCGGACACTTTGCTCGAAGCGCTGCGGGGCACTTCCGTTGTCGAGGAACACCGTACCCTTATGGGTACGGTGATTGAGAGGGTCCAGTCCACAAAAAGCGGACTGACCAAAGCCTGCACTAGCCTTCTAACAGGCTTTGAGGTAAGTAATGCAATTGTATAAAAATAATGTCACAAAGATAGACAAGATCCTCGACATACTCCGTGTTCGGAAAGAAAAGCCGAACAGAGGATCAAATAATTTTTCGCAGGAGTCTAATCGAATATGTCTATGTGAATAAGCACGCGTTGCTGCTAGCTGCGACCTCTCATACTGCGGAAGTCTCCGGACTGAAGCAGAATCTGGAGCGGGTCGAGGAAGAGCTCGGCGATGTGAAGAAGCAGCTGGAGGACAGTCAAGGTATGCAGTAACCTTATATATATTCAGGAAGGATGAATGATTCGTGCTGACTAAAGTGTCATGAAATTTATTAGGGGCAACGACCGAAGTAGAGGCCCTCAAGAAGGCGCTGGCCGAGGCCGAGGACAAAGCGGCCAAGGAGCGGGCCGCACGCGAAAAGCATGAGGCCCGAGTCAGTGAGGTCCAGCAAGAGCTCTAGGACGCCGTCAAGAAGTGCGAGTCCTTGGAGCGCGACCTTAAGGAGCAAGAGTCCGAACTTGCCAAGGCCCGCCAGGCCGCAATGATGCCCGAGCCAAAGTCCAGGGCGCCCTCCAAGAAATCCAGGCGGCAAAGAAGATCGCGGCGGGTAAGGCTTTTATCATGCAGAGCAGATATGTGAAGGAAAGGTTCCTTTTACTGACCCAGATTTGGAGTTCTCCAGGGGCGTTTGCGGATCTGCCGTGCAGCGTGTCAGATGCTGTGGAATTCTATCGAGCCGAAGAGCCGAGCTCTACGGAGAAGCTGTATAGGTCGCAATACCTTGGACTAGAACATCCAGTGCCCTTTAGCGATCAGCTGAAACAGCTGGTCGAGCTGCATAGGGCGGCCGAACTAGCCATGAAGGATTTGATAATCCGGCTATGGCCTGCCAAAGCTATTCCCAGCAGCTACTTCAAACTCGTGAAGCAGCTTGTCAGTGCCTCCCATCGGCTTGAAGCCATCAAGCGGTCGGTATGTATCGAAGGCACGCGAATGTCCTTTGCCCGCGCCAAGATGCATTGGGCGAAGATGGACGCCACGAAGCTGATGATCGAGGGACCGCCAACGGGCAAGGAGCACCGCACACCCCAACTATGTTTTGACAGTGTTCTGGAGGGATCCCGCCTTGTGGCAGAGAAATGTGCTAAGGGTATCATATTCCCATGAATACACTCATGTTATCCTGTCCTGTACTATAAAACAGATCCGTTATGTAATATAATGTCTGTTATTTAAAATTTTACCTCCTATGAAGCCATTGTGTTAAATCTAAGAGTTGGCCAGTCGTCGGCTTCTGCCCCCACGTAGGTAGTACGGGGGTGTTCGGGATAAATCTAAACACTCTTTATCCAAGGTTTTGGTCCTTCAAGGAGGTGTTTAGCGCAATGAACCAGGCAATCGGGCTATGCGGCTTTATTACTCTCACTTAGCCATAGGAGTTTGACGAGAAAAATTTAGGCGCAGCCCCTGGTGTTCGGAAGTCCGAACTTGGGGCGCTATACATGCCTGATCAGATAAAAACCGATTCATCGCATAATGCGGAAAGAACCGCTAAAGATTTGTAACCTCTCGAACAGCTGACCGGCTCTCGCTGCATCATGACAGTGAGTTTTTGGCTTTCTCTCGTGAGGTGCTCATCCGGAAGAACCGGGATACAATCGCAGTAGTTCTCCCTTTACTACCCTAGCCGATATAGCGGAACGTAAGGTAGTAAGCAAAGGAGCCGGGCAACCCAACTATTGACCAAAGACATGATTCGGAGCCGATGCATATAATGCTATAAGTTCGGGGTGCCGAACTGTACTGTAAAATTGTTCGGACTTTATTGTCGTATTGCAGGGTATAATGGGGCCCCTGGCGAATTAAGGCGTGCCAGAGTGTACGGGCGCAATTTATAAGAATATAAAGGAAAGGAAAAAAATCAAATAATAAGCTGACGCCGCAAACATTGAGCCGCAAATTATTTTCCATTGTAATTTGATTAATACGTCAAGGCGTATTTGTACAAGTAATGCGATAAGCAAATAGGGCTATTTGACATGCCACGACCAAGGGCGAGCTGCGTGCGGGTTTTTAAAACAGGTATAACGATCGTTAGCAGAGACCACCTAGGGGTTCCCATGTACGTCAAAACTTCTTGCCTTCTTGGTGTATCCGTCCCTTGATAGGTCCGATGATCAGGTTATCAGGAAAAAGCCTGCGGGGAAAAGAAACCTAAAAAGAGAAATAAATAGTAAAAGTATGCGGGTCCAGGAGCGGTTGGGCTGTATTGTGGACCACGGTCTAGCTATGCCTCCATCCATGCCCATGGTATTTTGAGTGCGTAATGCTACCTCTTGAGCACTGCGTTGGATTTCCCCGAAGAGGAGAGGATGATGCAGCAAAGTAGCGTAAGTATTTCCCTCAGTTTTTGAGAACCAAGGTATCAATCCAGTAGGAGACCACGCGCAAGTCCCTCATACCTGCACAAAACGATAGCTACTCGCAACCAACGCTTAGGGGTTGTCAATCCCTTCACGGTCACTTACGAGGGTGAGATCTGATAGAGATAATAATTTTGGTATTTTTGGTATAAAGATGCAAAGTAAAAAGTAAAAGCAAAGCAAGTAAATCAAGTGATGGAGATTGATATGATGAGAATAGACCCGGGGGCCATAGGTTTCACTAGTGGCTTCTCTCAAGAGCACAGATATTCTATGGTGGGTGAACAAATTACATGTTGAGCAATTGATGAATTGAGCATAGTTATGAGGTTATCCAGCAATGATCGTGTATATAGGCATCACATCCGTGACAAGTAGACCAAACGATTCTCGCATCTACTACTATTACTCCACTCATCGACCGCCATCCAAAGATGCATCTAGAGTATTAAGTTAAAAACAGAGTAACGCCTTAAGCAAGATGACATGATGTAGAGGAATAAATTCATGCAATATGATAAATATCCCATCTTGTTATCCTCGATGGCAACAATACAATACGTGCCTTGCAACCCTTTCTGTCACTAGGTAAGGACACCGCAAGATTGAACCCAAAGCTAAGCACTTCTCCCATTGCAAGAACTACCAATCTAGTTGGCCAAACCAAACGGATAATTCGAAGAGACTTGCAAAGATAACTCAATCATACATAAAAGAATTCAGAGAAGAATCAAATATTTTCCATAGATAAGTTGGATCATAAACCCACAATTCATCGGTCTCAACAAACACACCGCAAAAAGAAGATTACATCAAATAGATCTCCACGAGAGAGGGGAGAACATTGTATTGAGATCCAAAAGAGAGAAGAAGCCATCTAGCTACTAGCTATGGACCCGAAGGTCTGAAGTAAACTACTCACACTTCATCGGAGGGGCTATGGTGTTGATGTAGAAGCCCTCCGTGGTGGATGCCCCTCCGGCGGAGCTCCGGAACAGGCCCCAAGATGGGATCTCGTGGATACAGGAAGGTACGACGGTGGAATTAGGTTTTTGGCTCCGTCCCCGATCTGTTGAAGTGAGGTATATATAGGAGGAAGGAGTACGTCGGTGGAGCGTCGGGGGCCCACGAGGCGGGGCGCGCCAGGGGAGGGCCGCGCCCCTACCTCGTGACCGCCTGCACTCCTTGGAGTAGGGTCCAAGTCCTCGGATCACGTTAGGTGAGAAAATCACATTCCGAAGGTTTCATTCCGTTTGGACTCCGTTTGATATTCCGCTTTCTTCAAACATCAAATAGGCAAAAAACAGCAATTCTGGGCTGGGCCTCCCGTTAATAGGTTAGTCCCGAAAGTAATATAAAAGTAGAAAATAAAGCCCATTATAGTCCAAAACAATAGATAAAGTAGCATGGAGCAATCACAAATTATAGATACGTTGGAGACGTATCACGTAATTATGTATACGTCGTACGAGTGCCGCCGTTTGGTCGGGACTGGGACGAAGGCCGAGTTGCTAGTCAAGCACTTGATGAACTGGACCTTCCTGCTGCGGAGTAGTTCGGACTCGTTTGACAGTGTTCGGGAGCTTGGCCGCTGAATTGCGGTTATGCCTGAAAAGGCCGCTCTGTACTTCTGCTGCAAGGGCCGCGGTGTGCTCCTCGGTACGAAGGGAGTGTTCCGTGTTTCCATTGACTGTTATAACGCCGCGTGGCCCGGGCATCTTGAGCTTGAGGTAAGCGTAGTGCGGCACCGCATTGAATCGAGCAAATGCGGTTCGTCCAAGTAGTGCGTGATAGCCACTGCGGAAGGGGACGATATCAGAGATCAATTCTTTGCTTCAGAAATTATCCGGGGATCCGAAGACCACTTCCAGTGTGATTGAGCCCGTACAGCAGGCCTCTACACCTGGTATGACATCTTTAAAGGTGGTTTTAGTGAGTTTGATCCTTGAGGGATCAATACCCATTTTGCGCATTGTATCCTGATAAAGCAGGTTCAGGCTGTTGCCACCGTCCATGAGGACTCGCGTAAGGTGCAATCCATCAATGATTGGGCCGAGGACCAGTGCGGTTGAACTGCCGTGAGGGATACTGGTCGGATGGTCTATGCGATCAAAAGTGATAGGGTAGGATGACTATGGGTTGAACTTTGGGGCGACTGGCTCTATCGCGTAGACGTCCCTGAGTGCGCGCTTGCGCTCCCTCTTGGGGATATGGGTAGCGTATATCATGTTCACCGTTTTGACTTGGGGGGGGGGGGATTTCTTCTGCCCCCCTGTGTTCGGTGGCCGGGGTTCCTCGTCATCGTCCTCGCTTTGCGACCCCTTCTCCTTGTTCTCAGCATTTAACTTGCCGGCTTGTTTAAAAACCCAACACTCTCTGTTGTTATGATTTGCTGGTTTATCAGGAGTGTCGTGGATTTGTGATACGTCTCCATCGTATCTACTTTTCCAAACACTTTTGCCCTTGTTTTGGACTCTAATTTGCATGATTTGAATGGAAACTAACCCGGACAGATGCTGTTTTCAGCAAAACTGCCATGGTGTTATTTTTGTGCAGAAACAAAAGTTCTCGGAATGACCTGAAAATCCACGGAGATTACTTTTGGAAAATATAAAAAATATTGGCGAAAGAATCAAGGCCAGGGGGCCCACACCCAGTCCACGAGGGTGGGGGGCGCGCCCCCTCCCCCTAGGCGCGCCCCCTGCCTCGTGGGCCCCCTGGATGTCCACCGACCTAAACTCCAACTCTATATATTCCCTTTCGTGGAGAAAAAAGTCGGAGAGAAAGTTTCATCGCGTTTTACGATACGGAGCCACCGCCAAGCCCTAATCTCTCTCGGGAGGGCTGATCTGGAGTCCATCGGGGTTCCGGAGAGGGGGATTCGTCGTCGTCGTCATCATCAACCATCCTCCATCACCAATTTCATGATGCTCACCGCCCTTGCTTGAGTAATTCCATCGTAGGCTTGCTGGACGGTGATGGGTTGGATGAGATTTACCATGTAATCAAGTAAGTTTTGTTAGGGTTTGATCCCTAGTAATCATTATGTTCTGAGATTGATGTTGCTATGACTTTGCTATGCTTAATGCTTGTCACTAGGGCCCGAGTGCCATGATTTCAGATCTGAACCTATTATGTTTTCATGAATATACGTGAGTTCTTGATCCTATCTTGCAAGTCTATAGTCACCTATTATGTGTTATGATCCGACAACCCCGAAGTGACAACAATCGGGATACTTCTCGGTGATGACCGTAGATTGAGGAGTTCATGTATTCACTATGTGTTAATGCTTTGGTCCGGTACTCTATTAAAAGGAGGCCTTAATATCCCTTAGTTTCAACTAGGACCCAGCTGCCACGGGAGGGTAGGACAAAAGATGTCATACAAGTTCTTTTCCATAAGCACGTATGACTATATTCGGAATATATGCCTACATTACATTGATGAATTGGAGCTAGTTCTGTGTCACCCTATGTTATAAATATTACATGAGGAATCGCATCCGACATAATTATCCATCACTGATCCAATGCCTACGAGCTTTTCACATATTGTGCTTTGCTTATTTACTTTACCGATGTTACTATTACAATCACTATAAAACTGTTATCGTTACTTTTATCACTGTTACCATTACTATCATATTAATTTGCTACTAAATACTTTGCTGCAGATACTAAGTTATCCAGGTGTGGTTGAATTGAAAACTCAACTGCTAATACTTGAGAATATTCTTTGGCTCCCCTTTTGTCGAATCAATAAATTTGGGTTGAATACTCTACCCTCGAAAACTGTTGCGATCCCCTATACTTGTGGGTTATCAAGACTATTTTTTGGCGCCGTTGCCGGGGAGCATATCTCTATTCTTTGAGTCACTTGGGATTTATATTTGCTGATCACTATGAGGAACTTGAAATACGAAAGAACTATGATTTTTCCCTCATCTACGAGGGGAGGTAAGGAACTGCCATCTAGCTCTGCACTAGATTCTCCTTCCGTTTTGAGTAAGCTTGCGACACCTAAACCTGCTACTGCTATGAATTCTGATATGTCGCATATTATTGATGATGCTACTTCTGCTATGCATGATACTTCTGATGAAACTACTTCAATGCTTGTTACTACTTTGCCATTAGGTGAATTTCTAGATGAACAACTTGCTAGGGTTAGAGAGAATGAAATTATTGAAGATGATATTATTGAAGATAGTGATGATGAAGGTTCTCCCCCTAAATATGAACTGCCTGTTGTTCCAGAGGGTTATGTTATGGATGAAGAAACTGCTCGACATCTTCTTGCTTGCAATGATAGATCGGATCTTAAGAAGTTATTAGCTAAACTTAAACAGAAAACTCTAAATGCTATAATGAAATATGACCCTGCTTTTGCTACTTCACCTATCTTTGTTACTGATAAGGATTATGAATTCTCTATCGATCCTGAGATAACTACTTTGGTTGAATCTGACCCTTTTTATGGCAGTGAATCTGAAACTGTTGTGGCACATCTTACTAATTTGAATGATATAGCCACCCACTTCACTAATGATGAGAAGTCCCGCTATTACTATATCCTTAAGATTTTTCCATTCTCATTAAAGGGTGATGCTAAAACTTGGTTTAATTCTCTTGATCCTGGTTGTGTGCGTAGTCCCTGTGATATGATTTATTACTTCTACGCTAAGTATTTCCTGCTCATAAGAAACAAGCTGCCTTGAGGGAAATATATAATTTTGTGCAAATCAAGAAGAGAGTCTCCCACAAGCTTGGGGAGGCTTCTCCGATTACTTAATGCTTTGCCTGATCATCCTCTTAAGTAAAATGAAATACTTGATATCTTTTATAATGGACTAACCGATGCTTCCAAGGACCACTTGGATAGTTGTGCTGGTTGTGTTTTTAGGGAAAGAACAGTCGATCAAGCTGAATTGCTATTGAATAATATGTTGACTAATGAAAATAATTGGACTCTTCCTGAGCCAATTCCCGAGCCAATTGAGCCAACTCCTGATCCTATTCCCAAACCAACTCCGAAGAAGAGGGGTGTTCTATTTCTCAGTCCTGAGGATATGCAAGATGCAAAGAAATCTATGAAAGAAAAAGATATTAAAGTTTAAGATGTTAAGAATTTACCTCTTGTTGAAGAAATACATGGTCTTAATACACCACCTATTTAAGAAATACATGGTCTTGATAACCCGACACAGGTAGTAAAGGTAAATTCTCTCTATAGATATGATAAAGTTGAAATCCCGTCTACTAAGTTTCCTAGCCAATGTTTAGATGAATTTGATGACTTTATGGCTAGACAATAAAACTTTAATGCTTATGTTGGTAGAGAATTAAAGAGTAATGCTTTCATGATAGGACGGTTGAGTGATTATATGGCTAGAGTTAAAAGTGAACTTAAACTCATTAGCAAATATGCTTCTGTGGTTACCACTCAAGCAGAACAAGTACTTAAAGCTCAAAGTGGTTTGCACGATGAATTAAATAATAGACATGATTTTGCTGTTAGAGTGGCTACTAGAACTGGTAAAATGACTCAGGAACCTTTGCATCATGAAGGCCACCCTAAGAGAATCGAGCAGGATTCTCAGAGAAATAATGTAGATGCACCTAGTCCTTCTAAAAGGAAGAAAAAGAAAAATGACAGGACTTTGCATGCTTCTAGTGAACCTGTTGTAGACACATCTCAGAATCCCAATGATATTTCTATTTCTGATGCTGAAACACAATCTAGTGATGAACATGAACCTGGTGATAATGTTCATGTTGATGCTCAACCTAGCAATAATAATGATGTAGAGATTGAACCTGATGTTGATCTTGATAACCCACAATCAAAGAATCAACGTTATGATAAGAGAGACTTTGTTGCTAGGAAGCATGGTAAAGAAAGAGAACCATGGGTTCAGAAACCCATGCCTTTTCCTCCTAAGCCATCCAAGAAAAAGGATGATGGGGATTTTGAGCGCTTTGCTGAAATGATTAGACCTATCTTCTTACGTATGCGCCTAACTTATATGCTTAAAGTAAATCCTTATGCTAAATACATGAAGGATATCATTACAAATAAAAGAAAGATACCGGAAGCTGAAATTTCCACCATCCTTGCTAATTATACTTTTAAAGGTGCAATACCTAAGAAACTTGGAGATCCATGAGTACCAACTATACCATGCTCCATTAAAAGAAACTATGTTAAAACTGCTTTATGTGATCTTGGAGCCGGTGTTAGTGTTATGCCTCTCTCTTTATATCGTAGACTTGAACTGAATAAGTTGACACCTACTAAAATATCTTTGCAAATGGCTGATAAATCAACTGCCATACCTGTCGGTATTTGTGAGGATGTGCCTGTTGTGGTTGCAAACATCACTATCTTAACGGACTCTGTTATTCTTGATATTCCCGAGGACGATAGTATGTAGATTATCCTTGGTAGAACCTTTTTGAATCTGCAGGGGCTGTTATTGATTGCGACAAAGGCAGTGTCACTTTTCATGTTAATGGTAATGAGCATACAATACACTTTCTGAGGAAACAACCTCAAGTCCACAATATCAATTCTATTGGAAAAATTCCAACTATCATTATTGGAGGTTTTGAAATTCCTCTTCCTACTATCAAGAAAAAATGATATTCTTATTATTGGGGACGTTCATATCCCCGTTGAGGTAACCTAGTGTCATTTGAAATTTCTCCGGTTCCATGTTATTGGGAATGAGTATGTCAACAAGACTTGATCAACCTTGTTAGTGGATTCCTTTTGATGATCATGAGATGGATGAAACTAGAAGGCACAACCTTCTGTACCCTCCTTCTACTTTCTGTTATTTAGATTAAATAAAGTAAAAGTAGTATTTTCTGTCTGTTTTCTGAATTATCCATGCAATAAAAAATATCCCAAAAATAAAAGTTCTCCAAATGCCCTGCAAATTTAGTATGATTTTTTATGGAATATTTGAGGATTTTAGGCACTGAGAACACGGCAAGGGGGGCAAGCACCTGGCCACGAGGGTCCAGGGCGCACCCCCTGCCTCGTGGGCCCATGGTGGCCCCCCTCCACTTATTCCCACACCCACACACTCCATCTTCCTCCCAAAAAAATCCCCATCCAGCTCAAGCATGAGTTCTAGCTCATTTTGCTGCGCTTTCGATCTCCTTGCTCAAAGCTCTATTCACAAAACTGTTTTGGGAGATTGTTCCTTGGTATGTGACTCCTCCAATGGTCCAATTAGTTTTTGTTATAGTGCTTTATTCATTGCAAATTTTTGCTTCCTAGGTGACCCTGTTCTTGAGCTTGCATGACAAATTTATGAGGTCCCAAGTAATTCTAATGCATGATATTGGCTCTAGGCACTTGTGGGAGTAGTTGCTATCAATCTTGTTTAGTTTGATTCACTTTTATTTTGAATTACTAAAAACATCAGAAACTTTTCAGAGGAAGAAATATGTCTAGGAAAATGTACCAAGGTGGTTCTTGAACAAAGAAAGGACCCAAGCGTGCAATGCATGAGCAAGACGATGAACCACCAAGGGAAGCTGACGTGCGGCCTTGTGAATGGCCGTCGGAAGAATTTGTGGTCAATGCAGGCATCAAGAATGAATTTGACGCGTATGTGCGTAATGCCGATCTTGAAGACTTCATGCAAGATAAGTGTCCTCAGTACTACTATTTGACTGATTCATTCGTGAGAAGGTTTAAATTTACATCTTCGCGTAATTCTCAAAATGTCCTGTTTGATATATATGATCAATCATATACCATGGACTTAGAAGATTTTACTACTGCTTGCAAACTCCCACATTGGGGTAATGTTAATGAACCCCGTAAATCTGAATATAAAGACTTTCTTGCTAATATCACTGTGGGAGAATCTAGAGATATAGCACAAGCTACCATAGGGAGCATTCATTTTCCCGCTATACATTATTTTGCTCTCTTCATTGGTAGATGCATTAATGGTAAAGATGAAGCATGTCACATGTGTTTTCCTGATCTTTGTGTCCTCAAGAGTGTTGTATTAGGTAATAAAGATTACAACTTGGGGGCAATTGTTGCACGTAGGTTGCATAGTAATGGTTTATTTGGAGATTTGTTTGGAGGGATTTATGCGACCCGTGTTGCTAATTATCTTGGCATACCTCCACGTGAGGGTGATAGGGAGTTGCCTCCGCTTTTTTAGATTATGACGCTATGGTCAGTCATCATTTTCTTGTGAGGAATGAACAATTCCTCCAGTATCGACTAATCTTTGACAGACGTCGCTCTGTCCATGTTACTCTCCCTACTCCTTCCCTTTTTGATTATCAGGCAAAAAGAAGATATGTTGTAAACAGGGAGGAGGCAACCGAATACGAGAGGAGAGCGGAGGCAGCTTGCCACCATGTCGCAGCTCAGGAGGCAATGGCTGCTGCATCTCCGTACGACCCCAGTTACAACTTCGAATTTCAGCCAGGCTATCCATGGCAATAGACCAACTTAGGCCAAAAGCCTAAGCTTGGGGGAGTATGTATTTCTCACCGACATTACATTCATGTTCACACACTCATTCTAGTTGTCGGTGCTCATACTTTTTCATTGTACCATCCATGTTAGTTTAATTTCTTTTTCTAGCTTTCTTCTTGTGTGTTTGATAAACCTTAAGAAAACTAAAAAAAATAGTTAGCTTAATTTCCATGCTTGTAGTAGTAATTAAAATGAAAACCCAAAAGATTTCTCGTTCTTCTTTTGCTTGTTGGGAGCTTTCCCGTGTAAATAGTTTTATTTCTTGTCTTTCCTTTGGGGGTCGAGAGGAGAAGACCATAATGAAAATGTTTAGTGGCTCTCATATGCATGATTATTGATTTAACCAAGAGCCCATATTACCTTGTCTTTTCCCTTGAATTGAATGCTTGCAGATTCCAGCTTAGTCCAATGCACGTGCACTATTATTGTTATACACATTGTTCGGTCGTGCAAGTGAAAGGCAATAATGACGATATATGATGGACTGATTGAGATGAGAGAAGCTGGTATGAACTCGACCTCTCTTGTTTGTGTAAATATGATGAGTTCATCGTTCCTGATTCAGCATATTACGAATAAACATGTCTGCAATGGCAATTAGAGATTATAGTTGCTTATGCCATGCTTAATTAGCTAGGAGCTTATAATGGTTCACCTTGCGTGCCAACATACTATTAAAATGGTTGTGATGTGGTATGATAGGGTGGTATCCTCCTTTGAATGATTCGAGTGACTTGACTTGGCACATGTTCACGCATGTAGTTGAAACAAAATCAACATAGCCTTCACGACATTTATGTTCATGGTGGATTATATCCTACTCATGCTTGCACTCGGTGTTGATTAATTTTAATGCATGTTCATGACTGTTGTCGCTCTCTCAGTTGGTCGCTCCCAGTCTCTTTCTAGCCTTCACCTGTACTAAGCGGGAATATTGCTTGTGCATCCAAATTCCATAAAACCCAAAGTTATTCCATATAAGTCCACCATACCTTCCTTTATGCGGTATTTACCTGCCGTTCCAAGTAAATTTGCATGTGCCAAACTCTAAACCTTCAAATGAAATTCTGTTTTGTATACTCGAGCAGCTCATGTTTCAAATAGGGTTGTATGTATCTTCCATGCTAGGTGGGTTATTCTCAAGGGGAGTGGACTCCGCTCCTCATTCACGAGAAAATGGCTGGTAACCTGGATGCCCAAGTCCATGATCAAAAAGATCAAAGCAAATCAAAATAATTAAACAAAACTCCCCCAGGGTTGTTGCTAGTTGGAGGCACTCGTTGTTTCGAGCAAGCCATGGATTGATGCTTGTTGGTGGTGGGGGAGTATAAACTTTACCATCTGTTTGGGAACCGCCTATTATGTGTGTAGCATGGAAGATATCGAGATCTCATAGTTGTTGCGTTGACAGTGAAAGTATACTGCTCAAAATGTTATCCATCTCTATTTTAAAATCGAGCTCTAGCACCTCTACAAATACCTGCTTCCCTCTGCGAAGGGCCTATATATTTACTTTTATGTTGAGTCATCACCCTCTTATTAAAAGGCATCCGCTGGAGAGTACATTGTCATTTGCATTCATTACTATTAGTTTATATTGAGTATGACTTGACTGGATCTCCTTTACCATGAATTACAATGTTTAGTCAGTCCTTGATCTTTAAAGGTGCTCTACATTTATGTTTTGCGGTCTCAGAAAGGGCTAGCGAGATACCATCTTGTTATATTATATTATGATTGTTTTGAGGAAGTGTTGTCATCCGAGTTTTATTATTATTGCCCGCTAGCTGATTATGCCATTGATATGAGTAAACATGAGACCTAAGTGTTATTGTGAATATGGTTAGTTCATAATCTTTGCTGAAAACTTGAATGGTGGCTTTACATATTTACAACAACAAGAGCAAACAGAGTTTGTAAAAGTTTTTCTTTATCACTTTCAGTTTGTCAACTGAATTGCTTGAGGACAAGCAAAGGTTTAAGCTTGGGGGAGTTGATACGTGTATCTACTTTTCCAAACACTTTTGCCCTTGTTTTGGACTCTAATTTGCATGATTTGAATGGAAACTAACCCGGACTGGCGTTGTTTTCAATAGAACTGCCATGGTGTTATTTTTGTGCAGAAACAAAAGTTCTCGGAATGACCTGAAAATCCACGAAGATTACTTTTGGAAAATATAAAAAATATTGACGAAAGAATCAAGGCCAGGGGGGCCACACCCTGTCCACAAGGGTGGGGGGTGCGCTCCCTCCCTCTGGGCGCGCCCCCCTGCCTCGTGGGCCCCTTGGATGTCCACCGACCTCGACTCCAACTCTATATATTGCCTTTCGCGGAGAAAAAAATCGGAGAGAAAGTTTCATCATGTTTTACGATACGGAGCCGCCGCCAAGCCCTAACTCTCTCGGGAGGGCTGATCTGGAGTCCGTTCAGGGCTCCGGAGAGGGGGATTCATCGTCGTCATCAACATCAACCATCCTCCATCACCAATTTCATGATGCTCACCGTCGTGCGTGAGTAATTCCATCGTAGGCTTGCTGGACGGTGATGGGTTGGATGAGATTTATCATGTAATCAAGTTAGTTTTTGTTAGGGTTTAATCCCTAGTATCCACTATGTTCTGAGATTGATGTTGCTATGACTTTTCTATGCTTAATGCTTGTCACTAGGGCCCGAGTGCCATGATTTCAGATCTGAACCTATTATGTTTTCATGAATATATGTGAGTTCTTGATCCTATCTTGCAAGTCTATAGTCACCTATTATGTGTTATGATCTGACAACCCCGAAGTGACAATAATTGGGATACTTCTCGGTGATGACCGTAGTTTGAGGAGTTCATGTATTCACTATGTGTTAATGCTTTGGTCCGGTACTCTATCAAAAGGAGGCCTTAATATCCCTTAGTTTCCACTAGGACCCCGCTGCCACGGGAGGGTAGGACAAAAGATGTCATGCAAAGGTTGGAAAAAGCGGTAGGCGTAAGCGAGGCGGTTGGCCTTCGCCTAGTGCCTAGGCGGTGCCTAAGCGCCCTAGGCGCGGCCTAGGTGGTAATATAGTTTTTACTCGTAGTGCATTTGCGATTATTATATGGGTGTTGATATTAGTTTAGGGCATATAAAAAAGTTAATTACCGTCTACTACCATTGGAATATAACCCATTTGTCATACTAGTGTAGTATGTGGCATGATTTCTTGCTTGCGTAGGCAATTCCTTGCTTGCCCTGCCTAGACCTCCATTTATGCCCTAGGCGAGGCGTTTGGCCATTGCCTAGCGCCTAGGCGTGCCTAAGCGCCTCCTAGGCACTGCCTTTTCCAACAGAGTTGCACGTTCTTTTCCATCAGCACGTATGACTATATTCGGACTATATGCCTACATTACATTGATGAATTGGAGCTAGTTCTGTGTCACCCTATGTTATAACTATTACATGAGGAATCGCATCCGACATAATTATCCATCACTGATCCAATGCCTACGAGCTTTTCACATATTGTGCTTTGCTTATTTACTTTACTGTTGCTACTGTTACAATCACTACAAAACTGCTATTCTTACTTTTATCATTGTTACCATTACTATCATATTACTTTGCTACTAAATACTTTGCTGCAAATACTAAGTTATCCAGGTGCGGTTGAATTGACAACTCAACTGCTAATACTTGAGAATATTCTTTGGCTCCTGAGGGAGTCCTAGATTAGGGGGTGTCCGGATAGCCGAACTACCACCGTTGGTCGGACTCCTGGACTATGAAGATACAAGATTGAAGACTTCGTCCCGTGTCCGGATGGGACTTTCCTTGGCGTGGAAGGCAAGCTTGGCGATCTGAGATATGTAGATCTCCTACCATTGTAACCGACTCGGTGTAACCCTAACCCTATCTGGTGTCTATATAAACCGGAGGGTTTTAGTCCGTAGGACAAACAACAATCATACCATAGGCTAGCTTCTAGGGTTTAGCCTCTCTGATCTCGTGGTAGATCTACTCTTTTACTACCCATATCATCAATAATAATCAAGCAGGAGTAGGGTATTACCTCCATCGAGAGGGCCCGAACCTGGGTAAAAACATCGTGTCCCTTGTCTCCTGTTACCATCCGCCTAGACGCACAGTTCGGGACCCCCTACCGAGATCCGCCGGTTTTGACACCGACATTGGTGATTTCATTGAGAGTTCCTCTGTGCCGTCGCCGTCAGGAAGGATGCCACATCCCGTCTTTAAAGACGATACTATCGCCAAAGGAGCCCGCCACCGGGTCGACTCTTCGGTTAGGTGGTTTTCTTATGACCGCCCGGTTAAATTCGCGCTACCGACGATGACTTCTCGGGTCATCGAAACCAATCTTCACGTTAACTCGGAACTTGCCGAAAGCAGTTAGATCCGATCGAGCTCTCCTCCGTAAACGAGCTCTTAGATCGCATCGCCGCCACAGGAGTCGCCACAGACTACGACCAGATCGGGCCTAAAACCGATCTGAGAGAGATCAACTCTCCCCAGGCTACCCATCATGTTGTTGTGGTAGAGCAATACGGCGATTCTTCTTCTATCTTAAGGACTAGCTACGTCCGGATTCCCGATCCCTCCATGCCGGATTCCCGCAGAGGGATGGATGTCGATCAAGCCCTGAACTTAAAGTCAGCGGCGGGTTGGATTCATTGGATAGCATTCAAAATCCAAACTTCCAAGTTCGAAACTTCTCGGTCCTCGAGTCTTAAATTGGGCGGGGTTAGGATCTAGTTCCACCCGCCCACCCAAACATTAGCGATCTATCCCGAATTCGGCAAGAGCCCGGCTGAACAAGACATCATTATCGGGCGATTCCTCCACGGTTATGGACGGGATAAAGGACTGCCGAGAGGAGGACGCAATCTCACTTTTCTGCAATAATTGCACGGACAAGGGAATCCTAAACGCCATAATTCGTCGCGAAATTACACGCTTTGCTGACTTGGTGACCATAGTACAAAAGTACTGTGCGATGGAAAGTGCTTGGAAAACCGAAAGTAAATTTTGGGATAATCCGGCCCCGAATACAGCCCTAGTCCAAAATAAAAGGGTGCATCATCACCAAGCACCTGGGTTAAACATCAAAAAACAAAAAAAAACCCTAAAGGGCACGGAACCGTACTGGAGGGTTGGCTAAATGGACCCTGCAAAATTCATAGCACAGAGGGCGCCACTCCAACTCATAGCCTTCGAGCATGTTGGATACTACGGCAGGTGGCCAAAAGTGGCGAAGAGCTTCTAGCCTCGTAATCCTAGCCAGAACACCAAGACGGTATTAACAGTCTTGAGACTTTCGCATCAAATAACATGCGAAACGAACACTCCATAACCTTGTCAAGTCTACCAAGTAGCAACAATAAATCCATGGAGTGACACGGCTATTACCTTTAATGCCAAAGGATTTAACCCAAATTCCGAACAGCCCGAGCACCAGCCGTATTGGTCCTCAGTCCAATAGTGGACGGCTTTCGCCTTACTAAGGTACTCATAGATGGCGGCAGCGGACTAAACCTCATCTACGAGGAAACCCTTCGAAAAATGGAAATAGACTGGAACCGCATTGAGCGAAGCAGCACAACCTTTAGAGGAATAATCCCTAGCCGGAAGCATGCTGCATAGGAAAAATCACATCGACGTAGTGTTCGCTCACGGACAATTACTGTCCGAGGAGGTCACATTTCAAGTGGCCCCGTTCAGCAGCCGGATATCACGCTTTATTAGGGCGAGAGGCATTCACAATTTTTCAAGCTATACCCCATTATGGGTACATGAAGCTTAAAATGCCCGGACCTAACGGAATCATCACTCTCGCTTGTGATCCGAACATAGCACTCCGGCCGAAAACAAGACAGCCGCACTAGCCCTCGAGGCACTATCCGAAGCCCTAGCGGCCGAGCAACTCACTGCGATGCGCTCCACGGTGAACAGGGACGATGTGATACTTGATAAAAGATCCAAGTCCACCTCTTTTAAACCAGCGGATGAAATAGTCAAATTCCAAGTCCACCCAACGGACCTCGCAAAGACGGCCTCCATTGGGGCACAATTAAACCACGATGTAGACGCCAGACTACGAGAATTTCTACGAGAAAACTGGGACATTTTTGCCTGGCACCCTTCAGACATGCCAGGAATCACACGTCGGTTGGCCGAGCACAGCCTAAATACCCTAAAAGGATTCAAGCCAGTCAAACAGGCTCTTCGGCGCTTTTCCAAACCCAAGAGACAGGCCATGGGAGAGGAGCTAGCCAAACTTCTGGAAGCCGGATTCATCAGAGATATAAAACATCCGGACTGGCTAGCAAATCTGGTGATGGTACCAAAGAAGGATAAATCCTGGCGCCTATGTGTTGATTTCAAAGACCTTAATAAGGCTTGCCCAAAGGATCCCTTCCCCCTCCCTTGCATTGATCAAATTATCGATGCTACAGCAGGACACGACTCATTGTGCTTCCTCGACGCGTACTACGACTACCACCAAATCAAGATGGCGGAGCAGACCAAGCCGCAACAAAGCATTCATCACTCCATACGGCCCATTCTGCTTCAACACAATGCCCTTCGGGCTCAAAAACGCCGGTGCAACATATCAGTGCATGATTCAGACATGTCTGGCAAACCAGATCGGCAAAACAGTGGAAGCATATGTAGATGACGTGGTCGTCAAATCCAAGCATGTCGAAACTCTAGTAGACGACTTGAGGCTCACATTCGACAATCTCTGAAAATATGACATTAAGCTCAATCCGGAAAAATGCGTCTTCGGCGTTCCAGCCGGAAAGCTCCTGGGCTTCATTGTGTCCGTAGAGGAATTGAAGCAAACCCAGCCAAGATCCGAAGCTCGCACAATTGGATATTCCAAAAGACCTCAAACAAATCCAAAAATTGACTGGATGCGTAGCGGCTCTAAGCCGCTTTATTTCCCGTTTGGGAGAAAAGGCGTTACCCCTTTACCGCCTCCTCCGGCGCACCGAACACTTCGAGTGGACGGATGCCGCCACGGCCGGACTCGAAGAAATAAAAGCCATATTGGCAACAAATCCGGTCCTGGCCACGCCCAACATGGGCGAACCAATGCTATTATATATCGCCGCAACACATCAAGTTGTCAGCGCGGTGCTCGTCGTCGAACGAGAAACGGATGGACATAGGTTCCCTCTTCAAAAACCGGTTTACTATGTGTCCACTGTCCTAACTCCATGCAAGTCCCGGTACCCACATTATCAAAAGATAGCATACGCGGTGTTCATGGCATCCCGTAAGCTGCGACACTACTTTCAAGAGTGTTCGATAACGGTAGCCTCCGAAGTACCTCTTAACGACATTATAAACAACCGCATGACGCGATGGGCCGGATTGCTAAATGGGCCATAGAGCTCCTCCCATTCGACATAACCTATAAGCCACGACGAGCTATTAAGTCGCAGGTTTTGGCCGACTTCGTGGCCAAATGGACCAAAGCCGAACTCCCTAAAGAGTACGGCGCATACTCCAATTGGATCATGCACTTTGAAGGCTCCAAAATGTTGGCGGCCTGAAATTTGGCGTCGTCTGACGTCCCCAACCGGGACACAGTCCAATACGTCCTTCAGATAATGTATACGGACTCCAACAACGCAGCCGAATACGAGGCCCTTCTGCACGGCCTCCGGATGGCAGCCTCCATGGGCATTAAACGCTTGCGTGGGGATTTGAACCTCGCGATATCTCAAATAAACGGAGACTTCGATGCCAAAGATCCGAAAATGGCAGCGTACCGCAATGCGGTCCTAAAAATGTCAGCACGGTTCGAAGGGCTCGAATTTCATCATATAGCCCGGGATAACAACCAGGCGGCGGACGTATTGGCACGCATCGGCGCAAAATGCGATGCCGTCCCGCCCAACATCTTCCTGGAACGGTTGTTCAAGCCATCCGTACTATGGGAAGGGGAGTCCGGAAATAACATTCCGGACCCAACCGCACTGCCTGACACCGAACACTCTGACACAATCGGAGGCTCTGCCAACGAGATAACACCCTCCGCCCATGAAATAATGACGGTTATCGCCCCGTGGACGGAACCATTCCTAGCCTACCTAACTAGGCAGGAACTCCCCGAAGACCAAAATGAGGCTCGCTGCATAGTACGGCGATCCAAAGCCTATAAAGTCCATGAGGGAGAGCTCTATAAGACAAGCACAACAGGAGTCCTTCAAAGGCTCGCTGCATAGTACGGCGATCCAAAGCCTATAAAGTCCATGAGGGAGAGCTCTATAAGAAAAGCACAACAGGAGTCCTTCAAAGGTGTATCTCCGAAGAGGAAGGGCGAAACCTCCTAGCTGAAATTCATGCCGGACTGGGTGGGCACCATGCCGCAGCCCGGGCCCTTGTAGGCAAGGCCTTCCATACAGGATTTTATTGGCCGCCGGCCCGGGCAGATGCGCAAGATTTAGTCCAACGATGCGTCGGTTGCTAGCTTTTTGCTAACCAAAGCCACATGCCACCCACCGCCCTCAAACTATACCCATCACACGCCGTCATGGTGCAGGGGCTTGACATGGTTGGACCCCTTAAGGGAGGAACCCACAAGCAAAAATACCTATTGGTCATGGTGGATAAATTCACCAAATGGATAGAGGCCAAGCCTGTTAAAACGGTCGAATCCGGGCGGTGATAGACATCATATCGGGGTAGTGCACCGCTACGGCCCCCCACAGTATCATCACTGATAACGGCACCAACTTCACGGCCGATGAGGTCAAATTATGGTGCAAAAACATGGGCATCAAGCTTGATTACGCCTCAGTCTATCACCCTCAAACCAACGGTCAAGTCAAGCGAGCAAACGGTCTAATCATGAGCGGCATTAAACCCAGACTAGTACGGTCCCTCAAGGAATCTAACATGCACTGGGTTGAGGAGCTCGACTCCGTACTCTGGGGGCTGCGGACCACGCCGAATCGTACTACCGGATTCACACCATTTTTATGGTGTACGGCGTAGAGGCAGTCTTCTCCTGCGACATAATACATGACTCACCTCGCGTGCGCATGTATGAAGAAAGAGAAGCCGAGCTCGATCGACAGGACAGTTTGGACGCATTGGAGGAGGAGCACGACGTGGCAAAAGCTCGTTCCGCATTTTATCAACAGCAGGCTCGAAGATATCAAAGCAGGGAAGTACGGGGCAAAGCCTACAACGTTGGCGAACTAGTTCTACGCCTGCCGAACAAGAAAAAGGACAAACTCAAGCCCAAATGGGAAGGTCCCTTCATCATCGACCAGGTCCTGACCGGCGGAGCATACCGTCTGCGAAACGCATCGGATAACCGACTCAAGCCGAACCCATGGAATGCAGCCCGTCTACGAAGATTCTACGCCTAAGCGCTGGACTCCGAGTTCGTCTCCTTCCTCCATCCACATTATCTATTTTTGCTATCTTTTATTTCTCTCCTTCCTCCTCCTTCTTCTTGAAGCCTTTAGAGGCTCGTTTGCGCTTTGTTTGCACATACTTGACGCTATTGTCCGCGCCCATTATACCTGGGGCTTCTTTAATGTAAGCTTATTTATACGGGCTTCATGCCCAACACATGTGTCAAACTTCCGCATGTACCTTTTACTCACCATTATATGCATCGATATGACTTAAGTTTTGGCCAAGCTGGGTTGTTCGGCTCCTGTGCTTACCCCACGTTCCCGATTGTTCTCGCTAGGTGGTAAAGGGAGCACCTCTGCGATTATTCTTGTCGAATTCAGCCGGATGTGTACCTCGACCGGGTGAAGCCGAAAGCTAGCGTTCTTAAGGGAATATTCGGTCGGTGAACTGAAAGATGATTTTTAACTATTTATCCATCTGTCCCGGATGATTTTACGCTTTCTTAGCAGTTTGGACATGCACTTTAGGGCATGCCTCCTGTGGAAAGGAACCCTTAACGGAACTATTCTCCCCGGAAGATGTTTCTTACTATCCATGTAATATAACATAACTAGTTGGGCACTTGTCCGATACAGCAATAATGACCCCTACGCCTTTGTCTCCATGCATGCCCTGTTCTTACATAACCGCGAGGGTATTCGGACACACTCCGGACTATTGGGTCGCGAGGTCGGCTTAAAAGGTCCGCTATGACAAACGATCTACAATCCGGCTAGAAGACATTTTTCATGTCATATTCAATTACATAGTCAACTCGACAAATTGTATTCCTCCTCAATGCCATCTAATAGGCTATCTAATTTACAATCTTGATGGGAATACTTGGCGGCCAATTCTACTTGGCCGTACACTAAGCTTACAGGGATCTCCTTCCCATCAGGCCCCACAGTCCGACCTCGGCCATGTGGTTTGGGTCAGCAACCGTGTCTGCAGCGTCTTTACCATGGCCCAGCCTCCTCGGCGCCTTGACGACAGCCGATATCTTCCATAGTCGAAAGCGCCGCCGTGCTCCTTGAAGCCGCTCTGCCAGCTCCCCAATGCCTTCGGCAGGGAGATAGATGGCCACAAGGCCTGGCGACGCTTTTCATCACCGCCGAACTTCGTTTGCGGTAGCCGACGCAGTTCGGGAAGAAGATCACCAAGAACTGGGTATCTCCTCCTCAGACGACACCTGTGAGCAAACCTACATACATGTTTCGTTAGTCGCCTTCCTCGCCGAACTCTTTCAAAGTTCGTTTAGGCACTTATCGAAAATGCCGCTGACCGTCGATTCTCCTTTACGGAGTCAGACAACTGGGCACGAACATCCTTTAGTTCCTCACCCAGTTGGGTGTTGGCATCTTGGAGGTTATTTTTCTCCTGCCGCACCCTCGTAAGCACGCTCTCGCCGGCCTTTAGCTGGCGTAGGAGCTGTTGCTTGTCCGGATCCATCCGGGCGCTTATCTCGCAATGTTAATATCAGATTTATGCACACGCCGCACTTTGCGTAAACTACTTCTACTTTGAAGGGCATATATTACCGTGAGGGAGTCTTCATGGCTTCCTGTCATGCGCGGCGGCCTCAAGTTGGGCCTTGCACTCTTCAAGCTCACAGGACAAACGAGTATTCTTTTCGGTAAGAACCTGAATTCCAAATGATCCTTAAATCAGTTATCCTAACTATTTTAAGTCTCGGGGGCTACTTGCATATATAACTGTCAAAATTCCTAACCCGTATGTCTTACACAAACTGCTCCGTGGATCTGGCTAGGCCATCTTGAGCGGCACGGAGGTGCGCTTCTCCCGAACTAAAGGCGTCCAACGCCTCTTGGGAGAAACATGCGCCACGTAGAATAGTCCGGCGGCGCCTATGATTCATGGCGCTCTCCACCTCCGATTTGGTGGCGGACAGTCGCCGGCATCCTCCTTGAGGAGCATCCGACGACGCCTCGTGTTTGTACCCCTTAGGACTCGGCTTTTGAGCCTGGTTGGCGGAAGTCCGATTGGCAACTTCTCCGGGACTCGGTCCGGCCTGCGCTCTTTTTCCGAAAAAACCACGGCGTCGGTGTGCCTCCCAGAACCTCTCCTTAAAACACGATGGCAAATCATACCGGTGCGGCGACGTCTCGAGTCGTACCGCACTTCTTTTCCGCCTACTGGGCCGGGTTGCCCCTTGTTGGACGGCCACGGCAGGCTCGGCTTCCTGTTCTGAAGGCACCCCCTGCGAAACACCATCAAATACGTGGTGATTAGAAGTAAAGCACGGGTGGGTCATGGTATCCGGACTTCGGTCACGCATTCGGGAGGCCGGAAATAATCCGGGTAGTCGGCCGTAATGGCAACCAAAGCATTGTCGATGCTAAGTTGGTGGAACACCCGTCGATCAGCTCCACCTTTATATCCGGGTCCTCTTGGAGGCCGGATCGAGGGACCGTTCGGATCCTCGGGTTGTGGGGGCGGGCTGTGTATCTTCTCCACGGCCGGCGCAGTTCCTGCGTAGAAACCATGAAATGAGATATTTAACCACGGGAACATGGATCGGACAGGCCACAAAGATGTTTGCTTACCCAACTTCGAGGATTATTCGAAGAAAACCCGTTCAGTGGATTGACGCGGAGAAAATCATCCTCCTCCCCTTTATACATGGTGGACAAGGTCTTCACTAGTTCGGTGACCGATCCCGGCCCTTTGCGGCCATGGCGGGTGGCATCGTCCTCCCCGTTGAAGTCCCACATGGGGTGGCCCCTATATTGGAGCGGCTGCACTTTCATAATGCAGATTGCCATGACTCCAATCATGGTCAATCCGCATGAGCCAAGAATCTTATTCGGCTCATCAAGTAAAGGACGCCCCGGTCATTTTCCTCCGGGGCTCCGGGCACCAGCTTAGGCGCTTCTTGAGGAGCGTTGCTAAACTCCGGAAGGCCGATCCGAACAGGATCCGGCAGCGGACGCCCTCCATGTAAAACCATTCCGAAGGCCGGTCTTGGACGCCTTCTTCGGGTTCCGGATAGATATCCGTCCCGGCGATGCGCCATAGTTCGGCTCCACCCACTTGATATATTGACCCCTCATGAGAACGGGGTACAAGGCAGAATAATCTCTTCCACAACAAGAAATGAGCTTCGACGCCCAAGAACAGTTCGCAAAGGGCCACGAAGCCCGCGATGTGCAAAATGGAGGCGGCGTAAGGTGGTGCAACTGGAGGCCATAGAACTCCAAGAGCCCCCGGAGAAACGGATGAATTGGAAATCCGAGTCCTCTTACTAGATAAGAGATAAAGCATACCCGCTCTCCTTTAGAGGGATCGGGGACACTCTCTGCTTGCTTTCCGCCCTTGTAGGTGGCACGTCCGGCTCGAACCGGAACCATGAAGGCCGAGGGAAGAAATCCCTTGGTTTGGAGTGTCACTAGCTCGCTATGCGGGACTGAGCATCTCTCCCAATTTCGAGGGCCGAGGGAGCGCGAGAGGAGGAGCCGCGTCGGCCCATGATGGAATGGATTTTTGTCGGCGCCCGATGAAAGCTCATGAGGGGGGGGTTGGTGTGACTCAGATCTAGATCCCCGTCCCTTTTATAGGAGGCTCATTTGCGCAGCTAGGGGGATAAGTGTAAAAATACCCTGGCTTTTCGCATTCATTCAAACACGTGGAAGATGGCCATTATTGGGCGTGGAAGCCAAGGAGCGCAGCATTTATCAGAAGTTGGACACTATTCGACAAGTATATGGAATTTGGAGAAGAACCCGCCTCGCAATGTCGAAGACAATCTACGCACCGGACTCATCGCCATTGGAGCCTGGTTCGGGGGCTACTGAGGGAGTCCTAGATTAGGGGGTGTCCGGATAGCCGAACTATCACCGTTGGCCGGACTCCTGGACTATGAAGATACAAGATTGAAGACTTCGTCCCGTGTCCGGATGGGACTTTCCTTGGTGTGGAAGGCAAGCTTGGCGATACGGATATGTAGATCTCCTACCATTGTAACCGACTCGGTGTAACCCTAACCCTATCCGGTGTCTATATAAACCGGAGGGTTTTAGTCCCAGAGACGAACAACAATCATACCATAGGCTAGCTTCTAGGGTTTAGCCTCTACGATCTCGTGGTAGATCTACTCTTGTACTACCCATATCATCAATATTAATCAAGCAGAGTAGGGTATTACCTCCATCGAGAGGGCCCGAACCTGGGTAAAAACATCGTGTCCCTTGTCTCTGTTACCATCCGCCTAGACGCACAGTTCGGGACCCCCTACCCGAGATCCACCGGTTTTGACACCGACAGCTCCCCTTGTGTCGAATCAATAAATTTGGGTTGAATACTCTACCCTCGAAAACTGTTGCGATCCCCTATACTTGTGGGTTATCAACTTGGCATGGTCGATCTAGTATGTGGTCCAAACTGGACGGGCCCGGATTATTTCTTTTGTATGGCTTCTTCCGCTGACCGGATTTAGAGCCACTGAATCCTGCATTGACCGCTGTGTCTTCGGCGTTATCGCCATTGTTTCAACGCTTGTGTATGTTGCGTCGGGACTTGCCCTTGCTGTTTCTGGCTTCAGAAGTGCCAGGTTCACCTGTGTTGTTATTGCTACCGGCCAGCCAACTGTCTTCGCCCGCACAAAAGCGGGTCATGAGTGTCGTGAGGGCCGCCATGGACTTCGGCTTTTCTTGGCCGAGGTGTCGGGCGAGCCATTCGTCACTGATGCTATGTTTAAATGCCGCTAGGGCTTCGGCATCCGGACAGTCGATGATCTGATTCTTTTTAGTTAAGAACCTAGTCCAGAATTTCCTGGCTGACTCTCCGGGTTGTTGAACTATGTGACTTAAGTCGTCGGCATCCGGAGGTCGGACGTATGTGCCTTGAAAGTTGTCGAGGAAGGCATCCTCCACATCCTCCTAGCTGTCAATGGAGTTTTCGAGCAAACTGTTCAACCAGTACCTGGCTGGTCCCTTGAGTTTGAGCGGGAGGTATTTGATGGCGTGACGATCATCACCGTGAGCCATGTGAATATGGAGAAGGAAATCCTCAGTCCATACCGCGGGGTCTGTTGAGCTATCATATGATTCGATGTTCACGGGTTTAAACCCTTCTGGGAATTCATGTTCCATTACTTCATCAGTGAAGCAAAGGGGGTGTGCGACGCCTCTATATCGGGCCAAGTCATGACGTAGCTCAGATGGAGTTCGTCTGCGGTTTTCGGACCGGACGTGGTTATGTTTGTCACGTTCAGCCGGATGGCCATCGTCGCGCATCGGGGCATGCCCCCGTGATCCATAGATTGATCTTGTCTGACCTGCTCTGTTTTCCATGTCACGCCGCATGTCATGTGTATATCCTCGAGCTGTTGTATTTCCGTTTCTACGGCAAGGTAGTGCGGGCTGGTGTTCGGCTCGAGGTGCCGCTTTGTCTCGGCCGCGTGGTGGCCGGTCAACCACATTATGCCTTGGTAGGACGGGCTCCGTTGCCTCGTCATCGAACTGTGGTAACAGTTTGCGCTTCGGGTAGCTTTTGGTTGGGCGCTTGAGGCCATATTCCTCGGCTACCAGGTCATCAGTCCATCTTTCATTGAGCAGATCTTGATCAGCTTGAATCTGCTGCTGCTTCTTTTTCAGGCTCCTTGTAGTGGCAATTAGTCGACGCTTAAAGCGTTCTTGTTCGGCGGGCTCCTCAGACGCGATAAAATCTTCGTCACTGAGGCTCACCTCGTCCTCGGAGAGCGGAAGGTAGTTGCCATCCTCCGAGTCTTCATTCAGGGCCTGCTCGTCAGGGCTGACTCGCCCATCCTCCCGTTCCTCCTGTTCGGAGGTTGGCTCAACGGGGTCTTAATTGTCTTCGGCGTCGTCCAGAGTGTTGTTTTCTCCTGTGACGGTGTTGCTGTTTTTACTACAGCATGGCTTAGAGCGGCGTCGCTGACGTCGGCGCTTTGGCTGTATCTCAGGAGGTTTATCCTCGACTGGATTTTCATTATCGTTGTTGTTTTCTTTGGGTGTATCCACCATGTATATGTCGTACGAGGAGGTGGTTGTCCAACGCCGTGTAGGCGGTGGTTCCTGCTCCTCTCCGGCATCGTCGTCCATACCATCGATGTCATCGGAGTCGTAATCAAGCATGTCGGTTAAATCGTCGACAGTGGCTATAAAGTGGGTGGTGGGTGGGAAACGAATTCTTCATTGTTTGCTTCCCATTCAAGCCGGACATAGTTCGGCCGAGGGTCCTCTGACAAGGAGAGGGATTTCAATGAGTTTAACACACCGCCTAGAGGTGAGTGCTAGAAGATGTCCACGGAGCTGAACTCCAAGATCGACGCCCAATCAGGTTCGATGGACGCGGATGGACGCGGATGCACGCGGTCTGAAACCTATGGCAGGAGACGAGTCCGATGTTCCAGTGACACAAGCCCAGCTCGATGTTGGGTCTGTGTGTGGCTCGAGCGCCGCTGAGTCTGCGGCTTCCGAGGCGGGGTTAAGCTCCCCGTCTTCGGACGACGCGGTCCGCTCCGGATCTAGGGCCAGAGCGGTTACATGCGCTATCTCTTGAGCGCGACCAGATGACACATTTAGGTCATGTTCATTATGGTGGCAGGGGACAGCCGTCATGGGCTCGAATCCGTCAAAGATCAAGTCTCCACGGATATCGGCCACAAAATTCAGGCTTCCAAATCTGACATGATGGCCAGGGATGTAGCTATCGATCTGCTCTAGATAGCCAAGCGAGTTGGCCCATAGTGCGAAGCTGCCGAATACGAAGATCTGTCCGAGGAGGAATATCTTCCCCTGGACCGCGTTGTTGTAGATGATTGATGGAGCCATCAAGCCTTCTGGCGACGACACAATGGAACTCTCAATGAAAGCACCAATGTCGGTGTCAAAACCAGCGGATCTCGGGTAGGGGGTCCCGAACTGTGCGTCTAAGGCTAATGGTAACAGGAGGCGGGGGACACAATGTTTACCTGTGTTCAGCCCTCTCTATGGAGGTAATACCCTACTTCCTGCTTGATTGATCTAGCTGAATATGAGTATTACAAGAGTTGATCTACCACGAGATCGTAATGGCTAAACCCTAGAAGCCTAGCCTATGAGATTATGATTGTTGTTGTCCCTATGGACTAAACCCTCCAGTTTATATAGACACCGGAGGGGGCTAGGGTTACACAAAGTCGGTTACAGAGAAAGTAATCTACATATCCGAATCACAAAGTTTGCCATCCACGCAAAGGAGAGTGCCGCCTGGACACGGGGAGAAGTCTTCTGTCTTGTATCTTCATAGCCCAACAGTCCGGCTCATGTATATAGTCCGGCTGTCCGAGGACCCCTTAATCCAGGACTCCCTCAGAAGTCTTTGATCAATCTGTAAAAATCAGGTCCAGAGGACTTGTCCAGAGGAAGGCAGCATTGAACCCATCTGGTCCAAAGGACTTGTCGGCAGGCATTTCCAAGACAACCTTATCTTTTTCCTCCTTAGCAAATGGACTTCAAGCTCCAAAAGTCCATTATGGTGTTCCAGTAGGTCATGCAGGTTCAAAGGGTATTCTTTGACTGATGATGTCCCCATTCACTATTTGAAGGCTCTAAAAAGGACTGTACTTTTTTTGGTGCTCATGATGTTCTATGCCATTTTCATCCAACGGCATAGCAATTTGGTTATTTCTGAACTTGATGGTGGCTTTGGCCCTTGAAATATTTGGTATTAGCTTCTCCCACCTAGATCATCCTTATAGTAGCTCTTTGTTTCTAGTAAATTTTCCGTTGTTCAAAAGATTGTTCAGTTGCCATTAAGTTCTTCATTCGATAAGTCTCTGAATTCCTCTAGGGTGCCATAGCTAAGGATCATGAAATTCATGTCATTAATATCCTGCCTGAGATCTGATAGTGTTCTAGCCCAATTCTTGAGATGTTTTCCGAGTCTTTTAAATTTTACAGCAATGGGTTTAGCACTATCCACTTCATTGATCTGTTGCTCCCAAATTTTCTTGACCATCTCCCTGAACTGATTGTGTTGTGCCGAGAAATTTTCAAATCTAAAAATGTTGGTTCTAGGGATATTGCACTAGTGCATCGATGTGCTATATAAACAGTTTTACCCCCTTTTTCGTACAGACTTTTAAACCGTCGCCTTACTTGTGTGTGCGATAAGGAGGGTTGATACGTCTCCATCGTATCTATAATTTTTTATTGTTCCATGCCAATATTCTTCAACTTTCATATACTTTTGGAAATTTTTATACTATTTTTGGGACTAACATATTGGTCCAAAGGCTCAAAGTGCCGCCTGTTTGTTGCATGTTTTATGTTTCGCAGAAACCCAATATCAAACGGAATCCAAACGGGATAAAAACGGATGGAGAATTATTTTGGAATATTTGGGATTTTTCGGAGGAAGAATCAACGCGAAACGGTGCCCGAGGTGGCCACGAGACAGGGGGGCGCCCTCCCCCTAGGTGCGCCTGGCACTCTCGTGGGTCACCCGTAAGGCGGTTTACGCTCTTCTTTTGCCGCAAGAAAGCTAATTTTACGAGAAAAATCTGGGCGAAAGATTCACCCCAATTGGAGTTACGGATCTCCGGATATAAAAGAAACGGTGAAGGGGAAGGATCTGGGAACGCAGAAACAGAGAGAGACAGCAAGATAGATCCAATCTCAGAGGGGCTCTCGCCCCTCCCATGCCATGGGAGCCAAGGACCAGTGGGGAAACCCTTCTCCCATCTAGGGAAAAGGTCAAGGAAGAAGAAGAAGAAGGGGTGCTCTCTCCCCCGTGCTTCCGGTGGCGCCGGAGCGCTGCCGGGGGCCATCATCATCATCGCGATCTTCACCAACACCTCCGCCATCTTCAACAACATCTCCATCACCTTCCCCCATCTATATTCAGCGATCCACTCTCCCGCAACCCGCTGTACCCTCTACTTGAACATGGTGCTTTATGCTTCATATTATTATCCAATGATGTGTTGCCATCCTATGATGTCTGAGTAGATTTTCGTTGTTCTACCGGTGATTGATGAATTGCTATGATTGGTTTGAATTGCATGTTTTATTATTGGTGTTGTCCTATGGTGCCCTCCGTGTCGCGCAAGCGTGAGGGATCCCCACTGTAGGTTTTGCAATATGTTCATGATTTGCTTATGGTGGGTGGCGTGAGTGACAGAAGCACAGACCCGAGTAAGTAGGTTATTTGCGTATGGGATAAAGGGGACTTGATACTTTAATGCTATGGTTGGATTTTACCTTAATGACCTTTAGCAGTTGCGGATGCTTGCTAGAGTTCCAGTCATAAGTGCATATGATCCAAGAAGAGAAAGTATGTTAGCTTATGGCTCTCCCTCAAATAGAATTGCAATAGTGATTACCGGTCTAGTAAAGTAGTCAATTTCTTAGGGACAATTTCACCACTCCTACCACCACTTTTCCACACTCGCTATATTTACTTTATTGCTTCTTTATCTAAACAGCCCCTAGTTTATATTTACGTTCTCTTTCTTATCTTGCAACCCTATCCTATCACACCTACAAAGTCCTTCTAGTTTCATACTTGTTCTAGGTAAAGCAAACACTAAACGTGCATAGAGTCGTATCAGTGGCAGATAGGGCTTGAGAGAATATGTGTTCTACCTTTAGCTCCTCGTTGGGTTCGACACTCTTACTTATCAAAAAAGGCTACAACTATCCCGTATACTTGCGGGTCATCAAGACCTTTTTCTGGCGCCGTTGCCGGGGAGTCATAGCATGGGGTGAATATTCTCGTGTGTGCTTGTTTGATTTATCACTAAGTAATTTTTATTTGTTGTTCTTAGTTGTTTTCTATCTTTAGTTATGGATATGGAACACGAAATACCAAAAAAATTAGGTGTACTTGCTACTCATGGAGATGGGGAACCTCCTAAAACCGTCGATGCTCGTTATGTTCAAGATATTATGTACTACTTTGATAATCCTGAGAATACCCCATTCAATTATGTTATGGGAGATACTTTGGATCAACGTGAATACTTTAGGGATTATCGCTTGACACAAAAAGGGAAACTATTATGGGATCAAATTCATATATTACGTTAGTATGCTCGTCAACTATGCTTGATACATGATTATACTTGTTGCTCTAGGATGAAGGCTCCACACCTTCCCTTTTCATGCAAATTCAATGATAATAAAACCTTAGCTTCTTATGCTAAGGGTGTATATGATTACTATGATGTGGAACAAATAGAAGAATTTGTTGCTTTTATGGGTGCTTATGAGATTGAATCTATGTTTAAAGAGTTTGATGATTTTGATGATTCTATTTATAGACCTAAAAATTTTGCTGTACTTAAATGTTGTTATAAGAATTATGAATACAATTACAATATTGATGCATTTATTGAGAAAGTCTCTGCTGTCCAAGAAGAGACTAATATTTTGCAGGAGTCTATGGAAGAAGAAATTGATGAAACTGTGAGCTCATTGGATGAAAAAAATGATGAGGAGAGCGAAGAACAAAAGGAGGAAGAGCGGATTAGCTACCCGTGCCCACCTTCTAATGAGAGTAACTCTTCAACTCATACATTGTTTAATTTCCCTTCGTGCTTACCGAAGGATGATTGCTATGATGATTGTTATGATCCCGTTGATTCTCTTGAATTACCCCTTTTTGATGATGCTTGCTATGCTTGTGGCCAAGATGCCAATATGAATTATGATTATGGAGATGAACTTGCTATATTTCCTTATGTTAAACATGAAATTGTTGCTATTGCACCCACGCATGATAGTTTTGAATTCTCCCAACTACACTATATCGGAGAAATTTGTGCTTACTAAGGATTATATTGATGGGTTGCCTTTTACCGTTGCACATGATGATTTTGATGAATATAATATGCATGTGCTTGATGCTCCTACTTGCAATTATTATGAGAGAGGAACTATATCTCCACCTCTCTATGTTTTCAATATGATAAAATTGCAAGAAACTGCTTATACTATGCATTGGCCTTTACTTGGTGTGCATGAATTATTCTCTTATGACATGCCAATGCATAGGAAGAGAGTTAGACTTCATTATTGCTTGATATATGTTACTTTGTGCTCACTACTAAATCACAAATCATTGTTAATTAAAATTGGCTTTGATATTCCTTGGGATCCGGGTGGATTCATTACTTGAGCACTACTGCCTAGCTTAATTAAAGAAAGCGCTGTCATGGAGACAACCCGAAAGTTTTAGAGAGTCATTTATTTCCATTGAGTGCTTTTATATAGTTTAAAAACAAAAAAAATAAAGAGAGGAACCTAAAAACTTTTCAAAAAGGAAAGTGAAAGTGAGAAATACAAGCATTGTTGAAGTGGGAGCTAGCCTTGAACTTTGTTCATGCTCACGGAAACTTTGTGAATCTTGATTACAGAAACTTTTCATAAAAAATAATTATCCCCTTGTATAATTCCATTGTATTACAAAAATAATGTGCCAAGGTTTGCCTTTAGGATGTTTACAATGCTTGTTGGTTTGTGCGGTGCAGGACAGAAATTTGGCTGTAGTGCGCAATTTTACATTTTTAACTGGAACGTCAATTGGTTCTGATTCCTTTTGCACTGTCTTTCTATAGAACTTGTTTATTGTTCCTAATTTTGGTAGAAGTTTTGGGGTACCAGAGGTATGGTGGATGTTCAGATTGCTACAGACTGTTCTGTTTTTGACAGATTCTGTTTTTGATGCATAGTTTGCTTGTTTTGATGAATCTATCAATTTATATTAGTGGATTAAGCCTTGGAAAAGTTATATTACAGTAGACACAATGCAAAAAAATATGAATTGGTTTGCAACAGTACTTAGAGTGGTGATTTGCTTTATTATACTAACGGATCTTACCGAGTTTTCTGTTGAAATTTTGTATGGATGAAGTGTCTAATCGAGGAGGTCTCGATATGAGGAAAAGGAAGAGAGGCAAGAGCTCAAGCTTGGGGATGCCCAAGGCACCCCAAGTAAATATTCAAGGAGACTCAAGCATCTAAGATTGGGGATGCCCCGGAAGGCATCCCCTCTTTCTTCAACAAGTATCGGTATGTTTTCATGCGATATGTGCAAGTCTTGGAGCGTCTTTTGCATTTAGTTTTCACTTTTATTTTATGCACCATGCTGGTATGAGATAGTCCTTGGTAGATTTATAGAATGCTCATTGCACTTCACTTAAATCTTTTGAGTATGGCTTTATAGAATGCTTCATGTGCTTCACCTATATCATTTGAAGTCTGGATTGCCTGTTTCTCTTCACATAGAAAATCGCCATTTGTAGAATGCTCTTTTGCTTCACTTATATTTGTTAGAGCATGGGAATATCTTTTGTGAAAAGAATTAAACTCTCTTGCTTCACTTATATATATTTAGAGAGATGATAGGAATTGGTCATTCACATGGTTAGTCATAAAATCCTACATAAACTTGTAGATCGTTGAATATGGTATGTTTGATTCCTTGCAATAGTTTTGCGTTATAAAGATGGTGGTATTAGAGTCATGCTAGTGGGTGGTTGTGGATTGTAGAGACACTTGTGTTGAGGTTTGCAAGTCCCGTAGCATGCACGTATGGTAACCGTTGTGTGACAAATTTGAAGCATGGGGTGTTTCTTTGATTGTCTTCCTTATGATTGGCGGTCGGGGACGAGCGATGGTATTTTCCTACCAATCAATCCCCCTAGGGGCATGCGTAGTAGTACTTTTCTTCGAGTGCTAATAAACTTTTGCAATAAGTATATGAGTTCTTTATGACTAATGTGAGTCCATGGATTATACGCACTTTTAACTTTTCATCATTGCTAGCCTCTTCGGTACCGTGCATTGCCCTTTCTCACCTCGAGAGTTAGTGCAAACTTCGCCGGTGCATCCAAACCCCGTGATACGATACGCTCTATCACACATAAGCCTCCTTATATCTTCCTCAAAACAGCCACCATACCTATCTATCATGGCATTTCCATAGCCATTCCGAGATATATTGCCATGCAACTTCCATCATCATCATATACATGACTTGAGCATTTATTGTCATATTGCTTTGCATGATCGTAAGATAGCTAGCATGATGTTTTCATGGCTTGTCTGTTTTTTGATGTCATTGCTATGCTAGATCGTTGCACATCCCGATACACTGCCGGAAGCATTCATATAGAATCATATCTTTGTTTTAGTATCGACTTGTAATATTGAGTTGTAAGTAAATAAAAGTGTGATTATCATCATTATAGAGCATTGCCCCATGAAAAAAAAAGAAAAAAAAGAAAGTCCAAAGAAGCCTAAATAAAAAAAGGGGGGCCAAAGAAGCCCACAAAAAAAGAAAAAAAAGAAAAGGGGCAATGTTACCATCCTTTTACCACACTTGTGCTTCAAAGTAGCACCATGTTCCTCATATAGAGAGTCTCTTATGTTGTCACTTTCATATACTAGTGGGGATTTTCATTATAGAACTTGGCTTGTATATTCCAACGATGGGCTTCCTCAAATGCCCTAGGTCTTCATGAGCAAGCAAGTTGGATGCACACCCACTTAGTTTCTTTTGTTGAGATTTCATACACTTATAGCTCTTAGTGCATCCGTTGCATGGCAATCCCTACCCCTCGCATTGACATCAATTGATGGGCATCTCCATAGCCTGTTGATTAGCCGCGTCGATGTGAGACTTTCTCCTTTTTTGTCTTCTCCACATAACCCCCACCATCATATTATATTCCACCTATAGTGCTATATCCATGACTTGCGCTCATGTATTGCGTGAGGGTTGAAAAAGCTGAAGCGCGTTAAAAAGTATGAACCAATTGCTCGGCTTGTCATCGGGGTTGTGCATGATGGGAGCATTTTGTGTGACAAAAATGAAGCATGGACAAACTATATGATTTTGTAGGAATAAGCTTGCTTTGGCCTTGTTGTTTTGAAAAGACATGATTGCTTTATTAGTACGCTCGAAGTATTATTGTTTTTTATGTCAAATGATAGACTATTGCTTTCAATCACTCGTGTCCCAATATTCATGCCATGATTAGACATATTATTAAGATTATGCTAGGTAGCATTCCACATCAAAAATTATCTTTTTTATCATTTACCTACTCGAGTACGATCAGGAATTAAGCTTGGGGATGCTGATACGTCTCCGTCGTATCTATAATTTTTGATTGTTCCATGCAAATATTCTTCAACTTTCATATACTTTTGGCAACTTTTTATACTATTTTTAGGACTAACATATTGATCCAAAGGCTCAGTGCCGCCTCTGTTTGTTGCATGTTTTATGTTTCGCAGAAACCCAATATCAAACGGAATCCAAACGGGATAAAAACGGACGGAGAATTATTTTGGAATATTTGGGATTTTCTGGAGGAAGAATCAACGCGAAACGGTGCCCGAGGTGGCCACGAGATGTGGGGGGCGCCTCCCCTAGGTGCGCCTGGCACTCTCGTGGGTCACCCGTAAGGCGGTTTACGCTCTTCTTTTGCCGCAAGAAAGCAAATTTTACGAGAAAAATCTGGGCGAAAGATTCACCCCAATCAGAGTTACGGATCTCCGGATATAAAAGAAACGGTGAAGGGGAAGGATCTGGGAACACAGAAACAGGGAGAGACAGCGAGATAGATCCAATCTCGGAGGGGCTCTCGCCCCTCCCATGCCATTTGAGCCAAGGACCAGTGGGGAAACCCTTCTCCCATCTAGGGAGAAGGTCAAGGAAGAAGAAGAAGAAGAAGGGAGGCTCTCTCCCCCGTGCTTCCGGAGGCGCCGGAGCGATGCCGGGGGCCATCATCATCACCGCGATCTTCACCAACATCTCCGCCATCTTCACCAACATCTCCATCACCTTCCCCCATCTATATTCAGCGGTCCACTCTCCCGCAACCCGCTGTACCCTCTACTTGAACATGGTGCTTTCTTCTTCATATTATTATCCAATGATGTGTTGCCATCCTATGATGTCTGAGTAGATTTTCGTTGTCCTACCGGTGATTGATGAATTGCTATGATTGGTTTGAATTGCATGTTTTATTATTCGTGCTGTCCTATGGTGCCCTTTATGTCGCGCAAGCGTGAGGGATCCCTGCTGTAGGGTTTGCAATATGTTCATGATTTGCTTATGGTGGGTGACGTGAGTGATGAAGCCTGCACCGAGTAAGTAGGTTGTTTGGCGTATGGGATAAAGGGGACTTGATACTTTAATGCTATGATTGGGTTTTACCTTAATGATCTTTAGTAGTTGCAGATGCTTGCTAGAGTTCCAATCATAAGTGCATATGATCAAAGAAGAGAAAGTATGTTAGCTTATGCCTCTCCCTCAAATAGAATTGCAATAGTGATTACCTGTCTAGTAAAGTAGTCAATTGCTTAGGGACAATTTCACAACTCCTACCACCACTTTTCCACACTCGCTATATTTACTTTATTGCTTCTTTATCTAAACAGCCCCTAGTTTATATTTACGTTCTCTTTATTATCTTGCAAACCTATCCTATCACACCTACAAAGTCCTTCTAGTTTCATACTTGTTCTAGGTAAAGCGAACACTAAGCGTGTGTAGAGTCGTATCAGTGGCAGATAGGGCTTGAGAGAATATTTGTTTTACCTTTAGCTCCTCGTTGGGTTCGACACTTTTACTTATCGAAAGAGGCTACAACTATCCCGTATACTTGCGGGTCATCATGGGTCCATCCCACATGACCCAGAAACCGTCGGTGTTAGGGAGCCACGATGCAGACGCTCTACCAAATATAATCATATGCGATGCAGGAACATATCACACACATTATATTCTGGCACACATGTGGGATTGGGGATCAATCGCCCACGTCTCTCGCGAGTAAAATGTTTCTAATTGCGCAGGGAAACCAAACGGTGTTTGACATCGACCGTTTGTGAAATATTACCTAAGGCACATGTGCCATCATAGAAATTGTGCGTGATATGTGGCCCATCGCACACGAGTGTTATATGGCAATCGTCTGTCATGCATGACATCATCGCACACGTTTCCTAAAAAGAATTATGAGTGAGATTGCATTTTGCATTGGGCACGGTTTCCTTGAAGGTCACGCGTGCGATAGTGTGCTATCACAAACGGTTGAGGAGCCCCTACGCACACGTAGAAGTGCCACAAATCGTCTGCGGTTTATTGTGTATCACCGGCGGTTCAGTTCATATCATGTTTGCTTTTCCTATAGATCACAGGGCTGCACTATGAGTGACGTGTGCTTGGCCTCTCTTGCTTCCTCCCCCTACCATTGTTTAGAACCCTTGCTATCTTATACAAAATCAAACTATAACCAACCTTCTTACCAGCTAACATATTCCTACAACTACAAAGAATATTAATCAAACTATATGTTTTGCAACAATAGCAAACATTCTTGTGTGAAAATAAATAGGCACAAAAGCACACGCCATCTCATGAATTTCATGTTTCAAAATTCAGGTCAAAAAGATGATACACGAACGTGATAATTATGTCACATGATTGACCTTAAATACAATTTGATAATTATATAACATAAATAAAATAATACCCTTACATATAATTGCATCGATCAATAATATTATATCATTAAAATAGATGGGCGCAGCAACACGCGCATTCAATGATCTAGTAGGGACATTATGAGAAGCCTGACTGATGCTCTTAGCCTAAGGACAAACACATGACCTATTTGGTTGGCTTCCTCAAAAAACTGCCCGACTAAGGCAGCATTATTATGTGTTGGATTTTGGAGGGCTAGCGTTAAGATTGCTGCCTGGCTAAGAGCATCACCAATGGCAGCCCTATTTTTGGGCATGAGGAGGTAAAAAATGGCCTCCAACAGCTGCCCAACCGCAAAAAAATTGCAAAAGAAAAAATTTGGGCAGCCCTTAAATACAACGCGGAGTGCTGGAAATATACATCACTTCGGCTGCTGCCCCAAAACAAAACGACACATAGTCGTGACCCAACAGTCGTCTTCCAGACACGCAGCCGCACACCCGCGCCACTCCCACCTTTAGATCTGCGGCAATCACACCCCGCCGTCGCTGGATCCACTCGTCGCACCCCGCCCGTTGGCCGCCGGACCGACGAATCGCGCTGCCACCGCCCCCTTTTCTTGCCAAAGTTCGCCACGCCGCCGCCGAACTGGCGTTCCCTCTCCTCCTCGGCGCCGCTGCCTCCTCGCCATGTCGCCGAAGGCAAGGGCAAGAGGGGATTCAAGGGGGTGCGGCTCCGGCCGTCCGGCAACTACGGCGTCGAGTTCCAGCACGGCGGCCGGAGGTACTGGCTCAGCACATTGCCGACGACCGACCATGCCCTCGCGCTATGACGTTGCCTTGTGGAGGCTTGGCCTCGCGTGCTCGAGGCTCAATTTCCCGAAGATTGAGTCTCAGGCGAATGCGGAACTTGTCGGGTCGTCGATGATAATCGAGTCAAGCCCGATCAAGTCGGCTACCCGCATTGTCATCGAGGAGCAAGACAACATCAGAGAGAGCGGCGAGGAGGCGATGGCGGCCTTTGCTAGGGCACATCTGGAGTATATGCAGGTCGAGATGAAGTTCTACTGGAAGACGGACGTCGAGCAGTCGAAGCGCAAGAACGACGCCGAGGCAGGGCCTTCGTCCTCACAGGGGAAGAAAAAGAAGAATGCAGACAGGTCAAGTGAATTGATCGCTAGTGCACACCATGTTCCTGGCAGCATCTTGTCTGAATCCTAATCCACTGATGCTCCCAATGATTGTGTCTCAGATGATTATTTTACATCTTGAGAAATGCTCCCAATTGTTACTCCCCAAGGCATGTCGTCTTCAACAGTAAAAACCATAAGCGAGTGCTAAATTGATCGATTAAACTAAGCCGATGAGAACCGGCACAAATCCCCAAACCAGACCAAGATCCACGGAGAAGAGTATGGCACACAAAAGAGAGAGCAAAACAGTACTGTAATAAACAACACAGCATCCACATGACCAGAGATGTCTCTACGACTGCTCGCACGCATACGGCGGCAAACGCAAGCTCACAACTCACAGGGCGCCATCCATCCATCCATCCATCCTCGGCCGGCAAACTTCCGGACTACAGCAGGTTTAATCCGGCAGCGGCCACGGACAGCACGGACGCGGCGACCGTCACGGCGAAGGAGCTGCTGACGGCCGACGCGGCGTTGGCGTGCGGCGAGGGAGCGGCGCCAGCGCGGCCGGCTGAGCCGCCACCCGCGGCTGCCGGGGCGGGCGTCATTGCGGGCGCGGTGGAAGGGGCAGCAGAGGAGAGCACGCGGACGTCGACCTTCTGCCCGATGGCGCAGTGCCCCGGGAAGCCGCAGAGGAAGTAGTGGTGGCCGGTGGTGTTGAGGACGACGGAGTCCTTGCCCGTGGCCCAGGTGGCCGTCGGCTTGGTCACGTTGCAGTTCTTGTAGTCCGCCTTGCTCACCGCGATCACGTTGTGGAACTGCTTGTTGTAGGTGAACACTGCGGCAATTTATTTTTCCAGGCAAGTCACAGGTTAATCATCACAGGAGTAATTTTTCAAGGCCTCACAGGAGTAAATTAATCTGGTATCACCATGATAATGGAAACAACAATCATCTGCACCAGTTATTTAATCCACCTTCCTTGTTTCAAAAAAAAAAATCAATCGAAATTGGCATGTTGTTATTTAATGCCCTAAAGCATGAACATTCTCATGGGAGAACTTCTGTTTTTTGGGTGTTGAGGAACAAAGATGAGCCAGAAGTGTAAGGTGTATTTCATATCAGAAAGTATCCTACCAACTCACCCACTCACAATCAGCTCCCCACTGCCCACCTATCTGCAATTCTGCATCCATTCCAATTCCAGCAGGCTACAAATCACTCACACTACAACAGCGACCTGACTAATTTAGCAAACACAAATCAGATGCGCCACGCGTACCTCTCATAAATATATTCGATCTAGGGCTAAGTTAAACAGGCTAAAACCCATAGCAAGTATAACTCGAGTGGCATCTCCAGTGGAACAAATAATATGATCACCATGCAATCTTTACAGCACATGATCACACCTCAACCTATACTCCACTTATCCAAATTGCAAACATGATAGTTTGGCCGGAAACCTATCATACACAGTGGTAATCATAGACCCCCTTCCGGAATGGACTTGGACCATAGCCATATAAATTTTGCGGTTCTCTGATCACTACGAGTGCTCTCTAAAGATGGCATACATGTCGTCATTCCTTTCGGCCCACCGAGAGGTACCAACCAACCAACCAACCAGCAATGAGAGCGCATGCATCAAGGTGAGTTGGCAACAGGTTCCCAACATAATTTGACAAGTTGCAAAAGAGATTCCAGGCAGATCGGGGAGGAACAAGAACAGCATGGTCCCTAGCTAGCTTGGACTCGAGGGGGATGATGGTCCACCGAGGAAGTGCATGTCCCATTGGTGAATGGGTGATGAGGAGTGGAACAAGGAACAATCAAAGGATGATGGTATACGTTGATGTGAACCATCTTTGATTCCTGATGTTGGGCAAAAAGTTTGTCTAGTGGGTAATAGATCGCACTAGGCTAGACGGATTTTTACCCTCCTAAATGTGACAAATTAATCGTGTTCAGAAACAAAAATTGCTAAACTTTTTAGAATCTATCCAGGAAGGTGACCTTGTAACAGGCAATCACCGAGTGGGAACCGGCAGTTGCCTTGCCCCACGAGACAGTGACACCAGGAACACACACGTGAGCTTACTCGGGCAGGGGCTTTAATTAGCTTTCAAGATTTAAGTTGCTTGATTCGATTCTGGCAAATCGTACCTGGTGTGACATTTCAAAGTAAAGTGAATGCGCAATCAGTCGAAGGCTTTGGTTTTTTACTGCATCTAGGGCACAGAGTCAAGAATTAAAGTGTTGTGGAATTGATAATCATGGCACACAACTGCTTTTTGAATGAATTATTGCACATGTTCGATCAACACAGTAGTGCAGTTTTTATCTGTACCAAGTGTAATATATTTTTTTTCATGAGGTTTTGATCACTGAATGCAAAAGGGAAAATAAAAAGGCTTCTAAAGGCAGCACCCTAGCCGAAAGCCCAGTATACTTTCTGTTGGCCGCTACCTTCTTCAGTCGGTGCCCTGTGAAAATAGCAAAGGAAGGCAAGAAAACCTATCTTGAGCAACAAAGCGAAACTGGGCCTTTAGGGCTAAAAAACAGCATTAAAGGCAAAGCACGCCTTGTTTCACGCTTTAGCAAAACCGATCCTCGCTTTCCAGACGGAGCCGGCTCCTCTGCCGTACTGCACCCTGCCGTTGGCTCACTGATGCATGGGGCCGGGCCCACGTGTCAGTGGGCTGACGGCACGTCAGACGAGCTGCGTCCTTTCCAGACACACCTCACATATCCGCGCAAAAGAAGACAATGATGTGTATGCCTATTAGTAGTAGCACGAGTATGTTCTTTCGGAAATCGGGAATTATCTTCTGTTTTTTGCTCGGAGAAGAAACGAGTCCCTCTCTCGAGTGCGTGCACGCTGACATCAGGTGTCCGGTCACGCTTCTGAGCTGAAAACAAACAAACAGGCAAACGAACGGCAGCAGCACGCCACAGGCAAGCTGCCAATGCAAAGACACGCCACCACACGGAGCTCGATGTAGAAGAGTACTCTAGGTTACTGGTACTGCTCCGTCCGTCCGTCCGTCCAGGCGAACAGAGAAAACCAGAACGGCGGGGCGGAGCTCGACATGGCGGCAAAGCTGGCGGAGCGCCCGGGTTCAGGAAAAAGGCAGACGGAAAAGCCACGGCGACGACCCCACAACCATGGGGCCATCCGTTTTCTTCTTTGAGCTTCCATGGGGCCAGGCCATCCTTGCGGGGTCAGGTTAGGTTGGTGCTCGGTCAGGCTGGGCTGGCCGGTGGTTGGTCTTGTGTTCTGCAACGCCCTATGCGTTTGTGAGTGAGGTGAGGCCCATCGGGTACCGTCCTCTCCGCCGGGCGGGATGCAGTTGCGGCCTTGCACTACGAGACGCGGCATCCTGGCCGTCCCCCACCACGACTGCGCACCGGCACCGGCCAGGCCACGTTGCGAAAAGCGCCGAAACAGCCAGGCCAGGGACCCTGCCTGCGCGGACCACTACGGGGGGCACGTTGTGGGGAATATCTCAGTCTTTGCAGTGCAGGAACCGAGTGCTCGCTAGCCCTGTCGACACAGGTCCTCCCGCCAGAGTCATGCACTGTGCACCACAGCAGCCTCAGCTAGATCTGTAGCATGCGTGTGTGGTCTGGTTCTCTCTCTCTCTCAATTATTATGTACTCCCTCAGTTCACAAATGTATAATACTATGTTTAACTTTTTCCGGAGTGAGATGTATATAGACACATTTTTAGCGTGTTTGCTCACTCATTTTAATCCGTATATGGTTCATATTAAAATATTCAAAACATATTATATTTTTGAACGGAGGGAGTAGTTTGTAACTCACCTACTCCGTAGTAGGACTGCGATGTCTGCACACTACAAGTCGTGCTAGCACTCGATAAAGTCGGGCTTACACGGTACACACGACACATGTAGCGTGTACCGCCGAGCAGTGAGTTAATGAAAGCTTTGACTGGAGTCACGTCGTGCGCGGCGGTCGCGCCGCACCGAGTCACACCGACCACGGGGAGCGCACGGCCGCCAAACTAGAGTGGATAGCACTGCCGGCCGTGAACCCAGCTGCATGCCATGCGCCTATCCTGAGGTCGCATGCGTACGTCAAGCGGTGCGCGCGCTGGGTGCTCTGGCGTGGCAAGAGGTTGCGGCAAAAGCCAAGAGGCTTGGGATGGATAACGACGTCGCGCGTCCAGCGCCTTCTATGCCGCACAAGGAGCGCGGTGGCCGAGTGCTGGGGTACTTCTCGAACTAGTGGTGGCCGTGTCGTGTCTCCCTCCGCCGGCGAATTGTGTAAAATAATCCTACTGTAGTTCAGAAGTGGGAGCACGGGCCCGTTTCCACCTTCTAAAACGAGTGGTGGACTCTGGACTGGTGGCAGTGTCAGTAGATTTGCCAGGACAGTGCAAAATGCTCTGTGGCTCTCGCTCGTGCGAGCTTCTGCAAACTTGTCGTGCAGCCGTGCACCCCCGCCCGAATGATAAATTTAACCTAAGCGCAGGTCAAAGATTTCTAAGAAGTTCTGAGCAGCACGGAGCTGCAGGTACGAGGATTTGGGAACTATCCTAGTCCTAGAAGAAAGCAAAATGCCACGTGCTCAATCTTCCGGTTTCACCAACATAGTTCTGGTTTCTTTTTACACCGGCTGAGATTCTTCTTCTTTTCCTTATACTACCAAGGAATTTGGAAGAAAAATCGCAGCGATGTGAGAACGAGGGGAGCAGAGCGCGCGAGCGTGACGTAAAAAGAGATGTGCGAGGGCGGGGCTAGAGGCGTACCAAGGGTGTCGCCGACGCTGAACTTCTTGGAGGCGGCCCAGGCGCCGTAGTCGGGTTTGCCCATGATTGTCCACCCGAGCTTGTCGCCAACCTCGTACACGGCCGCCGACGCCATCCCGGCCCACATCGCCGCCGCCACCAGCGCCGCCAAGGCCACGGCCGAACCTCTCCTCAACGCGGCCATGGCTACCACCGAGGTCGACACACCAGCCGCAGAAAGCGAGGTGGAGATGCTCCGGCTGCTTCCTCGCTCAGTCGCTTTGTTCGTGCTCACTCGGTAGAGAGCGGAGACCGGAGAGTGGAGTGTACGCAGTGGGTGGCAGTACTGTCCGGTTGGTTAAATAGCCGGACATGCTCCGCGAGCCTTTCTGGCCCGGCCCGCAGCCCCGGAATTCCAGAAATGTCCCCGGCGGCTAGCGTTTGGTGAGGCGGTTTTAACGGGTGCCCGATGGTAATCTCTCTCGCGCGCTTTTGCAGCCACCGCCCCGGCCCTCGCTCGGCCAGCGCCGCACCGGCCGGTCACCGCTCATGGGTCATGGCTCGCGCGTCGCAACTACCGCTGCGGGTGCTGGCCGGCCGCCGCATGCTTTCATGCTTTGTACTAGTAGTTCAAAAACTGTACAAGCAAGGGACGTTTGCCGATTTGCGTGCACATGGGTCACGGAGGAAGTGTGGAGAGGCCTTTGCCGTGGCCGTTTGCCCGTAAACGGCGTACATGCTTCGAAAAAAACTTAGATGGTGTATAAGGGAATCTCTAAAACGACCCTCAGAACTGTCCGGATTACGCGGTTCAAACATGTTTGCCATCCAACGCCGGTATGTATTGATCCGCAGACCTTCAGACGCACTTTTTCCTGTGAAAAAAACATGAAAACCTTTGCGGGAATCTGAACAACAGTCATGTAGTACTTTGAACCCCCGATTCACTCAAAACCCCTCTCGGACCCCACGCCTCCATCCTCCCATGTTTCTCTGCATTTGTTTTTTTTCTCTTTCATCCGCAGCCGCTCCACCGGCCCGTCACATGCTTGCCAGAACTCGACGACTCGTCTCCTCCAACGCTACATCCGGGCTCCACGCCTCTTGTCCTGCGCCGTCGTTTCACACCTCTCCTCCGTCCACACACATGTACCATCCGCCCATACGGTACTCACCATGCCCGACAAGTGTTCGATGAAATGTTCGTGCTAATTTATTTTGTGTCTTCTTTTTTGAAGCAATGGATTCGGATATGTACTACATATACAAGCACTATGTTGAGTTGTCGGACGGCTCGTCCGACGAGGAGGACTACGCGTATAAGACGGCGATGATGCAGGCGGTCTTTGCAGATGCGGAGCATGCAGAAGAGCATGTTCTCAATTTCAAGGGATCGATTAAGGGTCAACGAGTGCTCAACCGCAACAGGGCGCGCGGCCATTTGATGTTGACGGACGACTAATTTGCCCCTGATGCCCTATTCACTGACAATTTTCGCCGGCGTTTACAGAAGCGAGAAAATGTCTTCGGTTGTCTCTGCCATGGAGTCTAGTCCTTTGATGGGTACTGCATCTTGAAGAAGGATGACATGGTGTTAGGGCATATTTCTCCCTAAGTGGTTTTGGTGATTGATGACAATATGTTTGCGGAGTAATCGTGTTCATTGAGTATTTCAGATAATCGAGTATATGGCACAAGACAATTTGAGAACCTCAAAGCTTCACAGTAAAGACGGTTTTCTTTCCCGCGTTTCATTTTCGGTGGACTTGAGTCGTAGGAAATACCGTACAATCAAGAAGTGGTCTGTTTCGGAAAGGTTTGGGTGAAATCATCACGTACACACTCATATTGCACCCCTAATCTTCTTTCCGCTGATACGGAGTTGTCCCTTCGCTCTGCAGAAGAGGTGGGGAGAGCTGTCAGCGGTAGTACCGCTTGTCAGCGTAGTTCCGCTCGTACTTCCGCCCTCCACGTGGATCTCATTTTTTGTGTCTGGTTCTACGGTAGTCCATCGGTAGTCCCACTGGGTCACTTCCGTGGAACCCCTTTTAACCCAGCATGACGAGCGGTAGTAGGAGCGGTACTGCCGGCTATCAACGGTAGTACCGCCCCTACCTCCGCTGCCACTGCCGCTCGGTTCTCTGCTCTCTCTTTTGTCCTCTGCTTTCCACTACGACAGTAGGGAGCGATAGTTCCAGCGATAAGCGGTAGTACCGCCCAGCTTGGGCAGTAGTACCGATGCAGTCGTTCTATCATAGCGCTGCTTCCTATTCACTATAGCTTTGCAACCCCAGCCGTAGTACCGCTGGGGAGAGTAGTGAGTATATAGCAAAAAACTACCACATTAAAAGCTATGTCTACAAAAAACTATCACTTTTTTTAATCTTTCAAAAACCTACCACAAATTTGGTTGGCTGTTCCAAGAAACTCTAGTTACAATTTGATTAAATTTTAATCCTGCTTATGACAGTTGGGTCCCACCCATAAGTGAACCGTTTGTTTGACTACTGGTTTGACTGTTAATTTACACATGGGACCCACATGTCAGTGTCATTAAAATTACCAATGATAAGATAAAGGAAATTCAGAAATTCCCCATCTCACCCCGCACATCTGCCGGCCGGCTGCTGGCGGCGTCGGCGGCGGCATGCAGCAGCAGCCGCGGTTGGCGGCAACCTGCAACAGCGCGCGGCGGTATGCCGCGGCGGAGGCCGCAAGTAGCGGCGGCTTAGCTACGGTTGCGTCCATGAGCTAGCTAGCTCCGGCCGCAGTCTCGCGTGAGCTAGCTAGCTCCGGCACGCACGGGAGCTAGCTAGCTTAAGCTGCGTTTGATCGTGAGCGGGCCGCGGTGCGTGGAAGCTAGCTAGCTCCCGCTGGCCGCAAGGAGCAGCAGCGGAGGCTACAGCCTGCCGCCCGCCCGAGAGCACCAGCAAGGAGCAGAGCACGGCTGGCGGAGGAGCGGACACCAGCAGCAGCTGGCCGCGGGCGGCGCTAGAGCGTGGGTCTCGAGGTGCTGCTCGACGACAGCGGCCATGTCCACCACGAACAGCGCCATGAACGAGCTCGGATCCGCAGAGGGACTCGATTGCTTGTTTTTCAAAATTAACAGGAACCTGATTGCTTTTTTGTGAAACTTGCGGGGACCCGATTGCATTTCTTTTAGGGACCGACATGTGGGCTCCAGGTGTCATAACGGTCAACTAATAGTCCAATATAACGGTGACCTGAAGAGTGGAGCCAATCTGTCACAAACGCGATTAATACTTAACACTTGAGCAACTAGAGTTTTTTGGAACAGCCAGCCAAATTTATGGTAGCTTTTTGAAAGATTAAAAAAATAGTAGTTTTTTTGTAGACATAGCGTGTAATGTGGTAGTTTTTTGTTACATACTCGGAGAGTAGTAGTACTGCTCCGGCGGCACTACTGGCTCCTGGCCCTGTGTCATTGCACTTACCACCGATGACTACCACTTGGGCGGTAGTACCACTCCTGAAGCAGTAGTACCGCTTGTGTGCGGGCCGAGGACTGCATAACGGTTGGATTTGTTCCCCACTATATAAAGGGGGTCTTCTTCCTTGAGAGGACTCACCTCTTTCTCCCCCAAGCTTCATTGTTGCTTCAAAGCTCATTTTCGTCCGATCTCTCTCCCTAGCCAATCAAACTTGTTGATTTTCAAGGGATTGGTTGAGACGGCCCCCGATCTACACTTCCACCAAGAGAAATTTGATTCCCATTAATCCCTTATGGATCTTGTTACTCTTGGGTGTTTGAACATCCTAGACGGTTGAGATCCCCTTGGATCCACATTTCATTGTGGTGAAGTTTCGTGGTGTTGTTGGGAGCCTCCAATTCGGTTGTGGAGAGAGCCCCAATCTTGTTTGTAAATGCCTGGTTGCCGCCTTCAAGGGCACCACTAGTGGAATCACGACATCTCGCATTGTGTGAGGGCGTGAGAAGAATACGGTGGCCCTACTGGCTTCTTGGGGAGCATTGTGCCTCCACACCGCTCCAACAGAGACGTACTTTCTCTCAAAGGGAAGGAACTTCGGTAACACATCCTCGTCTCCACTGTCTCAACTTGTTGTTATCTCTTACCTTTACTTTGTGCAAGCTTTACTTGTGTTGTATTACTACCTCTTGAGCACTGCGTTGGTTTTCCCTTGAAGAGGAAAGGGTGATGCAGCAAAGTAGCGTAAGTATTTCCCCCAGTTTTTGAGAACCAAGGTATCAATCCAGTAGGAGGCCACGCACGAGTCCCTCGCACCTACACAAACAAATAAATCCTCACAACCAACACGATAAGGGGTTGTCAATCCCTACACGGTCACTTAGGAGAGTGAGATCCGATAGATATGATAAGATAATATTTTTGGTATTTTTATGATAAAGATGCAAAGTAAAGAAAGTAAGATAAAAACGGCGCCAGAAATAGCTTGTTGTCGGGAGATTAATATGATGGAAAATAGACCTGGGGGCCATAGGTTTCAGTAGTGGCTTCTCTCAAGAGCATAAGTATTACGGTAGGTGAACAAATTACTGTTGAGCAATTGACAGAACTGAGCATAGTTATGAGAATATCTAGGTATGATCATGTATATAGGCATCACGTCCGAGACAAGTAGACCGACTCACCTGCATCTACTACTATTACTCCACACATCGACCGCTATCCAAAGATGCATCTAGAGTATTAAGTTCATAAGAACAGAGTAACGCTTTAAGCAAGATGACATGATGTAGAGGGATAAAATCATGCAATATGATATAAACCCCATCTTGTTATCCTCGATGGCAACAATACAATACGTGCCTTGCTGCCCCTGCTGTCACTGGGAAAGGACACCGCAAGATTGAACCCAAACCTAAGCACTTCTCCCATTGCAAGAAAGATCAATCTAGTAGGCCAAACCAAACTGATAATTCAAAGAGGCTTGCAAAGACAACCAATCATACATAAAAGAATTCAGAGAAGATTCAAATATTGCTCATAGATAAACTTGATCATAAACCCACAATTCATCGGTCTCAACAAACACACCGCAAAAGAAGATTACATCGAATAGATCTCCACGAGAGAGGGGGAGAACATTGTACTGAGATCCAAAAAGAGAGAAGAAGCCATCTAGCTAATAACCATGGACCCAAAGGTCTGAGGTAAACTACTCACACATCATCGGAGAGGCTATGGTGTTGATGTACAAGCCCTCCGTGATCGATGCCCTCTCCGGCGGAGCTCCAAAAAAAGGCCCCAAGATGGGATCTCACGGGTACAGAAGGTTGCGGCGGTGGAATTAGGTTTTTGGCTCCGTATCTGGTAGTTTGAAGTGCGTAGGTATATATAGGAGGAAGAAATGCGTCGGTGGAGCAACATGGGCCCCACGAGGGTGGAGGGCGCATACAGGGGGTAGGCGCGCCACCGTACCTCGTGCCTTCCTGGTTGCTTTCTTGACGTAGGGTCCAAGTCCTTTGGATCACGTTCGTTCCGAAAATCACGTTCCCGAAGGTTTCATTCCGTTTGGACTCCGTTTGATATTCTTTTTCTGCGAAACTCTGAAATAGGCAAAAAACAACAATTCTGGGTTGGGCCTCCGGTTAATAGGTTAGTCCCAAAAATAATATAAAAGTGTATAATAAAGCCCAATAATGTTCAAAACCGAATATAATATAGCATGGAGCAATAAAAAATTATAGATACGTTGGAGACGTATCAAGCATCCCCAAGCTTAATTCCTGCTCGTCGTCGAGTAGGTAAATGATAAAAACAAAATTTTTGATGTGGAATGCTACTTGGCATAATTTCAATATAATTCTTCTTATTATAGCATGAATGTTCAGATTTGATTTGATTCAAGATAAAAGCTTAATGTTGACATAAAAACAATAATACTTCAAGCATACTAACTAAGCAATTATGTCTTATCAAAATAACATAGCCAAAGCAAGCTATCCCTACAAAATCATATAGTCTGGCTATGCTCCATCTTCCCCACACAAAATATTCATATCATGTACGACCCCGGTTTTAGCCAAGCAATTGGTTCATACTTTTAACGCGCTTCAGCCTTTTCAACTCTTACGCAATACATGAGCGCAAGCCATGGATATAGCACTATGGTGGAATAAGGAATAATGTTAGTGGTTATGTGGGAAGACAAAAAAGGGAGAAAGTCTCACATCAACGAGGCTAATCAACGGGCTATGGATATGCCCATCAATTGATGTTAATGCGAGGAGTAGGGATTGCCATGCAACGGATGCACTAGAGCTATAAGTGTATGAAAGCTCAAAAAGAAACTAAGTGGGTGCGCATCCAACTTACTTGCTCACGAAGACCTCGGGCATTTGAGGAAGCCCATCATTGAATATACAAGCCAAGTTCTATAATGAAATTTCACACTAGTATATGAAAGTGGCAAAATGAGAAACTCTCTATATTATGAAGATCACGGTGCTACTTTGAAGCACAAGTGTGGTAAAAGGATAGTACATTGTCCTTTCTCTCTTTTTCTCTCATTTTTTTATTTGGGCCTTTTCTCTTTTTTATGGCCTCTTTTTTTTAGTCCGGAGTCTCATCCCGACTTGTAGGGGAATCATAGTCTCCATCATCATTTCCTCACTTGGGACAATGCTCTAATAATGATGATCATCACACTTTTATTTACTTACAACTCATGAATTACAACTCAATACTTAGAACAAAATATGACTCTATATGAATGCCTCTGGCAGTGTACCGGGATATGCAATGAATCAAGAGCGACATGTATGAAAGTATTATGAACGGTGGCTTTGCCACAAATACAATGTCAACTACATGATCATGCGAAGCACTATGACAATGATGGAGTATGTCATGATAAATGAAACTGTGGAAAGTTGCATGGCAATGTATCTCGGAATGGCTATGGAAATGCCATGATAGGTAGGTATAGTGGATGTTTTGAGGAAGATATAAGGAGGTTTATGTTTGATAGAGCGTATCATATCACGGGGTTTGGATGCACCGGCGAAGTTTGCACCAACTCTCAAGGTGAGAAAGGGCAATGCACGTAATCAAGAGGCTAGAAAATTGCGGAAAGGTGAGTGTGTGTATAATCCATGGACTCACATTAGTCATAAAGAACTCATATACTTATTGCAAAAATTTATTAGCCCTCGAAGCAAAGTACTACTACGCATGCTCCTAGGGGAAGGATTGGTAGGAGTTAACCATCGCGCGATCCCGACCGCCACACAAAGGAAGACAAAGACAATCAACAAATACTTCATGCTCCGACATTGTTACATAACAGTTCACCATACGTGCATGCTATGGGAATCACAAACTCCAACACATGTATTTTTCAATTCCACAATTACTCCACTAGCACAATGATACGTCTCCAACGTATCTATAATTTTTGATTGCTCCATGCTATATTATCTACTGTTTTGGACATTATTGGGCTTTATTATCCACTTTTATACTATTTTTGGGACTAACCTATTAACCGGAGGCCCAAATTTTAATTGCTGTTTTTTTCCTATTTCAGAGTTTCGAAGAAAAGGAATATCAAACGGAGTCCAAACGGAATGAAACCTTCGGGAACGTGATTTTGTCACCGAACGTGATCCAGGAGACTTGGACCCTAAGTCAAGGAAGCTTCGAGGAGGCCACGAGGTAGGGGGTGATATGTCTCCGTCGTATCTACTTTTCCAAACACTTTTGCCCTTGTTTTGGACTCTAACTTGTATGATTTGAATGGAACTAACCCGGATCGATTTGTTTGGCAGAATTGCCATGATGTTGTTTTTTCTGCAGAAAACAGAAGTTCTCGGAATGACCTGAAACTCCACGGAACATCTTAGAAAAAATAATAAAAAATCCTTGCCAAAGATGAAGACCAGGGGGCCCACACCCTGTCCACGAGGGTGGGGGCACCCCATACCTTGTGGGCCCCCTGGAGCTCCTCCGACGCCAACTCCAACTCTATATATTTGCTTTCAGAGAGAAAAAAATAAGGGAGAAGAAATCATCGCGTTTTACGATACGGAGCCGCCGCCAAGCCCTAAATCCTCTCGGGAGGGCTGATCTGGAGTCCGTTCGGGGCTCTGGAGAGGGGGATTCGTCGCCGTCGTCATCATCAACCATCCTCCATCACCAATTTCATGATGCTCACCGTCGTGCGTGAGTAATTCCATCGTAGGCTTGCTTTGGGCCGGTGATGGGTTGGATGAGATCTATCATGTAATCGAGTTAGTTTTGTTAGGGTTTGATCCCTAGTATCCACTATGTTCTGAGATTGACGTTGCTATGACTTTGCTATGCTTAATGCTTGTCACTAGGGCCCGAGTGCCATGATTACAGATCTGAACCTATTATGTTTTCATCAATATATGTGTGTTCTTGATCCTATCTTGCAATTCTATAGTCGCCTATTATGTGTTATGATCCGACAACCCCGAAGTGACAATAATCGGGATACTTCTCGGTGATGACCGTAGTTTGAGGAGTTCATGTATTAACTATGTGTTAATGCTTTGTTCCGGTTCTCTATTAAAAGGAGGCCTTAATATCCCTTAGTTTCCATTAGGACCCCGCTGCCACGGGAGGGTAGGACAAAAGATGTCATGCAAGTTCTTTTCCATAAGCACGTATGACTATATTCGGAATACATGCCTACATTACATTGATGAATTGGAGCTAGTTACGTGTCACCCTATGTTATGGTATTACATGATGAACCGCATCGGCATAATTATCCATCACCGATCCAATGCCTCTGAAGCTTTCCATATCTTTGGTTTACGCTTATTTACTTTCCCGTTGTTACTGTTAAAATCATTACAAAACACCAAAAATATTGCTTTTGCTTTCATTACTCTTTTCTTACGTTACCACTAATATCATACTATTTTGCTACTAAATACTTTGCTGCAGATATTAAGTTATCCAGGTGTGGCTGAATTGACAACTCAGTTGCTAATACTTGAGAATATTCTTTGGCTCCCCTTGTGTCGAATCAATAAATCTGGATTGAATACTTTACCCTCGAAAGCTGTTGCGATCCCCTACACTTGTGGGTTATCAGGGGGTGCGCCCACCCCCCTGGGCGCGCCCTCCACTCTCGCGGGGCCCCTGTTTCTCCACCGACATACTCCTTCCTCCTATATATACCTACGTACCCCCAAACGATCAGATACAGAGCCAAAAACCTAATTCCACCACCACAACCTTCTGTACCCACGAGATCCCATCTTGGGGCCTGTTTCGGAGCTCCGCCGGAGGGGGCACCCAACACGGCGGGCTTCTACATCAACTCCATAGCCTCTCCGATGAAGTGTGAGTAGTTTACCTCAGACCTTCGAGTCCATAGTTAGTAGCTAGATGGATTCTTCTCTCTTTTTGGATCTCAATACAATGTTCTCCCCCTCTCTCGTGGAGATCTATTCGATGTAATCTTCTTTTTGCGGTGTATTTGTTGAGAACGATGAATTGTGGGTTTATGATCAAGATTATGTATGAACAATATTTAAATTTTCTCTGAATTCTTTTATGTATGATTGGTTATCTTTGCAAGTCTCTTCGAATTATCAGTTTGGTTTGGCCTACTAGATTGGTTTTTCTTGCAATGGGAGAAGTGCTTAGCTTTGGGTTCAATCTTGCAGTGTCCTTTCTCAGTGTGATGAGGGGCAGCAAGGCACGTATTGTATTGTTGCCATCGAGGATAACAAGATGGGGTTTTTATCATATTGCATGAATTTATCCCTCTACATCATGTCATCTTGCTTAAGGCGTTACTCTGTTTTCATGAACTTAATACTCTAGATGCATGCTGGTGATAACCCACAAGTATAGGGGATCGCAACAGCTTTCGAGGGTAGAGTATTCAACCCAAATTTATTGATTCGACACAAGGGGAGCCAAAGAATATTCTTGAGTATTAGCAGTTGAGTTGTCAATTCAACCACACCGGATAACTTAGTATCTCGCAGCAAAGTGTTTAGTAGCAAAAGTGGTATGATAATAAAGGTAACGGTAGCAAAAGTAAAAATAAATGTTTTTGGGTAGTTGTAACAGTAGCAACGGAAAAGTAAATAAGCGAAGAACAATATGTGAAAAGCTCGTAGGCAATGGATCAGTGATGGATAATTATGTCGGATGCAATTCCTCATGCAATAGTTATAACATAGGGTGATATAGAACTAGCTCCAATTCATAAATGCAATGTAGGCATGTATTCCGTAAATAGTCATACGTGCTTATGGAAAAGAACTTGCATAACATCTTTTGTCCTACCCTCCCGTGGCAGCGGGGTCCTTCCGGAAACTAAGCGATATTAAGGCCTCCTTTTAATAGAGAACCGGAACAAAGCATTAGCACATAGTGAATACATGAACTCCTCAAACTACGGTCATCACCGAGAAGTATCCCGATTATTGTCACTTCGGGGTTGTCGGATCATAACACATAATAGGTGACTATAGACTTGCAAGACAGGATCAAGAACACACATATATTCATGAAAACATAATAGTTCAGATCTGTAATCATGGCACTCGGGCCCTAGTGACAAGCATTAAGCATAGCAAAGTCATAGCAACATCAATCTCAGAACATAGTGGATACTAGGGATCAAACCCTAGCAAAACTAACTTGATTACATGGTAAATCTCATCCAACCCATCACCGTCCAGCAAGCCTACGATGGAATTACTCACGCACGGCGGTGAGCATCATGAAATTGGTGATGGAGGATGGTTGATGATGACGACGACGATGAATCCCCCTCTCCGGAGCCCCGAACGGACTCCAGATCAGCCCTCCCGAGAGATTAGGGCTTGGCGGCGGCTCCGTGTCGTAAAACGCGATGAAACTTTCTCTCTGATTTTTTTCTCCCCGAGACGGAATATATGGAGTTGGAGTTGAGGTCGGAGGAGGTCCAGGGGGCCCACGAGATAGGGGGGCGCGCCCTACAAGGGGGGCCCTGTCTCGTGGACAGGCCCTGGGCCCCCCTAGTGTATTTCTTTCGCCCAATAATTCTTATAAATTCCAAAAAGTGCCCCCGTGAATTTCCAGGACATTCCGAGAACTTTTCTTTTCTACACATAAAACAACATCATGGTAGTTCTGCTGAAAACAGCGTCAGTCCGGGTTAGTTTCATTCAAATCATGCAAGTTAGAGTCCAAAACAAGGGCAAGTGTTTGGAAAAAGTAGATACGTTGGAGACGTATCAACTCCCCAAGCTTAAACATTTGCTTGTCCCCAAGCAATTCAGTTGATAAACTGAAAGTGATAAAGAAAAACTTTTACAAACTCATTTGCTCTTGTTGTTGTAAACATGAAAAGCCAGCATTCAAGTTTCAGCAAATATTATGAACTAACCATACTCACAATAACACGTAGGTCTCACAACTACTCATATCAATAACATAATCAGCTAGCGAGCCATAATAATAAAACTCGGATGCCAACACTTTCTCAAAATAATCATAACATGATATAACAAAATGGTATCTCGCTAGCCCTTTCTGAGACCGCAAAACATAAATGCAGAGAACCTTTAAAGATCAAGGACTGACTAAACATTGTAATTCACGGTAAAAGAGATCCAGTCAAGTCATTCCCAATATAAACCAATAATAATGAATGCAAATGACAGTGTGCTCTCCATCGGGTGCTTTTTAATAAGAAGGGATGATGACTCAACATAAAAGTAAATAGATAGGCCCTTCGCAGAGGGAAGCAGAGATTTGTAGAGGTGCCATAGCTCGATTTTAAATTAGAGATTGAATAACATTTTGAGCGGCATACTTTCACTGTCAACGCAACAACTATGAGATGGCTGTATCTTCCATACTACATGCATTATAGGCAGTTCCCAAACAGAATGGTAAAGGTTTATACTCCCCCAACCACCAACAAGCATCAATCCATTGCTTGCTCGAAACAACGAGTGCCTCCAACATACAATAACCCTGGGGGAGTTTTGTTTAATTATTTTGATTTGCTTTGATCTTTTTGGATCATGGGATTGGGCATCCTGGTTACCGGCCCTTTCTCGTGAATGAGGAGCGGAGTCCACTCCTCTTGAGAATAACCCACCTAGCATGGAAGATATAGGTGTCGTGGTTCTAAGTCTGACAGTAGAATGGGGGGTAGGAATGGAGAGGCAAGATCCTAGCTATGGAGTAGTTGTATATGCAAGGGATTTACGAGTTCAGGCCCTTCTCGGAGGAAGCAACAGCCCTACGTCTCGGAGCCCAGAGGCGGTCGACTGGATTATATGTGTATGAGTTATGAAGTGCGAACCCTTACACTTTGTGGAGGGTGGCTTATATAGAGTGCGCCAGGACCCCAACCAGCCCACGTAGCGGAGGGTTTAAGGTGCATTAAGGCCAGGCATTACTGGTAACGCCTTACATAAAGTGTCATCATGACCATAAAGACTAGTTAATTATAGACCGTTTGGATACAGAGTGGCTCCTAAACTCCTGGTGGTCGAGTGAGTCTTCATGGTCGAGTGGAATCCTGCCAGGTCGACTGGAAGGCAGTTTCTTTTAAGGATGTCCTTGGGGAGGGTATCTTGGACAGGTCCATGACCCTACCCTAGGTACATGACTTCATCATTAGCCCCCGAATGGGTCGAGGTTTGAGTGAGGAAGGAGTTGATAATCTTTCCGACCTGTTTTTCGCGTTGCGACTATGTCTTACTCTGGATCAATGACTCTTTAGTGATGGTGTCAACTTCTCTTTCAGTCGCCTTGATCCATTCTTCACATCTGTCGAGTGAACTTTATGAACTTTGAAGATTTCCGAGCGACGGATCGGAGGAAATCTGCCGTCTGACAAGTTGCTCTGTTGTTAGCGGATTTAGCGGGATCCGAATTTTGGGAAGCGCGCGAAGCGGAGAAAACCGTGGCACTCGGATGGAATAAGGCGAAGACGCCTCGATCTTCGCGCCACCTTTTTCGCCACGTATCGCGCGCGCGTCTGTTGCGGGATTTGACAGGATTGCCTGGGCCTACCAGTCAGCCACTCGGAAGTGCCCTCATATAAGGCACCGGGCGGGGGTATTTTGAACAGTGCGCCCTCATTTTCCCCTCCTCCGTCCTCAGATTCATCTGCTGCGCCCGCAGCCTGCTCAGCGCTACTGCTCTGTGCCTGCTTCTCCGGCGACAATGGTGAAGGAGAAGACGGCGGCCTTGGAGCGGGCGAAGAAGGCGACGACGAAGGCGAAGGGGAGAACGTCCAATCGGGGCGGATCCTCGTCGCGGTCCAAGCTGCCGCAAGGTTGGGTTCAGGGAGATTGGATCCGCTCGACCATCACCGAGAAGGACCTCAATGATCTGGCCAACGAGGGACTGATCCCCCACGGGTCGGCAAGGCTTCCGGGGACGGAGTGGCAGCCGCAGCCTCAAGAGGGTGAGTGCGTCCTCTTAGCCACTCATGTAGATCGCGGATTTTCTCTGCCACCGAATCTTTTCTTCCGGGGGTTTCTGAACTTCTTTGGAGCACAACTCCATCATTTCACACCCAACTTCATTGCCTATCTTGCCGCTTTCGTGTCTTTGTGTGAAAACTTCTTGGGTTGTCAGCCGCACTGGGGCCTCTTCAAACACATATTCACCTGTCGCTCTCAGATGGTGAAGAAGGCTAACCCAAATGACGAGAGAACCCAAGTAATCCAGATGTGTGGGGGACTCGGGGTCCAGATGAGGGGTAAGAGGGCCTTTCCGGCCAATGCTCTTCCCGACTCAGTTAGAGGGTGGTAGTCGACTTGGTTCTACTGCCAAGACCAGCCGACGCCAGGGCAGTCGACTGGACTCCCTCCTTTCTCCATGAGTCGAGTGAACAAGCCATCCTCTCTGAAGGTGCTACCGGAGGAGAAGGCCCAGGTTAAATTTTTGATGGAGCGTGTTGTCCAGCTCATTCGGGACGGAGTGACCGGCATGGATCTTCTGGAGGTTTTCCTTCGACGGCGTATTCAGCCACTCCAATACCGAGGCCACCCAATGTAGTTGTATTTTGGTACCGAAGATACCACTCGGGTCCATCCAGAGGAGGTCAATGACGCCACATTGGAGAGGTGGATGACTGCCATCACGGGAAACAAAGACAATCCTCGTGGAGCTAGGAGGATTCCACCACTCAACCAGTCATACGAACCAGACAAGGTATGACCACTTATTTCCGACTGTGATCCTGCTGCATTCATTCTGTTTTGTTGCAAATCCGTCGACTGACTTTTGTCTTGTTTGGTTGTCTTGTAGGTCACCACTAACATGTACTCGATGCCCAACGGGGCGCAAGAACCAGTCGAAGAAGAAGAAGGAAGCGGAGGTGAAAGCCAGGAGGAATGGGAGTCCGACGGTGAGGAGGACGAGGGAAACGACAGCTCTGATGAAGAGGAGGAGGAGGAGGAAGACGTCGATCTTCCCCGCTCGGAAAGGCGATCCAAGCTGAGGCATGATCAGGCGGTCGAGCGCGGTAAGGCTATCGCGCCCGTGGGGCAGTCGACGAAGCGACCTCGGACAACTTCCCCAGCGCCGACTGAGAAAACGCCGAAGCAACCCCGAGCAACGTCATCGAAGCCAACAAAGGCCCTGCCCAAGATGAGGATGGTCATTCCCACCATTTCCGGGTAATCAGTAGAACTTGTGTTTTCCTGTTTAACATGAGTGTACTTTTGGTCGACTCGTTGACTGATCGGCTGATTTATGAAATCTGCAGTGCTGCCACCTCCGAGACCTCAGCTAAGCACGAAGATCAGGAAATGGAAGATGCCGCCACCTCCAACCTTGGTATGATCTCTGCAGTTTCGCTTTTGGTCGATTGGATTTCCATTTTTACTTTTGAATCTTTCTTGTAGTTCCACCTCAAGTCATTGATCTCCCTGACGACGATGATGAAACACCGCTGAGGAAGAGGAAGAACAAAAGGGTGCCTGCTGGCAAGGCCACTCCAGTTGTATCAGTGCCTGAGATGCTGGTTCACGAGGGGGGCAACACCACTCGGGCTTCTGTGTCCTTTGATGTGCCGCTGACGAGTGCCCGGCTTTCGTCGTCGACTGCTGATCCGCCTTCTCTTTTTGCTACACACCACATCCCGAAAGACCAAGTGAGTGTTGCTAAGGAGGCCATACGCCAGGCAGGGATCATGATGGAGCAAGTGAAGGCAGTCCGGGAAACCAGCCAGGCGGCTTATGATGCTAGCTCAGCCCTTCAGAGCAATGTCCAAGTAAGTTGATCGTTGCTTGCTCTGTTAGGATATGCTACCTGAAACTTCTTCTTTCTGAAGATTTCCATATCTGTACACCCACTGGGTGGATGTGTCGATTGAATTTTTGTACTAGTGGGGGCACTGTTGAGTGCACCCACCGGGTGTAGTCCCGAGACTATGGTGGATGCAGGCGATCGACTATAGTCTTTATACTTTGAACTTCTTCACTCGGTCTGGTCGGACCATGTCGAATGGAACCTTGGAACCGGTGGGGCACGCTTAGTGCACCCACTGGGTGTAGTCCCCGAGACTATGGTTGACTGCTGGCAGTCGACTATAGTCTGAAGAACTGTTTTTTTACGCGGCTGACCGCTGACAATTAACTATGGTTTTAGGATCATAACCTTTTGCCTCTTTCGGTCGACTGGTCGAACCAAATTGGTAAAACCAGTGGGGGCACGCTGAGTGCACCCACTGGGTGTAGTCCCCGAGACTACTGTCAAATGTTTTGATTCGGCTGTAGTCTTAGGAATGCTACGATTTTTCCTTAGTCACTCGGAAGTGACCTGTCTTTGATGTTTTGTCGATTGACTCTTTGCAGAAATCTTGCGAGCTTGAAGCTCGCTATACTGAGTTGGAGAACAAACAGATCCAGCTCAACCTTGACTTGAAGCTCGCTCAGGATAACTTGCAAAAGGCGAGGGATGAAGCAAAAGGTATGGCTGGTGAGAATTTGACGACTGTCTTTGATTTTCCATCCATTCTCAACTCTGGTCTCATTGTTATTTTGCAGATAAACTGGAGGAGGCTCTGAAGAAGAAAGACCATGACCTTGCAGAGGCACAGAAAGCGGCTTTGGAGAAAACGAAGCTCGCGGAAGAGAAACTTGCCTCAGTCGGCAAACTTGAGGAAGAGAATGCCAAGCTGAAAGCCGCTCTTGACGCAGCCAACAAGGAAGTCAGCCGACTGAAGAACGACAAGATCGCTCTGACTGACAAGGCCGGCCAACTGGCGGGGAAGCGAAATGACCTGGAAGCAGGGCCGGCCCCGGGGCATGGGCAGGGGGGCGACGGCCCAGGGCCCAGCCCAGGGAGGGGCCCATGATGTAGTGCACATATATAATATAGCCGAGCAAAAATAGGTGAGAAAAAAATTATGAGAGAAGAAAAACGAGATGAGGTAGGCCCATCATATAGCAGTTAGCGATTAGCGAAGCGTCACGCACGCCGCACGACAGGGCCGCTCGTTTCGATTGTGAAACAAATCAATCGAAGATCTCGCGGACGCCTCGCTCGTCTGTTCGTCCTCTCGTCGTTGTGATCGCCTCGGTCACCATTGTGTCGCCGCCATGCGGCAATCCAAAGACCGCAGCCCGCAGTGATATGTATATGTATGTATGTGAGCGATGGCGCAACCCACAGCAAGACGTATACGTATCCATGCATAAATCTACGTACCATGTTCTGATCCATCCCCGCAAACCCCAATTTCAGTAATTTCTTTTTTTTAGAACGTATTCAGTTATTCATCCATGATCCATCCTCTAATTTCAGTGTTCACGAAGTTCCAAATTTTAATGTATAGTTTTCGAATTCAATCTTTCATAGTATGTATTCAACCATCCTTTTTTTTGTCATTCTATGCACATGTCTAGGGTTCCAATCATTCAAATCATCCGATGTATAAATTTCTAATTCCTTGAATAATTTTTCTTCATAATATTAGGACATTAGCCCGCCATATTGCCTAAGAAGCATTTGTCAGTTGCTCAAACAAGGAGAAAAAAGATAGAAAGGGATCTGAAGATTCAACAATGAAGGGTACTTAAGTATTATTGTTGTTGATGGAGTCGATTGAATTTGGTTCTTATTTGAGGTAATCATATCATGTTACTTTCAATTTTCTATCTTTTTAGTATTTACGTAAGTAATATGGCATTGTCCAACAATTATTATGTTTAAGTTTATGTACCACGCACGAGCATACATATATATGATCTTAGGACATAGGGCACATGGCATCGAGTTCGCCTAGGGCCTCCCGAAACACAGGGCCGGCCCTGCCTGGAGGTTTATCTTGGAGGGCTCGCCAAGAAGCTGTTCCTCATGCTTGAAAGTAATCTCTTTTATCCGATTGACTTGTTATCACCGTCTCATCATATGATTGTTGTTTTGAGTCCGAGCTGTGTTTATAGAATTCTGCCAAAACTTCGAAGAGGAGACCAGTCGAGCGGAAACCAGCCTGGACCCCATCAACTCTCCTGTGAAGGACGAAGTCGCTATGAATGTGCTCCGACTGGAGTCTCGCGTCGCTAGCGTGGTGGGCTACCTCGCTCGACTGAAAGCTGCGGTGTCGCGGATCGACTCAACACTCTGGCCAGACCAGACGCTTCAGAATGACCTTGAATCCTTAATGACTCGACTGAACGAGGTTCCAAGTCGAGTGCAAGAATGGAAAAAGTCTTACGCGGTGTGGTCTTGATGTCGCTCTATCTACGGTTCGTGTCCACTGCAAGGAAGCGCAAGAGGAAAAGCTGGCGTCCCTCAAAGTCGCCAACACCAGGAAGTACGACTTCCGATCTTTCATGGAGACCTTCATCGCTGCTGCCACCCGGATTGCTGACGGAATCGCCCTCGATCAGTTTATTGCACCTTCCAGTCCTCCACCTGAGGAGTAAAAAACTTCTATGCTCCACTTTAAATTTGCCTCGGAATGCCGAGTGGTTTTGTAACTGATAAACTTTAACAGGCTTAACGCCTGAGCACTTTCGAATCCGTAGGACGTTTATCCGAACTTTATTTATCATCGAACATGCTTTTATTTGCCTTCGAGAGAACTTTGCTATTCATTCGGAATATACTTCATTGTTTGAGCAACTTCCTTGAGGTGAAAACTCCAGTCGACTTGCACTTCATCGATCTTGCAGGTAGGGATGGAGCACAGACTGCGACTGACCTCGTCGTCCTTGCGGATCAGGATGGACCGCATGTTGTACTTGTGGCACAGCTCTGAGGGAGAAGGTAACAGTCGACCTGCACCTCGTCGTCCTTGCGGATTGGGATGGACCGCACGTTGTACTTGTGGCGCAGCTCCGAAGGAGAAGGTAACAGTCGACCTGCACCTTGTCGTCCTTGCGGATTGGGATGGATTTCTTACTTAGGCTAGTACTGGACTGCAGCTAAGCCTCCGAGTGGGAGGTTTGCTCTCCACTCGGTAGGATTTTTAATACTTAGGCGAGTACTGGACTGCAGCTAAGCCTCCGAGTGGGAGGTTTGCTCTCCACTCGGTAGGATTTTTAATACTTAGGCGTAGCATCTTGGATCATTGCTAAGCCTCACAGTGGGAGGTTTGCTCTCCACCCGGTAGGATTTTTTAATACTTAGGCGAGTACTGGACTGCAGCTAAGCCTCCGAGTGGGAGGTTTGCTCTCCACTCGGTAAGATTTTTTAATACTTAGGCGAGTACTGGACTGCAGCTAAGCCCCCGAGTGGGAGGTTTGCTCTCCACTCGGTAGGATTTGTTAATACTTAGTAGTCTTGGACTGCAGCTAAGCCCCCGAGTGGGAGGTTTGCTCTCCACTCGGTAGGATTTTCATGGTGTAGCTCTGAAGGAGAAGGCAGCAGTCGACCTGCACCTCGTCGTCCTTGCGAAGCACACATTGCATTAAATACTTAGGCGAGTACTTGGACTGCAGCTAAGCCCCCGAGTGGGAGGCTGGCCCACCACTCGGGAGGATTTAAAACACGTAGGCGAGTACGTGCACTGCTGCTAAGCCCACGAGTGGGCGGCTGGCTCACCACTCGGTGGGATTTTAAATACTTAGGCGAGTACTTGGACTGCAGCTAAGCCCCCGAGTGGGAGGCTGGCTCACCACTCGGTAGGATTTTAAATACTTAGGCGAAACGGACTCGCAGCTAAACCCCCGAGTGGGAGGCTGGCTCGCCACTCGGAAAGGATTTTTTTTTTACAAACTTAGGCGAAACGGATTCGCAGCTAAGCCACCCACTGGGGGGCCTCGTCGTCCTTGCGAAGCGCACATTGTATTAAATACTTAGGCGAGTACTTGGACTGCAGCTAAGCCCCCGAGTGGGAGGCTGGCCCACCACTCAGTAGGATTTTAAATACTTAGGCGAGTACTTGGACTGCAGCTAAGCCCCCGAGTGGGAGGCTGGCTCACCACTCGGTAGGATTTTAAATACTTAGGCGAGTACTTGGACTGCAGCTAAGCCCCCGAGTGGGAGGCTGGCTCACCACTCGGTAGGATTTTAAATACTTAGGCGAAACGGATTCGCAGCTAAACCCCCGAGTGGGAGGCTGGCTCGCCACTCGGAAAGGATTTTTTTTACAAACTTAAGCGAAACGGATTCGCAGCTAAGCCACCCACTGGGGGGAAATTTCAACAAAAAGTAATAACAATCACTTGGGAAAATTATAACTTTCTTGACTTAGATAAACGAACTACAGAGGTACTTTTATTACATCTCGTCCGAGTGCGAACTTAAGTGTAAAAGGGGCGGAGCAGCTCCGCATTCCAAGCTCGAGGCTCATCAATCTGGCGATCGACGTTGTAGAGATGATATGCTCTATTGTGGAGAACTCTGGTGACGATGAAGGGACCCTCCCAAGTAGGAGCGAGCTTATGAGGTTTCTGTTGATCCACTCGGAGGACCAAGTCTCCTTCTTGGAAGGCTCGACTCTTCACATTTCTGGCATGGAACCGACGCAAGTCTTGCTGGTAGATAGTCGAGCAGATCAGGGCCATCTCTCTCTCTTCTTCCAAAAGGTCGACTGCATCCTGCCGGGCTTGTTCCGCTTCATCTTTAGAGTAGAGTTCGAATCGAGGTGCGTTGTGAAGCAGGTCACTCGGCAGAACTGCTTCAGCTCCATAGACCCGAAAGAATGGAGTTCTCCCAGTCGACCGATTAGGTGTGGTCCTGAATCCCCAAAGAACTGATGGAAGTTCGTCGACCCAAGCTCCTGCTGCATGTTTGAGGTCGCGCATCAGCCGAGGTTTCAACCCTTTGAGAATTAGGCCGTTTGCGCGTTCTGCTTGTCCATTCGACTGAGGATGAGCAACTGAAGCATAGTCGACCCGTGTGCCTTGAGAGGCGCAGAAGGCTTTGAACTTGTCGTTATCAAAGTTTGACCCATTGTCAGTGATGATGCTAAGCGGAACTCCATATCTGAATATCAACTCTCTGACAAAACTGATAGCAGTGCATGCATCGAGGTTCTTGATGGGCTTGGCTTCGATCCACTTGGTGAACTTGTCGACTGCTACTAGCAAGTGAGTGAAGACGCTCCTGCCAGTTCTCAGCAGTCCAATCATTTACAACCCACAAACATCGAAGGGACAGACGAGTGGAATGGTCTTCAATTCTGAGGCGGGCTTGTGCGTCATATTGGAATAGAACTGAAAACCTTCACACTTGTAGACTATTTCTTTTGCCATTTCATTTGCTTTCGGCCAGTAAAATCCCGCTCGGTATGCTTTAGCCACAATGGTCTGAGAGGACGCATGATGGCCACAGGTCCCCGAGTGGATATCCTCAAGAATTATCCGACCTTCTTCTGGCGTTATACATTTCTGGCCGACTCCAGTCGCGCTTTCTCTGTACAACTGTCCCTTGATCACTGTAAAGGCCTTGGATTGACGGACGATCTGTCGAGCCTCTTCTTCATTCTCTGGGAGCTCTTTCCTTAGAATATATACGATGTATGGCACTTTCCAGTCGGGAGTGATGACCACAACTTCCATAATTAGGTCGACCACGGCTGGAACCTCAACTTCAGTCTGATCGTTGGCACTCTTTGGTTGCGGGGCTTCTTCTGTGAAAGGATCCTCCTGCACTGATGGCGCGCGGATGTGCTCCAGAAACACATCACTGGGAATGGCTTCCCTCTTGGACCCTATTTTCGCCAAATCATCAGCAGCTTGGTTTTTCAGTCGGGGTATATGATGAAGCTCTAACCCCTCAAATTTCTTCTCCAGCTTTCTCACTTCATTGCAGTAACCAGTCATGGCTGGGCTTCTGACGTCCCGCTCCTTCATCACTTGATTAACAACCAGATCTGAGTCGCCGTAGACCATAAGGCGACGGACGCCGAGTGAAATGGTCATACGCAACCCATACAGGAGTGCTTCATATTCTGCTTCATTGTTGGAGGAATCAAAGTGAATCTGGAGAACATATCTGAGCTTATCTCCTCGGGGGGAAACTAATACTACCCCAGCACCGGAACCATTCAGCATCTTGGAACCATCGAAGAACATAGTCCAAAGGTGCTCGAGTGAACTTGAGTCGGAAGGCTCATTGATCCACTCGGCGAGGAAGTATGCTACTGCTTGGGACTTGATGGCTTTCTTTGCCTCAAACTTGATATCAAGGGGAAGGAGTTCTATCGCCCATTTCGCCACTCGACCAGTTGGATCTCTGTTATGAAGAATCTCTGACAATGGAGCGTCGCTGACGACTGTAATGGAATGATCAGAGAAGTAATGAGCAACCTTCTTTGTGGTCATATAAATCCCATAAACAAGTTTCTGATAGTGAGGGTATCTTTGCTTTGATGGGGTCAGCACTTCAGAAAGATAATATACTGGGCGTTGAACTTTGAAGGCTTTTTCTTCTTCTTCCCACTCGACCGTAAATGCAGTCTTGACGACTTGTCCGATGGCTGCAATGTAAAGCGACAAAGGCTCTTTGTCGATAGGAGCGGCAAGCACCGGCTGGGTGGAGAGCGAGCTTTTAGCTCGCAAACGCTACATCGACTTCAGGAGTCCACTCGAACTTGTCGACTTCTTCATCGGTAAAGAAGAGGCAATGCCTTTTCACCGAGGCGAGAGATGAATCGACTTAAAGCGGCCAAGCATCCAGTAAGCTTATGGACATCGTGCACACGCACAGGGCGTTTCATTCGGAGTATAGTGCCAACTTTTTCGGGGTTAGCATCGATTCCTCGTTCGGAAACAAGAAAACCGAGTAACTTTCCGCCATGAACTCCGAATGTGCACTTTGATGGATTAAGCTTGATATCATACCTCCTGAAATTGGCAAATGTTTCAGCAAGGTCAGTCAACAGGTCGGAACCCTTTCGTGACTTGACCACTATATCATCCATGTATGCTTCCACATTCGACTGATTTGAGTGAGCAAACACTTACGAATCATCCTCATGAACGTGGCTCCGGCATTCTTGAGACCGAATGGCATGGTGACATAACAGAAGCACCCGAATGGAGTGATGAAAGCTGTTTTGATCTCATCGGGTCCATACAGATGGATCTGATGGTACCCGGAATAGGCGTCTAAAAAAGACAACCTCTCACATCCCGCAGTCGAGTCGACTATTTGATCGATGCGGGGAAGAGGGAAATGATCTTTCGGGCAGGCCCGATTGATATGTTTGAAGTCAATGCACATGCGCAGTGACTTGTCCTTCTTGGGAACCATGACGACATTAGCGAGCCACTCGGAGTGGTAAATCTCTCGGATGAACTCTGCTGCTAAGAGTCGAGCCACCTCCTCGCCAATGGCCTTTCTCTTCTGGACGGCGGACCGTCGAAGATGCTCTTTGACCGGTTTGACCTTCGGTCGACTTCAGTGGCGGTGCTCACCAGCCCACAGGAACACCCGGCATGTCAGCAGGCTTCCATGCAAAGATGTCCCAGTTCTCACGGAGGAACTGGATGAGCGCTTCTTCCTATTTGGAATCGAGTGTTGTTGAGATGTTGGTCGGAGCAGCATTGGGATCAGTCAGGTGAATGTGAATCGGTTTCATCTCACCGGACGACTGAAACACTGATTCCGTAGCGGGCTTCTTGGCTCGCAACAAATCACCCGGATCTGCATTCTTCTGATATTCTTGTAGCTCTACCACTGCCATCTGAGCATCAGCAATCTTCGAGCCCTTCTGGAAGCACTCTTCCGCCTTCTTCCGATTGCCCGTGACAGTGATCACTCCCTTGGGACCGGGCATCTTTAGTTTAAGATACACATAACATGGTCGGGCCATGAAACGTGCATACGCCGGCCTTCCCAAAATAGCGTGATAAGCGCTCTGGAAATCCACGACCTCAAAGGTCAACTTTTCTTTCCAGAAATTCTTCGAGTCACCAAAAACCACATCAAGAGCGATTTGGCCGAGTGACTTGGCCTTCTTTCCAGGAATGACTCCATGGAAGCTCATGTTATTGGCGCTGAGTCTGGACATCGGAATGCTCATCGCTTTCAACGTCTCTGCATACAATATGTTCAGGCCACTGCCACCATCCATCAAAACTTTGGTCAGTCGAGTGTCTTCGACGACCGGGTCGACCACCAACGCTTGCCTCCCAGGGGTGGCAATGTGCGTCGGATGATCAGACTGGTCGAATGTGATGGCAGTCTGGGACCATTTCAGATAATTGGGCATCGCCGGAGCAACCATGTTCACTTCTCGGTTGATAACCTTCAATCGACTTTTGCTCTCAACGTCAGCAAAAATCATCAGGGTGGAATTAACCTGGGGGTATCCACCATCACTATCTTCCTTATCCTCAACTTTGTCTGACTCCTTCTCCTTATCCTTGGGTTGCTTCCCTTGGAACTGCTGAGTCAAGAGCCGACACTTTCGAGTAGTATGCTTCGGGTAAATGAGTTTACCCTCTTCATCTTTCTTCGTGTGAATATGACACGGCAAATCCAACACATCATTTCCATCTTGGTCTTTCACCTTCTTGGGGTTCCAAGGACCCTTGGGTTTCCCCTTGAACTTTCCCGGGGTCACAGCCAAGGCTTCTCCGAGAGCAGCTGGCTCGGCTTTGCGCTTCTGGTTCTGACTGGAATTTCCTCCGCCGGCTTCGTTAGCGGCTGACTTGTATTTGCCACTCCGGAGCCGATCCCCTTCTTCACCATTTGCATACTTGGTGGCAATCTCCATCATCCGACTCAGGGTCATATCTCCGGTCCGACCAAACTTCAAACTCAACTCTCTGTTCTTGACGCCTTCCTTGAAGGCCTGCAGCCCCAGTGATCGAGATACATTCTCGATTGTGTGGTGCAATGTGATCCACCTCTGGATGTAATCCCTCAAAGTTTCATTCGACTTACGCACACGATCGCAACTCTGTCAACCCTGCTGGTCGCTTGCAAGTCCCTTCAAATGTCCTGACAAACACTCGGGCAAGATCTTCCCAAGTGTAAATACTGCTGGGTGCTAACTAATTCAACCACGCTCTGGCCGAACCCTCCAACATAAGGGGCAAATGCTTCATTGCTACCTCATCGTTGCCACCGCCAATCTGAACAGCCACTCGGTAATCTTCGAGCCAAGTGTCAGGCTTGGACTCACCGGTGAACTTACTGACTCCAGTCGCCAACCTGAAGTTGGGAGGAATCACCGCGACTCTGATGGCCTTGCTAAAACACTCTGGCCCTGAGACATGAACTCTGCTGCTGGTGGGAACATCCCTGTCGTGGCCTTCTCTGTGAGCTCTGTTCCTGTCGATCAAACCTTGGACGATAATGGATCTCGCATCAAAGCCTGGTTCTGTGGGGTCGACTGGAACCCTTCGCCAAAGACTGCGGTCAAGGCGTCATCATCTGCCGAGGAGCGTATGATCCACCCCTTGGGGGAGGGGTGGGCACTCGACTTCGATCATTGCGATCGAATCGGTGCTCATACTACTCGCGGCTCTTGTACTGATCATCACGCCGGCCCCCACATTCCTCACGCCTCGGGGGCAATCTCGGACTATGGGCCGACTGGACTGAATTCACAGCGACGGATCTGTTGTGAATCCTGTTTCGTGACTGTGACACGACTGAGTTTTGATCCCCTGCTGCCCGGAGTAAATCTCTGATCTGTAACAAACCCCTGCCTGCCTCTGACTGGGAAGGCTGGATCGACTCTGCTATACGGGCAGCAGCTGCTAAATTTTGAATCGGAGTTCGATATACCTGAGTTGGTTGTTGAAAGAGCTGACGTCGACTGGATTCTGGAACCCGTGGGCCTTGGCATGCCGAGTACTCATTGGAGGTTCTCGGTCGAGTGCGCTCAACCAGTTAATGGCCGCGCATCCTCCAAGGCACGAGCCTCGGGGGTTTCTCCAACGATAGGAGTGTGAAGCGCATCCATGTTCCGGCGGCGAAGTTCCTCCCTCTGTAGCGAAGTGAGGGGCTCGGGTCGGTACTCTTCGTGAGCTTGCGCCGGATCGACTCCACCGTCACCTCCGTCGGTGCGGGGGAACCCAGGAGGACTGCATGGTCCGTCGACCATCAGAACCTCTGCCGCCGGATCACTGCTATCGCACTCGGACGCGGTCTCTGCGGAGCCAGTCGACAGATCGAACAGGCCGTAGAGAGATTCGTCGGGCTCGATTGCCGCGACTTGGGGAGTGGCCGACTGGCGGGCCACCGCATGTCTCACCCACCGCTGAAGCCTCGACCGACCGGAGCACTTGCGCTGGCGGGAGACTAGGAGCGAGGACGGCACAGGAGCCGACCCATACTGGGTCGACGGTTGCCGTAGGAGGATGCCGCGGACGCACGCGCGAAAGTGCGTTGCCCCGCGGACGAGGAGCGCGTCAACGTCGAGTGGAGCCTCCTGAGGCCAAGCGGAGTCGTCGGCGATAAACGTGAGCGCACCGAGACGGATCTCGCGGCCCTCGACCAAAACTCCACCTGAAACCATGATGTAGGAGATCGAAAGAATCCCAACTTCTCCAACAAATCGCTAGAACACCGGCCCCACGGTGCGCGCCAACTGTCGTGGTTCTAAGTCTGACAGTAGAATGGGGGGTAGGAATGGAGAGGCAAGATCCTAGCTATGGAGTAGTTGTATACGCAAGGGATTTGCGAGTTCAGGCCCTTCTTAGAGGAAGCAACAGCCCTACGTCTCGGAGCCCGGAGGCGGTCGACTGGATTATATGCGTATGAGTTACAGGGGTGCGAACCCTTACACTGTGGAGGGGTGGCTTATATAGAGTGCGCCAGGACCCCAGCCAGCCCACGTAGCGGAGGGTTTAAGGTACATTAAGGCCAGGCGTTACTGGTAACGCCTTATATAAAGTGTCATCATGACCATAAAGACTACTTAATTACAGACTGTTTGGATACAGAGTGGCTCCTGAACTCCTGGTGGTCGAGTGAGTCTTCATGGTCGAGTGGAATCCTGCCAGGTCGACTGGAAGGCAGTTTCTTTTAAGGATGTCCTTGGGGAGGGTATCTCGGACAGGTCCATGACCCTACCCTAGGTACATGACTTCATCAATAGGCAGCCCTAGTTGAAACATGAGCTGCTCGAGCATACAAAACAGAATTTCATTTGAAGGTTTGGAGTTTGGCACATACAAATTTACTTGGAACGGCAGGTAGATACCGCATATAGGAAGGTATAGTGGACTCATATGGAACAACTATGGGGTTTAAGGAGTTTGGATGCACAAGCAGTATTCCCACTTAATGCATGTGAAGGCTAGCAAAAGACTGGGAAGCGACCAAGCTGAGAGAGAGAGCGACAACAGTCATAAACATGCATCAAAATTAATTCACACCGAGTACAAGCATGAGTAGGATATAATCTACCATGAACATAAATATCATGAAGGCTATGTTGATTTGATTCAACTACATGTGTGAACATGTGCCAAGTCGAGTCACTCAATTTATTCAAAGGAGGATACCATCCCATCATACCACATCATAATCATTCTAATAGCATGTTGGCACGCAAGGTAAATCATTATAAATCATAGCTATTCAAGCATGGCACAAGCAACTATAATCTCTAAATGTCATTGCAAATATGTTTACTTCATAATAGCTGACTCAGGAACGATGAACTCATCATATTTACAAAAACAAAAGAGGTCGAGTTCATACCAGCTTTTCTCATCCCAATAAGTCCATCATATATCGTCATTATTGCCATTCACTCGCACGACCGAACGATGTGTATAATAATAAGAGTGCACGTGCATTGGACTAAGCTGGAATCTGCAAGCATTCAACTCAAGAGAGAAGACAAGTAATATGGGCTCTAAATGAAATAAACAATCATGCATATGAGAGCCACTAAGCATTTTCAATATGGTCTTCTCGACCCCCAAAGGAAAGAAAAGAAAATAAAACTATTTACATGGGAAAGCTCCCAACAAGTAAAAAGAAGAACTAGAAATCTTTTTGGATTTTCATTTTAATTTCTACTACAAGCATGGAAATTAAACTAACTAATTTTTTTGGTTTTTCTTAAGGTTTAACAAACACACAAGAAGAAAACTAGAAAAAGAAAATTAAACTAGCATGGATAATACAATGAAAGAGTATGAGCACCGACGACTAGTGTGTGAACTTGAATGTAAAGTCGATGAGAAATACGTACTCCCCCAAGCTTAGGCTTTTGGCCTAAGTTGGTCTAGTACCAAGGACCGCCTGGCTGATATCCATAAGTGAAACTGGGGTTTTATAGAGATGCAGAGGCAACAGCCTCCTGAGCAGCAGCGTGTTTGCGAGCTGCCTCCATTCCCCTCTCATATTCAGTTGCTTCTTCCCTGGTGACAACATATCTTCCTTTTGCCTGATAATCAAAAAGGTAGGGAGCAGGAAGTAATGTGAGGGGACGACGTTAAATGCATCATAGATTAGTCGATAATGGAGGAATTGTTCATTCCTCTCAAGAAAATGATGATTGAACATAGCTTCTTTATCCAAATAAACAGGAGGTAAAATCATATCCCCTTCTCGTGGGGCTATATTAAGATAATTAGCCACACGGGTTGCATAAATTCCTCCAAATAAATCTCCCTTTCTACTATTATTCTGCAACCTACGTGCAACTATCACCCCCAAGTTATAACCTTTATAACCTGACACAGCACTCTTGAGGACACAAAGATCAGGAGCACACATGTGACATACTTCGTCCTTACCATTAATGCTTCTACCAATAAAGAGAGCAAAGTAATGTATAGCAGGAAAATGAATGCTCCCTATGGTAGCTTGTGCTACGTCCCTAGATTCTCCCACAAAGAATACTAGCAAGAAAATCTCTAAATTCAGATTTGGGAGGATCATTAATATTACCCCACTGCGAGAGTTTGCAAGCAGTTGTGAAATCCTCTAAATCCATGGTATAAGATGTATCATAAATATCAAACATGACACTAGGAGAATTACGTGCACAGTTATATTTAAACCAGCGCACAAAAGAATCAGTCAACTGATAGTACTGCGGACACTTATCTTGTAAGAAGTCCTCCAGCTCGGCATTACGCACATACGCGTCAAATTCTTCCTTGAAGCCTGCTTCGACCATAAAATCATCGGATGGCCACTCACAAGCCCGTACATTCGCGTCTCTTGGCAATTCAACATCTTGCTCATGTATAACAATCCTTGGCCCTTTCTTTGCCGAGGAACCTCCTTGGTACATTCTTCTAAGCATATTTCTTTTTCTGAAAATTTCTAAAATTTTAGTAACTTCAAAATAAAAGTGAATAAAACTAAACAAGATTGATAGCAACTACTCCTACAAGTGCCTAGAGCCTATATCATGCATTGGAATTGCTTGGGACCTCAAAAATTTATCATGCAAGCTCAAGAACATGGTCACCTATGTAGCAAAAATTTGCAAAGAATAAAGCACTAGAACAAAAACTAATTGGACCAATGGAGGAGTCACATACCAAGCAACAATCTTCCAAAGCAGTTTTGTGAATGGAGCTTTGAGCAAGGAGATCGAAAATCACAAAGAAACGAGCTAGAACTCGTGCTTGAGCTGGATGGGGATTTTTGGGTAGAAGATGAAGTGTGTGGGTGCTTGGCATAAGTGGAGGTGAGCCACCGGGGCCCACGAGACAGGCGCGCCCTACAGGGGCGCCCTCTCTCTCGTGGCCTGGTGCTTGCCCCTTCTGCAGTGTTTTCAGTGCCTAAAATCCTCAAATATTCCAGAAAAAATCATACTAGATTTGCAGGGCATTTGGAGCACTTTTATTTTCGGACTATTTTTTAATACACGGATAATTCAAAAAACTGACGGATATTACTATTTTTGCTTTATTTATTCTAAATAACAGAAAGTAAAAAGAGAGTACAGAAGGTTGTGCCTTCTAGTTTCATCCATCTCGTGATCATCAAAATGAATCCACTAACAAGGTTGATCAAGTCTTGTTAACAAACTCATTCCGAAAAACACGGAACCGGAGAAATTTCGAATAACACTAAGTTACCTCAACGGGGATATGAAAATCCCCAACAATAAGAATATCATACATTTTTCTTAACGGTAGGGAGAGGAAATTCAAAACCTCCAAAAATGATAGTTGGAACTTTTTCAATAGAATTGATGCTATGAACTTGAGATTGTTTCCTCGGAAAGTGTACCGTATGCTCATTACCATTAACATGAAAAGTGACATTGCCTTTGTTGCAATCAATAACAGCCCCTGCAGTATTAAGAAAAGGTCTACCAAGGATAATAGACATACAATCGTCCTCGGGAATATCAAGAATAACAAAGTCTGTTAAGATAGTGACATTTGCAACCACAACAGGCACATCCTCACAAATACCGACAGGTATAGCAGTTGATTTATCAGCCATTTGCAAAGATATTTCAGTAGGTGTCAACTTATTCAATTCAAGTCTACGATATAAAGAGAGAGGCATAACACTAACACCGGCTCCAAGATCACATAAAGCAGTTCTAACATAATTTCTTTTAATAGAGCATGGTATAGTTGGAACACCCGGATCTCCAAGTTTCTTTGGTATTCCACCCTTAAAAGTGTAATTAGCAAGCATGGTGGAAATCTCAGCTTCCGGTATCTTTCTTTTATTTGTAATAATATCCTTCATATACTTAGCATAAGGATTTACTTTGAGCATATCAGTTAAGCGCATTCGTAAGTAAATAGGTCTAATCATTTCAAAGAAAGCGCTCAAAATCCTCATCATCCTTTGACTTGGATGGTTTAGGAGGAAAGGGCATGGGTTTACGAACCCATGGTTCTCTTTCATTACCGTGCTTCCTAGCAACAAAATCTCTCTTATCATAACGTTGATTCTTTGATTGTGGGTTATCAAGATCAACAGCGGGTTCAATCTCTACATCATTATCATTGCTAGGTTGAGCATCAACATGAACATTATTATTAACATTATCACTAGGTTCATGTTCATCACTTGATTGTGTTTCAGCATCAGAAATAGAAATATCATTGGGATTCTTAGGTGTGTCTACAGTAGGTTCACTAGAAGCATGCAAAGTTCAATCGTTTTTCTTCTTCTTCTTCTTTTTAGAAGAACTAGGTGCCTCTAAATTATTTCTTTGAGAATCTTGTTCGATTCTCTTAGGGTGGCCTTCAGGATACAAAGGTTCCTGAGTCATTCTACCAGTTCTAGTAGCCACTCTAACATCAAAGTCATTTTTATTATTCAATTCATCATGCAAATCATTTTGAGCTTTAAGTACGTGCTCAGCTTGAGTAGCAACCATAGAAGCATATTTGCTAACGCGGTGAAGTTCATCTCTAACTCTAGCCAGATTATCACCTACGCGTCCTATCTCGAAAGCATTATTCTTTAACTGTCTACCAACATAAGCATTAAAACTTTCTTCTCTAGCCATAAAGTCATCAAATTCATCTAAGCATGGGCTATGAAATTTAGTAGAGGGTATTTCAACTTTATCATATCTATAGAGAGAATTTACCTTTACTACTTGTATCGGGTTATCAAGACAATGTGGTTCTTAAGGCGGTAAATTTAGACCATGTATTTCTTTAATAGGAGGTAAATTCTTAACATCTTCAGCTTTAATACCTTTTTCTTTCATTGATTTCTTTGCCTCTTGCATATCTTGAGATCGAGAAATAAAACACCTCTCTTCTTGGAGTGGGTGTAGGAATAGGCTCGAGGAGTTGGCTCAATTGGTTCAGAATTACTTGAGAACTGGCTCGGGAAGAGTCCAATTATTTTCATTAGTCAACATATTATTCAATAATATTTCAGCTTAAATCATTGTTCTTTCCTGAAAACACAACCAGCACAACTATCCAAGTAGTCCTTGGAAGCATCGATTAGTCCATTATAAAAGATATCAAGTATTTCATTTTTCTTAAGAGGATGATCAGCAAAGCATTAAGTAATCGGAGAAGCCTCCCCAAGCTTGTGGGAGACTCTCTTCTTTGATTTGCACAAAATTATATATTTCCCGCAAGGCAGCTTGTTTCTTATGAGCAGGGAAATATTTAGTAGAGAAGTAATAAATCATATCTTGGGGACTACGCACACAACCATGAGCAAGAGAATTATACCAAGTCTTAGCATCACCCTTTAATGAGAACGGAAATATCTTAAGGATATATAAATAGCGAGACTTCTCATCATTAGTAAACAAGGTGGCTATATCATTCAACTTGGTAAGATGTGCCACAACAGTTTCAGATTCAAGGCCATAAAAAGGATCAGATTCAACTAAAGTAATAATATCGGGATCAATAGAGAATTCATAATCCTTATCAAGAATACGAGATAGGTGAAGTGGCAAACGCAGGATCGGGTTTCATTCTAGCATTAAGAGACTGCTGTTTCCATTTAGCTAATAATTTCTTAAGATCATTTCTATCATTGCAAGCAAGAATTTCCATAGCAACTTTTTCATTCATAACATAACCCTTAGGAACAACAGGTAATACATAATCATTGGGGGAACCTTCATCATCACTATCATCAATAATAGGTTCTTCAATATTTTCATTCCCCTAACTCTAGCAAGTTGTTCATCTAGAAATTCACCTAATGGCAAAGTAGTATCACGCACAAAAGTAGTTTCATCATGCATAGCAGAAGTGGCATCATCAATAACTTGAGACATATCAGAATTCATAGCAGTAGCAGCTTTAGGTGTTGCAAGCTTACTAATAACGGAAGGAGAATCTAGTGCCGAGCTAGATGGCAGTTCCTTACCTCCCCTCGTAGTTGAGGGCAAAATCTTGGTCTTAGCGTCTTTCAAGTTCTTCATAGTGATCAACAGATATAAATCCCAAGTGACTCAGAGAATAGAGCTATGCTCCCTGGCAACGGCGCCAGAAATTAGTCTTGATAACCCACAATTATAGGGGATCGCAATAGCTTTCGAGGGTAGAGTATTCAACCCAAATTTATTGATTCGACACAAGGGGAGCCAAAGAATATTCTTGAGTATTAGCAGTTGAGTTGTCAATTCAACCACACCTGGATAACTTAGTATCTGCAGCAAAGTGTTTAGTAGCAAAAGTGGTATGATAATAAAGGTAACAGTAGCAAAAGTAAAGATAAATATTTTTGGGTTTTTGTAGTAGTTGTAACAGTAGCGGAAAAGTAAATAAGCGAAGAACAATATGTGAAAAGCTCGTAGGCAATGGATCAGTGATGGATAATTATGCCGGATGCGATTCCTCATGCAATAGTTATAACATAGGGTGATATAGAACTAGCTCCAATTCATCAATGCAATGTAGGCATGTATTCCATAAATAGTCATACGTGCTTATGAAAAAGAACTTGCATAACATCTTTTGTCCTACCCTCCTGTGGCAGCGGGGTCCTTCCGGAAACTAAGGGATATTAAGGCCTCCTTTTAATAGAGAACCGGAACAAAGCATTAGCACATAGTGAATACATGAACTCCTCAAACTACGGTCATCACCGAGAAGTATCCCGATTATTGTCACTTTGGGGTTGTCGGATCATAACACATAATAGGTGACTATAGACATGCAAGATAGGATCAAGAACACACATATATTCATGAAAACATAATAGGTTCAGATCTGAAATCATGGCACTTGGGCCCTAGTGACAAGCATTAAGCATAGCAAAGTCATAGCAACATCAATCTCAGAACATAGTGGATACTAGGGATCAAACCCTAACAAAACTAACTTGATTACATGGTAAATCTCATCCAACCCATCACCGTCCAGCAAGCCTGCGATGGAATTACTCACACACGGCGGTGAGCATCATGAAATTGGTGATGGAGGATGGTTGATGATGACGACGGCGATGAATCCCCTTCTCCGGAGCCCCGAACAGACTTCAGATCAGCACTCCCGAGAGAGATTAGGGCTTGGGGGCAGCTCCGTGTCGTAAAACGCGATGAAACTTTCTCTCTGATTTTTTTCTCCCCGAGACGGAATATATGGAGTTGGAGTTGAGGTCGGAGGAGGTCCAGGGGGCCCACGAGATAGGGGGGCGCGCCCTAGGGGGGCGCCCCCCTGTCTCGTGGACAGGCCCTGGGCCCCCTGGTGTATTTCTTTCGCCCAATAATTCTTATAAATTCCAAAAAGTGCCTCCGTGGATTTCCAGGACATTCCGAGAACTTCTCTTTTCTACACATAAAACAACATCATGGTAGTTCTGCTGAAAACAGCGTCAGTCCGGGTTAGTTTCATTCAAATCATGCAAGTTAGAGTCGAAAACAAGGGCAAAAGTGTTTGGAAAAGTAGATACGTTGGAGACGTATCAGCTGGATAGCGGTCGATGAGTGGAGTAATAGTAGTAGATGCAGGCAGGAGTCGGTCTACTTGTCTCGGACGTGATGCCTATATACATGATCATACCTAGATATTCTCATAACTATGCTCAATTCTGTCAATTGCTCAAAAGTAATTCGTTCACCCACCGTAAAATACTGATGCTCATGAGAGAAGCCACTAGTGAAACCTATGGCCCCCGGTCTATCTTCATCATATTAATCTTCCAATACTTAGTTATTTCCTTTGCTTTTTTTACTTTGCTTATATTTTACTTTGCATCTTTTTCACAAAAATACCAAAAATATTATCCTATCATATCTATCAGATCTCACTCTCGTAAGTGACCGTGAAGGGATTGACAACCCCTTATCGCGTTGGTTGCGAGGAGTTATTTGGATTGGGCAGGTGCGAGGGACTCACACGTAGCCTCCTACTGGATTGATACCTTGGTTCTCAAAAACTGAGGGAAATACTTATGCTACTTTGCTGCATCACCCTTTCCTCTTCAAGGAAATCCAACGCAGTGCTCAAGAGGTAGCACACAACTATGATATTACTATCTTTATATCTCAAAACAATTATCAAGCATCAAATTTCTCATGATATTAATTAAAGCAAGTTGCCATGCTATTTTAAGACTCTCAAAATAATATAAGTGAAGCATGAGAGATCAATAGTTTCTATAAAACAAATCCACACCGTGCTCTAAAAGATATAAGTGAAGCACTAGAACAAAACTATATAGCTCAAAAAATATAAGTGACGCACATAGAGTATTCTAATAAATTCCGAATCAAGTGTGTCTCTCTAAAAGGTGTGTACAGCAAGGATTATTATGGTAAACTAGAAATCAAAGACTCAAATCATACAAGACGCTCCAAGCAAAACACATATCATGTGGTGAATAAAAATATAGCTCCAAGTAAAGTTACCGATGGAAGTAGACGAAAGAGGGGATGCCTTCTGGGGCATCCCCAAGCTTTGGCTTTTAGGCGTCCTTAGATTATCTTGGGGGTGCCATGGGCATCCCCAAGCTTATACTCTTGCCACTCCTTGTTCCATAATCCATCAAATCTTTCACCAAAACTTGAAAACTTCACAACACAAAACTCAGCAGAAAATCTCGTAAGCTCCGTTAGTGAAAGAAAACAAAAGACCAGTTCAAGGTACTGTAATGAACTCATTCTTTATTTATATTGGTGTTAAACCTACTGTATTCCAGCTTCTCTATAGTTATAAACTATTTTACTAGCCATATATTCATCAAAATAAGCAAACAACACACGAAAAACAGAATCTATCAAAAATAAAACAGTCTGTAGTAATCTGTAACTAACGCAAACTTCTGGAACTCCAAAAATTCACCCAAAATTGGACGACCTAGAAAATTTGTTTATTGATCAGCAGCAATTGTAATCAATATTTAATCACGTTCTGGTATTTTTTAACAATTATTTTCGTGAACAGAAAGTTTCTGGAATTTTCAGCAAGATCAAATAATTATCATCCAAGGAGATCCTATAGGTTTAACATGGCACAAACACTAATTAAAACATAAAAACACATCTAACCAGAGGCTAGATCAAATATTTATTCCTAAACAGAAGCAAAAAAGCAAAAAACTAAAAATAAAATTGGGTTTCCTCCCAACAAGCGCTATCGTTTAACGCCCCTAGCTAGGCATAAAAGCAAGGATAGATCTAGGTATTGCCATCTTTGGTAGGCAATCCATAAGTGGCTCTCATAATAGATTCATAAGGTAATTTTATTTTGTTTCTAGGGAAGTGTTACATGCCTTTCCTTAACGGAAATTGGAATATAATATCCCCTTCCTTCATATCAATAATTGCACCAGTCATTCTAAGGAAAGGTCTACCAAGAATAATAGGACATGAAGAATTGCAATCTATATCAAGAACAATAAAATCTACGGGCACATAGTTACCATTTGCAATAATAAGAAAATCATTAATTCTTCCCATAGGTTTCTTAATAGTGGAATCTGTAAGGTGCAAGTTTAAAGAGCAATCATCAGATTCACGAAAACCTAATAAATCACATAAAGTTTTTGGAATCATGGAAACACTAGCACCCAAATCACACAAAGCATAGCATTCATGATCTTTAATTTTCATTTTAATAGTAGGTTCCCACTCATCATAAAGTTTTCTAGGGATAGAAACTTCCAACTCAAGTTTTTCTTCATAAGATTGCATCAAAGCATCAACGATATGTTTAGTAAACGCTTTATTTTGACTATAAGCATGACGAGAATTTAGCATGGATTGCAACAAGGAAATACAATCTATAAAAGAGCAATTATCATACTTAAATTCCTAGAAATCCAAAATAGTGGGTTCATTAATATCTAGAGTTTTGACCTCTTCAATCTCACTTTTATCAATTTTAGCATCAAGATCTAGAAACTCAGAATTTTTGGAACGCCTTCTAGGTAAAGGTGGGTCATATTCAGTCCCATAATTATCAAGATTCATATTGCAAAACAAAGATTTAATAGGGGATACATCAATAACTTTTAGATCTTCATCTTTATTTTTATAGGAACTAGAAAACACGCTTTTACAAAGCAATCTTTCTTAGCACGCATCCTAGCGATTCTTTCTTTGCACTCATCAATGGAAATCCGCATGGCTTTGAGAAACTCATTGATATCATGCTTAGGTGGAATAGATCTAAGTTTCAAAGAATCAACATCAAGAGAAATTCTATCAACGTTCCTAACCAATTCATCAACCTTGAGCAATTTTTCTTCAAGCAAAGCATTGAAATTCTTTTGTAAATTCATAAACTCCTTAACACTAGTCTCAAATTCAGAAGGCATCTTATTAAAATTTCCATAAGGATTGTTGTAGGAATTACCATAATTATTAGAGGAATTACTAGGATAAGCGTTGTTACCAAAATTATTCCTACCAACAAAATTCACATCCATAGATTCATTATTATTCTCAATAAAAGTAGACAAAGGCATATCATTAGGATCAGAAGAAATACTCTTATTAGCAAATAATTTCATAAGTTCATCCATCTTTCCACTCAAAACATTAATTTCTTCTATCGCATGCACTTTTTTACTAGTAGATCTTTCAGTGTGCCATTGAGAATAATTAACCATAATATTATCTAGGAGTTTAGTAGCTTCTCCTAAAGTGATTTCCATAAAAGTGCCTCCTGCGGCCGAATCTAAAAGATTTCTAGAAGCAAAATTCAATCCGGCATAAAAAATTTGTATGATCATCCACAAATTCAAACCATGCATAGGGCAATTACGTATCATTAATTTCATCCTCTCCCAAGCTTGTGCAACATGTTCATGATCAAGTTGCTTAAAATTCATAATATCGTTTCTAAGAGAGATGATCTTAGCGGGAGGAAAATATTTAGAGATAAAAGCATCTTTGCACTTATTCCAAGAATAAATACTATTTTTAGGCCAAGACGAAAACCAAGCTTTAGCACGATCTCTAAGCAAAAAAGGAAATAGCTTCAATTTAACAATATCATTATCCACATCTTTCTTCTTTTGCATATCACACAATTCAACGAAGCTATTTAGATGGGTAGTGGCATCTTCACTAGGAAGGCCGGCGAATTGATCTTTCATGACAAGATTTAACAGAGCAGCATTAATTTCACAAGATTCAGTATCGGTAAGAGGAGCAATCGGAGTGCTAAGAAAATCATTGTTGTTGTTGGTATTGGTGAAGTCACACAATTTTGTATTATCTTGAGCCATCGTGACAAACAAGCAATCCAACACACGAGCAAACAAGAGACGGGCGAAAAGAGGCAAACGGAAAAGAGGCGGACGGAAAAGACGGGGCGAATAAAATGGCAAGGGTGAAGTGGTGGAGAGGAAAACGATAGGCAAATGGCAAACAATGTAATGCGGGAGATAAGGGTTTGTGATGGGTACTTGGTATGTTGACTTTTTATGTAGACTCCCGCAACAAATGGCCGTAAATCCTTCTTGCTACCTCTTGAGCACTGCGTTGGTTTTCCCTTAAAGAGGAAAGGGTGATGCAGCAAAGTAGCGCAAGTATTTACCTCAGTTTTTGAGAACCAAGGTATCAATCCAGTAGGAGGTCACGCACGAGTCCCTCGCACCTACACAAAGAAATAAATCCTCGCAACCAACGCGATAAGGGGTTGTCAATCCCTACACGGTCACTTACAAGAGTGAGATCTGATAGATATGATAAGATAATATTTTTGGTATTTTTATGATAAAGATGCAAAGTAAAGAAAACAAAATAAAAACAGCGCCAGAAATAGCTTGTTGTCGGGAGATTAATATGATGGAAAATAGACCCGGGGGCCATAGGTTTCAGTAGTGGCTTCTCTCAAGAGCATAAGTATTACGGTGGGTGAACAAATTACTGTTGAGCAATTGACAGAACTAAGCATAATTATGAGAATATCTAGGTATGATCATGTATATAGGCATCACGTCCGAGACAAGTAGACCAACTCCTGCCTGCATCTACTACTATTACTCCACACATCGACCGCTATCCAGCATGCATCTAGAGTATTAAGTTCATAAGAACAGAGTAACGCTTTAAGCAAGATGACATGATGTAGAGGGATAAAATCATGCAATATGATATAAACCCCATCTTGTTATCCTCGATGGCAACAATACAATACGTGCCTTGCTGCCCCTAATGTCATTGGGAAAGGACACCGCAAGATTGAACCCAAAGCTAAGCACTTCTCCCATTGCAAGAAAGATCAATCTAGTAGGTCAAACCAAACTGATAATTCGGAGAGACTTGCAAAGATAACCAATCATACATAAAATAATTCAAAGAAGATTCAAATATTGTTCATAGATAAACTTGATCATAAGCCCACAATTCATCGGTCTGAACAAACACACCGCAAAAGAAGATTACATCGAATAGATCTCCACGAGAGAGGGGGAGAACATTGTATTGAGATCCAAAAAGAGAGAAGAAGCCATCTAGCTAATAACTATGGACCCGAAGGTCTGAGGTAAACTACTCACACATCATCGGAGAGGCTATGGTGTTGATGTACAAGCCCTCCGTGATCGATGCCCCCTCCTGCGGAGCTCCGGAAAAAGGCCCCAAGATGGGATCTCACGGGTATAGAAGGTTGCGGCGGTGGAATTAGGTTTTTGGCTCCGTGATTTTCGAAACGAACGTGCCTTCCTGGTTGCTTTCTTGACGTAGGGTTCAAGTCCTCTGGATCACGTTCGTTTCGAAAATCACGTTCCCGAAGGTTTCATTCCGTTTGGACTCCGTTTGATATTTTTTTCTGCGAAACTCTGAAATAGGCAAAAAACAGCAATTCTAGGCTGGGCCTCCGGTTAATAGGTTAGTATCAAAAATAATATAAAAATGTATAATAAAGCACAATAATGTCCAAAACAGAATATAATATAGCATGGAGCAATCAAAAACTATAGATACATTGGAGACGTATCATGTATCATGTGTTTGCTTGTGTTGCTTGTGTTTCTAGCATCATACAGGTTGCTCACCTAGTTGCATATCTAGACAACCTATTTGTTGCTAACCCTAATTTGTTAAGAAAAGTTAAAATTTGATAGTTGCCTATTCACCCCCCTATAGTCAAGCATTTCGATCCTTTCAATTGATATCAGAGTCTCATCTCTTTATTAAGGGTTTCACCACCCGAAGAGTATGGTTGACGGAGTGGAGGAAGTGCCCGAGGCCGTGGAGTTGACTTCGATCACCCGAGATGACTTAAATGAAGCTATGGCTTCACTTAAGATGTCTACGACAATCGAGGTCAAGTCCATGCTTAAAGAATTACTTGAGGGGTTGAAATCTACTCCCGATCCGTTGCTTGTGGTTAATCCCACCGCATCGGAGGAAGCGACTAAAGGCACCTTATTTATTTATTTTTTCTTTTTCTTTTTTACCTTTGTTTATGTTTCAAAATATTCTAAACATATATAGTATACAAATCAATTTACATAAAATTTCGAGTAGATGTTAATGATGCATTTTAAAAATGTTACACATGTGTAGAAAATTGTTTCTGATGTATACGAAAAATGCACCATGTGTATGAAAAAAATAGATATCAAAACATATATCTGAAAAAATGTTAAACCTGTATAAAGCTACGTTTATGATGTATAAAAAATATGCAAAATAGTGTATGGCAAAAGTACAAATCAAGATATATATTTTAAAAAATGTTGAATGTGTATAAAAATGTTCCTAATGTAATAGAAAAATGTATAATACATACAAAACTTTTTTGAAATTAAAACCTATGTTTGTAAAAAAGTTTGTTTAGGATGTACCTGGAAAATGTTAAATGTGTATAAGAAAAATGTTCCTTATGTATACAAATTTTTTAAAATTTATAAGAAAAAATACATATCAAAATATATATATATGAAAAAATTGTTAATCATGCACGTAAAAAATGTTGAACGTGTATAAGCTAAATGTTTCCAATATATATAGAAATGCCCATTTTTTATTAAAAAAAGGTAGACAGCAAAACATATATCTGAAAAAGGTTAAGCATGTATTTTCAAAAAATGTGTCATGAGTATATAAAAATGTTCTTATTGTATTAAAAAAATATAATGTGTATGAAAAAAGTGGAACTCAAAAAACTTATTGTTAATCATGTATTTTAAAAAGATAAGGATATATAATAACAAATATGTATAATCCGTATGAAAAATAAGATAGGAATCAGAACATATATTTGAAAAAAATAATAATCTTATATTTAAAAATTATTATACATGTAAAAGAAATGTGTCTAATGTATACGAAAAATTGTAGACTTCGTTAAGAAACCTGAAGAAAACCAAAGAGAAAAATCTAGAAAGCGAAGGAAGAAACATAGATAACCAAAGAGAAAACTAAAAAGAAAAAGTGAAAAGGAAACAAATAAACCAAAAACCACAAAAAATAGAAGAAAACCCGAAAAACCATTGCAAAACAGCCCAAAACCATGCTACGGTACTGGGCCGGCGAGGGGAGCATACATCTCACTACAGGCCAGATATAGCTCCCACCGCAATTGCTATGTATCGCCCGTACTCGTGATATATAATAAGGCTCGCCCACAGTCGCTACAGTACCAGACCGGTCCATTATTGCGTGTTCGCGCATTTGTCCCCTTGCGCGGGCACATTTGTTCGCCGGTCGTTTGTTTTCTTTTCCTTTTTTCTGTTTTCTTCAGTTTTATATATATTTATTTTATGGTTTTTATTCGTTTTCTCCGGTTTGTTTGTATTTTTCATTTTTCCTATGGATTTCTTTGTTTTCTTTCATCTGTTTTTATCATTTTTCCTAGTTTTCTTTTTTAATCCATTTTCCATTTTTAACACATGTCTACAGTTTTCATACGCACACATGTCTACATTTTTCATATGCATTGTATATTTTTCCTGTACGTTAGGAAGATTTTTTACGCATGTTTAACTTATTTCAAATACATGATTAACATTTTTCTAGTATATGTTTTGATGTCTATTTTTTTCCACACACGTTTTATCATTTTTCTTGTACATATAATGTTTTTATATATGTTTCATAATTTTCAAATACATTTTTTACAAAAACATTGTTTGAATTTTTTAATGATAAAAAAAAATTTATGAACTTTTTTTTGAGCGAAATCTGTATCCTTTATTAAAGGTTCAAAGACATGGGAATACAGATGATATCGGGCAAAGAAGAAAGCCACACGTGGCGCCCGGGAGGAAGAGAAGCAGCAGCCCTAGCTAAGGCATGGGCCTCTCCATTATAAGTCCTATTCTCATGAACAAACTTAACATCACTAAACACCTGCCGCTGATGCTTGATATCCTGCAGGATTGAAAAGAACTTGCATGGGGAATCGTCAGCTATCCTTGTCACAACTTCAAGACAATCAGAGGCCACACAAACGGATCGGACGTGGAGGTCTATGGCGAGAGCGAGTGCCTCACTGCAAGCTTGCGCCTCGAGAGTTACCGGGTCGAGAAAGCCTTCATGGATGATGGCAGAGGCTCCCAGATAGTTGCCTTGCTTGTCTCGACAGATCGCTGCTGAAGCACCTGTGTCCCCAATTTTGGAGAAACTCCCGTCCGCGTTTATTTTTGCTTCATGGGTTTCCGGCGGTAGCCATGAAGGTCGTGCGGCCAGTCCCGCTGTTTCTCTGGTAGTTACATGCAGGTCCCTCCGCCTTACATGCAGGTCCCTTGAAAGTGAATGCAAGCCCCTCGATAGCGTATGTAGCTCCCTGGTCCGTGCGCCTCTCTCCGGGATTTGGTCGAGCTCCGCCAAGAATTTATTTATGAAAACATGAGTGCTTAGAGGGCTCTGAAACTGGTTGTCGTGAATTGCTCGACGTCTCGCCCACCAGATCGCGCACATTGTTACGAGCACCCGCGCAAGGGCCTCCGTTGGTAGGGTGTCCACCAGCCAAAACATCCACAACTTTGCATCGTCTGTACGATTGGATATGATAGTTTCAGTGGTTTCTTCATCAGCAAGAGCCCACACGCAGCGCGCCATATGGTAGTCAAATAGAGAGTGGCGTCATGTATCAACGGCAGCGTGGCATAACGAGCATTCAGCAGTTTCGGTCATCCCTCTGTGCTTACGAACATCACCTGTTGGTATGGAAGTTTTTGCTAATCTCCATGCAAAAACTCGCACCTTAGAGGGAACCCGTGCTCCCCATAGCTGTGCCCATGAACGGCCATCTGCTTTGCCATTAGAGTGCCCGTCATTATGTTCGAGCCAATCAGTCCGCTGCTGCTTTGTTGCGATTAGAAGCCTGTATGCTGAGCTCACCGAAAATACTCCCTTTCGGTCGTAATGCCATGACCAAAAGTCCTCATGCACTCTACTGCTGAGAGGGATGTTTAGAATCGCCTCCACATCCATCGGATACAAGTGTTCTTGGAGCATTGCACGTTTCCATGTAACAGTGACATGGTCAATCAGTTCTGAGACTTGTTGTGGAGGGTCGAGCGATCTTGGACAGACCGGCCGCAATTTGAAATCGCGGGGGATCCAGTTGTCCTGCCAAATGTTTGTGTCCTCTCCAGATCCAATGCGTTTCACAAGACCCAACTTTAAAGCATCCCGCCCCTCAATGATGGAGCGCAAAACTTGTGATGGATTCTTTCCCACTTCTGCCTCAAGTATTGATGAAGACGGGTAGTACACTGCCTTGAGAATCCGAGCGCTGAGAGAATCGGTTTAGTCAGGAGTCGCCACGCTTGACGGGCAAGAAGCGCCAAGTTAAAGAGCTCAATATCTCGAAACCCCATGCCTCCCATGCACTTAGGTTGTGACATGACTTCCCAAGAAACCCAAGCTGTCTTTCTTTCTCCTTTCCTTGATCCCCACCAGAATTTCCTCAACAAACCATTGATGTGCTGACATAGACCACGTGGTAATTTGAAACATGCCATCGAGTATGTGGGTATTGCCTGCGCGTCGGATTTAATTAGTACCTCCTTACCACCCGCAGATAGAGATTTTTCCATCCATCCTTGTACATGCTTCCATATGCGATCCTTTAGGTATCTGAATGACCCTTCCTTGGCTTTCCCCACGTCTGCCGGAAGGCCCAAGTATCTATCCGAAAGCTGCTCATTCTGGACCTCTAGAATCTGCTTGACTTCATTCTTTAAATCTTCCGTGCAGCCCTTACTGAAAAATATTGATGACTTATCCTTGTTGATGCGCTGACCAGAAGCATCACAATAGCGACGCAGCAACGAGTCCACCCTTGACGCCATCTCAGGCGTGGCATTGAAAAAAGGGAGACTGTCGTCAGCGAAAAGCAAATGGTTTACCTCGGGTGCATCAGCTGCCACCTTTATACCCCCCACTCTCTCGTTCAGGTCATCCATTTCAGCAAGCAAGAGAGCCCCTCAGCTGCCAACAGGAAAAGATAAGGAGATATTGGGTCACCCTGACGGAGACCCCGTGATGGATTAAACTCCTCCTGCTTTTCACCATTGAACACAACAGAGAATGACACCGAAGTAACATGCCTCATAACAATCTCAGTAAAACGTGGACTGATGCCCAGTTTTAGCATCACCCGCTCGAGGTAGTTCCACTCAATTCTGTCGTAAGCTTTCATCATATCGAGCTTCAGAGCACAAAATCTATTCCCCTTCAACTTCCTTGTCTTCATATAATGGAGACACCCGTAGGCAGAGATGAAATTGTCGGTGATGAGCCGTCCCGGTACGAATGCAGATTGTTCCTCAGAGATGATATCGGGGAGAATTAGCTTGAGCCGATTAGCCAAAACCTTAGATGCGATCTTGAAAATCACATTGCAGAGACTAATCGATCGAAACTGTCCTAGATTTTTTGGACTTGCGATCTTGGGAATTAAAACAATGAACGTTTGATTTATCTCCTCCGGGGAATCCTCTCCCTTTAGAACACGGAGCACCATATCAGTAACCTCCTCACCACACAACTCCCAATGCCTCCGGAAAAAATGCGCAGGAAAGCCGTCGGGTCCTGGTGCCTTGGTAGGAAACATTTGAAACAGGGCCGCTTTCACTTCATAATTAGTATATGGGGCATTGAGCGTATTGTTCATGGCTGCATCCACCCTAGATGGTATGTGAGACAAAACTTCATCCATCCCAATTGTACTTTCGGAAGCATACAAGTTACCATAGAAGCTTGAGGCCATGCTCGCCATCTCATGTTCATCCGTACACACCGTGCCATCTGCACGCTGAAGTTCAGTGATGCGGTTCTTTGCTCTCCTTGCACTGGCTTTTCTATGGAAAAACTTTGTATTGATGTCTCCCTCTGCAAGCCACTGTATACGCGCCCGTTGTCGCCACATGATTTCTTCCCGTAAGCACAGCTCGGCCATCCTGGCTTCAACGCACTCCTCTTCCTGTGACGGGCCAACCCGGTTTGGCAGCGCGCGCAGTTCCACAAGCTGCGAGCGGAGCGACCGCAGCTCCGACCTGACCGCCCCAAACGTAGATCGGCCCCACCTGTGCAAAGTACCCGCAACGTAGGTCAATTTTTTCAGAGAGGGCTCCGACAGTTTGTGCTTTGCCAGTAGAGTTCCACGCTTCCGCAACCACTTCTCCGAATCTTGGATCACGTTCCCACATGCACTCATACCTGAAACGCTTCTGCTTTGCTCGGACACTCGTGACAGCAAGCTCCGTCTCCAGCAATATAGGGCAATGGTCGGACTTTGCCGCAGTTAAGTGTTCAACTGTTGCAAAAGGGAAAAGATTTGACCAATCAGCCGAGCCCAAAGCTCTGTCCAACCTGACTCTACAGAAGTGTCCCCTGCTACTTTTTTCTCCCAGGTCCAATCCAGCCTGCGGTAACCCAAATCAGCAAGCCCGCAGACATCAACAGCCTCTCTGAATCCTTCAATCTGTGCACTGTCACGCGCATTTGGCCCAAACTGCTCCTCTGGCCTTAGTATCTCGTTAGAGTCCCCAATACACATCCATGGGAGGGTGCTCTCCCCCCTTAATCTTTTCATCGTGTTCCAAGTTTTGTACCGAAGGGATCTCGTTGCTTCACCATAAAAGCATGAAAGACGCGATTGTTCCTTTCCTGTTTCCAGCACCCAAGCATCCACATGATACTCCGAATTTTTTTTATTGCAACATCAACTGAATTTTTCCAAAAGATACAAATACCTCCGCTTCGACCACTACTTCCCACTAAAATCAAAGCCTAAAGAAAAATGAAGACCCTCAACACGACTCTTCTGCAACTGAGTTTCAACTAAGCAAAGGATAGTAGGCGAACAAAGCTCCACGAGATCGCGGAGTTCTTGAACTGTCGCAGGATCGCCTATCCCACGACAGTTCCAGCTCAATATTTTCATTGGGCCTGGCGGCGCTCCGAGGAGGAGCCCGCCAATAATGCCATCTTCTCTGTATCTTTCTTCACCGGAGACCATGCCTTCTTTGCTTTCTTGGCATCCCTAGGGGACACATACGCCGGGGGTGGCGGCGGAACTGCCATTGCGGCCGTATCATGAGTGACACCTGCCCTGTTGTTCTCCACCCCATCAGAAGTAGCCGAGCTGTCTGTTAGAACAAGGTTCAGGTTTCGACGTACTGTTGGGGCATCGTGCATCACCTCCCTTGCATCCCCAGCCTTGAGAGGGCTTGTAACCTCGTCCTCTTCCTCTGTATTGTCAAAACCAAATATTCCGAGATGATCGCTATGCGTGGCGGCGGTATTTGTCGAGGTCCTTAGTTGCCCGGCAGACCGATCCTCTGCCCCTTCACTTTGATCGGCCTCATGAGTAGCCCAACCACCTTGTTGCTCCGCTGCGATTTCCCTCCTCTGTGCCAGCATCCAACTACCCCACTGCTTATGTTTCTCCTCCCAGACTCCATCTCCACACTCCTCGTGGTTATGACCCATGAGCCCACAAACTTTGCAGAAATAGGGTATCTTTTCGTATCTGACCGGGAGCAGCAATCTGCCCTCCCCCACTACGTTCAGAGGTGTGATCCGTGTCAAGGGTTTGTTCGCTAGAACCTTTGCCCGAACCCTAACATAATCTCCTTCATAAAATAACCGAGGGGCTAGCTGGATTTCTTTCACCCGCCCGATGCGGCGAGCTAGTTGATCAACAACCTCTGCTTTGCGGTATAACTCCGGTATGTTGTGGATCTGCGCCCACACATAAAGTCCATCAAATTCAAAGGATGTGGGTTCCTTCTTGCCATCATAGTCCTTAATCAGCATCCCCATCCCCCTAAACAGCCATGGACCGCCATGAACCACCTTCTTCCAATCGCCAAGACAAAACATCTGGAAGATGAATAAGTTTTCGCCCGCCTCCCTGTACTTGGGAACTTGCGCAAGGGACCAGATCGACTTCATGCACTCAAACATCGCCGACGAACTGAAAGTGCGGGACGTGTTCACCTTTGCGATCGCCAGCCACCTGGCGTCCGCTGCGAACTTCTTGACCTCTTCCTCCCCTACCACCACATCATCAAGCTCGTCATCTTGGAGATCCAGGTGTTGCAGCATCTCTTCAAGATTCTTCCCCGACCAACCCGCAGACGACACTTCCGCTCGATCCGCCATCTAGGGTTTAACTGCAGATGGTGTTGGTGTCTCAGATGATCCCGTCCGGTCCCCCCCCCCCCCCTTGTCGCCCAGTCAGTGGATCGAGGCAGGGGGACAGCCAGCGGTCGATTCTCCGGTAAGATCTCTCGACGGCGATGGAGTCGCCGCCAGAGCCAGCAAACCCTAAACGAGAGGGTAGATTCGTTCTGATGATTGATAGATTGATTGGGGACGACGACGACACATTTTTATGAACTATGCAAAAAGAATCTCTCAAGTTTTACGCACGGCCCATAAGAAATTCCTAACATATTGGCCACGAAATAATTGGAGTCGAGCACGCGCTACTAGCCCACGAGAGCTCACAAACCTCTTCGGCCATTTCCCTCCTTCCCCTCCTTCTTCCTCTCCTTATCCACAATTTCCATACCAATCCACCACTCTCCACTCGGCCTTCCCCTCGCTACCACTCCGCCTGCTGCCGCGCCATGGCGCTGCACGCCGTCTCCCCTGCGGCGGCGGCCTCCCCGCCCTGCGCCCTCTCCTCTGCCCGTCTGCCCCAGCGCCCAGGTTGCTCCTCCTTCCGCCGCGCTTTCTCGCTTCTTTGAAACCCGCGAGTATCACCCGTATTCTGCTTTTATCATTCACGATAGGGTTGCGCGTAGTAAGCACTGTAGCGCTAAGACGAACCCCTGGTCAGGAATGCGGTGGCATGCAAATGCCGGTGCTTTTGTCGCTTCTCCGTTCACGGCACAACCTTTGCAGTTAGGTTGCTGTTTGCATCGAGCCAACATATAGAGAAACTAAGACTGAATAGGATTTGGAACGGCAAGTTCTATACTCCACTGTGCACTTGGATATGTAATTGAGAGTCATTTCAACCTGCATTTCACGATACCTGTGGAAAATATGTACTAGTATTACTTTACTTGTGGTTTCGAGCTAATGTCCTCACCAGGCTGTTGGAATACTAGTATTTCTTTGCACTTAAATGGTTAGATATCAGGAAACCATTGACAGTTGTTATCCTTCACAATTCAGGGTCATTGAGAAGTGACGAAGCCATTTATAAATGGATGTATCTCACGAAATTCATCACTGGATGTTCGTTGTTTGTCGTGGAAAACTGGTGAGATGGATGTACTCCCTCCGTTCCGAATTACTTGTCGCAGGTATGGATGTATCTAGATGTATTTTAGTTCTAAATACATCCATTTCCGCGACGAGTAATTTGGAACGGAGGGAGTAGTAGCTAATGTGGCTCCAAGTAACTAGTTTCTACTCCCTCCGTCCAGAATTAGTTGACACTCAAACGGATGTATCTAGACGTATTTCAATGCCAGATACATCTGCTTGAGCGTCAACTAATTTCGGACGGAGGAAGTAGATAAGAGCGGACTGCTGTATTCACATAATTTCATCAGCAAGGAATAATGTGAGAGTGTGACAAGGCATCATCAGTCATCAGAGCATACTGCATTCAACATTTTGTGGTTCTTCCTCAGTGCTGTTTCTACCATATTTACATATTCCTACTTGTTTACCAAGCAACCAGAGTACATATTCCTACTAGAACTCAATGTTGGGCAAGGTCTCATCAGAGAATACTGTATTTCACAGGTTGTGGTTGTCTCTCAAACCGTTCATCCCTGTTAAGTTCGTCCGCAAACTTCATGAAATTTCAGTCTGGAGCAGTGGGTTTCTTTGGTGTGCCTTTGGTTCTTCAACACTCGGACAAGAGGCGAGTAGTTTTGCATTTAAATATTTCTTGTACTTGATGAGCTTCAAGTTAGTCTTCGTTAACTTGTGATTATCATGTATCAGAGCAGTTTTGAGGCATGCCACTAATGAAGAAATTGAGGAAGAAAAGATGATCGTTGAAGAACAAGCTGTAAATAACAATGCAACTCTGTATTAGAAGTGTTAATATTTGCCTTGTAAAGTCTTTTACGCATGGTGCTAACTAGCTGGCGCTATGTACTGTCAGAAAGAAAAGATGGAGAAGGCCATTGAAACAGTTCAATCGAACTTCAATACCGTCAGGACTGGGCGGGCAAACCCGTCTATGCTCGACAGGATTGAGGTTTGATGATTATTCCTTTTTTTTATATTCTGAAAGTAACAATTGCATGATAGCACCTGTCATTCCGTGTAATGTCCTTTCTGTATCTGTATAACAATTTAATTGGTTTACTCCATAACTAGGCTACGTGTGAGCCAGTAGTTATTTCAGTAGGCTAATAGTTACCATTATATTCTGAACTGATATCAGTGGAACAATGTGTGGTCAATACAATTCATTGATATTGTTTGGAAACAATTGAATTAGCATATGCAATTATGGCTAAAGCACAAAGAGGTTGCTGTGCAATGGTGAAGCTGCTCATATATTGCGAATAATACCTTGCAGGTTGAGTACTATGGAACTCCTGTAAACTTGAAGACTATTGCACAGATAAATACCCCAGATGCGACCTCTCTTCTTATCCAACCATATGACAAGTCTTGGTAAGCTATTTATCGTCCCAAGTTTAGGCATAGCTTGGTATTGCTTTGTACGTCCCGTGTTGTTGACATATATATACTGTGCAGCCTCAAGCTCATTGAGAAAGCTATAGTTGCTGCAAATATTGGGGTAACACCAAGCAATGATGGAGAAGTGATACGAGTCACTGTCCCACCATTGACATCTGACCGCAGAAAGGTTTGTGCATTACATTTCCAACCTCTTGTGCTTAAATTAGTAGTATCGTGCATTTAAATTCTGGCTCGTTTGGTCACACTTTTAGTTTGCATGATTGTGCCTATTTCTTCTTCCTTGTGTTAAAATTCAATTGGAAAAATATGACAACAACAAATCTTAATATGCACACCATTTCTCGAATCATAATAGTAAGGAGACTTTAATAATTCATATTTGAGACCTAGACACACCAGCTAAGAGAAAAGATAACTCTTGTACTAAAATATGTTTCTGAAACTTATGTGATTCCCAAGTGGCACCTTCACTTTTAGCACCACAAAATACAACATTCTTTAACTCAAAGATCAGTTGATTTGAACATGATGCGTAAGATGCGCATGTTTTTTCTAGGGAATTTTTAGATGGATTATCTGGCAAGTGTTGCTTGCTGCTTAAGTGTAGTTGTTCAAGCATAGGAATTTTCTATAGCTTGATAACATGTCCAATATTGTATCTATAGGTTTTGCACAGATAATAAAATTCTTATATCTTTTTCCCAATTAATCTTCTCTTTTTTCATGGGGCAGGAAATGACAAAAACCGTAGCCAAGTTATCAGAAGAAGGCAAGGTACAACCTCACCTTGGTATACATTATACATTCTTTTCAGCAGAATATTTATAATTATATTTATACTGGGGCTTAATTTTCTGTACAACGTTTTCATGCATTTTATTTATGATTGGCCACCCTACTTGCACTATTTCAACAGTTTGAAGTACTCCCTCCGTTCCCAAATATTTGTCTTTCTAGAGATTTCAACAAGTGACTACATACGAAGCAAAATGAGTGAATCTACACTCTAAAATATGTCTACATACATCCGTATGTTATGTCCATTTGAAATGAAAGACAAATATTTGGGAACGGAGGGAGTATATCAGAAGCCTTTATGCATAAGTTATTTTATCTCACCTTTACAAATTACTTCTGTTGTAATCGTGATATACATTAGATAAAATTTAGCAACAACCACGTATGAACTGTTGATGTTTCATGAAAGTTGTTAAATCACATGCTCTTTACTGTGTCTGTTACACATAAATTGGTCTATAGAAATGTTATTTTCTGAACTTGGTAAAAGGTATGTCGATCACTGTTCTTTTCTGCTGTTCTTCTAACATCTGTAGATGCTCATGCTTTAGTATATACAAGATATTGAGTTGCACGATAATTTTCATGAAATATTGTGATTTCCTTCTCCTTAGTGGATTATAATAAGAATGTGTGATAACTATGACTTTTTTTCAGGTTGCTATCAGAAACATAAGACGAGATGCAATCAAAGCCTACGATAAGCTAGAGAAGGTTTGCTCTTCTCAGCTGGTACTAGTTCGTTGGACTATTCTACCTTTGCCATCAGATTAACAGCTTGCGCTTGTATACATAGGAAAAGAAACTTTCTGAAGATAATGTGAAGGATTTATCAGCCGATCTACAAGTGAGGATACACACTTCCATTTCCCCCTGTAGTTAGTACAACGATGCATTGGGGACTAAGACTAACTTCTTGTACTAATTCTACAGAAAATCACCGACGAGTACATGAAGAAGGTTGAAGCCATCCAAAAGCAGAAGGAACAGGTACTTGGGTCCATAAGATGGTCCTGCTTATCGCTTCAATGCTACTAAAAATGGCTTCGCTTGATGCCAAAGGAGTTACTGTATTATTCATCATCATTGCTCGAGAACCATGGAAAATAAACAAAACTTATTGATTTTCCCTTTTCAGGAGCTGAGCAAGGTTTAGATCCCGACCCGACTCCGACTGGACAAAAACTGGTGAGTCGCATTTCGTGAAGTACCTTGGCTGTGTGAAAGAAACTGATGTATCAGGAACCAACACATTTGCTGGGTTATCACAGAACCATGCTCCTAAAACGGCAATCGTTTCATGAAATTAGCAGCTAACACGCGAATTTCTACAGGCTACATGTTTTCTGAAGCCCTCCTCTGGTCATCGGATGGCTGCCAGTGCGATGGGGTGCACTCGTTGGGTTGTTGGAGTCTCGCTAAGACTGATGGATGCAAAGTTGAGACAGTGTTGCTGCGTCCCTCGTTTCCCTTTTGTAATTAGGCCTTCGCTGTCTTCCAGTCCGACTGCCATTGTCAATATTTCCATGAATTAAATTCTGTGATGTGCACTCTAAAAAGTTCTTTTCACGTTTGGTTTGCTAATTATACACCTTGGGCCGGGCTCCACTGCAATCGGGTGCTACAAATTGGGCAAGTTTTTGCCATGTTTCAGAGATTGAAACGAGGCTTTACTGTATCTTTGACACGATCGGCCAACCGGCTGTAGCCAGTGTATCATGGGTCCCATGGGTCCCATGTGAAAATATCCACACTTCAGCGACGATGACTGGCAGGGCGACACGTCCCTTGCCGACAACGACCAGGCTGCGATAATTACGGACGCTGGTGCCGGCCCCACGGAAGGACCGGCCGGACTCGTGTGGCAGCGGTAGGGCCACCAATCGGCGGGTGGTCCCGGCATACAGTACGTCCCATTTCCTGTGTTCTCCACTAGGATTGCGTGATGGTGACTCCGGTAGGCAAAGTATTCATTGCCGGCATGGACCGGTAAGCATTTTGAATGCTGTGCTACTGCTCGAGTAGGATAGGAGTACTTCATGTGTCCGTCAGATATCACCTCAACGATAGGAGAAGCAGCAATTAGCAAATTATCACCATGCAGTTCGTTTTGTTCTCACGGTTGTTTTCCTTTTTGCAAGGTTAGGATTAGGAAAATGATCCCCTTCAAAAAAACGGAAAATGGTCATTCGATTAGACGGTGCTAATGTGTTGGAGTACTACTGAACATCTTTTACTAGCAGCACTTATGACAAGAAAAGCCGGAGGAGTGCGTGCGTTGGGCGCAATCTAGGAGACACGTCAAAATCTCAGAGGCTTCAAGACTGAAGCGGCGGAAAACGATGCTCAAAAGTGGAACCGATCACCCGGGAGGAAAATGCGCAGCAAGCAACCGACGGAGACAACTTATACTCCCTCCGTTCCTAAATATTTGTCTTTCTAAAGATTTCAAATAGTGACTACATATGGAACAAAATGAGTGAATCTACACTCTAAAATATGTCTATATACATCCGTATGTGGTGACCATTTGAAATCTCTAGAAAGACAAATATTTAGGAACGGAGGATATATGTATATATCGATCAAACTTTGAGGGGACAAGAAGGAGAACCCGGCGCAGGTTGGAAAGAGGCAGATCAGATCGACCGAACCGTTCAACCGAGGCAGACGGAGAATCAAAAACAAAAGAGGCAAGAGCACTAGAGACCTAGAAACTTGCGTTGGATGTGATGATTTAGTTCATAAACTTGCAAAACGTGATCAACTAGTCCACAAACTTGCAAACTATGTGATGGTTTAGTCCACAGTTAATTAGAGACGGACAATTGGCGGCCAGCTGGCTGCTTCGTGGCACACCTGGTCGGACCGGCGTTTTTGTGGAAAACCCCTCAACGTTTCAGGAAATCACGCCCGCAGAAGATGCTAACGAGCTTACGTTTATTTCACGTAGAAAACAAACAAACTAGAGCTCGTGTATTGCTTGTGTATTTATTTTTAGTGCTCATTTCGATTGTGTAATGTGCTGGGTCCCTTTGCATGTGCTCGTGGCAGCCCTATGGGCTTTTCTGAGCGTCTGTCAGAAGAGGGGCGAACGATGTTCCCGCCAAGTTTATTTGTCGGGTTGGGCGGGAGGAGGTGCGTTGTTGCTTCTTCGTTGAAGGCGGTGGCGGTTGCTGGCGTCTTCTTCCTCCCGTTTGGTCGTAGAGAGGGTTTTGGCGGGAGGCTCATCTCTCCACCTCCCTCTCGGGGTGCCTGAGCTTCGCCCACTTTTTTTTTCTAAATTGAGAGAAGGGCCGACCTTATGGGGAGGCGACCTCGTCAAGGCGGTGGATGTATGTGGCGGCGAAGGGAGCCGGCCAAGAGGGTCACGAGGACCGGCCGGTGGCGGAGAAACCCGAGGAGGGCGCCAGCACTGATCAAGGCGCTTGGGCGCCATGAACAGCGAGGACCGAGGAGGGATGGCGTGGTCGCGATCTTTGGACTTTGTGCGTGGAGGCAATCGGACCTTGTCGATCTTTGGACTTGTCCGCTTGTTGAATAATTGAAGACGAGGGCTTGGGGGGACACTAGGAGGCTATGGACCTATCGTTGTTGCGGACATGGGTTGCGTGCCTGCTGAAGATTGAAGGGAGAAGAAAAGCAGATGAGAATGTGTCATTGATTGATGTGTGTTGCTGCTGTGTGCTACCGTCTGGGTAATATTGGGGCAGTTTTAGGCCAGTTTTATTCATAAGGAGAGACGGAGAAACATTGAGTGAAATTTGTTTGCTTTATTGTGTGTTGCTCTACGTTCTGTGGTGTTGCCGTCGCCTTGTTTTCTCATCCTGAAGTGAGATATTGAGAGATACTGGCATACTGCTACTGTCTTTGATTGTTTTTATTGTTGCTAGCCAATGCAGATTGTTGTGGTGGAAAATCAATAATTTTTTCAATCTTTTGCAAAGCAATGTCGGATTGAATAATTTGAATTGGAGTCAACAATTCAACCATCTCAAAGATGGGACGTCCAAATGTCGAAGAGGCAGATAAATTTCAGCAAACTTGAAGACAAAACTTCGATGCGTGCATATATAGATATAACTCACGATCCAGTCATAGGAGTCAATTAATCTCATGTTTGTCACTAGAAAAGAGTCCATGATTTCTTTCAATGCCAACAAGAAATAAGATTTCAACTAAAAAAACAAGAAAACTGATTCAGATCGATCTCACAGTTCTCTTCAGATCCTTAAGTTGTTATTTGAGAACAAATGAACTGATTTTCTGGAAGATAGACGTCCCCGTGAAGAGCGGCGCAGCGAAGTGCGCGTACATTACTAGTATATACATACACGATCGGACGGCCAGACGGGTACACTACACAGCCACGCACACACTTCCCCAGCCAGCGCAAGGAGCTTGAGAGACAGAGCAAGACAGACAGAGCGTCAGCGCCGACGAGATGAACGGCGGAGGGGGCGTGGGCGCGGCCAAGATCAGCCTGCTGCAGTACTCACGTCTTTGGCGGGGGGCGGTGCTGCTCGTTACTGCCTCAAGTACATGCCGGCGGTGGCGGCGGCCGGCTACAGGTCTGGGGCGGCACGTTGCCGCCACCAAGGCCACGGAGCCGAGCCTACCACCAAGAGGTCTCATGTGGTGATCCTCAACTGGGACTCCAACTCCGACATCGGTGGCATGGCGTGACGGCCACCGCCTCAATATTGCTGCCGGAGAAAACAAACTAACGATCTCGTTAATTTGTTTGTTTTCTACGTGAAATAAACGTAAGCTCGTTAGCATCTTCTGCGGGCGTGATTTCCTGAAACGTTGAGGGGTTTTCCACAAAAATGTCGGTCCGACCAGGTGTGCCACGAAGCAGCCAGCTGGGCATCAATTGTCCGCCTCTGATTGGCTGTGGACTAAACCATCACATAGTTTGCAAGTTTGTGGACTAGTTAATCATCTTTTGCAAGTTTATAGGCTAAACCATCACATCCAACGCAAGTTTCTTGTCCCTAGTGCTCTTGCCTCAAATCAAAACCAACAAAAACGCACCGGCCAGGGCGGAAATGGAAGTTAGCAAGTCGGTGGCCGCGGTGGCCGCCGCTCCCCGCCGTCGTCATCTCGCTTCCGTCGCCATTCTAACAGCGTAACGCATATCTCCACCTTTTGACGGGCGGTGACGATGGCGTAGGAGAGGAGAAAGAAAGCCGCCCTCGTCACCGTGGTATTCCTCTGCTGTCCTCGTCTTTTCAGAGAGCGCGGCGCAGCGCGGCCGAATTTCGTGTTTTGACCCTTTTTAGAAAGTATTTCAAGATCTGACCCCGGTTTGAATTTTTTTCGAGATTTGATCCTTTTGCCTACCGCCAAGGCATCTGGCGGTAGGGTTAGATAGCCTACCGCCAGGTCCCATGGCGGTAGGAAACTTAACCACGTCGCTGGAGACGGGCGCCGTCCCCTCCGTCGCACCCTACCGCCATGGGCCTGGCGGTAGGTCGTTTAACCTTCTGCCAGGGGCCACGGCGGTAGGTCATCTAACCTTACCGCCAGGGGCCAGCGGTAGGCTGTCTAACCTTACCGCCAGGCCCTGGCGGTAGGGTCCGGCGATTATTTTCCCAAACCCCGTGCCCCTGCCCATCTCCCCACCCCTCCCCTCCCCTCCCCCGTCGGCAGTTCTTCCCTTTCTCCCCCAAGTCGCCCCTCTCTCCCTCTCTCATCTCCTCCACTCCCCTCTTGGATCTTCACCGTTTTGGCGGATCGAGATGGCCCCGAGGAGAGAACCGTAAGCTCCTCCGATCCCTCCAATTAGTTTTTGCAAACTTGCTACCGATTCGACGCATGATTTGCTTGAAATCCCTCATGTTTTTGAACTTAGATTGATTTTTTCACCTAAGATTGATTGTAGTTGTAGTTCTTAGTTCTTTAGTAAGTAGTGGTATTGGATATGTACTCTAATCAATAGTTCATATGTTAGTGTGAAGATGAACCCTAGTTCATAATTTTTTGTTAAAAAATTATGATGTATTGTTGATAAAGGGATGAACCCTAGTTTGATGATGCATGTTGATATGATGATATGCTCTAGTGTGAAGATGAACCCTAGTTTGATGATGCATGTTGATATGATGATATGAAGATATTGTTTGGAAAATTTTGTTTAAAAATATGAAGCTATGATGTATGTTGGAGGTTTTTTTATATGATGCATGTTGATATGATTTGATCCATCATGTGTAGTAGATGTTGTTGGAGGAATATGCTTAAAATTTGATCTTGATATGATTTGAGTTCATTGTTTGTTTATGTATGCTTATGCTTATGGTGCTTTTGTTTATGAAACTCTATTAAGGCGGCCACCTCTTGCGGACAACATCGCCCAGTCTTGCATCCGGACTGGGCATTCGACAAGGGTCATCATGCCCGTTTCGTAGAGAACGGAGAGGTAAGTGATATGAAAGAAATTTTGATCAAAGTTCTCGGGTTGATGAAAATGATTTCCTAACTTTTTGGCGTTCACTTTTGGACAGACGCTCCAGCCACTGCGCATGAGGGGTCACGGGGTTCATGGGCATATGGATTACAACGAGCGCCACGCGTCGTTCTTCAAGAGAGCCCGTCTGTTGGGTTTCGTCTTTGCGGTTCAGCGTCGGCCGCCGGCCGACGCTTGTCCACTTGGCTCTCACAGCTCTGATTGACCGTTGGAGACCGGAGACCCATTCTTTCCATCTGCCATGTGGGAGATGACGGTGACCCTAGAGGATCGGGGATGATTATCGCAATGCCGATCGAGGGTCATGCACTCACCGGTCGAGTGGAGAGGGCCAACTGGCAGGAGAGGGTCACCACCCTCATCGGGCGATCGCCGGTGCCAAGAGTAACCGTACATCCGGTGTGCCGTTGATCCGGCTCTCGGAGCACCGGAGGACATGCCCCAAGGCGCAGATGAGGCGATCGTGGAGTTGTACGCGAGGGCCTATCGTGGTATATTCTCTCGAGGTCGTGTTTCCAGACAGCTCGGGAACTCGCCCAGGCGTATCTGTTCTTCCTAAGCGGACTGGGATGCGAGAATGCAGGTTGGGGGCGGCATCTCTCGCCTACCTATACCGCTCGGTAAGAGAGTGTCTAATTGCGTACCTACCTACGAAAGTGTGTCCATGACATTTTCTTATATCGATCCTCATTTGATGTTTTGCAGCTTGACGACGCAACGCAGAGGACGGGAGACAAGTCCAATATGGGTGGCTTTGTCCGGGCCTTCTCCATTTGGATGTGGGAGCGGCTGCCGGTGGGGCGTCGGAGAAGTTGCCAAGACGCCCATGGGAAGACTATGGCGAAGAAGGCGACGAGACTCGAAACCCCACCGTAGCTTACGAGTGGGACGTTGTCAAACTCTACACGGCCTAAACAAGACTTCGTGACAAGACCTACACCAACGAGTTGACGCTTTGACGACACGTTAGGTATATGAACTCGCCCAACACCTTTCTCTTTGATTCCGCTATTGACCGAGAGTGCGAACTTACCAAGGTATATGTAATAGGTAATCTGGTGGCCGTATCGACAAGAACGAGAGTGGGACTTTGATCTGAACGTGATGTGCAATGCGGACCGTGGTCTCTGGCGGTGCATCGTGCCCATGATCTATGTGTACGCCGTCGAGTGGCATTTGCCACAACGCGTGGCCACGCAGTTTGGGATTTATCAGCATACCCCACCGCCAGCCCACCGATATCGTGACCACGCGCTCCACACTGTGAGCTCTTTGTTCTCCGTGAGATTATCATGTTTCTTGTTGCTTATGATGCTTTCATTGCGCTTATGATGATTCTTGTGCTAATCGCCTTGCGGCATGAGCCGACGAAGAATCGATCGATCATGCATCGGGAGAGGAGCATAAGACTCGTGACGGAGTGGAACCGGCGGAGGTGGCGTAAAGACGTGGAGAGGAGAGTGACTAATCGGGATGATTACCGGGCCGACACATGAGGTGGTACGATGATGGCGAAGCACCGTCTTCGTCTCGTGCCTCGATGGACGGCGGAAGACACCGCTGAGCTGGAGTGGCTGACCTCGATGAACAGCATACTGCATCGACATCGAGACATGCACAGTGGATTTAGGGAGTTTGCACCCTCATCAACAGAGAGTGGTACGTTTGAACCGACGGTCGATTTAAAATATTTTATTCGTCAACGTGATCGACTTAAGCCGTTGCGATCCGGTGAGTGAACAGATGCATCTTTGAAGCCTCGGATGCACTAGGTCATCTTCCCGGAGCGCATAATCTGAGACCAGAGTCGGGGGACGATGAAGGTACAATTTCAGTCTCCTCGAACAGATGCATCTTGTTCACTTGCGATCAATCGATCTAAACTTATTATAACCTTGCTTCATTGTGAGTGCGAAGTTCGTGGCGGCGTTGTCGCAAGTCGGTAGGGCTGCTTGGGTGTCTTTGGAGCTGGGTCGATTGAAACTCATCACCAGTAGCCACACGAGGGTATCATCGGCTCATCTAGCCATGCTCCTCGCTGCCTAGGTTGGTTGGGGCGGAGGAGGATGAGGAGGAGGAGGAGGAGGAGGAGGAGGAGGCCATATATGACGAAGGGGAGGACGAGGATGAGAGCAATGGGGAGGAGGAGTACGATGAAGATTATGGACCTCCAAAGAACTCAAACGTCTCAAGCATCTCACCGGCCAAGAAGAGGAATCAAGACGAAGGATTTGCTGAGTCCGGAACCTTTCCAGAGACCGGTTCCTCGACGGCCCAAGAAGAAGACCGAAGAGAATCGTTCAAAGAGTAACAAGGACCGTACCTCCAAGAGGGGAAGGAGCAACTGATTATGCTCTTCGATAGTTGGCTCTTTTAGTTTCGTTAAACTTCGTTTGATTGAACTTTTCTAGTGGTTATGAAGCTATGTGGAACTATGTGTTTGCTATTTGTGGATCTATGTGTTTGCTATTTGTGAAACTATATGGAACTCCGTTTACTAATTAGTTGAAGTTCGTTTGAAATGTTCTATGCACTTCAAATTTGTTAATGTGTATGTGATGCCCAAGTTTAATTGTTTGAGATCTGTGATATTGTTGTCATATTTGTTAAACTTGCTATAATATTATTGTCATATTGAATTTGAAAAGAAGCAAGCAATTGAACTTAAATCCATAAAACACAGGACCCTACCGTAGGGTCAGACAGCCTACCGCCAGGCCAACTCAATTTTTCGTTACAGAATCATTACACTGAAAAAACAAGACCCTACCGCCATGGGCTCTGGCGGTAGGGTCGCCTGACTCTGCCAGAGGGCCCTTCAATTCTTCGTTCTGAAACATTACATCGAGACGGGACCCTACCGCCAGTGCTCTGGCGGTAGGTTTGACAGCCTATCACTGAGCCTCCTGACGGTAGGTACTTATCTACGTCAGCGCAGTCAAACGGCCGCCGTCCCCCTCCGTCGCACCCCTACCGTCATGAGCCGTGGCGGTAGGCTATCTAACACTACCGCCGTAGGCCCTGGCGGTAGCAAAAGGGTCAAATCTCGAAAAAAATTTAAACATGGGTCAGGTCCTGAAATCCTTTCAAAAAAGGGTTAAAACACGAAATTCAGCCGCGCGGCGCGGCGCCCTCTGCCTTTGTACTGTCCCTCGGGTTGACTATACCATGCCGACTGCACATGCCAGCCAGTGCAGTGGCACATAACGTCGGCCACTGTAATCTGTGGAGAGTAGTAGTACTGGTGGATATGGGGAGGGGTGAAAAAGCTAGTGGGTCCCATGCTTCCGTGGCCCAGCATCTGCTGTCTATTCATGCGGGCCCACCGCTGAAATATTTACCTCACCGGGTAGTGCAACGACAACCGGCCCCCCTGGAGGAGCATAGCAGAACTATACGGACACGGCAGCGGCTCGGGCGTGGCGCCACGTGTACGTGGACCGAGGTGGGCGCGGAAAGCAGATTGGACCGCGGTGCGGGGGGGCCCGCGGCTATCCCTGTCGCGATGAGATCTCGGGGCTCTCGACGTGGAGAGGCGAGGTGATCTGGACCGTGCACTCGTTCAGGCACCATCGCCGGCCATCGGGGACCGGACGATGTCGATTGGTCGATCGGGGAGAGGATATGGTAGCTGGGTACTCATGTGTTCAGAATTTTGGTCAACAAAATTTCTTTTCTTTTACGCGGTCAATAAGATATTTTTCAACCCCCACCTAAAAAAATCCAACCCCGCAGATAAAAAACAAGATACTTTTCAAATAGGCTAGAGATATTTTAAGATATCCGCTGGCATCCAAGCATGGAATGTGCAATGGATATAGACTAGAGGGTAAAAAATTCAAGTGCTCGGATTGCTCCACATAATGATCTAACGATCTTATATTTTTTTGCAGAGGAAGTACTTTAAAGTTAACACACTATTGTACATGTGTTTTATTTGTTGAGTATCGAAAGATTTCACAACTGATGTATCTTGTTAGGAAAAAATAATTTGTTTTGTTTTAGTGATAATAACTAGTATATTTTAGATTAGGACTGTGCTAATGTCCGACCGTTCGGAACATTAGCAATAGATCCGGACGAGTTTTTCCCAATTCACCCAAACTAGGTGCATGCATGCATGGGATTGGTTTCTTTGGAAAAAAACTGAAAATGCACAAGGATTCTTTTCCCAATAGTTGCATGCATGCATATAAGACAAAAAATGAGGATGTCTGCAAAGATTTCATTGAATTCAAAAATTTAAAATGTTTAGTAGCTCTCACCGTCGCTCTGATTGAAAAATCGGTTTCACATAAAAGATTTGTCGCGACGAGACCTTCAAAACTAGATCCCATGTTGATATGTTTCGACAATTTTTTTGGATCAAAAGTTACCAGCGCCACGCTAAGTAAGTTATCACATTTGTGGTACATAAGTTATCATCCTATTTATATAAAAATTACCAGGGCATAAAAATGGCTCCTCCAACATTTTCTCCACATGCAAATGCAATAGAGCACAGGAAACCTAATGGCATTGAAACTGTAAAATGTTTTATACTTCAAACTATCTTTTTTGATTAAAAAATCGTTTTCACATAAAAAAATCTATCGCGGTGAGAACTCCGAAACTAGACCTCATGTTGACATATCTTGATCACATTTTTGGTCAAAAGTTACCGTACTTATCAGTTATGTTATATGTATACTAACATGTTATTTATGCCGAAGTGATCGGAGATGTGTTTTCAACGACTTCTTTCCCTCGAGTCAAATTTATCGTGATATTTATACCTAAGTTATCAGCTCCAGATGCATACATTACCGTGCTATTTGCATAGAAGTAACCGGGGTATGTTTCAATAACTTCTTATTCGGGGTCTTAAGTTACCGCGTTGTTTGTACCAGACTTATCAGGTTTATGATGTGTGAGTTACCATGCTATTGACAAAAAAGTTACCGGTGGTATATTTCATCAACAACCCTTCCCCACCCTCACCACCGTCACCAAAAGTTACTAGGACTGGGGCACATAAGTTATCAGGTCTGCAATGTGTGAGTTATCATGTTATTCACACAAAAAATTTACCAAGGGTATATTTCATCAACCACCCTCCCCCCACCCGGTCACCAAAATTTACCAAGACTGGGGTACATTAGTTATCAGATCTGCAATGTGTGAATTATCATGTTATTCGCATAAGAAGTTACCAAGGGTATATTTCATCAACCACCGTCCCCCCATCCGGTCACCAAAATTTACCAAGACTGGGGTACATTAGTTATCAGGTCTATGATGTGTGAGTTACCGTGCTATGCACATTAAAGTTATCGGGGGGTATATTTCATCACCCCTCTCTCGCGAAAAGTACCATGACCGGCGTGCATAAGTTATCGGGTCTTCGATGTGTGAATTATCATGCTATTCACACAAAAGTTACCGGGGGATATTTGATACACCCCCCCACCACCACCACCACCACCACGACGCCAAAGTTATCAGGATTCGGGTACATAAATTATGAGGTCTGTGATGTGTGAGTTATCATGATATTCCATAACTTATAATGTAGTATGCAATAATGTACTCCCTCTGTATAAAGTTAGTACAAAGTCAAGTCATGTACTTTGGGACGGAGGAAGTACAAGAAAAGGCCAACAAACAACAAAAACAGTTTTTTATTTCCTGCCATGCGGTTTAAAAAGGTCACATAGATAGTTTCCATTTGTAAGACAACAATCAGTATTAGGTGAGTTGGTTATTGGCATGGTACAACAATCAATAGACCTAGGCTCAAAACCTACTGTGCACATTTTTTTTACTCGTTGGAACTAACGTCAGTACGCGAGAAACGAAAACAGTGGGCAGCATTTGGATCGGAAAGGAAAAACAAAAAAAATCATTAGCGACAGTGACGTGCCTTTGGATCAGAAAGGAAATCAGTATCAACAGCGACATCCCTTTGATCGAAAAAGAAAAACAAAAAAAAACAACGACAGCGACGTTCGGTGGGAGCAGGTGAAAGTGCAATCATGCCCTTAATCATATTTTGATGTTGATGACAACACATATGTTCGGGATTAATCATGTTTATCAAGTATATCTCAGGATTATGTTTTCAAAGACCGTGTGCATGGATCATGACTAGGGACAAAAAGCATATAACTCAAGAATGGAGATACAAGATGTCGACTTCATTTATGGTTTGATCTTGAGTATAGGGATCCCGCACTATTAAGAGGGGATCGATGGATCTAGTGAAAAACTTGCTCAAAGCTACTATTCCTATATTTGCCTTGGACGTCCGCCACTTCCGGACGTCCGCTGCTCCACAACAGAGCACTTCTACGGATGTCCGGAACCTCCGGACGTCCGACACGCTCACATCGAAACCTTCTTACGGACGTCCGGACCCTCCGGCCATCCGTGTTCGGATGCATGTTCACAATGAAGCATTCTTACGGTCGTCCGGACTCTCCGGATGTCCGGCCCTGCTCGGACGTCCGTATCATACCTTTGGGTTGTGGGTCACGTTTTTCCACGGCCGGTCGTCCGATGACCGCCGGACGTCCAACCTATTTAGTGCCTCCGGACGTCCGACTTTCTCCGGACGTCCGCCCATCCTCTGCACTCCAAAACGGTCACTTTTTCCCACCACCTATATACCCTTCCTCTCCACGGGATAGGGTTGACCATTCACCTTGAACCTATCAAGAACACTCCTCACTCTCTCTCATTCAACCACACCAAATCCTAGATTCACAAGTGTTCTAGGAGCATTTGAGAGAAGTTCTCCAATCAAGTGATAGATCCACTTCATCCCCTTCTTTGCACCAAAGGAATTCGTGACTTGAGCAAGTTTTGAGCTTTCCCCCATCGTTCTTGTTACTCTTGGAGGTTGGAGTCTCCTAGGCGTTAGGAGTCATTCGGAGAGGAATCGAACTTTGTGATTTCCCACGGAAAAGTTTGTGAGGGTTTAGAGACCACCCCAAGGTCTACCTCTAGTGGTTGAGAAACGCCTCCGTGGTGTTGTCTCAAGGGAGAATAGGGTGAGCCTTCATGGCGTTGGTGTGCCTTCGTGGTAACATCCACCTCTCTAACGGTGACTAGCTTCCCTCCAAGGAAGTGAACATCGGCATACATCCTCGTCTCCCGGAGTTGCGGTTATTACTAACCCTTACTCTCTACTTGTGGTTACTTGTCTCTTTACACTTACGTATATCATATTGTGCTTGCCTACTTACGTGTTTGTGTTACTTGCTTAGTACCTTGTGCTCACTTGCAATTGTTAGGCTCATCTTCATATTCCGCACTATTGCCTAAAATTGCTAAGTAATAATTAAAAATTTGTAATTGTACCTATTCACCCCCCCCCTCTAGGTCCATCTCGATCCTTTCAATTGGTATCAGAGCCTCGTGCTCTATTCTTGTGGCTTAACCGCCCTAGAGCAAGATGAACCCGGATGGGACTCCCCTGGTTGTAGATCCTAAGGATAAAGGCGGGCTTCTTCAAGTCAAGTCCTTTACGTCGAGGATCTAGAACGGCCCTTGCTACAAAAAAAGAGGAGCATGATGCTTCTCTTGAGGCCTTGGTCCAAATGAGATTAGCCACGTTGTCCACGGGCGCTTGCACCACTCTCGGGTGGTGCCGCTTCAAGGCCAACTGCGTTTACTCCATCACTTGGTCAACAACCTCCTAGCAACGAACACGCCAGTGTTCCTTGGCTTTATGCAAGACCTCAGGTTGAGAAACCAAGATATAATCCTCAAGGCAGTCCTCCTTTGCTTAGCGCCACTTCCGATTTTCCTTTGTGGAGAGTTGCTATGCGTGATCATCTTCGACATGGAAACGATGAGATCTTTGGAGATCTTGGAGTATGGCTATCATGTGGTTGATCCAAAGAACCCCACACCAAGAGAAATATATGACAAGAACCTCAATGACACTGCAATCATGTGGATAAGGAGAGGTTTGGATGAAAAGCAAAGGAGACCGTTCATACACATCACAAGTGCCAAGGAACTATGGGAAACTGTTGTGCGATCCAAAACTGGCACTTCTACCCTCCGGAGTGCTCAATATGAAATTGCCAAGGGGCAATTGCAAAACTTTTGTATGGAGAAAGGTGAAACCCCAATCAACTCCATGAGCGTCTCATGACTCTCACTGCCGATATTGAGTCATGTGAGTGTGACAAGACACAAGATGGATTCAACATGACTAAGAGGTTCCTTGTGGATAAGTTACTTCATGCTCTTGCTCCATTTCACCATCAAATGGTGTGGGACATAAGACAACACCATACCTTCAAGGAAATGACTACAGATGACATCGTGTCCACCTTTCAACTATTTGAAGAGTCAAAGACTAATGCCACAAAACATCTTGCCATGCATGGTTCCCCATCATCAAAGATCAATCTTGCATTGAAGGCCAAGCATGTATGTGAAGATGAACAAAGTGAAGAAGAAGAAGAGGATGACGAAGATGGTGATGAGATTGAATCCGATGAGGGCCCTTCAGATGAAGACATGGCTCTTTTGTCAAGAAGTTTAGCGGGTAAATTCAAGGGAAGATTTCAAAAGAAGAAAGTAAGAAAATGCTACAACTGTGAAGAAACCAATCACTTCTCCAACGAAAGTGCCCTTATGAGAAGAGAGAAGATAAACCAAGGTTTCCCAAGACCTTTCCCAAGAAGAAGTTGCCAAATCCTTTGAACTCCAAGCTCAAGAAGAGAGATGGAAAGGCAATGGTTGCTCAAGAAGAATCTGATCCGGATGATGTTAGTGGTGTTGCCGGAGTTGCTCAAGACTCTCAAAACACCTTGAGGTTAGTAAACAAGAGTGGTGACGTGGTCACCTACAACTACATGAAAGATTACAAGGGCAACGCTCACAAATGCCTAATGGCAAAGGCCATGGTTGAAGAAGAAGAGGACCAAAGCTCTTCTGACAAGGTCAAGGTAACTCCACGATCAAATCCTCCTCTTTTCACTCCTTCTACTCCTAGTGATGAGTATCTTGATGCGGAAGATAGTTATGAGGATGATGATCTAACTGATCCTATGCTTGCTAAACTTAATAAGTTCATGTGCTCCCTCAAAGGAAAGAAGTGTTGGGGAACGTAGCAGAAATTCAAAATTTTCCTACGTGTCACCAAGATCTATCTATGGAGAAACTAGCAACGAGGGAAGGAGAGTGCATCTACATACCCTTGTAGATCGCTAAGCGGAAGCGTTCATGAGAACGGGGTTGAAGGAGTCGTACTTGGCCGTGATCCAAATCACCAGAGATCCTAGTGCCGAACGGACGGCACCTCCGCGTTCAACACACGTACAGCCCGGTGACGCCTCCCACGCCTTGATCCAGCAAGGAGAGAGGGAGAGGTTGAGGAAGACTCCATCCAGCAGCAAAGACAACGGCATGGTGGTGATGGAGGAGCGTGGCAATCTGCAGGCTTCGCCAAGCACCTCACGGGAGAGGAGGAGGTGTCACGGGAGGGAGGGAGGCGCCAGGCTCAGTGTGGATGCCCTCCTCCCTCCACTATATATAGGGGCAAGGGAGAGGGGAGGCGCAGCCTTGCCCCTTCCTCCAAGGAAGGGTGCGGCCAAGAGGGGGAGGAGTCCATCCTCCCCAAGGCACCCTGAGGTGCCTTCCCCTTGAGGACTCTTCCCTTCCCCAAGTTTCCTTGGCGCATGGGCCTCTTGGGGATGGTGCCCTTGGCCCATATAGGCCAAGGCGCACCCCCTACAGCCCATGTGGCCCCCCGGGGCAGGTGGACCCCCCTGGTGGACCCCCGGACCCTTCCGGAACTCCTCGTGACGTCCGGGATCTCATCCGGGACTCCGAACAACATTCGGTAACCACATACAAACTTCCTTTATAACCCTAGCGTCACCGAACCTTAAGTGTGTAGACCCTACGGGTTCGGGAACCATGCAGACATGACCGAGACGTTCTCCGGTCAATAACCAACAGCGGGATCTGGATACCCATGTTGGCTCCCGCATGTTCCACGATGATCTCATTGGATGAACCACGATGTCAAGGACTCAATCGATCACGTATACAATTCCCTTTGTCTAGCGGTATTGTACTTGCCCGAGATTCGATCGTCGGTATCCCGATACCTTGTTCAATCTCGTTACCGGCAAGTCTCTTTACTGCTCCGTAACACATCATCCCGTGATCAACCCCTTGGTCACATTGTGCACATTATGATGATGTCCTACCGAGTGGGCCCAGAGATACCTCTCCGTTTACGGAGTGACAAATCCAGCCTCGATTCGTACCAACCCAATGCAGACACTTTTGGAGATACCTGTAATGCACCTTTATAGCCACCCGATTACGTTGTGGACGTTTGGTACACCCAAAGCATTCCTACGGTATCCGGAGTTGCACAATCTCATGGTCTAAGGAAATGATACTTGACATTAGAAAAGCTTTAGCATACGAACTACGATCTTTGTGCTAGGCTTAGGATTGGGTCTTGTCCATCACATCATTCTACTAATGATGTGATCCCGTTATCAATGACATCCAATGTCCATGGTTAGGAAACCGTAACCATCTATTAATCAACGAGCTAGCCAATAGAGGCTTGCTAGGGACATGGTGTTGTCTATGTATCCACACATGTATTTGAGTTTCCTATCAATACAATTATAGCATGGATAATAAACGATTATCATGAACAAGGAAATATAATAATAATAACTAATTTATTATTGCCTCTAGGGCATATTTCCAACAGTCTCCCACTTGCACTAGAGTCAATAATCTAGTTCACATCGTCATGTGATTAACATCGATAGGTCACATCGCCATGTGACCAACACCCAAAGAGTTTACTAGTGTCTACGTAAACTAGTTCACATCATCATGTGATTTAGACTCAATGAGTTCGAGGTTTGATCATGTTTTGCTTGTGAGAGAGGTTTTAGTCAACGGGTTTTAGTCAACGGGTCTGAACCTTTCAGATCCGTGTGTACTTCGCAATTCTCTATGTCATATTGTAAATGCTGCTTCCACGCTCCACTTGGATCTATTCCAAATGGTTGCTCCACTATACGTATCCGGTTTGCTACTCGAGTCACTTTCGGATAGGTGTTAAAGCTTGCATCGACGTAACCCTTTACGCCGAACTCTTTATCACCTCCATAATCGAGAAACATGTCCTTATTTACTCCAAGGACAATTTTGACCGCTGTCCAATGATCCATTCTTGGATCATTCTTGTACCCTTGATCGACTCATGGCAAGGCACACTTCCGTGCGGTACATAACATAGCATCTTGTAGAGCCTACGTCTCGAAGCATAGGGACGACCTTCGTCCTTTCTCTCTCTTCCGCCGTGGTCAAGCTTTAAGTCTTAACTTCATACCTTACAACTCAGCCAAGAACTCCTTCTTTCGATCGATCCATCTTGAACACCTTCAAGATTATGTCAAGGTATGTGCTCATTTGAAAGTACCATTAAGCGTTTTGATCTATCCTCATAGATCTTGATGCTCAATGTTCAAGTAGCTTAATCCAGGTTTTCCATTGAAAACACTTTTCAAATAATCCTATATGCTTCAGAATTCTACATCATTTCGATCAACAATATGTCAACAACATATACTTATCGAAATTCTATAGTGCTCCCACTCACTTCTTTGGAAATACAAGTTTCTCATAAACTTTGTATAAACCCAAAATCTTTGATCATCCTATCAAAGTGCATATTCCAACTCCGAGATGCTTATTCCAGTCCTTAGAAGAATCACCGGAGCTAGCATACCTTTTAGCATCCTTAGGATCGACAAAACTTTTCGATTGTATCACATACAATCTTTCCTTACGAAAACTGGTAAGGAAACTCATTTTGACATCCATCTGCCAGATTTCATAAATGCAGCTTATGCTAACATGATTCCGATGGACTTAAGCATCGCTACGGATGAGAAAATCTCATCGTAGTCAACTCCTTGAACTTGTGAAAAAACTCTTCACCACAAGTCGAGCTTCATAGACGGTGATGTTACCGTCCACGTCCGTCTTCTTCTTAAAGATCCATTTATCTCAATGGCTTGCCGATCATCAGGCAAGTCCACCAAAGTCCATGCTTTGTTCTGATACATGGATACTATCTCGGATTTCATGGCTTCTAACCATTTGTCGGAATTTGGGCCCACCATCGCTTCTCCATAGCTCGTAGGTTCATTGTTGTCTAGCAACATGACCTTCAAGACAGGATCACCGTACCACTCAAGCAAAGACGCTGCGTCCTTGTCGCCCCACGAGGTTCGGTAGTGACTTGATCCGAAACTTCATGATTACTATCATAAGCTTCTACTTCAATTGGTGTAGGTGCCACGGAACAACTTCCCGTGCTCGCTACACACTAGTTGAAGTGACGGTTCAATAACCTCATCAAGTCTCCACCATCCTCCCACTCAACTTTTCCTCGAGAAAGGACCCGGTTCAAGAAACAATCCCTATTGCTTTCGGATCTGAATTAGGAGGTATACCGAACTGTTTTGGGTGTCCTATGAAGATGCATTTTATCCGCTTTGGGTTCGAGCTTATCAACCTGAAACTTTTTCACATAAGCGTCGCGCCCCAAACCTTTAAGAAATGACAGCTTAGGTTTCTCTAAACCATAGTTCATACGGTGTCATCTCAACGGAATTACGTGGTGCCCTATTAAAGTGAGTGCGGTTGTCTCTAATGCCTAACCCATGAACGATAGTGGTAATTCGATAAGAGACATCATGGTACGCACCATATCCAATAGGGTGCAACTATGATGTTCGGACACACCATCACACTATGGTGTTCCAGGCGGTATTAATTGTGAAACAATTTCCACAATGTCTTAATTGTGTGCCAAACTCGTAACTCAGATATTCATCTCTATGATCATATCATAGACATTTTATCCTCTTGTCACAATGATCTTCAACTTCACTCTGAAATTACTTGAACCATTCAATAATTCAGACTTGTGTTTTATCAAGTAAATATACTCAACATCTACTCGAATCATCCGTGAAGTAAGAACATAACGATATTCATCAGATGCCTCAAAGACTCATTGGACTGCACACATCAAAATGTGTTGCTTCCAACAAGTTGCTATCTTGTTCCATTTTATCAAACCGAGGCTTTCCAGTCATCTTGCCTATGTGGTATGATTTGCATATCTCAAGTGATTCAAAATCAAGTGAGTCCAAACGATCCATCTGCATGGAGTTTCTTCATGCGTATACACCAATAGACATGGTTCACATGTCTCAAACTTTTCAAAACAAGTGAGTCCAAAGATCCATCAACATGGAGCTTCTTCATGCTTTATACCAATATGACTTACATGGCAAAGTGCCACAAGTAAGTGGTACTATCATTACTATCTTATATCTTTTAGCATGAAAATGTGTATCACTACTATCGAGATTCAATGAACCATTCCTTTAGGTGCAAGACCACTGAAGGTATTATTCAAATAAATAGAGTAACCATTATTCTCCTTAAATGAATAACCGTATTGCAAATGAGACATATAATCCAATCATGTCTATGCTCAACGCAAACACCAAATGACAATTATTCAGGTTTAATACTAATCTTGATGGTAGAGGGAGCGTATGCGACGTTTGATCACATCAAACTTGGAAATACTTCCAACACATATCGTCACCTCGCCTTTAGCTAGTCTCCGTTTATTCCGTAGCCTTTTATTTCGAGTTACTAACACTTAGCAACCGAACCGGTATCTTAATACCCTGGTGCTACTAGGAGTACTAGTAAAGTACACATTAACATAATGTATATCCAATATACTTCTATCAACTTTGCCAGCCTTCTCATCTACCAAGTATCTAGGGTAATTCTGCTCCAGTGACCTGCTCCTTATCGTAGAAGCACTTAGTCTCGGGTTTGGGTTCAACCTTGGGTGTCTTCACCGGTGCAGCAGACTGATTTGCCGTTTCATGAAGTATCCCTTCTTGCCCTTGCCCTTCTTGAAACTAGTGGTTTCACCAACCATCAACAATTGATGCTCCTTCTTGATTTCTACTTTCGTGATGTCAAACAACGCGAATACCTCAAGGATCATCATCTCTATCCTTGATATGTTATAGTTCATCATGAAGCTCTAGCAGCTTGGTGGCAATGACTTTGGAGAAACATCACTATCTCATCTGGAAGATCAACTCCCACTCGATTCAAGTGATTGTTGCACTCAGATAATCTGAGCACAAGCTCAACGATTGAGCTTTTCTCCCTTAGTTTGCAGGCTAAGAAAATCGCTTGGAGGTCTCATACCTCTTGACGTGGGCACGAGCCTGAAATCCCAATTTCAGCCCTCGAAAACATCTCATATGTTCCGCGACGTTTCGAAAAATGTCTTTGGTGCCTCAACTCTAAACCGTTTAACTGAACTATCACGTAGTTATCAAAAACGTGTATGTCCGATGTTCGCAACATCCATAGACGACGTTTGGGGTTCAAAGACACCGAGCGGTGCATTAAGGACATAAGCTATTTATCGTCCGCATAATCGCCATCATCAACTTTCAACTATATTTTCTCTAGGAACATATCTAAATAGTGGAACTAAAGCGCGAGCTTACGGCATAATTTGCAAAAGGTCTTTTGACTATGTTCAAGATAATTAAGTTCATCTTATGAACTCCCACTCAGATAGACATCCCTCTGGTCATCTAAGTGATTACATGATCCGAGTCAACTAAGCCGTGTCCGATCATCACGTGAGACGGACTAGTCATCATCGGTGAACATCTTCATGTTGATCGTATCTACTATACGACTCATGCTCGACCTTTTCGGTCTCTGTGTTCCCGAGGCCATGTCTGCATACATGCTAGGCTCGTCAAGTTAACCCCAAGTGTTTTTGCTGTAAATCTGTCTTACACCCGTTGTATGTGAACGTAAGAATCCATCACACCCGATCATCACGTGGTGCTTAGAAGCTATTTAACCGTAGCAACGGTGCACAATGTGGGAGAACACTTCTTGAAATTTGTGTAAGGGATCATCTTATTTACTACCGTCGTTCTAAGTAAACAAGATGCATAAACATAATAAACATCACATGCAATTATATAGTAGTGACATGATATGGCCAATATCATATTGCTCCTTTGATCTCCATCTTCGGGCTCCATGATCATTATTGTCACCGCATGACACCATGATCTCCATCATCGTGTCTCCATGAAGTTGTCTCGCCAACTTATTACTTCTACTACTATGGCTACCGGTTAGCAATAAAGTAAAGTAATTACATGGCGTTGTTCAATGACACGCAGGTCATACAATAAATAAAGACAACTCCTATGGCTCTCGCCGTTGTCATACTCATCGACATGCAAGTCGTGAATCCTATTACAAGAACATGATCAATCTCATACATCACACATCATTCATCACATTCTTCTTGGCCATATCACATCACATAGCATACCCTGCAAAAACAAGTTAGACGTCCTCTAATTGTTGTTTGCATGTTTTACGTGGCTGCTTTGGGTTTCTAGCAAGAACGCTTTCTTACCTCACGCAAAACCACAACGTGATATGCCAATTGCTATTTACCCTTCATAAGGACCCTTTTCATCGAATCCGTTCCGACTAAAGTGGGAGAGATCGGCACCCGCTAGCCACCTTATGCACCAAGTGCATGTCACCGGTGGAACCTGTCTCACGAAGAGTACGTGTAAGGTCGGTCCGGCCGCTTCATCCCACAATACCGTCGAAACAAGATTGGACTAGTAACGGTAAGCATATTGAACAAAATCAACGCCCACAACTACTTTGTGTTCTACTCGTGCAAAGAATCTACGCATAATAGACCTAGCTCGATACCCTTTGTTGGGGAACGTAGCAGAAATTCAAAATTTTCCCACGTGTCACCAAGATCTATCTATGGAGAAACTAGCAACGAGGGAAGGAGAGTGCATCTACATACCCTTGTAGATCGCTAAGCGGAAGCGTTCATGAGAACGGGGTTGAAGGAGTCGTACTCGTCGTGATCCAAATCACCGGAGATCCTAGTGCCGAACGGACGGCACCTCCGCTGCTCAACACACGTACAGCCCGGTGACGTCTCCCACGCCTTGATCCAGCAAGGAGAGAGGGAGAGGTTGAGGAAGACTCCATCCAGGCAAAGACAACGGCATGGTGGTGATGGAGGAGCGTGGCAATCCTGCAGGCTTCGCCAAGCACCTACGGGAGAGGAGGAGGTGTCACGGGAGGGAGGGAGGCGCCAGGCCTGTGTGTGGATGCCCTCCCTCCCCTCCACTATATATAGGGGCAAGGGAGAGGGGGGAGGCGCAGCCTTGCCCCTTCCTCCAAGGAAGGGGTGCGGCCAAGAGGGGGGAAGGAGTCCATCCTCCCCAAGGCACCTCGGAGGTGCCTTCCCCCTTGAGGACTCTTCCCTTCCCCAAGTTTCCTTGGCGCATGGGCCTCTTGGGGCTGGTGCCCTTGGCCCATATAGGCCAAGGCGCACCCCCTACAGCCCATGTGCCCCTCCGGGGCAGGTGGACCCCCCCGGTGGACCCCCGGACCCTTCCGGAACTCCTCGTGACGTCCGGAATCTCATCCGGGACTCCGAACAACATTCGGTAACCACATACAAACTTCCTTTATAACCCTAGCGTCATCGAACCTTATGTGTAGACCCTACGGGTTCGGGAACCATGCGAACATGACCGAGACGTTCTCCGGTCAATAACCAACAATGGGATCTGGATACCCATGTTGGCTCCGCATGTTCCATGATGATCTCATCGGATGAACCACGATGTCAAGGACTCAATCGATCCGTATACAATTCCCTTTGTCTAGCGGTATTGTACTTGCCCGAGATTCGATCGTCGGTATCCCGATACCTTGTTCAATCTCGTTACGGCAAGTCTCTTTACTCGCTCCATAACACATCATCCCGTGATCAACCCCTTGGTCACATTGTGCACATTATGATGATGTCCTACCGAGTGGGCCCAGAGATACCTCTCCGTTTACACGGAGTGACAAATCCCAGCCTCGATTCGTGCCAACCCAAGACACTTTCGAGATACCAGATGCACCTTTATAGCCACCCGATTACGTTGTGACGCTTTGGTACACCCAAAGCATTCCTACGGTATCCGGAGTTGCACAATCTCATGGTCTAAGGAAATGATACTTGACATTAGAAAAGCTTTAGCATACAAACTACGATCTTTGTGCTAGGCTTAGGATTGGGTCTTGTCCATCACATCATTCTACTAATGATGTGATCCCGTTATCAATGACATCCAATGTCCATGGTTAGGAAACCGTAACCATCTATTGATCAACGAGCTAGCCAATAGAGGCTTGCTAGGGACATGGTGTTGTCTATGTATCCACACATGTATTTGAGTTTCCTATCAATACAATTATAGCATGGATAATAAACGATTATCATGAACAAGGAAATATAATAATAATAACTAATTTATTATTGCCTCTAGGGCATATTTCCAACAAGAAGCTCACTATGTTTCGCATGCTTATGGAGATGGTGTGTAAGCACACCATCTCCATTAAGGAACTCGAAACCCTCGTCACCGAGGAAAAGGAAAAATGTGAAATCCTTGAGCGGAAAGTCAAATATGAGGAAGCACGAAATGATGAACTATGCTTAAAAATTGGTGCAAATATTGATGTTCATACTAAAGATCTTGCCTCCTTGAAAAAGGCTATTGGCTCTTGTGAAGAGTTGATGAATGATAAAAGTAAGCTTGCGAAGTCTCATGCTTCTCTCACTAAGGATTGTGAGCTTCTATCCGTGTCTCTCAAGACTAAGGAAGAAGAGCTCACCCTTCTTACAAAGAGTTTTGAGACACTCAAACTTACTTATCTTGAAACTCTAGCTAAGGCTTACTCAGATCCTATTATCAATGTTGATGCATGTTCTACTAACTCTAGTAGTGATCTAGTATCCATTCTTGAGGAGAATCGTATTCTCAAAGCTCAAATCGAGAAAGGTCTCATGACATGTGCTCAAGGGCAAAAGAACCTTAATGAGGTGTTGAGCCAACACAATGAAGCGTTCACCAAAGAGGGACTCGGGTTTGACCCAAGCACAAGCAAGAAGAAGACGTCCTCCCAAAAGTGCACCACCCCTTTAAAATAAACCTTTGTACGAGAAGGACACAAGGAGAAAGGTAAGGTTGTTAGTGGGAAGGCCACAAGGAGCATGCCCACTCTCAACAAGCCAAAAGAGTTCATGCCTCCATCCTATGTACTGCGTAAGACTAAGGATGGAGAAGTTTATGCAAAGTTTGTTGGTCCCCAAAAAGCATTTCGTTTTTATGCTATTTGGGTCCCTAAGACCCTTGTGACTAACTTGAGAGGTCCCATTGTAAAATGGGTGCCTCTAACCAAGTAATAATTGTGTGTAGGTTGCTTTCTCCGGTGGAGTAAAATGGGTGATTGATTGTGGATGTACCAATCATATGACCGGAGATAGCAAATTGCTCTACGATTTCATGGAAGCTATTCAACCATTTATGAGCATTATGTTTGGTGGAGGATCAAAAGGATGTGTACTTGGGTTGGGTAAGGTGGCTATCACAAATGACATGTCTCTTGCAAATGTCATGCTTGTCCAATCCCTTAAATATCATTTGCTTTCATCCGCCAATTGGCTTACATTGGTTATGATACACTATTTGGACTAACGGATGTGAAAGTCTTTAAGAGAGATACTCTCAAGTGGCCTTTGTTGGAGAGTTGGATGGCAACCTTTACACGGTTGATTTCTTGAAAGAGAGCACATTCCATGCAACTTGTCTAATGGCCAAGGTCGACAAGGGGTGGCTATGGCATCGCCGGCCAGCCCATGTTGGCATGAGGAATCTTCAAGATCTCTTAAAGGGTAATCACATCCTTGGACTAACAAATGTCTCTTTGAGAAAGATCGTGTGTAGTGCATGCATAGCCGGGAAGCAACATCAATCAAAGCACCCACCCAAGAACATAGTATCTACTTCAAGGCCTGGAGCTCCTTCATGTGGATCTTTTGGGCCTCCTTCATGGGATAGTCTTGGTGGAAAAAATATGGGCTTGTCATTGTTGATGATTACTCAAGATATGCCCGGGTGTTCTTCCTCAAGTCCAAGGACGAAACCAAGATCACCTTCATTCATTTTGCCAAGCAAGCCCAACGCAAGTTTGACAAAGAAATCCTCGGCAATAAGAAGTGACAATGGCTCGAAGTTCAAGAATTATACCTTGGAAGAATTCCTTAGTGATGAAGGGATTGAGCATCAATATTCAGCTCCATACACTCCTCAGCAAAATGGTGTAGCCAAAAGGAAGAACCGTACACTTGTAGAGATGGCAAGGTCCATGTTGGATGAATACAAGTCACCACATAGTTTTTTGGCCGAAGCTGTCAATACCGAATGCCATGCATCAAACCGGCTCTTCCTCCGCACTATATTGGAAAAGACTCCATATGAGCTGCTAACCGGGAACAAGCCAAATGTCAAGTACTTTCGTGTATTTGGGTGCAAATGTTTCATACTCAACAAAAGAGAACGGTTAGGAAAATTTCAATCCAAAACAATTAAGGGTATATTTGTTATTATGGATCAAACTCTCACGCCTATAGAGTCTACAAACAAATCCAATGGATGTGTTGTAGAAACTTGTGACGTGGTGTTTGATGAATTTAATGGCTCCCATGGGGAGCAAGTTGATCTAAGTGACGCAGATGAAGAAGATTCTTCTCAAGACATTTTGACCATGGGTGTTGGTGCACTTCTTCCTATGGAACAAGAACCTCATGATGATGAAGAAGAAGATGGAAGTCTCACACAACATCAAATTACTTCAACACCCATACCATCACAAGCTCCTAGTGTTCAACCAATGCCCTTAGCCCAAATAGAAGAAGATGATCAAGTTCCTCTTCATGAAAATCTTCAAGAACTAGATCCTCATCAAGTGCAAGAACAAGAAAGTCCAATCATTGATGATGAACCTCAACAAATGCAATATGAACAAGAAGATCTTCCTCCACACATTAATGATCCATATGTTGAGGACGTGGATGATGGACATGAAGTTGAACCTCGTAAAACCCTTACCTCCATCATGCCTCGAGTGGCCGGCCGTGTTGGTGTTGACAAAATTCTCACCGGCATATCGGAAGGTAGAGTCACTCGTAAACATTTGACAAACTTTTGTGCTCACTTCTCATTTGTGTCTAGTGTTGAGCCCCTCAAGGTACAAGATGCATTGATGGATAACGATTGGCTCGTTGCTATGCAAGAAGAGTTGAACAGTTTTGAACGCATGACCAAGTGTGGTCATTAGTCAAGAGGCCACCTACCGAGCACAACGTCATTGGAACAAAATGGATTTTCAAGAACAAACAAGATGAGAATGGTGTAATCATTCGCAACAAAGCAAGGTTAGTGGCACAAGGGTACTCACAAGTTGAAGGTTTGGACTTTGGTGAGACCTTTGCCCCTGTTGCCTGCCTTGAATCCATTCGCATCTTACTTGCTTATGCCGCTTTCAATGGTTTTACATTGCATCAAATGGATGTGAAAAGTGCTTTCCTTAACGGTCCTCTACAAGAAGAAGTATATGTGTCACAACCACCTGGGTTCGTTGATCCCGATCGCAAAGACTATGTGTACAAACTTCATAAGGCTTTGTATGGCCTCAAACAAGCACCTCGTGCTTGGTATGATCATTTAAAGAAGTTTCTACTCGATGATGGTTTTGTGAGAGGGGTGATCGATCCTAATCTTTTTACTAAGAGGGATAAGGGTGATTTGATCTTATGCCAAATCTATGTAGATGATATCATTTTTGGTTCTCCTAACATTCATTTGTGCAAGAAGTTTGCGGATTCAATGACCAAGAATTTTGAAATGTCACTCAATGCGGATTTGAAGTTCTTCCTCGGATTTCAAATTCAACAATTTCAAGAAGGAATTTTCTTGTCTCAAGCAAAATACCTCAAAGATATTCTAGAGAAGTTTGGTATGTCCGATGCTAGCCTGCAAGACACCAATGCCAACCAAAATAACACTCACCGAAGACACCAACGGTATTCCTTTCGACCCATCTAAATACCGCTCTATGATTGGTTCGTTGATTTATCTTTGTGCATGTAGACCAGACATTATGTTTAGTGTATGCATGTGTGCTAGATTTCAAGCTTCCCCTAAGGAAAGTCGTCATAAGGCGGTTAAGCATATTCCTAGATACCTTGTTCACACCTCAAAGTTGGGTCTATGGTACCCCAAGGATGCTAAGTTTGATCTCATTGGGTACACGGATGCGGATTGGGCTGGAGACAAAGTGGATCGTAAGTCCACATCCGGTGCATGTCAGTTTCTTGGACGCTCCTTGGTAAGTTGGTCTTCGAAGAAACATAATTGTATTGCCCTCTCTACCGCCGAAGCTGAATACATTACTGCCGCTAGTTGTGCAACTCAGTTGTTATGGATGAGGCAAACTTTGAAGGATTACGGTATCACCTATAGAAATGTGCCTCTTCTATGTGATGATGAAAGTGCCATCAATATTCTTTGAGAACCCCAAAGATCATCTCCGCACCAAACACATTGATATTAGGTATCATTTCTTGAGAGATTATGTTGAAAAGGGTGATATTCACATTGATCACATTGGCACAGATTTTCAACTAGCGAGATATCTTCACCAAACCTTTAGATGAAGCAAGGTTCATCGACTTAGGCGTGAACTTGGTATCTTGGAGCTTGACAACATTATGTGAAATCTAGTACCCATTCATGCATGAATCTAATGTCTTGTCATGATGTAGGCATATATTTAGGGGGAGAAATTCAATTCATGAATGTTCTCACCCTACTCAATGCATAAAAAGAACCAACACTCTCAAAGTAACCATGGGTCTAGACCTATGGTGCTTTAACATGATGGAGTAGTGACTATGCACTCAAAGGTAAAATCTTTCCGTGTCATGTCATGTCTACTTAGACATTGTGGCATTAGCCACCACTTGTAGTATATGGCTATGATTGGGTGAGGTAGGGTATTGGTTAATACATAAATAAATTTTTACTGTGGACAAAAATTGTCTTCTCCTCATCATGATCAGCACTTGCATCTTTGCCTCCTGTCAAATTCTGTCGTCGGACGTCCGTAGGTTCCGGATGTCCATAAAATCTTCTCTGATTACCATCGACCGGTCGTCCGGCCTCTCCGGACGTTCGAAAAATCCACTCTGGTTCCCTTACTTGGCCTAGACGCTGAAACGACGGACGTCCGTAAGACTCCGGACGTCCGAAATAAACTTTCTGTTACAAACTCGCCGGTCGTCCGAGCCGCTTGGACGTCCGTAGAATCATCTCTGTCATCATCTACTTTCTGTTGGTCCCGACTCCGGTCGTCCGTAGGCTCCGGACGTCCGGACGCATATTCAACTCTGGTCGTCCGTAGGCTCCGGACGTCCGGACGTTTTTACTGGCCACTATATATACGCCGTGGTAGGGTTTCTCAACTAACCACATCTTCTATCCAATTTTCCCCACCGCCGCCGCCGCTCCTGCGCCACTCACCGCGGCCGCACGCCGCCGTGCCCCTCGCCGGGGCTTCTCTCCGTCGCGGATCTGCGGCCCGCTTGGCGCTGCTCCAGCCCCTCCAGCCCGTCGGCCACCTGCTCCAGCTCGCCGCTCGTCTCTTCCGTGTTCTCCCTTTCAAGGACACGATGCCTCGGTCCAAGCTCTCTGCTCGCAAGCAAGTCGCCGGAGGGCCGGCTCGTCCGTCTCGTCGTGGTGGCTCCGACGACTCCCAGGAGGAAGATCGCCCTCGGAAACGTGCCGCTCGTCCTCCCAGCTCGTCCAGTGATTCCTCCTCGGAGGGGTCAGACTTTGAGGATGAGCTTGAGGAGGTGGATCCGCCCCGATGATTGGTGTTCGTCGCTGCACCCAAACCGGGCACTCGTCGTCAACCTTTCACCCTCCTCCTCCTCCTGCAACCCCAAGGTGATGCTCGCCTCATCTCAATTGAGCCTCCACCGCCACTCGGCCGTCATGTTAAGCGTTTCAACGAGGTGACCAAAACTTCCTATCTTAAATTGCGCCGTGATGTAGATCACTTTATCGCTGTTATGGATTCTCGGGATAGTCGCTCGCACAAATGTCCAAGCCGACATCTTTACCACGATTGTCCTCCCTAAGGGCTTGTCACTTCATCTTTGCATTGATCTTGAGCACATTCGCACTCATCCGGGAAATATCCGGAGCCATTGAGCTCATTGAGTCGTCCAATCTAGCTGCTCCATTCGCCTTTCAACATGATTTTAACCACGCTGCCATCCACCAGCTTTTATGCCACATGTTACTTTGCTCCTGATTACCTTTGTCACATGGATGACCTCCGACATCGCACTCACAACATCTTATGCTCAGTTTGTCACCGCCCTTGGATTTCCCGACACCGGGTTCAAAATCCACAAGGATGACCCCAATCCCAAGCCCAAGGGCATTGCGGTTCAGGCGGATCTCCTTAGACCTATATCAACTTTGTTCCGCCATCGAAAAGCAAAAGGGTCTAAACCAAGTTTCCATTTGGCGCTTTCCATTCAACATCATTTATCAGTGTATCATCCGCACCATCTATCCCAAGATGGGTGACAAGGGCTCTCGCAGCAGCGTCTGCATTGATCTCATGCATCGCCTCTTCACATCTCCTAAAGGGAAGATCAATATTCCACACTTTCTATGGCATGAGATCCGCCTTGCTAGCTTCCAAAGACAAGAGGGCTTTTCCTCATGCACCTTTTATTCAGGCTTTTATCGAAAGTGTAGCTCCTTTCCTATTTCCCGCACTCATGTACATGAGCGTTGGGTCATTCCACGCCACATGGCGGCTGATCATGTTCCTCCTCCTCCCGCCATCGCTAGTCGCACCGCCGCTAGTGTTCCTTCTCATGCTACCCATCTTCCTTCTAGTGCTGCCCCTTTGGGCGCATTGCTCGCTTTTCTTGGGAAGGCTCACTCAGCCATGATGAAGATGTTCACCTACCATTGCTCCCAACACCACGACGTGGTCACTCGCATGGTCACTTCCAAGAACGCTCTGAAGGCTCGTCTGAGAGACTCAGGAGTGTATGATGTGAGTGACGATGAGCGTCTTCCTGCAGATCCCCCGTCTAACTTTGGTTTTCCCTCCGGTCCTGAGTGGGCTGATTTCTTCGACGAGGCTGGTGGAAGTGGTGTTCATGATGATGATGAGGATGATCTCTAATGCTATTATGTTTTTCCCCCTAGTTCTCTATCTTTTTGGATACTTGATGCCAAAGGGGGAGTAGGCTCTATATGCAATCAAACTTATTATGTTTGTCTAGCTCATTATGTAATCAAACTTATTGTTATGGTTATGTTTTCGCTTGTCTTGAACCTATGTTATGAGTTTGATGAATCTGAGATTTGGTGAATCTACATGTGATGAATCTATATGAAGTTTAACTCTTGATTATCGTGTGTAAGAGATTTGGTTATATTGGGGCATCATTTTGAGGGGAGCCCGCATCATTTTGTTGTAGTAGTATCTATGATATCACTTTGAGGGGAGCTCGCTACTCATTTCTATTATGATTATTGAGCTCCACAACAAATACTTCCGATTACTATTATGAGTATGCATATGTGTTGTCATCAACTACCAAAAGGGGAGATTGAAAGTGCAATCATGCCCTTAATCATATTTTGATGTTGATGACAACACATATGTTCGAGACTAATCATGTTTATCAAGTATATCTCAGGATTATGTTTCAAAGACCGTGTGCATGGATCATGACTAGGGACAAAAAGCATATAACTCAAGAATGGAGATACAAGATGTCGACTTCATTTATGGTTTGATCTTGAGTATAGGGATCCCGCACTATTAAGAGGGGATCGATGGATCTAGTGAAAAACTTGCTCAAAAGCTACTATTCCTATACCTTGCCTTCGGACGTCCGGCCACTTCCCGACGTCCGGTGTTCCACAACAGAAGCACTTCTACGGATGTCCGGAACCTTCCGGACGTCCGACACGTTCACATCAGAAACCTTCTTACGGACGTCCGGACCCTCCGGTCGTCCGTGCTCCGGATGCATGTTCACAACAGAAGCATTCTTACGGTCGTCCGGACTCTCCGGATGTCCGGCCCCTGCTCGGACGTCCGTATCCTGTATAATGGGTTGTGGGTCACATTTTTCACAGTGGCCGGTCGTCCGATGACTGCCGGACGTCCGGACCTATTTGTGCCTCCGGACGTCCGACGTTCTCCGGACGTCCGGCCCATCCTGTACCCAAAACGGTCACTTTTTCCCACCACCTATATATATATACCCTTCCTCTCCACGGGATAGGGTTGACCATTCACCTTGAACCTATCAAGAACACTCCTCACTCTCTCTCTCTCATTCAACCACACCAAATCCTAGATTCACAATTGTTCTAGGAGCATTTGAGAGAAGTTCTCCAATCAAGTGATAGATCCACTTCATCCCCTTCTTTGCACCAAAGGAATTCGTGACTTAAGCAAGTTTTGAGCTTTCCCCCATCGTTCTTGTTACTCTTGGAGGTTGGAGTCTCCTAGGCGGTAGGAGTCATTCGGAGAGGAATCGACTTTGTGATTTTCCACGGAAAAGTTTGTGAGGGTTTGGAAACCACCCCAAGGTCTACCTCTAGTGGTTGAGAAACGCCTCCGTGGTGTTGTCTCAAGGGAGAATAGGGTGAGCCTTCGTGGCGTTGGTGTGCCTTCGTGGTAACATCCACCTCTCTAACGGTGACTAGCTTCCCTCCAAGGAAGTGAACATCGGCGTACATCCTCGTCTCCCGGAGTTGCTGTTATTACTAACCCTTACTCTCTACTTGTGGCTACTTGTCTCTTTACACTTACGTATATCATATTGTGCTTGCCTACTTACGTGTCTGTGTTACTTGCGTAGTACCTTGTGCTCACTTGCAATTGTTAAGCTCATCTTCATATTCCGCACTATTGCCTAAAATTGCTAAGTAATAATTAAAAATTTGTAATTGTACCTATTCACCCCCCTCTAGGTCCATCTCGATCCTTTCAGCAGGATCGACAGCGATAGCGACGTCCGCTTGCAGTAAACGCGTAGGCAAAACGCGCGTCGTTGGATCAGAAAGGACGGTATCCAAACAGTGTGGATCTGTTGCAAACCATCAGTCGACTGGTCGTTAGATTTACCGTTTAGATTAACTTATGATAACTCTCTTTTTTAATGAAATAAACCATCATGTTAGATCTTTTCTAGAGCAATCCGAGCGCTCAGTTTGCTATCGTGGACTGCTCTAAGATAGCAAACGGAGCGTTGGGAATGCCCTTTGGTTCTTGGGTCACCAGATATATGAGAAAAATAATAATTAAAAATGTTTAAAATGTTTAAAAGTTTTTTGGAATAAACTTGACTTTGTTTTGCGCTAGTATACAAATTTTCATGAATATAACCTATCGTTGACTTTAGGGCAAAAAATGTAAAATTTATTGCTATACAAGTCACTATTCACACTTTTTTGGCCTAATTTTTTTGTTTCTTTACCTGAAGTAAACGGATTTTTTTCCTTTTGTGAATTTTTTATGAGTAAAATGGAAGGTCAAGTTTATTTCAAAAACGTTTTCAGAGCTTTTTACTTTTTATTTAATAAGTACTATTTTTTTACATATAAGGTGTATATACACCTAGGAACCAAATGTTCTTGTCCACTCATTCTTCGATAGCTACGTTCGTTATGGTAGAATCAACCCGCCAACGATCAAGTCTCATACTTGGCACTGGTGCTCGCATTTTTTTGAAATTATCTTAGTTGTTTTAGCGATGCTTGTTTAGTACTAGTACAATGAGACATCCCCGTTGACTACGGGGCATGTTTGGTGATTTTGTCAATCTCAAATGTTGTGTCAACTCAGTATCTCGAAGGTGCTCATAGGGATAGAGTGTGCGTCCGCGCGTTCTTAGGGGTGCGTATATGTGAGCATCGTGTATGTGTGTATATGTGAGATCCGACGAACAAACGGTTGCGCTCCGCCTCGTTGACGCAGAGCCGCCATCTCTTGCGGCGGATGGTGCGGGAACTTTTCTCGGATTTGTACAGCGCTCGTTGCTCATTCAGTATGCCCGGATTCTCCGCGACCATAGCCAAGATGGCCCCCCTCGTTCGCCTACTCGTCGATGATCTGGCTCTCCGAGCCGGTGCTGCTCGAGGAGTTGTAGGTTGTATCACTACTCCTCCTGGAACATCCAAAACACGAAGACCGGCGCCGTCGCGTACTCGTCCTGCTCCACATCCGCCGTGGCATTGTCCAAGTGTGCTTGCCCCATGGTGAACCCGACGACCAGCATGGGTGCCTGCTCCTTCTCGGACGCCTCCTCCATCGTTCGGTCCTCGTCATCCGAGATCTCCTCCAGCGAGCTCGGAGGCAGCCCCGCCTCTATTCGTTGCATGCGTCGGGCTTGCGAGTCATGCACAAGGTCCACGATCTCGTGACGGCGCCGTGTGGAGAACCTCTTCCAGCACCTGCGGCAGATCCGAGCGATTTGAATCAACTATCGTGGAAGGAGGAGGAAGGAAAGCAGTGGTGCGTCGACAACGGACTATGGGAGATGGAGCTTAGAGGTGGTGTGGTTTGTGCTGTGGATGATCATCTTCACATACTGGGTGTCAGGCAGGCCGAGCACCAATTTGAATGTGGGCGCTGAAATTAGTTTCTCGGGCGCCTCGCCGGTTGAATGCCGGGTAGGCAGACAAACGGTCAACGGCGGTCTCAATGCGGTCGGAAGTCTTCCTGTCGGATTGTTCGGTCACGTCTCTCGATCCGACATTAATGAGGCACAGAGAGCGAGCGGCGGGCTGAAGTGAGTTTTTGACTGAGGCGCTGGTTGAGTGCCTCACCGTTCGGTCAGCATATGACAGTGACAGGTCACGATCATTTGGACCGGCATGAATGCGGCACCGAGAGCGAATGGACTTTGGAGCAGAAGCTGCGGAGACACTTTTGGATAGGCCCGTGTAGTGTGAGGCCTACGTGGCATGAGTCAGGTCGGTCACAAACCTTTCACGAATTTGGTACGGTTTTATGGTATTTTGGACATTTAAATGCGTCCGTGGACATTTGAAGCACATCTTTGGATGGCAATTTATGTTTGAACTGTACGTTCAAGGGAGATTTGATATACAGTATTGGAGTTGTTGTCGGGATCGCACCCCCTAGCGATCGCTCGCCAGCTATGATTTCCGAAAATCAAAGCAATTGCGAATGTGGTACTCTAATTGCTAATCACTTCTTGCTACATTCGACAGGTGAGCTTTCTATATAGGAGTTTTACTAATGTGTCGTGCTTTCTTGAGCATGGGTGCATATGTCTGTTCTTCGAGTGGCCCGTACGTAAAAATGGGAGTTGCAATTGCCTCTTCTAATTATTGTGATCGAGGGGATACTTTTCATCAATCTAATATCTGTCATCTACTGCTCCGTCCGGTAATATAAGAACGTTTTTAAGTTCGCTCACTTAAAAAGTTTTATTAGGTTAGGGGACGGAGTGAGTACATCTGAATCATTTTTTTTTGGAGGCAAAATCTTCAGAATTACAGCATAGCAATGCTGTTGTGCTGCAGTGAGCACAAAATGGCAAAACTGATAAATCTGAGCAACGCATCAAGGATATGACTCTAGGGGGAAAAGAGAGTAATACTTTGACGCTGGGCTTCAAAAGATATTCGATCACCGAAGAAAAAGATTACGGCCAAGTTGGATCACCGAGGAGAAAATGCACAGCAACCAACAAATCAAAACAATCAGGCGGACATTTACGACGGGAGGACAGGATTACAAGAAATGAGCGAAAGCTTGAAGATCGATCGGACCATTTCCGCAAGAGGCGGAAAGCAAAGACCGCACAAAAGACAGACTCACACGGGCGGCCGGTGCGGTCGGCCGCGAGCATGGCCGCTGCCCGTCGCCAGCTTGCTTCCACCATGGCAGCTTCTAGGGCAGGCAAGCAACGACGACGACATGACGCTTGAGGCGCAGACGATCAACCAACGCGGAAGAAAGAAAGAAACGAGGAGAAAAGCCACCCTTGGCGCCGCGGTATTCTTCTGGTTTCGTGGCCTTTTCAGAGAGCGCAAGCAGTGACTTTATACTGCCCTCCCCATCCTTTTCGTAGGAGTACTGGAGTACTTTGATAGTGGTCACAGTGATGGGCAGGGGCCCATTCTGTCCAATGTTTCGCTGTCTTTTTAAAAAGCGACCCCAGTGCAAACCATTTTCCATCAATTTCGGCAGAAGCTACGGAGAAAACTAGACAGGCATGCAACAGCAAGGCACAGAAAATCGCAGTGTGCTGCTCGTCTCCGCAAATGGGACCCACAAAACGAGCAGGTGAGGACCCACGAGCAAAATTGCACGAACACGGCACCACCAAGGTACAGAGACTCGAGGCTAGTAGTGGCAGGCTCCACCGGACAGTGGGCCCAGCAGCCGCAGATTGGATTTTCTGATGAATAATGCGGAGTTAAAAGCCCCACGAGTCCTTGAACTTGCTCAGTTTAGTCCTACAACTTGAAAATTGACCCTACCCAGTCCCAGAACTTGCTCAAGATGTGCAAATCACGTCCTGACGAATCAGAGCCTGCCATGTGGACTCGTGGGTGCGCACCCGGTCAGCGCGTCGCATTTTGCATAGACCCCCCTGGCGTTGCTTGGAATCAACCCGCACTATCACCATTTCTCACCTGAATTTATTAACCTCATTTATTCTGTCGAGGGGGAGGAACTCCTGTGGCCACTCGCAACTCATTCTTCTCGTCTTTGTCGGCGCTCGAGCGGCCGTTGCTGACGTCAACAACAATGGCTGCCTCGCCGGAGCAGTTCAGCGGTGCAATTTATACGCCTCCATCGGCTCATCTGGTCCGGCCGCCTGGAGTCTTTCCTCCAGACTATGGTGAGAGCTCCTCTTCTCCGCACCTGCTCTTCCCTGTTCCGTTTCTTGTTTGTGCCGCGCGTAGTACGGCCTCGTACAGCGGATCCGTGCGATTTGGATGCTGATTCAAGTTTGCGAGTTGCTTTGATCTTGCAAAGTGGCAATCTTATCATGAATGCAAGCTAGGGTTATGAGCGAGCAATGCATTTAGTCTAGGGTTTCTGCATCAAGTTATGGGTTTGGAGAAGAAGGTGAAGAAGGTGTGGTTTTGTCATAAAGCTAGGGTTATGAGCTATGTTGTATATATTGTGTGAGATTGGCATTTTTTGTTCTGTACATTCGCTTACCATGTTAGGGTTTTGATGAAGAAGGTGGCCCAGTAGATATAATCAATGTCAATGTGTAATTTATCTAAATTTGTTTTGCATGCAGTACATGTTCAGTTAAGTTTACTGAATTTCGAACTGAGTTTGTGCAGTTCATGTTAAGTTAACTGAATTTTGCAGTGAATATATGCAGTACATGTTCAGTTAAGTTAACTACATTTATAACTGAACTTGGGCAGTTCATGTTCAGTTAACTGAATTTTCAACTGAATATCTCTCTTTTTGGTATGAAGTGTGTGACTCAGCAATGGGACAGAGTGTTCACACCCCTTTCTTTACACTGGAGCTGGAACATGGTGGTATTTTCTGTGGATCTATCAGTGCCCCAGAGTATTATAATTCTTCTGTGGATGTCCTTGACTATGTTGATGCTTACACATTTTCATATGCAGTCTTAGAAGAACACCTAAAATGATTGGGATATCCTGCCAATGAGCTCATTATTCTTGGTGTTTACACGAGAAAACAATTTCAGATGGCTTGGTGAGAATTAAGGGTGATGAGGATTTGCAGCATCTTATCACAGCTAGTGCTCAGCACAAAGTTCTTGCAATTATGGTTGACCATGCAGACTTCATCAACAATTATGGTTGACCATTCAGACTTCATTAGCTGGCTGTTGCAAGTGCCTTTTTTGTAAAGGCCTAGAGTGATGTAACTTTAAGACTTGCTTGTTAAGTATGCCAAACAGTGGCATGAAGTGGCAATATTTGCCTTCTTTTGGTGGCAAAACAGTGGCATTCATTGCCCTTTTTGTAGCTTAACTTGCACTATGAGCTAAATGAGCTAGTTGATGCCTGAATGTGCTCAATAACCTAGTTAACTTAATTAAACTTGCCCTCATTGTGCTGTTCTAGTTAACTGAAATTTAATGCATGTTGTTCTAGTTAACTGAATTTTATTGCCTACTCTTCTACTTAACTGAATGTGCACAATGATGTTGTTAAATAAAATAAAATAAAATGTTCTTCTATTTATCTGAATGTGCATAATGAGCTAGCTAACTCAATGTGCACAATGATGTAGTTTCAAAAAATTGAAAATAAAAATATTGGCCCGGGGCTCGATTGAGATTCAGTTCAGTTCAGTTAAGTTAGATTCAGTTTGGTAAAAATTCAGTCTAGTTAAATTCACTTAAGTTAAAATTCAGTTAATTTAAATTCAGAGTGTTAGGTTAACATTCAGTTAAGTTCAAATTCCCTAATGTGCACCTTTTCAGTTAAGTTTAGTTAAAATTATCAGTTAAATTTTGTACAATTGTGCAAATTTCACTGAACTGAATACAATTTCACTGAACTGATGACAATTGAGTACAATTCATGACAATTTAGTTAAATTTCAATGAACAAAATGTGGGCCTAATAATGGGTTTGTTTATTACTTTTGAAACTAACATTTGACTCTAATATTGGGCCTACCTACCACCATAAATCTACTACCTACCTACCAGCCACCATTTCTACTATATAAAGCACCCCCAATTGCCACAAACAACAGCCACAATCCCTTATCCCCCCTAGCCGCCAGAGAAAACCCTAGGAGAGATAGAGATGGATCTTGGAGAGGTCGTCGATGAAGAAGAATAGGTGCCAAGGGTATCCAGGCGCAAAGAGGCAAGAAGGAGGGAGAGAAGGCACCTGGCTCAGCGGATCCTTGCAGCACGCAACCACAAGGACATGGAGCAGTTCCTGGAGGCATTCCCCCTTGGCTCAAACCCTAGTGATGATGATGTCATCCACTGGGCAAGGAGGAGGAAAATTTTCCATCCCTTTCAGGTCACTAGGATGAGGTGGAGTAGAATTCTGTATCCAGATGAATGAGCTGTTATGTGATGGAGTATCTAGATCATCCTTGCTATCTAGATGATTTCTGTATCTAGATCTACCTTCCTATCTATGTAAGAAATATGTGTGATGCATGCAATGTAATAAATCCTAGTTCCTCCTTCTTCTATGCTATGTGATGCAGTGTATGCAATGTATGCAGTAACTTAATGAAATCCTGGATCTACCATTCTGTGATCAGAAATACCAGTGTATGCAACTTTCAGTTAACTGAACAAAGAACAGTTAGATTCAATAGCAAATAAGTTAACTGACACAACAAATCAAGAAGTCAGAACCATGTTCAATTAACCAAATAAATACTCACTTCACTGAATCTACATTCAGATAACTGAATAATAGTTCAGTTCAACAGAAAAGCAATTCAGTTAACTGGGAGAGCATTCATAATCCAAATTCACTTAACCAAATAAAAACTGACTTAATCTGTCACAACATTGATAACTCAAATTCAGATAACATAGTGCATATTAGGTCATTGCAAAGAAATAGTACAGTGCATCTGGATACAGCGCATCAAAGATAACCTAAATTAACTAAACAAGTCCACTGATAATCATTAACTAAACAAGTCCAGATGATCACTCAAATTCATCTAGCAGCTCCCTAACCTTCCTTATCTTGCACTTGGTGTCCTCTTTATGCTTGAACAGGTCGCCAATCATATACTCTAGCTTTTTAATCTCTTTCTTCAGCTGATCCCTTTCTTCCTTCAATTTGTCCCTCTCTTGCTTCATCTCATCCCTCTCTTTCTCTACCTTAGCCCTGACCTCCTGATGAATGTTGGTCACTGATTTGTCAGCCATTCTCTTCTTCTCAAGTTCTATCTTTAGGTCAGACAGAGCTAGCCTTGTGTTGCCCAATTCAGTAATTGCCTACTCTTTGTCAGCCACCATCTTAGCAAAATCAAGTTTAAAAAACCCCAGGTCTTTTTCCATGGCTTCCTTCTCTTTCACAACCCTAACATTTTCTTCAGCCTGAACAACAGCTTCTCTGATCCTGGATGTGACCTCATCTTCATACATGCCCCAGATCCTAGCTAGGTTGGTCCTCAATTGTGGAGGCCACTCTGGGTCAACCCAATGCACATAGGGGCATTTAGGCCCATCCTAAAATTAGTGAGGAAATGTATAATTCAGTTAACTGAAGAAAATACAGTAACACTAAATCACAATTCAGTTAACTGGACAAAACTAAGTAAAACTGAATCAAAATTCAGTTAACTCACTGAATCAAATTTCAGTTAACTCACAACATGTCTATTTTCACACAGCCATTCGAGCATTCCTGGGCTACTTAACAACTACATATTTGGACAACTAAATAAACTAAATGGCACAGAACTATGAACATGGCACAGAATGGCACAACAGAGCAAGTTCAATATCAAATGGACCAAGCATTTACAACCATGAACTAGTACTACAGCACTACCATCTCAATCTAGAACTAGCAACATGTACTAACCTTTTTTGCACAACCCAGGAATCTTCTTCCACTGTCAACAGACTCAAATGCAACAAGCTTCTCACACACTGCTTGGTGCTCACACCTACCAGGTAGATCTGCAGCAAGGCCTGCCCATCCGTGCTCTCAATGGTGCGAGGACCCTAAAATGAAATCTGGTAAGAAATCACATTTTTCCCTAACCCTAGATGCCAGATGAAGGTGGACAGGATCTCACCCGGCTGGTGACTTCCTCGCCACCTGACGAGTACGAGCTGGATCCGGAATCACTCCATGAAACCATGGCCGCTAGCTTGCTTGGGTGCGGCGGGTCGACGGGCGGCGACGTAACAGAGGAGCAGAAAAGCAGAGAGGGAGTGAGTCATGGGTTGTCCGGATCGGGGAGGGCATCGTGGTCTCCTTTAATTAATTCAGGTGAAATGGTGGTAGTTCGGGTTGATTCCAAGCAACGCCAGGGGGTCTTTCAAAAATGCGACGCGCTGACCGGGTGCGCACCCACGAGTCCACATGGCAGGTTCTGATTCGTCGGACGTGATTTTGCACACCTTGAGCAAGTTCAGGGACTGTGTAGGGTCAATTTTCAAGTTGTAGGACTAAAGCATCACATTGAGAGCAAGTTCTAGGACTACTGGTGCTTTTAACTCAATAATGCGCAATACTCTGCATCCATGGCTCTCGCCGACGATGTGTCGGCAGATGTTCCGAACACCGACTTGCATTTGGCCTTCACTGAATTGACGGCCAAGAATAACGTTTGGTCAAAATGCTCAAGATATTTACTCCGGGATATCTGCTGCTGTGCCCGAGTGGATTGTTATAGCATACGGCCTCGCTGTGCAGACACCTAGGGGCTGTTTGGTTTCAGCTACAGTTTTTCAAGCCAAAATTTGGCAACCACGGTTTAGTTGGCATGTATTTGGTTTTTGCCACACTTTGGCTTGCCACACTTTATTGCCCCTATGGCCCATTTGTCATAGAGACAATTTTTTGCCAACTTTTGCCAAAGTTTGGCGTCCAATTTCTCAGCCACACTTGTGTGGCTTGCCATACTTGTGTGGCTAGCCACACTTTGGCTTGACCACACTAGTCTCCAATCAAACAGACCCCTAGTCACACTGTTAAGGCAAACTTTCTTCTCCACACTTCATTGTTGAATTCATGGACTCGTCTCCTCTCTGACTGCCACTTGGGCGGCCAGTGACGGGGAGGAGAATCCCGATGGCTCTGCTCAAATTAGTAGTTTAGTTTAGGGTTTTTAGTCCTCGCAGTCGCGACGCTCAGACGGATGACGATGCTTCTTCTTCTTCAAGTTTATCTTCCGGACTTTGATCCTATTCGAGTTCATCCGTTTGGACGTAGTCGTAGATTTCTACGTCTTCTTGGTACGGTGGGGTTATGTTTTCTCATCATGTGTCGAGAGTTGGTGTCAAATGCTTCAGATCTATGCAAGGGCTCAACGGCGACGATTGCGGCTACAAGGCGTTGTTCCTTAGGGGCACGTGCACGAAGACTTCCCGGCTGTCATTGACAAGGTTAAATTGGCTTAAGGTAGGGAGCGACGTCGCATAACACTGCGGTGACAGCGACGCGCCGACAACTTGTTCTGGTGATATTAGTGATTATTTAATGATCTTATAATTTTAATATAATTTTTATTACGTTTAAGATACTTTATACTTCCAATGAACTCTTATAATAAATCTAATTCTTTCCGGTAAAAACAACTTTAGCGTTGTCATCATATAAGATACGGAGCATGTTTCAGATAGATACAAAGTTTATGGCTCCTGTGCGCAAACACACAGTTGCCATTATTATTTTCCTGTGTCAACTTAACAATCAAACACACTTTTAAGGATTAAACTGATGACTTTTTACATTTCCGGGAAAAGCACTAGTTGCTCCCCACCGTGGTGAATGCAATGTACGGGGCACATCATATATGAGTAGCCCATTTGTCCTTGACGCGTCGCAATGTAATGGTCCAACAACCTTTTTTTTGGTCATGTTCTTGCTCGTCATCATCAAGGTTGGGGACGACTTTTTCCTGGAGGGCAAGGTCCAATAGAACATGCTTTGTCTCGATGAATGTCACCACTAGGGGTGGAAAGTGGTAGCGGATAATCCGAAATATCCGATATTCGTATTCGAGAAAATGCCTATTCGTATCCTAAACATCCGTATCCGAACCAAAATGGAAATGGAAATTATCCGTATCCGAATTTGTTAAACAAATAAAAAATAAAATATGGTAGGAGATTTTGACACAAATATGGATATGGAAGTGGATATATCCGTATCCGAATAAGATTATGGGAGGAAATTTTCAAAATTCTAGACCCAATATTCTAATTATCCAACATAAAAGCCAAATAAGTAGTCAAATTTTACTCTTTATATGATTAAACTTATAAATTATTATGCATTACAATAGTATTTATTCATAAACCTATTTATCATTGAATTATTGTATGTCACAAGTTGATTATTTCAGGTCACATAGCTATCGACTAATTTACTTAAGCAATATGTTGATATTATTCGTATCTGTCCCGAATCAAGAAAATATCTGATACGTATCCGTATTTGAATAATATCCGAGCCGCATCCGTATCCGATAACATCCGTATTCGGATTCGGATTCGTTTTGAAAATATGAAAATGGAAGTGGTAAGAGCACTATCCGATCCGCATCCGATCTGTTTCCACCCCTAGTCACCACGGTCAGGTGGAATAAGAGCAACTGTATTTGATCATGATGACTGACTTTTCATAGTCGCGGGTGGCAGGTGACTGGAAAACATAGCGGGTGACAGAAGAGGCCGCGGACAGTGGGCATGCGACGGCTGTCATTGCCCCTCTGTGCCATTGGAAGGGAGAAGATGGGAGACGTGAAAGGTTAAGGAGGGAGATGAAATTCCCTCCCGCATGACCATTGATGGATGGAGCACACATTTGAAGGCCTGCGGGCTAAATATGGAACTTGTCCATAAATTGTGGCCACTCGAGGGCTCGAGGCTATATGACTGTTATGCTACTAAGGTGCGTTCATTTATCCAAAAAAAATATTATGGCAATCGGGGCCTATGACAACTCTGTTGGAGTTGTCTTATCCCCTCCCTACCGGGTTTGGTGAAGTACTAGTGGTTGGGGCGCCACCCTGTGGCGTCACTTGAGAGAAAGTTGTGAGTACGTTTCCATTTAAAATATATATATAGAGTCCTCGCCTTAGTTTTAAAAAGTCCCAGAAAAAATAATCCTCACCTTCATCTAAAAAAAGAAGTAAAAACAAAAAAAAAATTACCACCGTAGCCTACCAGCGAGTGCCACTTTGCATAACCCTTCATTTAAAAAATACCGGAGGTCCTCACATCCATCTAAAAAGAAAAAAATACATGTAAAAATAATCCACACCTTCATCTAAAAGAAATCCAAAAGATTTCTCACCGCGGTCAACCAACTTGCGTCACGTGGCATAGCTGGTTCGCCGCCCTTGATGGGTAGCTTAATGTGTTTGATAATGGATAAGCAATGGAGGTTGCGTGATATTCATAAGAAATAGTTGTACAGTGGCATTTGAGCTGTAAGACAAGGAGGGCCTCCTTGATTTGCAGATTTCTAAAAATGTAGAAATAAGAAAAACATAAGAATAGGGTGACATGTCTTCTTGTATTCTACTCCCTCCGTTTCCATAATGTAGTGCATATGATTTTTTGAAAAGTCAAACTTTACAAAGTTTGATCAAGTTTATAGAGAAAACTATATATATACAATACCAAATATATAAATATGAAACTACATCTTATGATGAATCTAATGATATATGTTTGGCATTTTAGATGTTAATGTGTTTCTCCACAAACTTGATCAAAGTTTGCAAGGTTACAGAAAAACTATATGCACTACATATTAGAATGGAGGGAGTATATAATTATAATATAAACTATAGAAATACTAGTAATTTGTACGTGCTTTGCACGTGGGATTATCATGTATAAGCACCCATGGTTTTATAAAATTATCAGCTAATTTTGAAAAGGATACTTTTCGCTTTCTAGTGAAAACATTTTTTGTTCGTCACTTCAAATAACAGCAGCACAAATATTATTTGTAATAACATCTTATATTATGAGATTGTGGGAGTTGTTTTTTAAATTTAATTTTGAAATGTGGAGAAAATTAGTTTGATGTAATTAATTCACCTTTTCACACCTTTTAGTCGGAATTTTCTCATAATTTTTATTTCATTCATGTGCCCTCTTTTTTTTTGCGATGAAAGGTAGGGTACTTATTTTGGATTCATGTGCCCTTGACCTCATGGTGTTTTAAGTAAACTAACATCATGTTAAAAGGGACTGCATTTGTTCGCAAAAAAACTACATCTAAATTTTCTACCAGCTGGTTGAATATTTCTTTCAAAATAAAGCAATACTGGCATGTGCTACTCTTTTGTACGGTGTACTGCTTCTTCTGAGAAAAAAATTAAAAAATATTGCTTCCATGAGTTAACCGTAAACTGCTACTCCCTCCGTTCCTAAATAATTGTCTTTCTAGATATTTTAATAAGTGACTACATACAGCAAAATAAATGAATCTACACTTTACAACATGTCTACATACATTCGTATGTTGTAGTCCATTTGAGATGACTAGAAAGACAAATATTTAAGAACGGAGGGAGTACTACTGTGGTACTACTGGCTGCTAGGTAGACTTTGCATCGACACTTCTCTGGACACTTCTAGCCTGTACTGGCGTATACTACATGGCCAGCTCACCGCTTAAGTTCTGAACCAAACGTCACATCACATGGCTGATGAGTGGAGAATGGTGCCCCACGGCGAATCCCTGAGATACGGCCGTAGGATGTCAGATCTAAGGGCACTTGTGCGGCCACGTTTACTCAGATTAGAATCATTTAATTGTAGCTGTTCGATTGTAAAGATCCAACGGCTCTTATGTCATATTATTGATACACTATATAGTACTATAGGTATAGAAGTATAGATAAATAAAAGAGTGTTTGATAGCACAGATAAAACAAAAAATTCTACCAAAAAGTTTGAGTGGATGATATTTTTCCTACGTATAGATGCTACAGAAGAATGTTTATAAATTCTAGTCATACGAATCAAATGACCGCCGTAGGAAAAAAACCCTAATAATTTCAATCCTCTAAAATCACTGTAGAATCCGTCCGATTGTACCAATACTATCGTCTAGTACAGTATACTGTTTTTGTTGCGGGATATGCACCGATTCAAACGGACGCGTGTCCACTTTTCGTCCGCCTGCCGACCCAGTCGTGACCCAATTGAGCCTCATTTGCGTCGGCGCGGACACTAGACGGACGCGTCCGTCGCGCGCCAACTACTCCTTCTGGCCCGCCAGTCGGTGGCAAGCGTTCACCATTTCCCTCCACTTCTCCAAAAACACTCCCGCTCGCGTGCGCTTCTGGCCGCTCGCCATGGACGACACCCTCGATGCCACCATCGGCCTCGCCTCCCTCACCTCGTCCGGCATCACCTCTGGCACTCCTCCGGCAAAGCCAAGCCCCGCGCCCCCGCAAAACGGCCGCAGCGCCCAAGAAGAAGAAGAAGCTGACGCCCGAGGAGCGGGCCGCGGAGTTGGGGAAGATGAAGGGCCGGAGGCACACGACGGTCGCAAGGGACGAAACAGCGGCCACTGCCGCCCTCACCGCCGCCGCGCAGCAGGAGGAGACCAACGCCCGTGCCGCGGCGGCAACGAGGAAGGCCCTGATCTACCTATGGTTAAAACCTGGCCAGCACCGGCTCGTCCGCGTTCCCTCGGATGGTCTTTGCCGAGTCACCAGCGCATCGGCGGCGCACCCGGTTCCCGACTTCCAGTCTACCTGCAAGCCTCCCGACTCTCTGGGGAATGACGCTGGAGGTGAGCGTGGTGGCGCCTTCCACGCCCGCGCCTGTGCCTGTGCCCATCGACCTCAAAGCCACGCCGATAGCCGGTGCCTCGCCATCCGGGGAGGCGAGGAAACGCGCGCGGGAGATGCCAGCCGACGTGCTCCCCGGCGCCCGCAACCTGTTTGACAGAATACCGGCGGCCGGCGACGATGAGACGGCCAACTGTTTCATGGAGAGCATCATCTTTGAGGGTCGTGCGGCAATGCTGCCGCGACTGGCTATCCCAACGAGCCCCAAAGCCAAGACGGCCGAGGGCCATTCACGCCGGTGACCTATGATCAAGCTGCCATGCACGACGCCTTCATGGAAGATTAGGTCAGCCTGGACGGCTTCCCGCTCGACCATGAGTTCCCGAAGGACCACGACCTCGAGGAAGAGGATGAAATGGACATCAACGGCGAGCCTTTGTTCGAGGAGGAGCTCGCCAACCAAGCCACCGGGGTCAAGTCGATACGCAAGAGCAAGCGGACGAAGGCATACACGCCCTCCGAGGACAAGCTCCTTTGTGAGTGTTGGAGGTGAAGGAAATATGACCTAGAGGCAATAATAAAGTTGTTATTTTATATTTCCTTATACCATGATAAATTTTTATTATTCTGCTAGAATTGTATTAACCGGAAACTTGATACATGTGTGAATACATAGATAAAACACCGTGTCCCTAGTAAGCCTCTAGACTAGCTCGTTAATCAAAGATGGTTAAGTTTCCTAACCATAGACATGTGTTGTCATTTGATGAACATGATCACATCATTAGGAGATTGATGTGATGGACAAGACCCATCTGTTAGCTTAGCATGTTGATCGTTTAGTTTTATTGCTATTGCTTTCTTCATGTCAAATACATATTCCTTCGACTATGAGATTATGCAACTCCCGGATACCGGAGCAATACCTTGTGTACTATCGAACGTCATAACGTAACTGGGTGATTATAAAGATGCTCTACAGGTATCTCGTAAGGTGTTTGTTGGGTTGGCATAGATCGAGATTAGAATTTGTCACTCCGAGTATCAGAGAGGTATCTCTGGGCCCTCTCGGTAATGTACATCATAATAAGCCTTGCAAGCAATGTGACTAACGAGTTAGTTGCGGGATGATGCATTACGAAACGATAAAGAGACATGCGGTAACGCGATTGAACTAGGTATGCAGATACTGACGATCGAATCTCAGGCAAGTAACATACCGATGACAAAGGGAATAACGTATGTTGTTATTACGGTACGACCGATAAAGATCTCCGTAGAATATGCGAGAACCAATATGGGCATCCAGGTACGGCTGTTGGTTATTGACCGGAGAGGTGTGTCGGTCATGTCTACATAGTTCTCGAACCCGTAAGGTCCGCACGCTTAACGTTCGATGACGATTTTGTATTATATGAGTTATGTGATTTGGTGACCGAATGTTGTTCGGAGTTCCGGATGAGATCACAGACATGATGAGGAGTCTCGAAATGGTCGAGAGGTAAAGATTCATATATAGGACGATAGCATTCGGACACCGGAAGTGTTCCGGGGGTACCGGGTACGTATCGGGTCACCGGAAGGGGTTCCGGGCACCACCTGGCAAAGATATGGGCCTTATTGGGCCAAGGGCAGGGAAAACCAACCCCTAGTGGGCTGATGTTCCCCCATATGGGCCGGTCTAAGTGGAGAAGGGAAAAGGGGAGGAGGAAAGGAAATAGGATTCGCCCTTCCTTTCCCCTCTCCCCTCTTTCCTTCCCCCCTCCGAAGATAAGGAAAGGGGGAGGCCAAATTGGAGGAGGCCCCCAAGTAGGATTCCTCCTACTTGGGTGCCCCAAGGCTGCTCTCCCCATCCCACCTATATATACATGGGGAGGGGGCGCCTAGAACACACATCAATTGTTCCAAGCCGTGTGCGGCGCCCCCCCTCCACAGTTTACGCCTCCGGTCATATTCACGTAGTGCTTAGGCGAAGCCCTGCGCGGATAACTTGACCATCACCGCCAACACGTCGTCGTGCTGACAGAAATCTCCCTCGACACTTTGCTGGATCAGGAATTCAAGGGACATCATCGAGCTGAACGTGTGCAGAACTCGGAGGTGTCGTACGTTCGGTACTTGATCGGTTGGAACGAGAAGACGTTCGACTACATCAACCACGTTAAACAAATGCTTCCGCTTTCGGTCTACGAGGGTACATGGACACACTCTCCCCCTCTCATTGCTATGCATCTCCTAGATAGATCTTGCGTGAGCGTAGGATTTTTTTGAAATTGTATGCTACGTTTCCCAACAGTGGTATTAGAGCCAGGTTTATGCGTAGATGATATGCACGAGTAGAACACAAAGAGGTGTGGGCGGTGATAGTCATGCTTATTACCACCAATGTCTTATTTTGATTCGGCGGTATTGTTGGATGAAGCGGTCTGGACCAACCTTACATGACCATGTTCATGAGACCGGTTCCACCAACAGACATGCAGCTACTTTTGCATAAAGGTGGCTGGCGGGTGTCTGTTTCTCTAACTTTAGTTGAATCGAATTTGACTACGGCCGGTCATTGTTGAAGGTTAAAACAGAAAACTTGATGAAACACCGTTGTGGTTTTGATGCGTAGATAAGAACGGTTCTTGCTAGAAGCCCGCAGCAGCCACGTAAATTTGTAACAACAAAGTACAGGACGTCTAACTTGTTTTTGTAGGGCATGTTGTGATGTGATATGGTCAAAACATGATGCGATATACGTTGTCGTATGAGATGATCATGTTTTGTAAAAGTTATCGGCAACTCGCAGGAGCCTTATGATTGTCGCTTTATTGTATGAAATGTAAACGCCATGTAATTGCTTTACTTTATCACTATGCGTTAGTGATAGTTGTAGAAGCAATAGTTGGCGAGACGACCACGATGCTACGATGGAGATCAAGGTGTCAAGTCGGATGGACGATGGAGAACATGACGGTGCTTTGGAGATGGAGATCAAAAGCACAAGATGATGATGGCCATATCATGTCACATATTTTGATTGCATGTGATGTTTATCTTTTATATGCATCTTATTTTGCTTAGTATGGATGATCCCTTAACTAAATTTCAAGGTATAAGTGTTCTCCCTGAGTATGCACCATTGCGAAAGTTCATCGTGCTCAGACACCATGTGATGATCGGGTGTGATGGGCTCTACGTTCACATACAACGGGTGCAAGACAGTTTTGCACATGTGGAATACTCAGGTTAAACTTGACGAGCCTAGCATGTACAGACATGGCCTCGCAACACTGAAGACCGAAAGGTCGAACGTGAATCATATAGTAGATATGATCAACATAGAGATGTTCACCATTGAAGACTAGTGCATCTCACGTGATGATCGGAAATGGTTTAGTTGATTTGGATCACGTGATCACTTAGATGACTCGAGGGATGTCTATCTAAGTGGGAGTTCTTAAGTAATTTGATTAATTGAAGTTTAATTTATCATGAACTTAGTCCTGATAGTATTTGCAAATTATGTTGTAGATCAATAGCTCGCGACGTACCTCCCCGTTTATTTTTTGATATCTTCCTAGAGAAAAATAAGTTGGAAGATGTTAGTAGCAATGATGCGGACTTGGTCCGTGATCTGAGGGTTATCCTCATTGCTGCACAAAAGAATTATGTCCTTGATGCACCGTTAGATGACAGACCGATTGCAAGAGCAGATGAAGACGTTATGAACGTTTGGCAAGCTCGATATGATGACTACTTGATAGTTTAGTGCACCATGCTTTACGACTTAGAATCGGGGATTCAAAGACGTTTTGAACGCCACGGAGCATATGAGATGTTCCAAGAGCTGAAATTGGTATTTCAAGACTCCTGCCCGTGTTAAGAGGTATGAGCCCTTTGACAAGTACTTTGCCTACAAGATGGAGGAGAATAGCTCAACTAGTGAGCATGTGCTCAGAATGTCTGGGTACTACAATCGCTTGAATCAAGTGGGAGTTAATCTTCCAGATAACATAGTGATTGACAAAATTCTCTAGCCACTATCACCAAGCTACTAGAACTTTGTGATGAACTATAATGTGCAAGGGATGATGAAAATGATTCCCGAGCTCTTCGCGATGCTGAAATCGGCGAAGGTAGAAATCAAGAAAGAGCATCAAGTGTTGATGATTAACGAGACCACTAGTTTCAAGAAAAAGGGCAAGGGAAAGAAAGGGAACTTCAAGAAGAATGCAAGCAAGTTGCCGCTCCCGTGAGGAAGCCCAGAGCTGGACCTAAGCCTGAAACTGAGTGCTTCTACTACAAAGGGAATGTTCACTAGAAGCGGAACTACCCCGAATACTTGGCGGATAAGAAGGATGGCAAAGTGAACAAAGGTATATTTGATATACAGATTATTGATGTTTACTTTACTAGTGTTCGTAGCAACCCATGGGTATTTGATACCGGTTCAGTTGCTAAGATTAGTAACTCGAAACGGGAGTTGCAGAATGAACAGAGACTAGTTAAGGATGAAATGACGATGTGTGTTGGAAGCATAGTTTTAAATAGCGGCTATAGCCCGCTTATAGCTCCGCTATAGCGTTTTGAGGGTGTTGCCGCTAAATGATTTCATGTACAATTTGCCGCTATAGCCCAGCTATAGCTGTTTTTAAGGGTTGCCGCTAAATGCCATAGCCCGCTATTTAAAACATTGGTTGGAAGTGGTTCCAAGATTGATATGATCATCATCGCACACTCCCTATACTTTCAGGATTAGTGTTGAACCTAAATAAATGTTATTTGGTGTTTACGTTGAGCATGAATATGATTTGATCATGTTTATTGCAATACGGTTATTCATTTAAGTCACAGAATAATTGTTGTTCTGTTTACATGAATAAAACCTTCTATGGTCATACACCCAATGTAAATGGTGTATTGAATCTGGATCATAGTGATACACATATTCATAATTGATGCCAAAAGATGCAACATTGATAATGATAGTGCAACATACTTGTGGCACTGTCGTTTAGGTCATATTGGTGTAAAGCGCATGAAGAAACTCCATGCTGATGGGCTTTTGGAATCACTTTATTATGAATCATTTGATACTTGCGAACCATGCCTCATGGGCAAGATGACTAAAACTCCGTTCTCCGGAACAATGGAGTGATCTACTGACTTATTGGAAATAATACATACCCATGTATGCGGTCCAATGAGTGTTGAGGCTCACGGCGGGTATCGTTATTTTCTGACCTTCACAGATGATTTGAGCAGATATGGGTATATCTACTTAATGAAACACAAGTCTGAAACATTTGAAAAGTTCAAAGAATTTCAGAGTGAAGTGGAGAATGATCGTAACAAGAAAATAAAGTTTCTATGATCTCATCGCGGAGGCGAATATTTAAGTTACGAGTTTCGCCTTCGTTTAAAACAATGTGGAATAGTTTCACAACTCACGCCACCTAAAACACCACAGCATAATGGTGTGTCCGAATGTCGTAACCGTACTTTATTAGATATGGTGCGATCTATGATGTCTCTTACCGATTTACCACTACCGTTTTGGGGTTATGCATTAGTGACAGCTGCATTCACTTTAAGTAGGGACCGTCTAAATCCGTTGAGACAACACCGTATAAACTGTGGTTTGGAAAGAAACCTATGCCATCGTTTCTTAAAGTTTGGGGTTTCGATGCTTATGTGAAAAACCTTCGGCCTGATAAGCTCGAACACAAATCGGAGAAGTGCGTCTTCATAGGATACCCAAAAGAGACTGTTGCGTACACCTTCTATCACAGATCCGAAGGCAGGATCTTTGTTGCTAAGAACGGATCCTTTCTAGAGAAGGAGTTTCACTCGAAAGAAGTCAGTAGGAGGAAAGTAGAACTTGATGAGGTAATTGTACCTTCTCTCGAATTGGAAAGTAGCTCATCACAGAAAACCGTTCCCGTGATGCCTACACCAACTAGTGAGGAAGCTAATGATAATGATCATGAAACTTCGGATCAAGTTACTACGGAACTTCGTAGGTCAACCAGAGCATGTTCCGCACCAGAGTGGTACGGTGATACGTCTCCAACGTATCTATATTTTTTGATTGTTCCATGCTGTTATATTATCAATCTTGGATGTTTTATAATCATTTTATAGTCATTTTATATCATTTTTTGGTAGTAACGTATTGACATAGTGCCAGGTGCCAGTTGCTGTTTTTTTCATGATTTTTACATCGGAAAAAATCAATATCAGACGGAGTCCAAATGCCACGAAACTCCACGATGATTTTTTATGGGCCAGAAGGAACATAACGGGCCTCGAGCGCTTGGGGGTGCCCGAGGAGGCACAACCCACCAGGGCGCGCCAGGAGGCCCAAGCGCGCCCTGGTGGGTTGTGCCCACCTAGGGTGCCCCCAGACCGCCTCTTTGCTCTACAAATACCCCAATATTCCAAAAACCCTAGAGGAGTCGATGAAATATTCATCCAGCCGCCGCAGAGTCCAGAACTACCAGATCCAATCTAGACACCATCTCGGATGGGGTTCACCACCTCCATTGGTGCCTCTCCGATGATGCGTGAGTAGTTCTTTGTTGACCTTCGGGTCCGTAGTTAGTAGCTAGATGATTCTCTCTCTCGCTGAATTCTCAATACAATGGTCTCTTGGAGATCCATATGATGGAACTCTTTTGGGGTGTGTTTGTTGGGATCTGATGAACTTCGAGTTTATGATCAGTTATATCTTTTTATATCCATGAAAGTTATTTGAGTTTCTTTGATCTCTTATATGCATGGTCTCTTATAGCCTCGTATTTCTTCTCCGATATTTGGGTTTTGTTTGGCCAACTTGATATATTTATCTTGCAATGGGAAGAGGTGCTTTGTAGTGGGTTCGATCTTACGGTGCTTGATCCCAGTGATGAGAAAGGAAACGACACGTATGTATCGTTGCTACTAAGGATAAAATGATGGGGTCTATCTCTACATAGATAGATCTTGTCTACATCATGGCATCGTTCTCATTGCATTACTCCGTTTTTCCATGAACTTAATACACTATACGCATGCTGGATAGCGGTCGATGTGTGGAGTAATAGTAGTAGATGCAGGCAGGAGTCGGTCTACTAATCTTGGACGTGATGCCTATATAATGATCATTGCCTGGATATCGACATAACTATTTGAAGTTCTACCAATTTCCCAACAGTAATTTTTTTACCCATCGTTTGCTATTTTTCTCGAGAGAAGCCACTAGTGAAACCTACGGCCCCCGGGTCTTGTTTCTCATATATTTGCCTTTGCGATCTACTTTTTTCCTTGCATTTATTTTCAGATCTACTAAACCAAAAATACAAAAATACCTCGCTGCATTTTATTTCTATTTATTTTATTTGGCATTCGATCTATCAATCTACTACATATTTACCTCATGTCCTTTGCCTATCTTGAGGCGCCGTATCCCGGAAGGGATTGACAACCCCTTTAACACGTCGGGTTGCGACGATTTGTTATTTGTGTGCAGGGGACGTTTACGTTGTGTTGCTTGGTTCTCCTACTGGTTCGATAACCTTGGTTTCATATTTGAGGGAAATACCTACTACCGCTATGCTGCATCATCTCTTCCTCTTTGAGGAAATACCGACGTATCTTCAAGCGACATCAAAAGGAATTTCTGGCGCCGTTGCCGGGGAGGATCTTCAACATATACCAGGTACCTAATCACAAATCTCATCTCCTTACAATTTACATTATTTGCCATTTGCCTCTCGTTTTCCTCTCCCCCACTTCACAAAAATTTGCCATTTTATTTGCCTCTCTTTTTCCGTTCGCCGTTTTCTTGCCGGATCTGTTTTTGTGTGCGTTCTTGTTTGCATATTCATGATGCCACAAAGAAAATTTATGATGTTCCTTACCCAAATATTTTTCTTGAAATTGAGAAAAGTACTAAGGAATATATGACTACACAATTTGAGCAATAAGTATTTTACTGAAGAACTTAAGGAACACTCTGTTGTGTTAGGTGCTATCACAAAACAACTTGATGGTATTAGTAGAGAAGTTTGCAATCTCCAATCTAAGTATGCTTTTGCTGAAAGTTTGCTAGGAAAAATATCTGATGCACAAGCTATGCACATACACCCTAGCACATGTTCCTCGACGCTGAGGGCATCCTTTAAGCGCGGCCGTTTTTCGAGCATTTCGTATTGGCTGTCTTGCGTTTCTAATAAGTTGTTTAACCGTCGGCATGTTGTATTAATATAGAAAAAAAAGGATTGGTTTAGATCCATCATAACAAGATTATAGCTCATCATGAATTCATTCTATTTTCTAATAAATCTAGGAAAACACTAAATTAGATGTGAAATAACTTTAAAATAAATCAGGAAACTACCAATCCTTAAACATTTACGGAAACCACACTTTGGATCAAGATCGCAGTGCTTGTCAATCATTTCATCCCCTACAATATCGACAAGTCCATAAGCTTTGGCTTCGTCTGCTGACATAAAAACATCCCTTTCCATGTCTTCGGATACAACCCAAAAAGGCTTGCTGTTCTTACTGCATAAACCCTTGTGATCATTTCGCGAACTTTGTGTAACTCTTCTACTTCTAGTAAAAATCTGGTGTCCTTGCCCGATAATAAGCACTAGCAGGTTGGTGAAGCATAATCCTCGCGTGAGGGAATGCTACACGCTTGGTGGGTTCTCCTCCAAGCAGAATGAAGGACGCCATGGAGGCGGCTATTCGAGGCATATTGTATATATATCTGGTGTCACCGTTTGCATCGTATTAAAAATAGCCATTCACGAGATTAGCCACCCGCTGGGGAGTTTATAAACAAAAAATATCACTAATTCCATCTTCTATACTCAGATATACCATGAGACCTGTAATATGATTCGTGATCTATAGCGAATCTCTTGACCTAAAAAAAGTGTCCTTTCTCGATACATAACATTGTATAAGTCAACCCAAGTCGCTTCTTCATCTCCAGGAATCCGGTAAGGTACTTTTGGAACACCAATGGGCATATTAGATTAATATTATTAAATTTAAGTAAGAAAACCACACTTTAATATGGAAACGTAAGAATGGACCAGAAAGAAAGAATCCGCAGTTTATTGTCTTAATTTTTATTCTTATTCTATATGAATACTATAGATTCTATTAATACGTAGATTGAAAGGTTATACATATAAGGAATGTAAGACAGATTGAATAAAGAAAAAGGAATGGGTGATTGAATGCTAAACAAAGAGGGGTAGCGATCTATTCTTCGTTTTTCCAAATTGGCCAAGTTACCCATTGCATATTGGCACTTATCGAGTATAGAATAGATCTGCTTCTCTTTCTTCTTATGAACAGAATTGGCTTCTTATTTTAATGGAATGAAATAAATATTCGCGCTTTCGACACAGAATCCCCTAGAAGGGTTATGTACATAGGATATGGATAGTCTTTTTCAATGCGATAAAATAAAGCGACATCGTGTCTATGTTTCATTGCTACAGGGGTATTTCCATGGGTTTGCCTTGGTATCGTGTTCATCCTGACGTCTTGAATGATCCGGTCGATTGCTTGCGGTGCATATAATGCACACAGCTCTAGTTTCTGGTTGGGCTGGCTCAATGGCTTTATCTGAATTAGCAGTTTTGATCCCTCTGATCCTGTTCTTGATCCAATGTGGAGACAAGGTATGTTCGTAATTCCCTTCATGACTCGTTTAGGAATAACGGATTCGTGGGGTGGTTGGAGTATTTCAGGAGGAACTGTAACAAATCCGGGTATTTGGAGTTATGAAGGTGTGGCAGGTACGCATATTGTGTTTTCTGGCTTGTGTTTCTTGGCAGCGATCGGCATTGGGTATATTGGGACCTAGAAATATTCTCGATGAGCGGACGGGAAAACCCTCTTTGGATTTGCCCAAGATCTTTGGAATTCATTTATTTCTTGCAGGGGTGGCTTGCTTTGGCTTTGGGGCATTTCATGTAACGGGTTTGTATGGTCTGGGATATGGGTATCCGATCCTTATGGACTAACTGGAAAAGTACAAGCTGTAAATCCAGCGTGGGGTGCGAAGGTTTTGATCCTTTTGTTCCGGGGAATAGCTTCTCATCATATTGTTGCGGGTACATTGGGTATATTAGCGGGCTTATTCCATCTTAGTGTCCGTCCGCCTCAACGTCTATATAAAGGATTACGTTATGGGCAATATTGAAACTGTACTTTCGGTAGTATCGCTGCTGTTTTTTTGCAGCTTTAAGTTCTTTGGAACTATGTGGTATGGGTCAAGAACGACCCCAATCGAATTATTTGGGCCTACTCGTTATCGGTTGGGATCAGGGATACTTTCAGCAAGAAATATATCGAAGAGTTAGCAATGGTTTAGCCGAAAATCTTAGTTTATCGGAAGCTTGGTCTAAAATTCCCGAAAAATTAGCCTTTTATGATTATATTGGTAATAATCCGGCAAAGGGGATTATTCAGAGCAGGCTCAATGGACAATGGGGATGGAATAGCTGTTGGATGGTTAGGACATCCCGTCTTTAGAGATAAAGAAGGACGTGAGCTTTTTGTACGCCGTATGCCTACTTTTTTTGAAACATTTCCGGTTGTTTTGGTAGATGAGGAGGGAATTGTTAGAGCAGACGTTCCTTTTAGAAGAGCAGAATCCAAATATAGTGTTGAACAAGTAGGTGTAACGGTGGAGTTCTATGGTGGCGAACTTAATGGAGTAAGTTATTCTGATCCTGCTACTGTAAAAAAATATGCGAGGCATTCTCAATTAGGGGAAATTTTTGAATTAGACCGGGGTACTTTGAAATCTGATGGTGTTTTTTGCAGCAGTCCAAGGGGTTGGTTCACTTTTGGTCATGCTACCTTTGCTTTGCTCTTCTTTTCTGGACACATTTGGCATGGCGCTAGAACATTGTTCCGAGATGTTTTGCTGGTATTGATCCAGATTTGGATGCTCAAGTGGAATTTGGAACATTCCAAAAAGTGGGAGATCCAACTACAAGGAAACAGGCAGTCGATACACATTGTTATAGTATCTTTCACCTCTCTTTTTTGATTTGACATGGGAAACATCTCCCATCCTTTCTTTGACTCTTTTTCTTTCTTTATATGGGAAATTATCCCAAATGACAAATGAATAGGTGTGGAAGTTATAATTGTAAATAAACCAGGATCGAATCTATGGAAGCATTGGTTTATACGTTCCTTTTAGTTTCGACTTTAGGGATAATTTTTTTCGCTATCTTAATAAGAGAAACAACTAAGGTTCCACCAACTCCCCCTACAAGAATAAAATAATTTCATTTAAGTACGAAGTCCCCCTATCTGGGAGACTTCTTACTTAAATTAATCTCCGTGTTCTTGAATGGATCTCTTAATTGTTGAGAGGGTTGCCCAAACGCGGTATATAAGGCATACCTAGTAAAGCTTACAAGTAAACCAGATATGGAGATGGCGACTAAAGTTGCTGTTTCCATTTTATAGAATTTCAAGATTACAATGGATCTCTGAAAAGATCGTGTATTTACAACTACAACGGAATAGTATACAAAGTCAACACCAATGATTAAATAGAATTTATGGCTACACAAACCGTTGAAGATAGTTCTAAACCTAGGCCAAAACGAAGTAGTGCGGGTAGTTTCTGAAACCCTTGAATTGAATATGGGAAAGTCGCCCGAGGTTGGGGACTACTCCTTTTATGGGGATCATAATGGCTTTATTCGCTATATTCCTATCTATCATTTTAGAAATTTATAATTCTTCCGTTTTACTGGACGGAATTTTAACCAATTAGGTTTCTACTAACTAAAACTAGGAAGTCGAGTTTTTCCATCCAAAAAGCCTTTCTAGTTTAAGATCTACATTTCTAGATATTATGGTAGTTCGACCGCGGAATTTTTTGTTTCGGTATCTCCGGAATATGAGTGTGTGACTTGTTAGAATTGACCCTATGGATAGTACAGAGAAGGGGGTCTGTCATCTTTATCAAGATGATTCTAAATAAATGGAGATATTATTTATTCTAGTTTATTGATCACGAAATTGATAGAGTTTATAATTAAAAAATGGAACTATGTTTAATACTCTCTATTAAGTACTCGCAACCAGAGTGAAAAATTCAAGTAGTTCTTATATAAAAATAAAAAAGTAATTTTCTTCCTTCCAATTTTGTTTGCCCAAAAGACAACTTTTTTCTCTCGATTTTGTCGAGTCATTACCCTGATTCAATAAATGATTATCAAGCGGTTCTTATTCGAAGAACCCTTGCCTTTTGTTTAGCTTGAGACTAAATCATCGTGGCTCTAGTATGAATCTAAGGTTTTAATTGAACTGATTCATAGGATCTCAACAAGATAATTTCTATATTAGGCATAAAAAAACAAATCCTTTATAGGGAAGAGAAAAGTCAAGAAGCCTCTAATGACCAACATAAGGGAAAGGAAGAAAGAAAGACGCGCCAACTTGAGATTTTTTGCATTATCATCACAAAGAAGATATTCTGGATTTTCCTCATTTGATATCTTCAAGGCAAATCGACCCAATTCAATGGCTGATGAAGTTTTGAACCTTTTTTCTAATATTAGTTGAAAATTTTTGTCATTATGCTTTAGCCTTAAGAGATGAAATTTAAATATACGGCTATAAGAGCGGGACTCGTGTTAGTTACATATCTCAATAAACTATATGATTGTTTTGATGAACGTCTTGAGATTCGTGCAATTGCAGATGATATAACTAGTAAATATGTTCTTCCCCATGTCAACATATTTTATTGTTTAGCGGGAATTACACTTACTTGTTTTCTAGTACAAGTCGCTACCGGTTTTGCTATGACTTTTTACTACCGACCAACCGTTACAGAGGCTTTTTCCTCGGTTCAATACATAATGACCGAGGCCAACTTTGGTTGGTTAATCCGATCAGTTCATCGATGGTCAGCAAGTATGATGGTTTTAATGATGATCCTGCATGTATTTCGTGTGTATCTCACAGGGGGATTTAAAAAACCCCGTGAATTAACTTGGGTCACAGGTGTGGTTTTGGCTGTTTTGACTGCATCATTTGGTGTAACTGGTTATTCTTTGCCTTGGGATCAAATTGGCTATTGGGCAGTCAAAATTGTGACAGGTGTACCGACGCCATTCCGGTAATAGGATCGCCTTTAGTGGAGTTATTACGCGGAAGTGCTAGTGTGGGCCAATCCACTTTGACTCATTTTTATAGTTTACATACCTTTGTACTGCCTCTGCTTACTGCCGTATTTATGTTAATGCACTTTCCAATGATACGTAAGCAAGGTATTTCGGGTCCTTTATAGGGAAGGCATATCATAGAGAATTATAATTATCATATATCATATCGGGTAGGTTTTGGTATTTCATTGCTACAAGCATGGGTTATTGTAAAATAACACATGTCATTTGGATACTTCTCTTCAACTCCAAAGTATTTTTATACAATACAAATATTTGAAGTTAATTTCTGAAAGAAAAAAGGCGGATTATGGGAGTGTGTGACTTGAATTATTGATTTGGCCATGCAGATAAAGAATTGGATCTGCCACATTAGAATTCACAACCAAAGGTGTCTCCGCATCCAATCAACATGTAAGTCCCCTACCTAGGAAGGATTTTCTTGTTCACTTGAGGAGAATATCTTCTATGATCATACCGCAACCATATCATCCATGAACAGGCTCCGTAAGATCCCATAGAGTAGAAATGGAATAAGTCATGTGACATGATCCAGTTCTCTATTTATTACACTTACCTTTTTATTATAGTATGGAAATGCATTCATTTTCTTTGCATCGATTGTGATCCGCAATACTATCGGAGTAAAAGAAGGGATCTAAGGAAGAATGTAGGCTAAACTTTTGATTTTTATTAGTAACAAGTAAATATTTTGTTTGGAGGTAAGAAACTTGCGATATTGAGGGATAAATACCAACTAATCAAGAGACATGAGACAATCCACAAAGCAATTGATCATGATCAAATTTGTAAGCCCACTTGGATATTGAGCATTTACCCATAAGAATAGGATTATTTTCAATGAGTAGTTGTAGGTGCAACTTCGGAAAAGAGAATCTGATAAAGCTTTTCTTGCCTAGAGTCATTGAGTCATTATAAACCTTAATTCTATTAAGGATCTTCCGCGGTCTTATTTCTTTCACTCTTGCTCGAGCCGGATGATGATAAATTCTCATGTCCGATTCCTTTGGGGATGGATCCTAAAGAGTTCACCTATCCCAATAACAAAGAAACCAGACTTAAATGATCCTGTATTAAGAGCTAAATAAGCTAAAGGGATGGGACATAATTATTACGGGGAACCCGCATGGCCCAACGATCTTTTATATATTTTTCCAGAAGAAATTCTAGGTACTAAAGCAAGTAATGTAGGTTTAGCGGTTCTAGAGCAATCAATGATTGGTGAACCGGCAGATCCGTTGCAACTCCTCCGGAAATATTACCCGAGTGGTACTTCTTTCCGTGTTTCAAATACTCCAGACGGTACCCAATAAGTTATTGGGCGTTCTTTTAATGGTTTACGTACTTAACAGGCTTATTGACGATACCTTTTCTAGAGAATGTCAATAAATTCCAAAATCCATTTCGCCGCCCAGTAGCTACGACCGTTTTTTTAATCGGTACTGTAGTAGCTCTTTGGTTAGGTATTGGAGCAACATTACCCATTGATAAATCATTAACTTTAGGTCTTTTTTAGATATTTTTTGATTCATTCAACCGTGAAGTACCATAGGTATCTAGGAAATAGTTACTTCCAAGTGAATCTTCCCTAGATACCTAAAATCCATTTTATTATGATCCATTTCGTGAAAATATAGATTGTACCAAAGATGCTAAATTGTTTTCTTTTTATTCTAACTCGAAAAAGAAGAAGAAAAAAAAGTGCAATGGATTTAAAACGAGAGTTTATTCTTGATAAATCAATTGGGAGATGCTTCTCTAGAGTGTCCCATATATGTTTTCTATCTTCCATACGAAAACTGTCAATTCTCGGAAGATCTTCTTGATCTTACTCAAAAGGTCCAATAGTGTATGTATATTGGCCCTTTTAGACAATTATACGTTCTAGAAGTCAATTCTAATTGATCAATAAAAATACAATTCAATGGAATTCCTTTTTGTTTTTCTTTAGATTAGATAATCTTTTTGAAAAGTAAAAGGGTGGAGTAAACCTGTTTTTATTTTCTTGAAACTAGCGCCCTCTTCCTCCGGCGTGTAGAAAAGGAAGAAATAAATCAATCAAATTACGAGAAGCCTCATAAAGTGCTTCCTTAGGGATTAAACTTCCATTAGTCCATATTTCTAGAAAAAGTATCTCGTGTTTTTCATTTCCATTCCCACAAGAAAAAATACTATAATTCACATTTCGAACAGGCATGGATACATCATCTATAGGATAACTTCCATCTTGATAGTTCTTTCCGAGTTACATCGATATCCACGATCTCTCTTGATCTGTAAATCAATACAGAAATCAATGGGCTCTGTCAAGTTAGCTATAGGTTGTGCCGTATCAACGATTTCTACGGAAGGCGGTAAGATGATATCTTGAGCAGTTATGTATCTAGGACCTTTGACGCAAATGGATGCGTCTCTAACTCCATAGAGATTACTTCTCAATACAATTTCTTTCAAATTTAGTAAAATTTCTTGTACGGATTCTTCAATACCTGCTATTGTAGAATACTCGTGCGGCACGCCTCCCAAATTTTGCACGTGTGATACATGTTCCTTCTATTTCTCCAAGTAAAGCTCTTCGCAAGGCAATACCGACGGTGTCCGCTTGACCTTTTCTAAGCGGGGACAGAATGAAACGACCATAATAAAGGCGCTTACTATCTACTCTTGATTCAACACACTTCCACTTTGTAGTGTTTGAGTGGATCCTGCTACCTCCTCTCGAACCATAATAGACTAGTATTATTATTTTATCATCGAATCGTTTATTTCTCTTGAAATGAAAGTTGAAAGCGGGTTAATTCTTTTACAGACGACTTTTAATAGGCGGTCGACATCCATTATGCGGCATAGGTGTTACATCGCGTATACAACTTAATCGCACACCACTTTTAGCAATGGCTCGTAATGCGGCATCTCTTCCACTACCAGCGCCCTTTACCATAACTTCTGCTCGTTGCAAACCTACTGTACGAATAGCATCTACTGCTGTTCTTTGACCAGCATAGGGTGATGCTTTTCTTGAGCTTTTGAATCCACAAGTACCGGCCGAGGACCAAAAACCACCCGACCTTGTGGGTCTGTAACAGTTATAATGGTATTGTTGAAACTAGCTTGAACATGAATAACCCCTTTTGTTATTCTACGTGCACTCTTCCGTAAACTAAAACGTGCATTCCTACATAAACCAATACACACTTTCTTACGTGAACCAATTTTTGGTATAGCTTTTGCCATATTTTATTATCTCATAAATATGAGTTAGAAATAAAAAAAAGAAAAAAAGATACAAAGATATCCGTTTCAGGGTAAAATAAACCCTTTACTTTAATTATTTTAAATGAAATTATTTTATTTGGAATTGGAACATTTCAGCGGGTACTTTTTTTACTTTTAGAAAGTAAAGTTCTTTTAGAAAGATTACCCCTGTATTTGTTTATGCTTGGATTAGAGCAAATGACTCTAATTCGTCCACGCCTCTGAATCAGTCGACATTTTGTACAAATTTTACGAACGGAAGCTATTATTTTCTTATTTCCGTATCCTTTTTAATACTTTGAATCTAATTTTTTGGTAAATATATGTCTCTTTGCTTGAATTTTAGAACTTAGAATTTATTACCCTAGAAAAAAAAAGAAAAACCTAATCCTTTGAATCTTTGGTATCCTTCAAATCTTCGCTATCCTTCAAATATTCGCTATCCTTCGAGTCTTCGATACGCTTGAATCCTTATGGGGAAGTCTATAAATTATCGTCCCTTGCTTGAATCATAACGACTTACTTCAATTTTGACCCTATCCCCATCATCAGTATTCGTATAGAACTAGACCGTATCTTTCCTGAAATATAGCCTAGGATGATGGTGTCATTCTCTAGCGAACGCGGAACATTCCATTGGGTAGGGCTTCCGTAACTAAACCTTGAAAGTTACTTTTGCTTCTCTCGGGTTTTTTCTCTCCTATTTTTTTTTTCTGTCATATTTTTTTTCTCCTATTTTTCTATTTTTATTTGAAAAATAGGAAGGGCGAGATAGAATTCGAGCACTATAGGTGGGCGATTACCATATATAACATAAGACTTCTCCCCCAATTCTGTTTAGTCGAGCTTCTCGATCTGTCATTATTCCTCGAGAAGTAGAAAGAATAGCAATTCCCATTCCACCCAAAACTTTAGGAATTCCTTGATAGTTGGTATACATTAAATGGCGAATCGGCTGATACGCTTTAAAAACGTTCTTGTTCTATATATTCCTTTTCTAGTCTTTCTCTTTTGATGTCGCAAAGTTGAAACCAAGAAATATCTGTTACGTTCCTGATGTTTCCGAACACTTTCAATAAAACCCTCTCGTAGAAGTATTTTAACAATGTTTTCGGTAATATTTGTAGATACTACTCGAACTGTTCCTTTTTTATTCATGTCCGCATTTCTTATAGAGGTTAGTAAATCAGCAATAGTGTCCTTGCCCATAAGACTCTAATTCTAGGTTCCTCCTAATTTTTCTATAATCAACATGTTTTTTTTTTCATTTTGGATTTTAAAACATATCGTAAAACACAATCTACTAAATTAATTCTTTGGTCTCAATTTTGCCTACTAGTATTTATAATACTTCAGGAGCTAATGAAACTATTTTGGTAAAATTCAATTCTCTCAATTCCTCGGCAATCGCGCCAAAAACTCGAGTTCCTTTTGGATTGCCTTTTTGATCAATTATAACCGCAGCATTGTCATCATAGCGGATTATTATACCGTCTTCGCATTTGAACTCTTTACATGTACGTACAATTACAGCTCGAATTACTTCGGATCTTTCTAGAGGCATTTGGGGCAATGCGTCTTTGATTACAGCAACAATAACATCACCAATACGAGCATATCGCTGATTACCAGCAGCTCCTATGACTCGAATACACATCAATTTTCGGGCTCCACTATTATCTGCTACATTTAAAAGGGTCTGAGGTTGAATCATATTATTTTGATTTCAATTAGTTATTTCAATGCAAAAGGATGAAAGAAATATTGTCTTTAAAGAAAGAAAAACCTGTAATTTTTTTTTAACTTCAATACCCCTTTTAGGGAAATATATCTCTAATCGAATAAATTGACTTCGTATGGGCATTTTATCTGGCAGCTATGGAGATAGCTGCTCTAGCTACTGATTTCAGATACTCCCCCATTTCATAAAGTATACGACCAGGTTTAACAACGGATACCAAATAAAAGGGGGAACCCTTTCCCGAGCCCATACGTCTTTCCCTGGGACTTAGTTTAACCGGTTTGACGGGAAATATACGTACCCATATTTTTCCACCACGACGTGCATATCGTGTTATTGCTCTTCGTCCTGCTTCTATCTGTCTCGCCGTGATCCAAGCGGGTTCAAGTGCTTGAAGAGCATATCTACCAAAACAAATACGATTGCCTCGGCAGGATTTTCCTTTCATTCTTCCTCTATGTTGTTTGCGAAATCTGGTTCTTTTGGGGTTATAGTCAATGGTTCTCTTTCTTAGTTCCATCTCTACTGCAAAACTGGACATGAGAGTTTCTTCTCATCCAGCTCCTCATGAATGGAATGAGAAAGCATGTAAATTTCTCTAATTCATAATATTCCAAAATATTACAGTGCGGATAGATACACATTAATAGATAATAGAAAAAGTTCGGTTTTTTATATTGAATTTGTTAAAACAGAAAAATATAATATATAGTCAAAAAAGAAGATCTAGAATATATCCAGATGTGTGTGTATATTTATCTAAATTCTATATTTATAGATAATGTAATCCTTCTTAAAAAAATCCTTATTTTTACTCTTATTGAATCGCGGTAAAGTATTCTAATTCAATAAGAATTTCGTGGGCGAATATTTACTCTTTCCTGTCTTATTTGTTAATTTATAAACTTACCAAATAAGACAATTTTTCAGTTTGTTCCGCCATCCCACCCAATGAAGTGTTAGGATTCTTTTCAATAAAATCCTATGGAATCATAGGTTCTGTCGTTCCCACTGCTTCTCCTTGAATGGTTAGGTCTGAATCCATAGCGGAGCTTCCAAAAATTTCTTTCGAGTTAATTTTCTCAGTTTTATTAACCCGGGTGGCTCTTTATTATTGCTTTAAATTTGTAGTTCTTGTTTCAAGTTACAATTTTTAATTCTCTATTATTTTATTATATTGATGCTTTATCACATTGCCTTTTATGATGTAATTCATAGACCATACATAGTGGAATCCTATATCTTATTTATTTCCTCTTCCTTCTTTCTATCATCCCTCCCTTTATCCACATCCCTTTAGTTTTGCTTCACAACCTAGAATCCCTTTTCTTTTTTAGAGAAAAAATTGCAGTTGCTACAACTATATGACACATCTACTCATTTATGATAGAGGTATTTATTCATATAGTGACTGTTTCTTAGTTAGGATCTCGACAATACGAAGCAATAGGTTGGTTATTTAGTTAATTTTCTATAATTACTAAGTTTTTTTCATAAAAAAAAGAAAAAAATAACGAGTCACACACTAAGCATAGCAATTATATTAAATGATTTATCAATTTTCATTAAATCTTATAGCAAGAGGTATAATTTCTTCTTTTGCAGGGATTTCAGGAAAAAAGTCTCTTGTCATTTTTTATTCTATCATTGGACAGAATCCGAAGAAAAGATTACTTATTCTTCGTCTACGAATATCCAAATTTTTACACCTAATACTCCATAGATAGTTCGAATTGGATAGCAGCAATAATCAATTTTAGCGCGAATTGTTTGGAGGGGAAGTCTACCCTTTTTAATAGATTCGGCGTGCAATTTCTTTTCCTCCGAGACGACCCGCAATTTTTACTTTTACTCCCCTTATATCTGCTTTTTAGTTAATTCAATGGCTTTTTCATTGCCTTCGGAATGAAACTCTATTTTTAATTGGAAAGCTATATATTCTGCAAGAATGTTATGCTGTCTATAAGGTTCTTTAACTTTTTCGATAGAAATATTAAATCTCTGGTTTGCTGAGTTAATTTCCTTTTGTAGATCTTTCTCTAATTCTTCGATTGCTCCTTTTTCTTTAATAAATTTGGGAATCCAATATGGATTATGACATGGATCGTGTCGATTTCTTTTGGATTTCTATATGTGTAATTACTTGAACTTGAACCTGAGTCCATTTTTCTATTATGTGTAATTACTTGAACTTGAGTCTGATTCTATTTTTCTATTCGAGCCCTTTTTCCTATTCTTTTGTATATAGTTCTTGATACAATCCCTTATTTTTTTATCTTCCTGTAGACCTTCAGAATAATTTTTTGGTTGTGCGAACCAAAAGGAATGGTGTTTTTGGGTTGTACCAAGTCTGAAACCGAGTGGATTTATTTTTTGTCCCATATTTTTCTATTCTATATTTTTTTTACTGGGAATCGAAATCTTAGATGGATCTAAAGGTTATTTAGATTTCTTTACTATATTTAGTACAAAGGTTATTTAGATTTCTTTACTATATTTAGTACAATTGTTATATGACACATGCTTTTTTTATGGGGAAACTACGTCCTCGAGCTCGAGGTCTGAATTTCTTCATAATAGTACTCCTACTGACTTCGGCTTTAGTAATAAATAAATTCGCTTTGTCGAAATCCCTATAATGAGTAGCATTTGCGGCTGCCGAATAAACCAACTTTAAGATGGGATAAGATGCTCGATAGGGCATGAGGTTCAGTATCATAACAGTTTCCTCGTAGTAACGCCAGCGAATCTCGTCAAGAACTCTTTGTGCTTTGAAAACAGACATAGGGATACGTTTTTGTGCTTTGGAAACTCTCTCGAACTTAAGTAGACGATCGGTTGGAACTTTCCTTGCAGTTTCCTTAGCCCACTTTTCTTCTTCTTTATCCTAGGGATATACTTTACTAGTTTGAAACTTGTCATAAATAAGGTTATTCCCCGCCTACCTTTACTTTATTTTGAATCTTTTTTCTTCTTAAACTTTCTATTCAGAATTCAGTTAACGGCGTGATTTAGTATCCTTTCTTGCATGGTCATAACTCGTGAAATTCCGAGTAGGCACGAATTCCACCAATTTGCGACCTACCATAGGAGGTGTTCTGTAAATAGGTATATGTTCCTTTCCATTATGAATCGCGATTGTATGGCCAACCATTGTGGGTAGAATGCTAGATGCCGGGACCACGTTACTATTGTTTCTTTCTCCTCCTTCATATTGACTTTTCTATCTTTGCCAATAAATGATGAGCTACAAAAGGATTCGTTTTTTCGTGTCACAGCTGATTACTCTTTTTTTTTCCTTTTTAAAGAGTGGCATTCTATGTCCAATATCTCGATCAAGCACGGAGGTCAGAATAAATAGAATAATGATCAATGGAAAAAGAAAAAAATCCTTTAGCTGGATAAGGGCGGATGTAGCCAAGTGGATCAAGGCGGTGGATTGTGAATCCACCATGCGCGGGTTCAATTCCGTCGTTCGCCCATCGCATTATTGCTAATTCAAAAAATGCAATTTTACATATTCCTTTTTAAGTATTTACTTAATGTGAATAAGAATATTTCTATCGCTATATTTTTTCATTTTCCTATTTCTTCTTACAAGCGCATGATAACCCCAAGGGGTTGTGTGTTTTTTTCTACCAATGGGAGCTTTACCTTCAGCTCCCCCATGGGGGTGGTCCACAGTTTTCATAAATACCCCTCTTACTACGGGCGTTTACCTAGCCAACACTTAGATCCGGCTCTACCCAAACTTTTTGGTTCACCCCAACATTACCCACTTGTCCGACTATTGCTAAGCAGTTTTGGGATACTAAACGGACCTCCCAGATGGTAATCTTAAAGTGGCCGATTTACCCTCTTTTGCAATGAGTTTCGCTACAGCACCTGCTGCTCTAGCTAATTGCCCACCCCTTCCACGTGTGATTTCTATGTTATGCATGGCCGTGCCTAAGGGCATATCGGTTGAAGTAGATTCTTCTTTTCTCTCAAAAAACCCCTTCCCAAACTGTACAAGCTTCTTCCAAAGCATACGGCTTTCTAGATGTATATGACGATCTCTAGACAGATGGATCTTATATGAATCATATGATGAAGTACCACATGAGTGGATATATAGGAAAGGAATCCAAATCTGCGAATCGCTCATGTTATGATCTTCTACATCCTAGGTCTCTGCGTTCCGTCATCCGGCTTATGTTCTTCATGTAGCATTCAGATCGAATGACTCTATGAAATTACGTCGATACTTCCACATATTATGGGTAACGTAGGAGACATCCCTATTTTCCCGGGGTCTTAATTACCACTGCTTAGCTTTCAATTTGCCTCGACCATCAAATTAAATGTGAATAACCCGTCCTCCTCTCTTTGAAACAAGGGCGCTTCCGGTTCTGTGCTTGCTTCAAACATTTTTGTCTTATACATATTACCATATCTCTAGAGCCAATAATTTTCTATGAGGAACTTCTGAACTCATTCACTTGTTGTCTTTACTCAACAGTTTTCTGTTGAGGTCTATCCCGTAGAGGTAGTAAAATTGTATCAGTGATCGTTTTCTAGGTTTCTTCTTAAACCTAATTGGTTACTTCCAATTAAGTAAATCAATAGTTCAAACCGCTCTAATAGGTAGGGAATTTCCCATTGATATATGATCTTTTTTACTAGAAAATATTTTATCTCCAATTATAGCCCCTTTGGGATGTAAAATATATCTCTTCTCACCATCCCCATAGTGTATGAGACAAATGTATGCATTTCGATTAGGGTCGTATTCTATGGTTACGATTCTACCAGATATGTCTTTTTGATTCCGTCGAAAATCTATTTTACGGTATAGGCGCTTATGACCTCCCCCTCTATGCCTTGCGGTAATGATTCCTCTGGAATTACGACCTTTACCACAACGGTGCCGTCCATGGATCAAATTATTTCGTGGATTGGATTTCACTTGCTCTGTTTACGGTTCCCTTGCGTGTGCTCGGGATAGGTGTTTTGTATAAATGTTTCGCCGTATTATTAAGTATTCTCCTTTAGTTTTTTTCTCTATCTAGAAGTGGAATAGAATAACCCGGTTGAAGGGTAATGATCATACGTTTGTAATGCATTGTATGGCCCAGAATAGGTCCTATTCTTCTACCTTTTCCAGGTAGTCGATGGCTATTCACAGCTACCACCTTAACACCAAAGAAGAGTTCGACCCAATGCTTTATTTCTGTCTTAGTGAATCCCGATTCGACATTAAAAGTATATTGATTCTTTCCCAATAAACGAAGACTTTTTTCTGTAAATACTGAGTATTTGATTCCATCCATAAATCGACTTTCACTCCTATGCTCTGAGTTCCAAAGATCGGTAAGAATTCGAGTTCTTATTGTTCTTATGTTATGGTATGAATATACCATACCAATTCGATTATGTATGGATGATTGATGAGATTCGATGGCTAGAGAGCCAGTTCCATTAGAATTATGTATTGTTACCGTTCGTGTGCATCCAGCAGGAATTGAACCCGCAAATTTACCAATTATGAGTTGGGCGCTTTAACCATTCAGCCATGGATGCTTAACAGGGATCATCGTACATCGTAAATAACCAATTTTCATATAGAAAGACATATCATAGAAAAATTAAATCGAAAATATTCCGAGATGGCAAATATTCGGAGATGACTATGAAAACACCTCTCTGGATCCTCGAATTGAAAGAGAGATTGAGAGGGATCAAGAATCCGAATTCTCGCTATTTGGAATGGATCCAATTCTATTGAGTCTGACTCATAGTGATCATTTCTCTTTAGCAAAGAATGACCTTGGTTATCAAAGGATTGAACAACCGGGATCCATTTACTTATGATACCTAGTTGGCATTGATAACAAGGATCTAATGAATTATGAGTTTAATAGATCCTCTTTAGCAGAAAGATGTATATTCCTTGCTCATTATCAGACAATCACTTATTCCCAAACCTCGTGTGGGACTAATCATTTTCATTTACCATCTCATGGAAAACCCTTTTCGTTCCGCTTAGCCCTATCGGGTATTTTAGTGATAGGTTACAGAGGAACTGGACGATCCTATTTGGTCAAATACCTAACGCAAAATTACGATTTTCCTTTCATTAAGGTACGAGGGCTTCTTATTCCACAAGAACGAAAGCACCTTTTCATTCTTTCATATACAAGGGGTTTTTACTAGGAAAAGACAATGTACCATAATAAAGGATTCGTGTCAATAACCACGAGTTCCAGAGCACTAGATCTTGTAGCACTTAGCAACGAAGCCCTATCCATTAGTATTCCACATAAGAAATCCATTCTAGAAAAAATACAATTAGATTAGCTCTTCATAGACAAACTTGGGGTTTGCGAGCCAAGGTAAGATCGGCTCGGGATCATGGGAGCCTTTTCTATGTGATAGGAGGGGCTCTTGTACAAACTAGACTTACTACGTAATAACACCATTGATTCTATCTATATTATGTTAAAGAGGCTTTCGTGTCAGGATGGTGGTTTTTCTTTGGCGAAATGGTACTTCTATCTTGGAACGAGCATTATGAGTTTAACGAGACTTCTTTCTCTTTTGAGTTTTTCTGGCGGACCTGCCGCGCAAGATCTTTGGTCTTCCCTCGGAATCGATGAAAAAGTGGATCGCTTCTTATGTACTCGCTCAGAATGATTCTTCTCTATCTATAGTTCATGGCCTATTAGAAGTAGACGGTGCTCTGGTGCAATCCTTACCGCCAGAAAAAGATTGCGGTCAGGTTGATAATAGTCGCAAAGTGACATTACTTCGTCGGTCCGAACTAAGGAATCTGTTAGAAATGTTTTGAAATGGATATTGTTCTCTCTTTGATCAGGGATTGCTATATGAAAAGAAGTGGAGTTTGAAAAAGGGAACGGAATGCTCAAACCGGAACTGCTAGAGGAACGAATTTTCAATAGCATAACTTGGGCTCCTAGAATATGGCGCCCTTGGGACAATCTATTTGATTGCAGGGTTTTGTTCGAAGCAAAGATATCCGCGGAGGCCGGTTCGTTTGTCCTATTACGATATTCAGGACCAAGAGGTACTGGATTCTCTTTCGGATAGGCCACGAAAGGAGAAGAAAGGCTGAAATGCCAACGGACCTCTGTCTATTCTCTAATTCACCCGATCCGATAGTACCCGTTTTTGAACGTCCGGTGCCAAAGTCCCGAATGGGTAAGTCACAAATCCAATCCCTTTGACAAATCGGATGTCAAATTAGATATCATATTCTATATATATAGAAATATCATAGATAGAATATACATATAGAAAATATGGTCGGCAAAATCGAAGGAATCATTGAGATAAAAAGGAGCAAAGAATGACAAAAGACGAGACTCTACAAGTCTTCACTCTTGTGGTTACCTCGTGCTAGGTTTCAGGTTTCTAATACGGGATCTTGCTTGACATGGTTCTCATCTATGCAACTCGCGATTTTCGCGAGAGAACCAAATCCAAGTTGGTGAAGATCATGATTTGGGCTGGCACGGGGATCGTTTGATCGATTTCCTTGATTTGATCGCTACTTAATGGGCGTGCGCTCAAAGGATACAAACAGGGATTCGCAAACAAAAAGGGGAATTCGTAGTCACTTTTTCCTGTCACGTAAAAAAAAGTCTTTACGCGAGAGCAATAGAGGTTGGGATACATCTATCTCTTCCGAGCAACCCTTTTTGGATTCTTAAGACCACCCTTGCAAGAGGATACCATCTGCTTTGGGTTCTTTATTATCTCCTTCGAGGGATTTTTAGGATCGTTCGGGCTATACATATTTAGTCTATTTTGGCTTTTACTGTCTACTTTTCTCGGGAGATGGTTAAGGACCTCGGAAGATAGAGGAGAGCGCCAG